>OY756433.1:12227040-13427040 GCA_963576905.1 Mystacides longicornis | reverse complement strand
CACCGCATTGTACGTAGCCACCGCATTGTACGTAGCCACCGCATTGTACGTAGCCACCGCATTGTACGTAGCCACCGCATTGTACGTAGCCACCGCATTGTACGTAGCCACCGCATTGTACGTAGCCACCGCATTGTACGTAGCCACCGCATTGTACGTAGCCACCGCATTGTACGAGCGACGATATACGCCGCGCCGGTGCACTTCTACAGTTCTACAATTATGGAGAGGAGATGGACTCGGCTGGAACAAGCACCTACAGCGCTGTTCTTCCTCCCATCAGTGTACCGAAGTATTCTGTTCCTTTGAAGCAGGGCTGAGGAATTTGAACATAGTGTGGGAGGAGGTCATTGAAGCCATGCAAGATCGAGCGCGGTGGAGGGGTGTTGTTGCCTCTCTGTACCCATGAGTGAGGTCAAAATGGGGAGTATTGATTGATTGAATATGAACAAAGTTAACACCTATATATAATAACTTACAGAAATGCTATTACGAAGTGTGAAAAGTAGCAGCGTATGTGAAAATTAATTGAGAAAATTCACGTTTAGGTGAGGGTATAAGTAGGTACCGTAGTAGCAACCTACTATGTATACCGTATACGTGTACGTACGTATATAGGTTTACATCGATGGGGATTCTAGGGGAGTGAGAACTTTCTCACACATCTCCGTGGATTCTCAAGGCATGCGCACACCGCGGCCGTCAATGTTACCAGCTTATAGGAAATATTCGACAGAGAGGAAAATTGAAAAATTTGCGAAAAAGGCGTATAAAAGTTAAAATTCTCATTATTAGTCGAGAAGTTGAAGTTCACTCAGTAGACGACGATCGCAAGGTCACATTGGCTGACCCGAGGCTGGTCAAATTTATCATTTGAAAACTGGATCATTCTTAGCTTAATATTTGCGGCTGAAGTAATATTTCGAAGTAAGGGCCAACTGCTTATTAGGATTATGAATATTTGTTTGAAAACGTATTTACCAATAAAGCAAAAATCTTTAACGTATTTCAATCTCTTAAATTATCTTATAGCTAGTTCCGTATATCATCTATTTAGGTTTTCCCCTTTTCCAACTGTCGATTTGTTGAAGAGAAATTATTTCTCGAGACAGATCGGCAGTATCAAGCCAAGATACGTGAGATTTGTATGGCCAGGTCTACATTTTAAACGGTTTTTCAAACTTTGACGACAAAAAACACCAACTTAGAGGCTTCGCAGCATATATGTTCCATATATGGATTTACTCAGAATTCGGAGGAGAACATTTAGTGTGTCTGTGTGTGTGTCAGGGTGTGTGTCAGGGTGTGTCAGGGTGTGTCGGTGTGTGTGTGTGTGTGTCCGTCCCCCCCTTATAACTTTTGATTCGCTTGATGCACAGATCCTAAAATTTCAGAAAATATTTAATACTTTAATCCTACAAAACTTGTATACTCAGAATTTTTAATTTTTTTTTCAGTCAGGGGTAATCAACCTTTGAATGTTTACTTAATTTTTGCATATATCTCGAAAACTATAAAAGCTAGAACCCTAAAAATGTGTATGTATATAGAAAAATACAATTTCTCAAATTAAATTTAATGAAAAAGTTCCAGGGTTTCTTAAACTTTTTTTTATAAAGAAAAATATTTTTTTTATGACTAATTTACGAGTTTCAATGTCTATATTTCAGAATTTAGAAAAAATATAGAAAAACGCCGAAATATATCAACTAGATAATTTAATTTTCTATAAAAAATATATACATTATATCAGTACATCTCAAACTTTTCTTAACATTTTTTGTAAAAATTTAATTTATTGACGACATCGTTTCATACAATAAACATACCGACTCAGGCCATCGACAGTTGGATCTCATGTATACATGCAACTAGTTATAAATAATAGTTTAATAAAAATAATAGTCAGGGAAATAATAGCCTACCCCTATTATGTATATGTCAGGTAATATTAGCCGAATCAACTAGTAATATGTATGAAACTGAGAAAACGACCAAATTTTGGAAATGACCTTTTATTTATTTTTTTAGGAGAAAGTCAAGTTTCCAGATACCAAATTTTGGAAATGACCTTTTATTTTATTTTTAGGAGAAAGTCAAGTTTCCAGAAAACAAATTTTGGAAATGACCTCTTTTTTAGGATAAAGTTATGTTTCAAGATACCAAATGTTTAAAATAGCTTTCAGCTTTTAATATTAACGTTATTTTCAATTAACGAAATGGCTATAACGTTTTTGAATTTAAGCCGTTAGTCCCATCTCTACTTATGACCCTCGCATTAGCGGCTGGTTTAGAATGATTAATGAACATTTTCCAACTAGTCAATCTTCAATATTGGCTTCAAATATTGAAAAAATTCCATCATAAATAGAACCATCTATAGTAATGTAGATAAAGTTACCAAAAATATTACGAATATAAAATTTTCGGTTTGATTTTTCCTATTATTCGCCATTTTATTCGTAAAATTTTCGAATATGTCAGCACGAAACACCCTCTCGAAAAACACCCCAACCCACATTTTCCCGCGAAGTCATCTCAAGCGCTATTGTTGCGCGCTCGTCGCAACGAACAAAAACACAATAAGAAGCGTCAATAAGAGAACAGACAACGTCGAAACCCAGCAGCGCGATCTCTTCAAACCAATATGAAAATGTCACTGAAAAACAATAATAACCCGTTGATTTTATTCTCGTAACGATTCGATCTTGGCTGCTGTACTGTGTCGGATTCATTGTATAAACTAACGTTGTTGTGCGTGGTCGTGCCGGTGAGGTCTATTATTTACCTCATCACAAATTCAAAATAAAAACAAAAGTATCGCGATGTTTTGTTCTGTCAAAATTCAATGACGTCTTGACGTGTTTGTGTTTAGATTCACCCCATGTGGTAACGAAAATAAATAATAGAATGTTTATAAGTTTCCAAGACAACAGTTTTACGGGGGTAGAAAGTGAATAGTTGAATCTAAACCCCTATCGAAAGTGTTAACAATGAAATCGAGGGTGTTTTTTTCGTGTGAGTTATGAGTTTTCTGTAACCCAAGTTGAAGGTGTTTCCTGACTTTCTTACGTTGCAGTTGAAAAAAGTAAGTTAAATTAATATTAAATTAATCTAATACAAAATACAATGTAATTATTCTACACTTAATTAAACGAATAAAAGAAAAAAATTGAACGATGAAATTTTTTGATAAGCTTTTATAGCGTCATTCGATTTTTTTTAATTGAAAAATACCTACATAGATATAAAAATGTCTAAATATTTCCTCTTCAAGTAATCGGCCTTTTTTCTTCAATTTAATCTCGTTTGAAAGCTAGAAAGTTTACTCAATAAATAAATAAATGTAATATAGCAAACTGCGTCTTAATAAAAAATAATAATAATATGATGGTAGTTGATTGGGAATTTGTGATATAGGTATCTACAATTGTTATTTTTTGGTTTGTAACTTTAAAATAAGGTCGTTGAGGTAGGTCATTTTTTATTCTTGGGTCAATATCTTTTATCGTGATATTCGACGCCAAAGTAGCTGAGAACAATGCATTTTTTACTATTATTGGCACATTTCGTTTGATCAAGTGTCAAGATGGATTATTAAGTTGTAAATTAAATTTGTTTCGAATTGTTCAGCTTTGATTCTTTTCTGCGTACTGCTTTAATATTTCATCAATAACTGTATATGTATTTTCATAAAATAATGAAGCATCAATATTGGTATATTTGCATACATAAACAATGAAGCAATATTGATGTTGTGATTTCACCAAATACCTACTGATGAGTTAGAATATCTATAATAATAATCTAATTTCATATTTTGTTCATCATCTTAAAACTAGCAGCAAACTCTTTCGTATGGTAGACATAATTATTTTTTGTTAATACAATTTGAGATTTCATCCAATAAAAAAACAGTCAAGTAACACCAACTTCGTCGATAAAATATTTCCCGCAGACACCTATGAAATTTATTATTGTCGCAGACGAGGAAGACCCTCTCATACTGTATTCCATTCCTTCAAGGCAGAGCTGAGGGATTTGCTTCCGATACGTATCGGTATGTCAAGTGGCGGCATCAACAGCATGGCCAAAATATGGAAAGCGTCGGCGTTTAGTGTCGAGACGAAATGTAAACTGTTTGATGCGTGTGTGTATGGGCACCTTACCAAGGTCCAGGCACAAAAAGTCTCCGCGTTTGAAATGAAACGCCTCAGGAGAATTTTAGGTATTATATTGTATTACCGCATCACGAAAGACTTTATACGTCGGCGCACCCAGCTGAGGCCCATCACTTCCATCATTGTGGTGAGGAGATGTACATGGACATGTGTTAAGGATGCCGAATCGAAAGATGTCGGTTTCTTTATAATACATAGATATATGAAAAATATTTTGCGTGGGGTTTGAGTGTTAAAACGATAAAATCGAGTTACACACGAACATAACAAATTATAGTATAGTTTAATAAATAAATATTATTTTTGATTTTCTCAAACTGAATGAACACAATTTTTGGTCCCGGAAATCCATCTACCTAAATTAACGATTCATTATCTTATTTTAATAAAAAATACATAGCTAATGAATCCTTATTCGATTATGTTTCTGATTTTCATTATTCATTGATGACAAATTTAGTAAATATTTTTATTCATTTTGGCGGTGTATCCAGCTCGGAGGTTTTATCATAATAAATGCATTTATCAATTAATCAATTGATTTAATAAGTATTTAACTAGATAATATATAAAGATATAAATGTTTATTCATACATACGCATAAATATAAAAATATTCATACATGTACCACGTATACAAATACAATAACATAATCTTGTACATTACTTTAAGGCAGGGATGCACAGACTTATAGGTAACAGGGGCCACTGGGGAAGATTATGAGCCAAGGAGGGGCCGCATCAAGGAAAATTAACACTTCTTCTTCTCCCGGGAAATAATTATTCCCACATGATGGTGGGGTCTGCCTTTTGTATTTTATGCCGCCACTCAGCTGTCTTGTGCATCTTCAGGGGTAGCTCCACAACTCCTCATATTTTGACTTACAATTTCACGCCATCTTCGTTGAAAAATTAACTCTAAAAGTTTTAATTTGTACAAATCAAAATACTAATGATTAATGATTAAACACTGTAATCATATTTTTTTATTTATTATCACGGGGCAGTATGTCCCTGTACGGACGATGTGTCATTAAGTTATACAAAAAAAAAGAAACATGAATCAATGGCATGTTACAAATTACTTACTTAATATTTTTGGAAGAGCAGTGAACTATGAATTTTGTACATGATGATTGAACAACATTGTTTAGGAAAATAGAAAACATTATTGTCACACCACTAAACTCATATTAAGTATGCAGACAACACAAAAGTGTTAAATCAAACTATATTTGTGTAAAAATATCGTTTCAGTACGAAAACACAGTTTAACTACAATATAAATGAAATACTTTCAAGTTCATTATAATTTGACACTTTGTGCAGATATGTAGATTTAAACTTAATATAATACAATATTAAGTGTTCCAATTCAGAAGTAATGAAAGTACTAGAGATAGGTGAAGCTCATGCCATTGTCAAATGTTGTAGAACAATGGAAAATGTTTTTGAAAGGTTTTCTAATTTATAGAGATGCGTGAGCTACCAGGGGACGTCAAACTCTGAAGAAAAGGCCGAAAAACTGGCCATCCACGTTCTAATACCATGACTGAGGCTTTTAAATAATCTGATTTAAGGTCTATATATGTAGCGATCCATGGAAAGATCAATGCTTGATATAAGCCAAGAAGAAATAAGCTGGCGGAGGACATCATGATTGCCATTGCAAAACTGAAATGGCAATGAGCAGGGCTGGTATCAATGCAAGATCCCGTTTCCCCCAAAGAACTTGCCCTCGCAGAAAATGATGGAATAGAATCAAAGATGGATGGAATAGTTATGCTCGGGATCGCAACATGAAAAACTTTGCATAACATGACACTTTGGTATAAATAAAGAAAGCGGAATAAGTAATAGTGATTATTTAGATGTCCCCACGTAGGCGAAAAAATAAGCTACAAGATGGTTCCATTGCGTTCTTGTACATTGATAATCACATCCTCCCACTCTGTTTGAAAACTTTTGGTCAAATTAAAGGTTGTGTCCACCCTGATATGTTCCCGTGGTTTCTCGGACCAACTCGGTCTCAATAATTAGCTCGTCTTATTGCGGATTTAGGAGATAACTTATAACTTCTACTTATTCCAAAATCCCTAAACTCTTCTTTAAATGTCTCCCTCGGGCACGAAACCATGACCAACGTTCTTCACATTATTTTAAACAAATTTCGATTTCCGGTTATTCCAGATCGCATATTCCTCTTTTGATTCATCTGTAGGATTTCTTCGTGACCTAAGTATATTTCCCTTTCGTCCCATGGACATATTAAGGTGATTGATTGCTGGCCACCCCTCGTCATCATTTAAAAAATACATTATTTTCATCCATAATTTTTATGAATATTGTAGAAACAAGCTTTCTTTACGAAATTAAATAATAAAATCACCAATAAACTTACAAAAATTAAGAGTAGGTAAACACATTTGATGTATAACACTTCTCCTTAACAAATGGACAACGGGTTACTGATATTTTACAAATAATTAGTTACCTCTTGAAAAAATCGCACAAAACTAACACAAATAAATGGCCGATTTCAATGAAATTTAGAGAGAGCGTGTAGAAAAAAATGAGCCATCAGCGCATCGATATTAGACAAAAGATATTTTTACCCAGGTCTTATTTTTAAAGAAAAAGTAGTCAGGTGGCTAGTTAAGTACTGTTGATGTACTGCTTACCCTATATACCCAAGATGTAAAAATGCTTTTAATCAAAATATTTGATGGACTACCACTCTCTACATATGCCTCGTTATAGCCTAATATCAGTGTTGGGGTGTCTCCCTATATTCCTTAACGGGAATTGATAAGGGCAATGATGATGATCCCAATATAATTCCTAGCTTAACAACAAAATATTATTTTGTATTAACCCTCAAGTTTTATTATGTCCTGTTAGAATGTGGATATCAAACAATGCATTAATAATGCCGATTGTTGTTTAAGTCATTTTGCCGCTCCCCGTTTAAAATTCGAATTGTAGTTAAAACAAATAGCCTGCTTCTATTTTATTTTAGCAATGTCACATAAATCATTTAGCCTACCTATGAATAAAAATAGCTTTGTCGCTTAAAACGTTTTTCCTTGCCATAATATGTCATACCATAGGTACTTGAGTCATTTATACTGAATTTGAAAAAAGGGCGAATTGCATTAAGCGACATGTATCTTTGACACTTTTAAATTGTTGTTTTTGATAGTATTACCACTATACGTATTGGTTTTTTATGGTTTATCCTTCTTAGACCATTTTTTGATACGATCAGTCGTTTTTTTTTATAATGATTTTTTTCCAAAAAAAAACTTTAAATGGCTCTCCTATAAAGTTCATAAAATGTCGCATAAACCAAATAGCCTTTCACCCCTCGATATACATTTTCTTAATTAAAACGCTTATCAGTAGTAATTAAGCTAACATGCCTTAATCCATAATTAAACTTATAGTCTTATAATATCTTAAGATATGCTTAAGCATTTGTGTTATAATTTATCGTTTCAACACAATATTATAATCCCTACACATTATTTAGTCAGTATTTAAGTCTACGATATTATAAACCATAGTCTATTATGTACATTCGAACAACATACCTACTTATGTTAATTTACAGATACAACTACATAGGCACATAATTCGATAATAAAAATACAATACAATCTAAACAATTATATTTGCCATAACAACCTTTTATTATATGTATTATATATTTTATTATTACAAGGGTTTTTTTCCATTAGTCCAATCCGCAAAACAATACCATGCACTAAAGAGCTATTCTTATCTACCCTACTTCGAAGCATCCAAAAACCCGTTTCACTAGAATATTGTGAATCCTATAGATTTAAAAGTAAACCAAAGACTTTGCAAGCGACAACCTGCCGCCATGACTTCACTATGTAAAAACCCTATCTATTGTTTCTTATCTTTCGGAGCTTTCACCACCACATGTAAGATTTCTTAGAACAGATTTTTGAACGCCTCAACCGATCATAACACGTGTACAACTAAACCATTGTCTTTACTTTTTTCTAATTTTATACAATACTAGCTTTCCCGACAGAAGTCCTGTAATCTAACTATGAATATTGAATTCGAATATATAAGAATGATAAAAATTACTTTTTACCAATGTCATTCCGACTGATGCATCTGTTTTAAAGCACATATTATTATTTTCCATCCGAATTCTGTCAATCGCACTAACTATCAAACAACTGAACGTTTGTGTCTAACGACAATTTCGTTTCAAAATTAGATTTATTCACTTTTCAAGTTTAAATTTATAAAAAAGGCGCAATGTTAACAAATTAGAAAAAAATTCCATGAAATATCTACGGGCCAATGTTTTGAAACTCAAAAACGAAATAAATCCATAAATAAATAAACAAAATCACTCGAGTCCGGGTGAAGGTCTTTAAAATAAAAAGAAGTCGGGTCTCCACAAAGAGAGACACTGTTGAATGCATACCTATAGGATTTATTAAAAGTATTTAATCATAAAACAATAAAGATTTTTCCTAATAAGTTTCCGAATTGTCTCTGAATAAATAATGTGCTTAATAGTTATAACCTCGTCGCCACGCTCACACCCCTACTTTGGCAAACCTCCAATTTTATAAAGTGCTGGTCTATAAGAATAGTTCTCCAGTCTAAGACGTGATATGGTTGATAATCTGATTGATTTAATCCTCGCTCCCAGAATAGGTTCTCATTGCATTGCAGGTATTGATCGGTCATAGATTTTCTCTCTCATTCATAGACTGCGGTTCCCAAGTTGTTCAACTCTAACTAAAAGTAAATCATTAAGTGTTGCGCCCTCCCATACCCATACATGGATGTTTCAGGAACCTAAGTTCCAGATCCTAAAAATCCAGACTTTATAAACTCAAATAAAAAAATTAAAAAAGTAGACAAAAAGTGTTTCAGCATAAAATCGGAAGGACTTCATCTGACGCGCCAAGATGAAAAAAAAGATCCTTGCCAAAAAGTCATCGAAGAAAATTACATTATAATTACGTTATGGTTAAACGCAAATAAATTTTGAAAAAAAATGTTTATATAAAATACGAAAAAACTTTTTAAACAACCTATTAGATTGTCTTATTTCTTTTTTAACAACATTTAGTTATTCAGTGATCAGCAGTTATTTCGTGATCAGCAGACATAATATTTTATTCTTAAGGCTATCGATAACAAAACTGTCCACTTTAAACTAATTATTCTTCATAGTAGCAAGATTAAAGTGAGAATAGCACTAGAAGGATTTATAAAACACATCGTTACTATGTAGTTGCTATGGAAACCATAGTGTCGTTCGATTACTTTCGATGACAGACTAGGATGATCCATATTCCTAGTACACTACTAAACATGCATCATACTATTCGGTATTGTTGTCACTAAATTTCTTGATTGTTGTTATTCTAACTTGTCATATTATCATAACCCTTGTATTGTATACTTGTATTATTATTTATATATCTAAGTACTGTATATTATTATTATATCTATGTAGTTTCTATCTTTATTGTACCAACGATTATTTTCCTGTAAAAGGCCTACTGGCCGTGAAATAAAGAAATCTACATAATCTACACTCTAAAGATAAAACCACTCATTAAGCAAACAACGGCGACGACATATTGAAAAAAAAACGGACCCTGTGGAATACTTTAAGGAAGCAAAAGTTACAAGAGAGTCAATCTCAGTAATATGAAATAAAAAAAATGCCATATATTATGTTTTCATTTCACAGACCGATCTTAATTATTAAAACAATAAACAAATGCATACATGTCAGAGATACTATTTATTTAACTACAATATGTTTTGAGATATTTTCCATTGTGATCTCGTGTTATGAAATGTGTTAACACACTATAAGGATAATGTATCAAATTGTTTAGCGAAGATTTTATATTTAATAGAAATGAAGTAACTCAAAGTGAACACAAATACACTCTTTGACACTTTCTCAGTGAGCTACTAATTACTAATAACAAGGTGGTCGGCACTTGCGATCAAACCCACTCCAGTAGGAAAGTCGGCGCGAGTCGTAATACCAATCACTTCAAAATTAAACAGGTGTTAGCAAGGTGTCTTCTTTACATGTAAGTTTGTACAATCTTCCGAAAGTGAACATTTTGTCTGAGCGTCAGAAGAATGTAGGTAAATAGTACGATGATATTTTTACTAAGATAAAAAAAACAACCGGTTTTTACAATAAAACACATTTTATTAATTAAATACAAATGGAAAAAATGATGATATACCCACATAGAACCACTATTATTGACAGAGTCTACATATTTTATGTAAATATATTACTATTATGTTAATAAAAAATATTCTCAATAGTGGCTAAACGCCTTTTGTAATCTAAAAGCTGCTGAGGTTAATTCGCAGACATCCCGGTATAAGAACTGTTCTGGACCAAATCAACGATCGAAGTAAGTAATAATATTTCTCTCAAGTAATAATATTTCTTATTGATATTCATATTTTACTTACAGTGATTAAAAAGATAAAAAAGTACTGCAATACGTAAAAATTACCATGCACACCGCACAGGGTGAGCTTACTCGAAAAACTAATCCAAAATACGTTTGCGATACAACAAGAAACAAACATGCTTTATTAGCAATATTTTTTTTAAATATGTTTAAAATAGTACTTATGTATAATACCTATATAACTTAAGAAGTATTAATTAATTATTATTATCGACTCACTACTCAGTAATGTACGTAGATATATTATCTAATTATAGTCCATTGATCGATCGATGGATGAGTAACGAGAAAAAACAAGTTTTCTATTATTAAAGTAGTTAAACTGCTTGAGATTCTTTAAAAAAAACATTTTTTATTCCGGTTGGTCAATATAGGTATTAAATACTGACAATAAAAAATGGATATTTAATTATCCTAACGCCATCTATGTAGTTTAATTTATTTAAAGTTAACGTTCTGATTAGGAGACTTAAACATTACCACCTAATGGCGAACGTTGTTGAACGTAAAGTGATCACACTAAGCCAGCATTCGAAATAACAGTAGAAGAATGTCGTAAGCCCGTAGTGGTATGTTCCATTTGAAAATCGAACATCATTAATGTATTATTGGAGTCATTAGTTGTTACATATTCGCTACCTAACATTCTATATTATATTCCACTCATTTTGCGATTTGAAAACAGTGGGCCGTCTATGATGGGAAGTAGCTACTTATGACTGTTAGTACCCTTGGTCAAACCACTAATGCTTTTCGGTGTGATTAAAATATAGTCTTGAAGTATGCCACAATTGAATCCGGAAGATAACACTTTATTGATGTAAAATAATTCAAGTTGGTTTGTCCATTGTTGTTTGTGGAGACGTTTCCCTGCCTGGTTGAATTGTTGTAATAATATAGAGCAGGTGTAGCCAACAAGGAGATCGCATCACGGGCAATTTTAAACTGGAATTATTTTTATCATATTTCCCTCCTGTAACTCAAATAGTCCGACCTCGGTAGCCTAGTTGTACTGGCGTGGACTTCAGATCCGAGGTCCCAGTCGTGGAGTCAGAGTGTTTTTTCACTTGAAATTTCTACCCGGGGTTGGCCTGTCTCAGATTGGACGGGACCGGTTTACTGGAAAAATTGCCTCAGGTAATAAGTTCCGCCGGCTGTACTGACACCTTTGTAAAGAAAAGTGTTATATTATTATAGTCTAATCGGTAAATACTTAATCAGCATGCTCAATTGAAATGGGAGATTCTTATACAATGTGTGCTGTCAAAAATGTGGATGGTAATCCAGTGGTATCAATCGGCGGCTTTCATATGTAGTGTTTTGGAGGTCATGGGTTCGAACCCCGGCGGTGCTATCTATTTCCGCTTTTACGACACAAAGCCTTTTTTGCTTAAAAAAAACGTCATTCGTATAAAAACTTGAACGTTAACTGCCAATATTGGAATTCTTTTATCGAAAAGGTTGAGCAATAATATTCAAGATATGCAACGAACCTCTCATAATTAACTCAATATCCTAAGCTGTAGGAAATTTTAAGTACATAGGTCGCAAATTGAAACAATTTGAATACCCCTGAGATAGAAGAACTCGTGCATGAAGCGTGAACAATAGTCACACGTATTTGACGTCTCTAAAAGAATCAAATTCTTAATACAATTTTAGTCTTGTGTTGAAAATAATGTTATTTTTTAGTACACACTTCGCTGAATTTACTCTGAGTCTCATTTATCAAAAATACATAGATGCGTAATATAGAATTGGAAAAGAAGAGAATTAGGGATGGAGATGTCCAGACAGTCAGGCATTTGGTTGAGAAATGCCAAACTAGAAGGTTCTCGGGGAGCATCCAGGACATCCACGAGGGGAAACCGGAGGCGGTGCCGGTGGCTTGGCTTGCAGCGCTGGAGCCGAGATTATAGGTGCTTGTGACGACGCAACCTGCACGGGCGAAGAAGAAATCCATCTAAAGGATAGATAAAGTGACCATAGAGAACTAACACAGTTTGTTGCTTGAAATAAGTTCTGAATAAACAATTTTGAGTTCGATTGTCCTTTTAAAGGTTGGCGTGTGAACTCTTCGCGATTTGAGAAAATCTCAAACCACCCATTCATATTCTACCTTATGTTTGTTTTCAAATGACGGAATTGCGATTTCATTGGAAATTGACTTGATAGTTATTTATTTTTGGTTGTATTTCAAATAATATTAACAAGAGTTGATGTTAATTATAAGATTAAAATAAATAGGTATATAGTTGTGAGTTGCGATGAATATTCAATTAATTACCTTACAGAATTAAACTTCAGTACCTATACAAAATTGTAAGATAAAATACATTGCCTTGCCATGCATGGATGTTCATTAACAATATGCCAATATCGGGAGAAAATTTAAACTGAAACTTAAAAAAATGTTTGTTGAAAAATACCTGACATCTTCGCAGTTCTTACCAAAATTTGCTTTTAGGAATCATAAATTATAATTATTAATTATAAGACCCTCAAAACATTTCCATCTTGTAGATATTTCGAAAAAAGAGGGTTCCATTTCTAATGTATCTTTACCTGCAATAATCGTTTAGAAACCACACTGAAAACCTGGTTTAAGACGTTTTATATTAATTTACATACTTTGAAAACCTGTGATTAAAACCACCCTGTAATAAAAGGTCGGAAATGGATCATTTTATGTCATGCTTTCAACTTCATACATCATTGGTGATAAATACATTACATTACAAACTGAAGTTAAAGTAGCAGTTCCAAACAATGTAGGTACTAACCATTATCTGCTGGAAACATAACTCCCGCTACCAGCTGACATGTGTAATATGTTTTATCATAACAATAATAATTATCGTACAATGGTACATCTAATTATTATTTATTTTCATTACAATGATAAATTTGTGGGAGATTTACACAAAACTTGTGGACTGACGCGACAGTATTTCTAATGCTTTTGCAATATTATATGGAAAATTTGATTTTTCTTTGTATTACGGCCGTTAAATTGCGGATCAGGTTTTCAACTATTGCAGGATATTTCTTGCAAATTTTGCGGCAGTTAACGTGGAGTTGTTTTAGACATTAGAATCACGAATCTAGAAAAACGCGAAATAATTAAATTTATTGTAGAATGGTTTTGACCCTATGTTTCAAGTTTCAACTGAGACTTGAGTTTTTCAAACAAAAATCAATTAAAAGATCTCTATATATAAAAATGGAGCACTATTTGCCGTGGTCATCACATCACGCGTGAACCCGACTGGACCAATTATACTAATAATTTTTTTGTTGTGTCTGGCCTACTGGCCGGAAAAGGTGTTTATGAAATAAAAATTTAAGCAAGATCTGCTAAACATTAGTAAATTTAAGAAAACTTAATAGGCATAATTTTGTTTAATTTTGAAATGAAGTTTGCGTTTGACAGAAACTATCAGTTTTTTTATAGTTAGTGCGTTGGACAGAATGTGGATGGAAAATATGTGGTTTAAAACAGATGCATCGGTTGGAATTTGATTGTTTAAAAGGTAATTAATTTATCATTTATACAATTTCGAATTAAATCATTCATAGTTCACAGGACAACGTATGCCGGAAAAGCTAGTTTGTCATACGTTATCATTATTGTAAGCACCGAGTTAACGCAAATTGAGTATTCAATAATTATTAATTATTGTTTTTATGTAAGAATTACCTAAGGGATGTGTAACAATTTCCGCAAACGAAAGCTATAAAGACGGTTGTCTTTATTTTTTTTATTATTTATTCACACAATATACGGCGTTAATACCTTTTACATGTTAGGTTAAATTTCAACAGTTCAAATAATAATTGCAATGGTCATCAATGAAAAAAAAAACAAAAAAATTCACCACGGACATTACCACAAATATATCAAGAACGAAAAAACAAACCAGAAACAATGCACCAAACATCTGATTTTTACAGAAGCAAAATAGTTAGAGACGAAGGAAGAAAGGGAAAAAGTAATATAATAATCATTGCAGGCTGAATCATAGAAATTAGAATAAATTAAGTTAGTTTATTGTTCGAAATATGAATTGAGAAATATTATTATGAACAAAAAACAAACATAACAAGCAAAACAATAGAAAACATTACCAGTATCCAACATACCCAAACAGTCAACTATACAATGACATTAGTCAAGAGAGGGCAAGGGCGGATCCAGGGGGGGGGGCAGGGGTCATGAGCCCCCCCTGGGCTGGGTCCAGGCCTTTAATTTGAAGTACAGTAGGTACTTACATTTTTAATAAAATACCAACTTTTCTATTATAATTGTAAGTTTTTGTGGTTCCTGACCCCCCCCCCTGGATCATGGAAATGACCTTTTTTTTAGGAAAAGTTTAGTTTCCAGATACCAAATTTTGTTAATGAGCTTTTTTTACTATGTCGTGACCCCCCCCCCCCCCCCCCCCCAATTGGCGCCAATGCTGGATCCGCCCTTGAGAGAGGGATTGCATATAGGCTAAAAAAGTGGTTCAACAGACAAAGTGTTTAGACCTGATAATTATTCTCTCTGTGTCGTGAAACACATCAACAGTCCAGCCGAACTCGTTACCCTCAGCATACAACCGATTCATTACAGAGTTCCGCTCATAATTATTAGTTTGCGCATTAGTTCCATTAAACAGGGCTCTCTGGCGATTGGGCCTAGTTGGAATATGAAATTCTATCCTTCCAATTAGCTCCGCTGAGTCGTAGTGTGATATTATTATGTTTTTGAGGACCACAAGATCTGAGATCAGACAGCTTCGCCAGTCCCATTTCCATCAGCAGAAAGTCATAGGAGATCTCCTCCAGTGGTATTCCCGTGCGATAATTATTAATATGTCTCAATAATTTCCGTTGAATGGATTCAATTGCATATGTGTGTACTCCGTAAATAGGCGACCAGACAGGAGTTGCATTTTCTAGTTGACGCGATATGTCTTGAGTGTGTTTAAGTTTTTGAAATCTTTGCATATTCCAAGCATTTTCAGTGCTTTCTCGACCATAGCTGTAATATGTGGTACAAAAGTCAAGCGATTATTGAAAAGATCTCCTAACCCCGCACCTGTTCCACCACTGACAGACTGTCGCCATTCATTTCATAGTCATGCAAATAAACATTCCTTATTTTTGAAAATCTCACTACATCGCACTTTTTCACATTCAAAATCAAAGCCATTTCTCACACACCAAGCGAATAACTCAATATCTATACATTCCTCTGTAGTACAGCACCGTCATCAAAACCTCTTACCAGGCGAAACATCTTCAAGTCGTCTGCGACCTGCGTATAGTAGCACATCAATTAGATTGCACAGAATGTCATTTATAAAAATACTAGCTGACCCATCGAACTTCGTCCCGCCTTAAAGTCAATAAAATATTGCTGGGTAATATAAGATAGCTAACATACATGACTACTACAAACACGATAAAAATCTGTTCAACCGATCTCGAGTTATAAGTGTTCGCACTCACCCTAATTTCTTTTACATTATAGCTAGATGTTAACAAATTGTAAAAAAGCTTGAAAAAAGTAGGTACCATCAAAAATGTTCGTACGTATCAATATTTTTAATTTCAATGGTGGTCACATTACCGCCATCTGTGGACACAAAGGGAAACATTGATCCATAGAATCTTTCTACCAAAATATCAATCTACCAGACATCTCCCTATTCCCCCAACAGATGGCGGTAATATCCCAACAGAAAAGCCGTTCCATACTAACTTTAATATTATATTTTATATCATTTTTAGCCATTTATTCAACTTTTTATTAGTTATTCTGTTATCCGGGGCGCTGAAATATCCAATAAATCAAACATCGGAAGAATCTGTTCAGCCGATCTCGAGTTATAAGTGTTCACACTACCCCGACTTTCATTTATACCTATTAGAGATTACCTAAAGAGGATGGGTCTATTTGTTAATATTATTATGAATTGCGTTGCTTATTATTGTTGCTTCTTTTTAGATAAACCCTTATCTACAAAACCAGCATCATTGATTCAGAACGACGAGAATGCATTCTTGAAATTTCTTAAGGTTTTTTTTGTTTTCATTGTCAAGTAGTCCAAAAAAAATAAAGAAAAATAAAGCTGGAATAATCATTTATAGTTATTTTTCTCCTTAAAACAACTTAAATCCAGAAAATATGCACACGTCACACTAGTTGCTAGATTCCTTGCCTGAAAGTGAATTATAATACCACCTGACTGATGCACTGTTCATACGCTTATGCAATTATCACAACAACAAGCATAGATCCAAGGCATGCAACTGGTTATTTCCCACTGTAAATACTGCACATATAAGGTATATTATGAACCAGTTCCCTTCGCACATATTATACCTACCTGTATCTCGATGTTATTTTTAACTTCACCGAGAGAAGCGCATATACGTGTAAAAATAATGCAAGTGCCTCGGGGATTAGGTACATTCTATCAAGATAGAAGGACTCTTGTTTTCCTTGGACGTTGCACCCGAAGCAAACTCATACATCGACTTTTATAATAGTTTATAACGACCTAATGGATAGAAATATCGTTTTTTATACGATAAGTCTACGCGAAATGTGAATTTATGTAGGTACACCTTTTAGTTATAAAAATTAAATTGAAAAAGGATGTCAACTGAAAAAACTTTTTTCTTATGTACCTACTTAGTTATACGACAGATGATTGCTTAAATTGTACGTTTACGTAAAAAAAACTATAAAGGCGATTTCGGTTGTAGACTTTGATGCTGAATTTTCTATTATTTTTCTTGTTATTATTTACAACAACAGGGTGCTGCCTACCTCTTTTCTCAGATTGCATGGAACTGGTTGAGTAGTCTTTTTTAATCTACCTACCTAGACCTCGCTTCTAAAGCAAATGATCGCTGTGTGTCGCTCTTAAAACTATATTAATATATTATGCGGTATTATGAAAGTAAAAATCAAAAGAAATACACGTATGGAAATCATAAAATTGAATTAAAAAAATAATTATTCACATAAAGAAAAAACAGGACAAACAAAAACAAAATTTAAACAATAGGTACTTGTCAATTGATCCAGAAAAATAGATCTCGGCCCATCGTATTTTCAATAATAAAAATATATTAAAATTTATTTGAAATTAAACTGTACATTACACATGTAATTATTTTCGCATTGTCTTGGCATTCGCATCCAAACATCAGACACAAATAAAAGATTATAGTTAATACAACTGACGATGATGATACCAACGTCCGATATAGCGAGGAATTCTGTCTAATAGTATTTTTTGTATAACGTGATGTGGCCAATTTACGACACACAACAAAAAAAACATACGTGTGTTTTTTTTTTAAATATAAGATTACTTCATGATTTTTTGTCTTGTTAATAATAATTATGGTATACTCGGCGAATGTTTGCCGCTTCTTTCGCACGCTCTTGAATTTATAACGGATAAAAAATTATTACGAATCGCTTTTCATACTCAACATGATTATGTCAAAAGAGACATAATACTTACGTTAGTATGTTATTGCAACATATTATTTGGAATATTTTGTTACAATTTACTTCTTGCGATTGTCACGAAAGAAGACGTCATAAAATTGAACAATCTTTGAATTTTTCATTATGGAAATAAAGCCTAGAAACTTACCTGCCAGGAAAGCTGTCTGGATCTTCCCATCCCAGAAAGATAATATCATATTATGATAGTAATATCTTACTAAGCCCGCCTTTCAAACAGCAGTAGAAGACGGTTGTCAGATAGCAGTGGTAGAAATTTAAAAAAATACCATTTAAAAAATATCTACTGGTTCAGTCGCCAACTTTCGAACTTCGAGGTGGAGGATTCGATCACATTGAGTGAGCCCAGCTTCATGTTTTTTTTTTTTTAATCTGTAAATCTGTGCTCACTCAAAATGAACACAAATACACTCCTTGACTCTTTCACAGTAAGCTACTTAAAGCTTGTGTCGTGAAAGAGGAAGATGGTCGGCACCTGGGATCGAACCACGACGTCCGCCCCAAACAGTACGAAAGCCGGCGTTGTAACCGCTAGTCTACCAACCACTTCCGTCGTGAAAGAGGAAGATGGTTGGCATTGAGGATCTAGCCTAGCTAGGCTTCCAAACCATTTCAAACTCAAATGAATTAGAACTATACGCTTAATATGGATACCGTTCCCAGTTTGATAAAGGACTCAACATAATACCAAAAAAAAAAAATAACACCACACGAAAACTGTAGATCTCACAGCCTCTTCCTGGAAATATTCCTCAGAATTACTCATGCCAGAATTCGCTAAAAAAGTAAAAACTAGGCGCGCAATCAGCACATAGCAACCTCGGTCGTTTAGTGGAAAAGACACCTAATTTTGATGAAGTCCTAGATTCGTTGAAGGTCAGAAGTTTTTTCAGGTGTGGTGTAAGTTGGAATCCTGTCTCACTCAATCCTGTTTGGACAGGACTGTTTGCCTGATAGAGGGTGCTTCAAGCATTATGTTTCGCGGGCTATACTGACACCTATGTATACAAGAGTAGATATTATTTCAGCCATATTTTATGGACATCGACGATTTGTTATTGTTAATTCCAACAGACACAACACATCCCATGCCTAAACATTTATGTTTTTTTTGTATTTCCGTCTTTGGTTTTTTTGCGAGCATCGTGTGGTTAAAACTTAAACATAATAAAACAGCGGCTTTTATTACGCCAAAAATATTTCAATTTTATATAACACAAATATTCCACTCCAATTAAAATAGAATCCTATACTAGTTGGTCGGTACCTTGTTATCACAGCAGATGAGGGACGTGGAGAGGGCATTCGCCATATTTTGTTATAATTTTGATAAGTGCGTATCGTGGGTGGGACATGCGTACACCATAATTGGATTAACATCCTTCGGTCAAAGCACATCCGACAATCACAACACAAATAATCAAATTAAATATTTCGGTCATGATATTACCTATACAACTCAACAAATACAAACAAATCATTATTATGTACCCACTTAACAATGAAGTTAGTCAAATTTAGATAAGTTATGTTAGATCTATAATATAAAAGAATGTCGGGTTAGTGCGAATACTTTTAACTCGAGATTGGTTGAACAGATTTTTATGATGCTTGGTTTCTTATATCTTCTCCGCCTGGGATAACAGAATAATTATTAAAAAATCGATAAATTAGTATGGACAACGTTAGTATGGGATGAATTTATTAACAACAACGTCATCTGTTCACAGATGACGTTGTTGTTAATAAATTCATGTTGTTAATAAATTTTTCAAAATTCCATAACAGCACAATTTTAATTACTTGACATCCATTGAGTTTCTAAACATTGGTACGCAGATTTTCAGAAATAATTTTTCAACTTTCAAACATATCTTAAACGTATTTTTGTAAAAATTCCAATTTTGAAATCAATGTTCATAGTAATATGTATAGGACAACGTCTCCCGGGAAAGCTAGTTTTAATATAATCAACAATGTGATAGCTCTCAGATATTCCACTAATATATTAGGGCTCTCATTGAATGAAATTTTGCTTCATATTTTCAGTTTTCTGTCATTTTACATATGAACACGTAGAACTTGTTAGTGTCAGTGAATTCATCACATCCATGATAAAACTCAATATCAAAAAGTACCTATACGCAAATCACAATCAGATGATTTAAATTAGATACTTAAAGCAACTCGAGCCCGTAATACGCCATTACCACGTGATGTTTGTGAATAATTCCCAAGAAACGTTTTCAATTTCCCTGTGTTAAATCTGAATAGTAAATAATTCATATGCAAGAGTCTTGTTTCTTGCAGTGTCTGGTAGCACGTCAAATAAAATTCTTCAATGCTGTGTAGGTAGAGCGGTGTGCGCAGTCAGGCCAAACTTGAAAATTGTTGCGATGGTCAATGTCAAGATCAATGGTTAATGTTGTTTACCAATAAATTTACATCTAAATAATCTCGCACATCAAAAGAAAATACAAATATTGAACATGTTTGATCAAACTAATGGTTATCTTTGAAGACTCAGAAGATGTTGAGTTGAGAGTAAATTACTAAAGTATGCAAATGATAATGTCATTGTAGCTGATAATATAGCCGATCATTTGCAACAAGTTGTAGAAAAAACTTGAACAAAGAGTTAGGACTTAAAATTAATGCATCTAAACAATGTTAGCCAGTAAACAGAAATACATAAGCATCCATCTCAATAAATTATAAGGGTGCATAATCAAGGGCGGATCCAGCTTTGGCGCCAAGGGGGGTCACATGGTAAAAAAAGGTCATTTCCATAATTTGGTAACTGGAAACTACACTTTTCCTTAAAAAAAAGGTATTTTCTAAATTCAGGGGGGGGGTCATGACCCACAAGAAATTATAATGTTATTATGATCATAATAGAAAAGTAGGTATTTTATTAATAAATGTAAGTACTGTCCTTAAAAATAGACAAAATATAGGACCTGGATCCGCCATTGTACATAATAGAGCAAGTGACTCATTTTAAATACCTGGGATGCTTGGCTTAACAGTGTGTGGGATCCAGATTCGGAAATCAAAATACGGATTGAGACGGCCAGGTCAACTTTTTGAAAAATCTAGAAACTCTTCTATAATTATGACCTGAGCAACACAAGATAGAAATACAGTTGTATTGAATGGAAGTTTGTACCATAAACAGGATTGAGGCATTTAACTTCTGGCTGTGATGTCAAAACTGTAAGTAACTTGAAATGAACACATACGTTCACATTTTGGACAGTTTTTTCTCGCTTAAAGGCTTGTGCCCTGAAAGTGGAAATGGACGGCATAGGGATTCAAACCCACGACCCTCAAAACGCTGTGCGTACGAAAGCCGTCGACTGAAACACTGGGCTACCAATTAATGAAACATAGTTTTTCAGATTACTAATAATTCAAAACACGAGCTCTTCTCAAATTAGTTAACATTTTTTTAATTGGATTTAAATTAAACTGTTTTTTTTTTAATATTTTTGTACTTGGGTACATACATACATTTTGTTAATAAATAATTCAGTAGGTATATCTTCTTTACTAAACACAAAAAGTGGGCAACACAAATACAAAAGCCCTGAAAGAAGTAACCGAAGATTCTCACTCCGCTAGTGATTCTTTAATGTAGAAAGAATAAGTAGAGGTAATGACTGTGAAGATGTCCGCAGGGGTAATCTTTGGCATTTAACTTAACCACATTCAACCACACTGTTTAATGCCGTGGAAATATTAATTTGATTTTGTTTTGTACTAAATTATTCAGTCGTGATTCCGTACATTATTTTCTTCTACTATTTCTTCATGCTTATTTTCTGCCCACTAATGAGATATTTTATATTGCGCCGTTTTGTGCTTGTAGGTAACACCACTCAAGGATGCCTCATAGTCATAGGCCTCCCGTATTCATACTGTGTGTTTTGCTCCAGGCTATACAAATTCATTTGTTGGCAGGAAAGGAATACGTCGGAGTTCGAAATATTTCTTCTCCGTTTTTATCTCGGTGTCACCCGAAAGGAGTGTTCCACCAAATGTCTTTATATTCTTCTGAGAAATCGTCATAACACATTTTATCCAACGAATTTTTAGTGCAATACATTATACGATGATGCACTAATTATCATATTTTTTTACTATCGTTATTAATTTCACCATTACAAAAATATGGAAAGCGTCGGTGTTAGTGTCGAGACAAAATTTAAACTGTTTGATGCGAGTGTGTTTCCCATTCTCCTGTATGAGTGCGAGTCCTGGCACCTTACCAAAGCCCAGGCACAAAAATGTTGGGTATAAGATGGTATCACCGCATCACTAATGACGCTATACGCCGGTGCACCCAGCGAATGCCCATCACCTCTACCATTGTGGAGAGGTGACGTAATTGGCTGGGACATATGTTAAGGATGCTGAATGACAGTTGGCCGAGGAAATAGCTGTTCTTCCTCCCATCGGGATCTCGAAGACGTGTTATACCTTGTTCCGTTCCTTCAGAGCTGAAAGATTAGGACATGGTGTGGGAGGAGGTCATTAAAGTCGCGTAAGATCGGGCGCGGTGGTGAGCTCTTGTTGCCTTCCTATGCCCCTGATTGGGGTCAGACAGTGTGTATTGGTTGATTGATTTCAGTAGAAATTTCTTTTAAAGTGCGCACCTATCCCTTTTTGATTTTGACTTCATTTTATATTTTCACTTCCTATTTACACTTCACAAGTCCACTTGAATATTCAACGACCCTATTTGATTACTCCACTACATTAATAATTATTTTACCTTACACACAATTTCTCCTTTTCCGATACCACATCGTTAAACCTAAATAAGGTTAATGTCTTTGTAACGATAGTTTCAACAGTTTTTAGTTCCATATTTTCCACACCATGAAGTTATTACCATGTGACTGTCTGTCCTGGATCTAAACATTCTTCCGGATCAGCATTTCACCCTTCGTTTTTTATTTAAAGTTAAAACTTCTTTTACAACGCTGAATTCTTTCTGAACAGTGAATTACACAAAAAATGTGCATTATAAAATGCACATTTACATTAATCAAAATGTGCATGATAAAATGTTTGAAACTACTCATGTTTTAGCCATAAACACTGTGTATTGTATTGCACATACTACAGTGAGTACATACTTATCCAATATTAATTTTTATGTAATGTGTAATCTCTACAGCGCAGTGTTTCAAGACTCTGCGATGAAACAGCACGCCTTGGCCTTCGAGTCAATGCCAGTAAGACGGAGCTCATGGCGAATAATGCCTGCCCCGATAGACAGCTACCGATAACCATCGATGGTCTGATGACCATCGGTCTCCCGGGTGGATTAGTTTAAGTACCTGGGAGCAACCATTACCACCACTGGTGACCTCGGGGCTGAGCTCCCGATACGTATCGGTATGGCAAGTGGCGCCTTTAACAACATGACCAAAATATGGAAGGCGTCGGCGTTTAGTGTTGGGACGAAATGTAAACTGTTTGATGCGTGTGTGTTGCCCATTCTCCTGTATGGGTGTGAGTCCTGGCACCTGACCAAAGCCCAGGCACAAAAAGTATCTGCATTCGAAACGAAGTGCCTCAGGAGAATTTTGGGTATAAGATGGTACCACCGCATCACGAACGACGCTATACGCCGACGCACCCAGCGTGAGCCCATCACTTCTACCATTATGGGGAGGAGATGAACTTGGCTGGGACATGTGTTAAGGATGCCGAATGACAGTTGGCCGAGGAGAGCGCTGTTCTTCCTCCCATCAGGGTCCCGAAGACGAGGAAGACCCTCTCATACTGTGTTCCGCTCCTTCGAAACAGAACTGAGGAATCTGGACATGGTGTGGGAGGAGGTCATAAACGTTGCGCAAGATCGAGCGCAATGGAGAGCTCTTGTTGCCTCCCTATGCCCCTAAGTGGGGCCTTAAGGGAGGTTTGGTTGGTTGGTTATCTCTAAACAAAACATGCTAATTATAGACGAAAAATTATCGATGAAAATGCGATCATTTTTGGAGAATATCTTCTTCTTTTATAGGGGCAGGTTGCTTTTTTAAATCTGAAAAATAAGTAGGTACTCTGTGTTTCAATTATTTTTTCTATTCAAGTAGGTGGCCTTAAAATTAACCCTATTTGAAAACCAGAAATCAATAATTTTTAATTACTTTGGCGGTAAAAATACGGATACAAAAAGAAGGGTCCCCTTGTTTATTTATTTTCGATTTTTCTCTCATCACCCGGCATTACAGTATTCACCTATTCGAAGTAGAAAATTTTGCAGCATTTTCATTCATAATTTTAGTTTACAACTCGCACATTTCGTTAAACCAAGTTTAGTGTCGAGATAACAGATTGTATAAGACGCGTTTATTTCTCTTTAATTCAGTTATGTATGAAGATAAGTTAAATATGTTGATTAGTTTCTTAAGCTCACAATTTACATGGCCGCAAGAAACAATGAAAATTCATTTGCGACGAATCGAATGCAATGTAATGGTTTACGGTAGCAAAGGTATGTACTAGGCAAACTGCGTCCCGCTGGCGCTGGTCTGTTTTATGCGGCCCGTCATATTTAAGTCTTGATAAAATTTTGAAGAATTTATTGTGGCTTAAATGTATTTTCCCAGTACCTGGGTCATCGAGGACTTAGACTGAGGTCCAATTTCATTAACATCCGTTAGTTAAATTTCACTCACATACCAATCGCTGCTGTCAGTTGAATGTTAATCATTAGTTTCTTTTGACAGTTCTCTGTTTTGTACCAAATTTAGCTTATTTAATAATGTTTTCTTCAAGTTATATGGACATTTTTTTTAATATCCTCCATTAAACTTCATTTAAGTACTCAGACTCGTCAAAAGCAGCATTAAAAGAACGAAAATAGTCAAGTTATTGACAAAATGTCGACGGCGCACAAGGGAATTTCCCCTTAAAAACGATGAAAAGTAGTTGCGAAAAAATGCATAGCATAGTTTTGATGTTTTTTTTTTAGTGCGTTTACTCCATAGTAACCATCAATAAAATAATATTTTTTAACTTACCTACGGATATTTGGTCTGTCGGTAATAAAACCGGCCTTAATTAAAAGATTAAAAAAAAGAGACTGCATATTATCTTAATGTTGGTGGCCAATCTATGTATTCACGGTTTTATCTGAAACAATCGGAAGTTAACGGTTGAATTTGTTTCAGATAGGTAATACTGTAAAAAAGAAATATTAATCTTATAACTAGTGGTCGACCAGTGCTCGAAACTCGACCATAACTTATTTAAATTATAAGTTTGATACGTCAAATTTGAAATTTTGATATTATGTAAGTATAAAGTTTTTTTTATTATTATTAATGAGTTTGAATATATTGGAACCTCTAATAAAGCTTGACGTATTTTTTATCGATATAATATTTTCCGCAGATTCTTGTTATTATATAATATTTTCATAGCAAGTATCTACTTACCGACGAAAATTATTACAATCATGAAAAATATTTCCCGCAGTTCAATTGGTTAACACGTGGGGTTAGAGTGACAAAAATACCGATCTACGGACGAACTTGCCAATTATATACTTATAGGAATAAAGAACCTATAAATAGATATCAAATTAAAAGAGTATGTATTATTGGAATATTTAAACAGGTCTAACCCTCATTATTAATTCCATGGGGTTGGGCGTAGTTAGGGGTAAACAAACTCCATATTCCAAACTCCATGTACAAGATGTGAGTATATAAATAAACTTGTCGTGTCTATTACGGATGACGCGAGTATTAATCATTTTAACAGGTCACGTGGCCGTAATAAATGGCGTTTCCACCTTTGTTCGCTTGTCTGTGGGGTAATAATACACCCCCCCATTCGAAAGAAAGCATGAAAAATTAATAAGGTTCTTACTCGGTTATTTGGGCTTCTAAAAAAAGACAGAATTGGATTCGTTTGGTATACGTTTTCGGTCCTCAATTATGAAGAATACCATCAATCAAACGGCCACTTAATAATTATTAAAACACTTGTTAACAATTGATTATTGGGAAAATATTCTTGAATCAAAAAAATACTTAGTCAACAAAGCGATGTCCGAAAAGTAGGGCGTAGAAAATCTTTGTATTGCCAACGACTGAATTATCTATAGCGAGACGAGCAATAATTGAAAAGTACTTTTTTATGTTTTTCTGAGTGTTTTGCACTTGAAATTTCACAGATTGGATAGGACCGATTGACTGGAAAAAATTGCCTGAAGCAATAAGTTCCGCCGGCTATGCAGTATATACCTTTGTATAGAAAAGTGTTAATTTATTTATATACTAGCTTATACCCGTCTTGCTTTACGTTTTTGATTCCGATTGTCAGGCTTGATCGGTAGGTAATTAAACATGTTCTAGTCTAGCTTCCCATTGCTTAACAGACCTCTATAACTGACATAAGCACAGGAAAAGAAGAATGACACTTTTAAAATTTTTGTTTCACCGACCTCATAATATTATACGAACCTACCGACATAATTTGCAAGTTTTCATAGAGAGAGAGATAGCTCTGTGGTTTGAATCTTAGCTACATTCCCTAATGTGTGATAATTAATTAGGCTCTCCACCCATAGAGGGTGATTTGCGCTATCTGTCAAATTTGCAAAATGGAGGAATCATTTTGCAAATTTTTTCATTAAATCTTTATTTATTGAGAACAATAAGATTTGAATAACATTTATATGTATAACAAATCAATCTACGATTATTTTATTACATTTTAATACCGTAATACGAAGATTCCATTCAACGTTTACATGAGTAATTTTGTTTCCAAAAGTCTTTTTGAGAAATTTGTATGAAAACCCAAAAAAATAGATTTTTTTAAATAGCTCTAAATATATTAAAGTTAATGCAGCAAATTGTATTTAAGAACCTTCTCCAGCATTTTGTACGGCTCTGGGCATATTAATATCTGACGTAGCATTTGTATTTTGAGCGTGATGTTCACATATAAGGTAAAAGTATTGTCAAAGGCAAATAAAAAAACAAACATTTCTAAAATATTATGTAGATTTACTTACTTGCTTGAAAGCTTTTGAACCAGTAGAATTCCAAAGGGTGCATGTGACAAAAGTCTTGAGGATTTTCAAAAAAAGGTTTAAAAAACATATTATATTTACCGGTTACCTTGTGTACAATGTCTTAACTAATTCATATTTACCCATTTAATGTTTTCAAATTATTAGGTGATACATGTTATTTTTCAAACTTTCGGATATTATGAAGCAAAATTATAAATACCATGTGTAAAAATGCTGCCACAGTAAATTGTCGAGAATATCCGCGTCACTTAAACCAGCGTAAATTTAAAAAAAAATCTTGTATAGGAATGTTAAAAACAATGTAGCCCATATAAAATTCGTGAGAATTTCTCACTGAAGTAAGTGAGATATACATAATTAAATAAGGGTACCTACTCAGATAACTAAGTTTTTACTCCCAAACGTTTTGAGGAAGTAAAGTGACTAGGTAGGTACGTGAGGTATGATTAAAACGACAAATTTACCTCTGAATGTTCTTAAAAGTGAGCGGCAATAAGTAGGTACCTTGAAATTATATTAGATAATAATAATATAACGTGCAGAAGATGTTTTGTTTGTTTTTGTAACAAGTTTATTACGATCTCGGTTCGTTATTTTTTGTTGTATCCAAATGCCGCGCCGGCCAGTTCAAGGGCAGAGTACAATCGTGATATTATCTTCTTGCTATTGTTGGTTCTGCTGGCCGCACTGCCTTATTGCCCATCAAATTTCGTATGACCATAAATTCTGTAATAGACAAAATTGTTATTTATTTTTTTCAAATCTACACTCAATACTTAATAAATAGACTTTCGAACGTGGTTGACTTGTTAAAAACAGTTTGCATCAACTAGTCTAAAGAAAATGACTAACTGTTTTTGAAAAATGGCTAGCATAATAAAGTTTATGCTAGCATATTAAATATTAAAATGTTCTGAGGTGATGCTAAAAGGGCCTTTTACACCCTTGTAGCATCAAACAAAAATTACGTTATGATATTTATTTTTCACTGATGTGCTTTCCTTTTGACTTCTAAAATTGTGTTCTCCGATTTGTGCTGATCTATGTATGTATATTGTTTCTTTTCCTCGTAATTTAAATTCTTATGTATTTTGTGTATCTGTTTTCTCTGCTATGCCATCTTTGTTTGTGTTTTTGTATGATTTGTAACATGTGATGATCCCAAGAGTCCCGCAAGGGAGCTACGCGCGCGGGTTGATAAGTGAGAGTAACAGAACTAATAAAAATAATTATATTTCGTCGCGGTTTTGTTCTACGGATTCTTTTACTTAAAACGATTTCTGAATTGTTGTGTGTACTTAGTGCATTTTTGTAGTTAGAAGAATAATTATTTTTCGTGTGCTCAAACTTGTGAACAGAGAAAGCTGAAAATGACAACAACTGTTGGTCTTACTTCTTAACAATACCAAAGTAAAATTATGAGAACTCTCGTCCGAAATAAAAAAAATACAGTTTATTTCTTAACATTGTTTTCTACGGTTGAAAGAGTTCATAATATATTTTTATTCTACTAGTTCATCAAATCAATTATTATCTAAAAAATAAAAACACGTTTATATGTGTTAATATGTATGTATATATACCTATATTCAGAAATAATATTCAAATAAAATAATTTTTAGCTATATTTTCCTGGCTAGTTTCGTAGGCACACACGTCCTACGTAGAATGCTTTTTTCTTTTTTAACCTCACATGCTATAACCCTTATTAGCAACCTATGTGTACCATTTTCGGAATATAATATGGTCACACTAACTACATGTACATAATATGTGCGTACTATATTATGTTCAATAAGATTTGATAGCTGAATGCAGCGTTCAAAATTAGGCAGGTACATAGATACACAATTCATTATAATTTTGAAAGACCTTGAATCATCTAAAATTCAATACGCCAAGAAAAGCCAGTTTATCAATGGTTTCTCGGTACATATTATTGTACGGGGCACATTTGAATTCTAGCTAAAACGATAAGATGATCTCATGATAGATTGGGAAACAATACTCCAATTATAAGTTTTCGATCATCGAAGGAACTTTTCGTCAATCGAAAGGAATCTCCATACAAAATGATCGAATTGATCGTTGAACGCTAGAACACTTTATTTATATCACATGCTAATAAGCGCTAATGAAACTCGAACGCACTAGCCCCACTGCATACATTTGCTAATTAAAATGAATGTGATATTCACAATTATTGTTAAAGTAGGTAAGTAAGTGTTACCTACACATTATCATCTTTCCATTGCAATAATTAATTGTTAAGCTACAGTCGTTGAAAAAAACACTATGAGAGATAACTTACGAGTATATAATATGACAATTTATAAACCATGTTTTGGTATAATATGAAAATTGTATATTTTAATTTGATACTCACACGCTTCCACTACTACTTATAAAGAAGATCAACGTCGTAGAAAAATAAAATGTAAAGCGCCTCATAATGGGTGCAGAAAGCTTTTTGAAGGCGGTATATTTAAATGGAGTGGAGCTGAAAGTAGCGGAATATTCAAACTTATTGCGTCAATTTGAGAATTGAATAGTATTGTTTTTTTCTTCAATAATAATAGAAAAAACTTTACACAAATATCAATATTTAAAATTTGACGTATCCATAATTTGATTTTATCGATAATTATTGAACTCTAACTGAAATGATGCTGAAATAATTGAGGAAAAGAGAATCTGTTTATATGTACGTGTGTATTTATTGTTTGAGTTGGTATATTTCATTTATTTATTTCATTATTATATATTTACTCATTATTTTTATCTTTTTTAACTTTATTTTTTACTATTTTTAACTTTACTTATACTGTTTTTTACCTTTTTAAACTTTACTTGTTTTAATCCTGGATTGACTGAATTTTGTTTCTTTATACTACAATGTACCTATGTGTAACTCCTCTCCTAGACAGGCTAAGCCTAGTGGAGGGAGACATGAATGTTCATCTACCATTGTACACTCTTTCAATGAATAAAATTAATTTATTATTATTATTATATCATAGTTTTGGAAGGAAAACAGTAAAATAGCACTTGCTCAGTCTAATGTTCAAACTTATAATCTAAATTAGTTATGGTCGAATTTCGAGCACTGGTCGACAGCTAGTAATATGAATAATTATTTCTAATTCACATTCGTAGAATACGAAAAAGACCTAAATATTCTACCGTAGGCATTTCAAAGGAACGCTACCGATGATAATCAATCTCTTCAGAGTTGAAAATAATTATTTCTAATTCACATTCGTAAAATACGAAAAAGACCTAAATATTCTACCGTAGGCATTTCAAAGGAACGCTACCGATGATAATCAATCTCTTCAGAGTTGAAAATAATTATTTACTAACTCTAAGCATAATATTTACTTAAGAGACGCATAAATATACTACTGAACACATTCCTTCGCATTTAAATGAAAATCATTTTCCAAAGATTCGTGTTGACAGTGAAACTTTTTATTTTTTATCAGCTATTTTTGACTTGTTAAAGGAAATTTAATTATTCCGAAAAATCTGGATATATCTCCTTAGATGTCCTTCCGAGTTTTCCGATATTGGGTTAGGCGTCAACCGTCCGTTGAACTCTCCTGACTATAGTAGTTGCATATAACTCAGGAGTAACTATAGATTGATATTCACTGCACTCTCAATGCAGTGGTGAATTTTATTTCTAAATTGTAATATGATAAGTTTTATTTTCGCTTTTATGAAAATACAAACGTTATCTAACGCTGTTTTGATTTTTCTCCAGCAACAGGTCGCAAGATGTCTGAGAAGTGCCACTTGCTCTGCGAAGAAGACCATAATGCAAATCTCATAGATGTGGAAAAAAGATACGACAGAAAGAAATATGAGGGGAAAAGAGCCAGAACAGCAGTGGTCATGGTGCTTGTGTTGATGCTGCCGGCGCTGTATATACTAGGAAAACCCTATCCTCGCCTTGTGCCTACCGTGTGGAGTCCTCAGCTGCAGTCTTTGCAGATACCAGGTAACATTACTAATTATTTTCGAATTACTAGGGGTTAGGTCAACATGTGACACAATTATAATTTCGATTCTATGTGTGAAAACACAAAGAACGCCGATTCCGAATGTTGGAAAGTGGGTTCCTACTTTTGCTGTGCGTATGCCCATTCAAATGCATAGACACATTATTTGCGCCGATCGGTGCCGGTCGAAAACGGCGTTCTTTGTGTTTTCAACGTTAGACTAAAATTTAGGAACCTACCTTAAGGTACACTTAAGTGTTTCTATTCAAATTTAATAAAAAAATATTCTCACAATAGTTCCACTATGGGACGCAGTGACAGCAACCTCCCAAGGGGCAGCGAGCATAATATTATCAATAAAAAAAATGGGTGAGAACACAAAGAACGCTGGTTCCGACCAGCGCCGATTAGCGCAAAGAATGTCTTGTTTCTATGCATTTGAATAGGCGTACGCACAGCAAAATAGGAACCTGATGCATTCCTGCATGCCCATGCATAGAAAATAGAAATTATCACAGTTGGCTCTACATATACATATAATAATGAGCTTTTTGAAGCAGCGCCTACTTAAGGCTGACGTCTATACACAGGACGTTGGAAGCAATAAAATCGCTTTGTACCTATCGGGGGTAAAGTGGGCTATGGATGTTTCCGAAAAAAAGTGACGTTTTTAATAAATAAACGCTTTTGAAAATTCGTTTCAGATGAAGCTGCCAACAAATTCTTAGTATGGAACCCGCAGTGCAGGATACCAGAAATAGACCCACACTCGAAGGAAGCTATGGAGCTGTTCAGGAAGAGGAACTACGTATCCTGCGCAACGGGACCGCAGTATGTAAATATGGCTAAGAACGAGAGGCACCAAAGTGTTCTTCACATCAATAAGACTGCTCTTAGACTCGAAACTTCGAAAAAAAATATTTTAACCTGTTGTTACATCAGCGTGGCGAGAAGTAACTCTAGCTCCAAAGTCATGTAAGTGTTGTTGTTTCTTTCAAAATTATTTTGAACCCATCACGCTGTACCCATAAATGATAGACTTAGAAGAAGACCTCTTTTCTTTCTAACATACTTTCTTTGTTTCTTCCAACGGTACACAGTTTTTATGGCTTAAATCTTACATTATCGTAACACTGCCTGGAAAATTTTCTATCAAGACCTGAATTGGCGGAATTGTAAGGGTGCGTTTACACCAAACAAACATAAGCCAGAGCTAAATAGAGCTTTATTTTAATTAATTTGGGCTCATTCAAAGTGAACACAAATACACTTTTGACATCTTTCACAGTAAGCAAAGGCTTGTTTCGTAAAAGTGGAAATGGTCGGCACCAGGATTCGAAGCCATGACCTTCAATACGCTCTACGTATACTGATACCACTAGGCTACCCACCACCTCAATGGTTTATATTGAAATGAAAAATTATTGAACCCTCCCTCCATTCTAATTGTATCAAATAAAGGCGGAGGAAGAGTTCCAGATTTTTCCAGTTTTATGTAGGTACCTAGATTGTTGCGTATGATGTATGCGTGAATGCTTACTGCCATAGAAATAAGATGTGTTTTGATTTCATGATAACTCATGTAGAAAATTTTAAGCCAAAAATAGTCAAAAAGCTCGATTTTTTCAAGTCTTTCGGTGATTTGGGAAGCACTTCCGCTCACATTTAGAACCATTTTTGTTCTAGATCGACGTTTCATAGCACATTAATATGTTTTTAACCGTAAATATACTTCTCTGTTACAGCAAATCTCCGTGTGTGTCCATAAATGAATCTGTAGTTTTATCAGACACTGAAGAGTTTGTGATGACGCTGTGCAATGTCACCTCCAAGTTTAACAAACACAACCACCAAGAGAGCCACAAAACTCACAAGGATGTCTTCATGAATGTGCAACCCTCAGCCGATATTCAACATAGACTTAATCGTTTCAAAAATATGTACAAGGAGCAACCGTACTGGAATGTTCTCATCATAGGAGTGGACACCTTATCCAGAATAAATTTGGCGAGGGCCATGCCAAAAACGCACCAATTCTTCAAATCTCATAATTGGCTCGATTTTCAAGGATACAACAAGGTAAATAAACTCTTATGAAATAGGTACTATTTGTTAACTCCAATGTATCACAAAGTGGACGTCCATTAATCACGTGATGTTTTTTGCAACTTTTTAGACCCCCCTCCCCCCTGGTGGTATTTCAGATAACACCCCTCCCCCAAAAATCACGTGTACTTTTTTAGTACAAATAATTAAGAATTAATTTAATTCATCAGAAAAAATAAATGCACGTGATTTTCTCACTGGACCCCCCCCCCTCCCCCTTTTGGGCTCATGTGATTAATGTACACCCCCAAATCATTATTCCAGGTTGAATTACTGCATTTCGTTAATAAACAAACACTCCCGTGCAGGTTTAGAGCACCTATTTTAGCCACTCATCAAATTCCACAAAGTATGACTTTTAAAAATACAGCACAAGATCGTAGTCGCTTAATACGCAATTAAGCATCTTTTAGTCGCAATCTTTGTTTTAATTTTCGAAACACTGCATTTAATAAAATATTGATAAAATAATTTATTCACAAAATTTGAAATATTCACTAAACTTGGTCTCTCGTGGATTTTGGTTGCAGATGTTCGCTATATTATATTCCTTCCTTTCAAGTTCAGTGTTAAACATAACGAAAATTTATTGCAATTTCAATTATATCTGATATGAAATCTTCATTTTATCCGTGGAACTTTTGCTCAAACGAAACTAATAATGAGTTTTTTAACTTGTTTTCAGATTGACGACAACACTTTCCCGAACTTAATGGCGATACTGACAGGAAGAAATTCATCACGAGCTAGACTATTGTGCGATGGATATGGAAACAACTCGCTGGATCATTGCGACTTTATGTGGAAAACCTATGAAAACTCTGGTTACGTCACAGCCTATGCCGAAGACGATATTGGTATCGATACATTTGAAAAACCATACCATAAAGGATTCTCCCACAAACCCACGGATCATTATTTAAGGCCTTTGTTCCAAGTCGCAGAAAAGAATATGAAGAGGTCGGTGTTTTGCACTGGGCAGAAGACATCTGGAGAGGTTTTGTTCCAGTACGCGTTAGAATTGGTAGAGAGATATAAAAATGATCCATATTTCGCATTTTTATGGGCAAATACGTTTAGTCATGACGATGTTGGAAGTCCGTCTACAATGGATGAAAAACTTGCGGAGTTTCTTCAAAAATTAAGCAAGTATCCTATTGAAAAGACTATAATCATTTTTATTAGCGATCACGGTATTAGATTCGGAAACATGAGAGCCACTTTTTCGGGATTTTACGAGGAGAGATTGCCGGCGTTTTATATGTACGTTCCTGAAAAATTCAAAGAGACACATAAGGATGCTCATCTCGGTCTTATCACCAACGCTAAAAGACTGATCAACCCCTACGATGTGTACATGACTCTCCAGGATATATTATACATATCGGGAAGGAGGGAAATAATGGTGTCCAGTGAAGCATGTCCAATGTGCCAAAGTTTATTTCAAGCAGTGCCGTGGAATCGTTCTTGCTCGGACTGTTCTATCACGCCTCATTGGTGCACATGTACGCCGTTGAAGGCTTTGCCCTTAGAACATCGAGAGACGACGCTTGCCATACATTACATCCTTAACGAAGTTATTGAGGACGCCTTGCGGACAGCCAATACGAAGAAGTGTAGAAAATGTGTCAAACTATCCCTTAATAAAGTAATCAGTAAATATGTTTATGATGCCGAATATAACACTGCCAATGTGACGGAGTATCTAGTTGTATTTTCCACAACTCCTGGTGACATGGCGTTCGAAGCCACAGTCAGGCATGACAAACAGACTGGAGTGTTCACACAAATCGGCATCGTGAGTCGGTTATCAGAGTACAAAGGAACGGGATATTGCGTCGACAGTGCATATTTGAAAAAGTATTGTTTTTGTACCAAAAAGTGTAAATAAAAAGAAACTATAATGAGCGAGAATCGCGCGAGATAATATTTTGTAAATCTTCGAAAGATGCTTTACGATTTGTGATATGGCTAACTTGTGATAGAAAATACTTACTGTGAAAAATTAACAATGATTCATAAAAAAAAAAACGGAAACTCGCAAACATTTTTAATTATTTATACAAAAGTATATCTATTAAATGCGTTTTCACTGGAATAATATTAAACAAATCAATTTTTCACGTCTACATACGTCTACTCAAGATTGCTATGATTCGCAAAATATATGAGTCGGGTCGATTGAAAACAGTTGCTTTCTGTGATAATTTATTAAGTTTATTGTAATTTGAAACGTTTTCAAATAACGAACTTTTTCAGATTTTTTTTTAACTTTTTTCTAAGACCTACATACCTCTTAATTAAACATTAACTCTGCAAATGCTACAACAGTTATAGCAAAAAACTTTGAATTAATTTTTTCTTCTTCTTCTTCTTTATTTGGCCTATCACCATTGGTGTTCCTGCTTGAATCAATTCCAAACAATTTTAGAATGACAAGACGATTGTTTGAATGAGAAACAATAATATTGTTTCTTCACTCGTTCACTATAATATTACATAGTGAACGAGGATACTGTATCATTCCTTTAGGACCAAATTAATTCTTGACTAAATCATTATGTTCAATTTTACCGTTATTTATGCTACAAGCCCATTTTCTCTAATAGAAAACTTTGAAAAGCCATTTGCATGCTATATTTTTTTTCAATAATATACAGGGTGACTGAACTTCAAGTGTATTATACTTTTAGGAGTCTCCCTTAGAAAAATTGAAATTAAAAATGAAAAAATCTGACTTGTGATTTTAAAACGTTGTATTTCAAAGGTTTTTGATTTTTTTCTAGATTTTTTACTTCAACTATTCCTTTATTCTTCAGCTATCAGAAAACTATATTTTTAGATTCCAAAATGGAGTAGGTACTTTGTACACAATTTTGAGTTTTAGGTCAAAAGGTGGAAAATTGAAAAAAAACTCTAAAAAGTTAAATAACTCGAAAACCACTGGCATTTGACCCCTGGTTAATGGGAACAAAATTATTGCAAATTTGCTCTAGGTTAACCTCTTTCAAGGAATGTATCAAATTACCAGTCACCCTGTATTAGTCCAACTAACTAAATTAAATTTTTAAAATCTTACCCTGATGGTCCATTCCATGTTTTACTAGTAGGTAGGTAATTTATCTAAGAACATTTGTTTGTAAGTAGAAATAAAAGATAATATAGAACTGCATGTAAGTAGATATTGGAATTTTGTGATTATAGATAATTTTGAACAAACCTACATGAATATTCAGATTTTCTATAGATTTTATGTTGTATGGATTTTTTTTTATATATAGGTATACCTATACCAAATTATTTTTATCGCAATCATTTCACTAAATTCAGTGACATTAACTTTAATTGAATTGTTTAAAATGAAATAAACTATGTCGATATACCTAAATATTGTTTGATTAATAAACTGTTCAAAATCGTTAATTTTACACTAGCCGGTTAGCCTTTAGATAAAATGCTGAAAGTGTAATTTTTGCGATAATAATTTGGTACCTAATGTATTTAATTATTCTCTTCATTATAGTAATCGAACATCCATACTCAATTTATATTGTATAATACGTATATCCTTTTTCAGTTTTGTACCTACCTATAGGTATAAATTTGGTATAAAAATAATATAAAATTGATAATGTGTACAAAAATATAATTTAAACATACGATGGACAATACTATTTACTTATGTATATCCTGCCAAAACAGAAAATATAAAAATATTTTATGCAACATTTGTAATTTTTATTCCCAACCATTTTACTTTAGTAAGTAGATTCTTTACTCAAAATGCTGGTGGATTTTTTATGGGTAATATTATTTTAATCAGCATGTGAAATAAAGTGCTTTGGCCAGTGAAGTAACATACTCAAAGTACCTAATCTTCTTCATCTTATTTTAGGCCTTGTGGCCAGTAATTCAAGAGGTGGGGTGAGCCTTTTGAGAGGTCGATTTCCAGCTATTCATCCACCTTTTGGTGATCTGCCTGGGAGTCATCTTCCATGGGGTTGGCCGTACAATCAGTGGCGTACCGAGGAGTGGGGGGTGGTGGTGGAGGGGCGATCTGGCCCTATTGGGAGGGCAGCAAAATTTGCTTGAGCTGTACTATACGTGCACGACGAGATTGATAAAATAAAAAATAAATAAAAAATAACATTTCATCTCGCGTGGAGGTCTTTAAATAAATAACATTTCCCATGCGACAAGTCTGCAGGTAGAGAAATCTGCGGGTCGGAAGTTGGCTCTGTCGCACACTGCGCGAAAATTGAATTTTTACGCTAAGTTGATACCTTTACTATACCTATTTTTGTGCTGTACCCAGGGCCGTCGCGTGGTTCTTAGGCGCCCAAGGCAAGTCTTTAATCAGCCCCCCCCCCATAAAACTTGTAATTTTGAACATTCCAGTTTTGGTTTAAAACTGTAGATATGCTATAAAATAACTAGTTTTTGCAGCGCCCGCGCGCTCATTAACTCAAAACCGCTTTTAAATTTATTGCAAACTTAAAAAAAAACAATTAAAACTTTTTATTACAAACTTGGCATTAGAATGGCTTTTCTGCGCGATGATTTAGCATATAAAACTTTTTATTGAAAATATTGCATTCGTATTGTTGTATATGTATGTATCTACACTCTATGGTAGATAACTTCTTGTCTATGGTCATTGTCTGGTGTAAGCCAAAGCGAGTGTCGTGAGACTGGCGATAGAGAATAAAGAACATTAAACAAGCCTGCGTTTGTGTTTGAATTAGACCCTGAACAACACGTATGGCTTTGGCTATGGATTTTCTCCGCTATGAAGTCGCTCGTTCCCTGGATAAGCGACGTCTTTTAGCCAAAATTTCCTGTTGCTCGCTCGCTAGCAATGAAAATCAAGGATGAAATAAAACTTTAAATTTAAAAACTGATTAAAATTTATATTGCAAATATTGCATTCCTTTGGCTTTTCTCAGCTATGAGTTTGCATGTGAATTCCTGGACTATACCACAAAAAAAATAGAATTTGTTTCACCCACGGCGGCGCCCTAGGCGTATGAAAAATTAGATAATTTTTTTTATATAGGTATCTAGGCTTATTTTTTAATATCTTATTTTATGGCTGTTTTTTTTTTCAATTTATATATGGGGGGGGCGCCAAATGGTTTGGTTGCCGCCCCGGACGACGAAAACCCACGGTACGCCACTGCTACCAACCAAATTAGTTTAAAAGTTTAGTTGTGTATGTTAATAAAAAAAGTCACTGCAAAGATTAACACTCTTGGTTACACGCATCTAGAAAATATCACGGTCACCCGCAGTGTCTGTGAATCCTTAACTTTTTATTCTATTATTAGCACTGATTAGTGATTTTCATTGATTATTTTTTTGGAATGTGCTCATTACGTCTATTTATAAGTAATTTGAAGCTTTCTTTCAGGAATTACACGGGATTCATATTTTATCTTGATCTCAAAACAAAATAGAAATAAAGTGAGCATATTTGTTTTATTTTTCATATATTATAGCGAAAGGATTTTTTTAAAGACCTCCACCTGAGATGAAATGTTATTTTTAATCAAACAATCTCCTATTGAACCCCATTAGGGGTATATGGAGGCAACAAAAACTCTCCATTGTGCTCGATTTTGCGCAATGCTTAGGTATGACCTCCTCCCACACCATGTCCAATGTCCAATTCGTCTCGACACTAAACGCCGATGCCTCAGATTTGGCTTCTGTGTTCAAAAGAAAATAACGGGTAGTAAAACGATTTCATCTGCCGGATATATTCGCCCATTTAAATGAGCTCAACAGAACAATTCAGGAATTCTATTATTTTTACGTCTCTGGACAAAATTGAAAGCTTTCGCAGGTTGGTAGATATTAATTATAATATGGAAATGAAAGAAATTCAATGGAAATTCAACAAGACCGCAGTCGGTATGAAAAATACATAGATAAAGAATAAAGATTTCTAACTAATTTTCTAGATTCTATGGTCTAGTAAAACGTCAAATTTGAAGTTTCTCGTTTGTTGATATGTTGATAAACAATAATTTTGCTTTAGACGTCACCAAAAGTAATTACGAATCTTCTATAGTTTTTTGGAAAATGCCTATTGTAGGAAAATGTATGCAAATGTGTCCATTTGTAGAGATTGAACTGTAAGTTACGTGTTAAACCTTTACCTAAAACAGGTTATTTTCATTGACACCTCACTTTTTATTCATTATCAATTTCAACACTGATTTAATTTTATTTTATGTTCCCCAGTTCTAATAATTATCATATTATGTATAGTAGAATGAAGACATTACAAACATGCCAGTTAATAATTTGTTCCTTCGAATGAGGAATAATTGAAAAATTCTGTTTTGTATGTTTTATCATATTTGATTTATTTTTCAGGAGAGAACAAGAAAAATTGCTTCATCCTCTTGAGATGGTGAGAAGTACTGTAGGGAAAAAATTCCCCAAAGCCGACATACATCGTATTGTAAAATGTTTTACAAGATCAGCAGCAGGGGTAGATCTTACATCTCCTAGTTTATTGAGGCCAACTTCAATTCTAATTAAAACTGTCAATTATTTACTTACACTGTATGTATGAGTTATTTTTAAACAATAAATTAAAATAGAGAAACTTTCACATCCTGCCCAATTTAACAAATTAATGTACATAATTAGGAACGATTTTTTTTAAACTGCAATGCTGTTGAGAATGTATATTCTTACATTATTGGTAGACAAACAGTTCAGTCGCTGACTCTCATACAGCATGCTGAGGGTCATATATTTGAACCCAGATGCCAACCATTCACCTCATTCGTGTCACAAACATTGCTTGATTTTTTAAACATGTGTAAACTGTATTCACTTTAAGTGAGCCCAAATTGCTATACAAATATATTTCTCACTAATTATGTGGCACTTAATTAATTTTTTTGACATTATCAGTAAACTATAATTAAATATAATTTGTTATACTTAATTACAGATTATGTTTTTTTTTTAATATTTGAAAACTACCTTAATTAAGTTGGTTAATTATTATACCTTATTGCATTTTTGGGCATCATTATTGAATGAGATTGATAATATGTTCTTTATTCAAACTATTTCCAAATTAAATTATTGGTTTGAAGAAGTCCAAGGCAACAATAATAAATTATCTATTATAGTGTTTTAGTATTATTATTTTTTTATGAAAATTAATCTGTACTCCCTCAAAGTGAACACAAGTACTCTCTTTGACTCTTTCACAGTATAGTGGCCTTTTCTTAAAAGAAAATTATAAATAATTTTTTTTTTATGTTTTGTATTTTTTTTTTATTTTGCAGTGTAGTAAATGATTCCAGCTTTAGCGAGATATGTAAATACAATTTCATAGTGGACAGACTGAGGGCTGTGCAACAAGACATGATCATCCAGATGTTACCCCCAGAAGATTGCATTCAAATCTTAGAACCAATTGTAAAGTTTCATTGTCTTTATGGATACAAGTACGAGTACAAGTACTTTTATTATTTCAAACTGACCTTTACAAAATCCTTGTGCTGACACAATTTCTCGCTATGATTACCAACCCAAAAATGCTAGCCAAATTAAACTTATGTTGAATACTTGAATATCTGTTTTACACTCCACAAGGAAGAACAAACATTTTTTAATTTTCGCTAATCAATAGAATAGTTCGTTAGTTATTCAAAATGCTTTTAAAGTTCAAATTTTTCAGCATCTGTCACTCTCCGCAACCTTTTCAGTGGGCATTCTTATCATGAATTGGTAGATTGTCTATTTCCTATCCTCAGTTACAAATTGAGAGTTACTGGTGCATCCACATCTGTGGCGCTCAGCCACACATCTGACATAGTACCGATTCTGACCAGGGCCGATCGGTGCAAAGAATGTTTCTATGCAATTGAATGGGCATACCAACACCACCTTTATAAGAAGGCCTTAGTGCTGCGTCACATCGTGAGGCCCACCGTTCGCTTGTCTATATCTGTATGTACTTACCTGTACACTATGATATCTGTCTACACGCCGGCGGCTTGGTGACACGAGAGGCCAATATGGCCGCCAGCACTAAGGCCTTCTTATATAGGTGGTGTTGGGGCATACGCACAGCAAAAGCAGAAACCCACTTTCCGGCATGTCCATTCAAATGCATAGAAAAAGTTTTGGGGGCGATCTGAGCTGGTCAGAATCAGCGTTTTTTGTGTTTTCATCCGTAGTCCACCCTGCTGTGATTCAAATCTGCTGATTGAAATCAAACCTGGCAGCAATTACCCACAAATGTTGCTTATTCAGGGGCCAAAAATATTAAACTATGTCTCCCAGTTGCATCAATAATTTTATATCCATCTAACGATATTAAATTATTTAGTACCACACAAAACGATATTAAATTATTTAGTACCACACAAAAGTCTTTGGTAAGTAGCCTAAATTATGTTGAAGTTGAAATTTAATTCATGATTCATCAGCATAATATAAATTATACAACTTTGTAACTTGTAAATGCTCATAAACCTTATTGGTGCAGAGACATGAAATGGTATATTTTTTTAGGTTATGCTTTGAAGACATATCTGAATATGATCCGTTCCTCAACAAACAAAATTTGCTTGAATACCTCAAGCGTCTCTTAGTTTGTTACGATGAATTGGAAAATTATAATTTGAATGAATCTTTAATGCTGCTCAGTATATCAAGCGATACGTCGAAATATTCTCTGGAGAAGAGAATGCTAACAGAAGCTATATACATTGCATCAAATTTAGGGGATGTTCACCCTCTTGAGAGATATTTAGCCCTACCAAAATGTTACAAGTGAGTTTTCAGCAACTTATTTACTAAAACTCAATTCGAGGTAGTCTACAGAAATGTTTTTAAGACAACTTGCTTGCTTTCTTTTGCAGAAAAGGTTATCTGAAGATATGTTTTGAAATGTCACTCAGTTATTTAACCAAAAATTGGGTACGAGTTTGTCGCCTTATGAGATCCTTGCCTACTGTCGTGTTGTGCTGCGCTGTTTTGTATCTTCCAGATATCAGACGGTACTTAACACTTTTCGTTTTTAAACCTGCGTGTAAATTAACTTGATTCAACTACCGTGATAACAGGAGTTTACTTTACTTTTCAAATCAATGGACCATATAAAAATCAAAGTGAAATGTATCTTTTAAGTTTTGATCAATTTAAATATTTTATTTACAAATTCCTAATTAAATATTTTCTTTCATACACAGGTTAGCCTTCCAGATAATGTCTTGTGCTTATAACAGCAAGGTTTTAAAATACCCCATTGACAATTTAATAGACATTTTATTACATAACAAAGAAGACGTAATGAAGGAATGTCAATATTACCAATTGAAAATCATTGATGATGAATTTATTTGTTTTAATAAAGAAGCCTTTCAAAATAACAAAGCAGTAAGCCATTTCAATTTTTATTGTGATTTTTCAAACTATTTTAAAATAAATACAGGTCAAATTAAATGTAGAAAACATAGAGATGAAACAAGTAACAGTTTTACCGGACATTCGGCTGCCGAATGTTGGTTGTTTTTTTTTTTTTTTATAAAAATGAATCTGTGCTCACTCAAAGTGAACACAAATACACTCCTTGACTCTTTCACAGTAAGCTACTGAAAGCTTGTGTCGTGAAAGAGGAAGATGGTCGGCACCTGGGATCGAACCACGACGTCCGCAGTACGAAAGCCAGCGTTGTAACCGCTGGGTCACCAACCACTTCAAAATTCATAACTGTTGGATGGACTTGGTCCAATTCGGGTATTTTCGCTGAGAAGCAAAGTTAACTTTCACAACATTGCAGCAGTATGTACATCGACTTTTTTCTGAATCTGGTCTTAGTTTATGAAAACAAGCGAATCCACTGACTACCTTTTAATGCAGATAAGTTAGTATTCATTCACCAAAATTTGCCCGTAGTGAGTAGGTATTTACTCATTTTATAAGCTGTATCTTTTGATCATTGAATGTATTTTCTTAAATGATACTAACCAAATAAACCCATTAATTATCTCAAATTATTTTATTTACTATCCGGTATTTGACGAGATAGGAGCTAGTTATCCGATATTTAGCCAGATAGTATTTATGCCGCCGGATATCCATTTCATCTATAAAAATATGTAGTTATCTCTATATATAAAAATGGAGTCCGGTTTCCCTGGTCAATGCTTTACTGCAAACTTCAAACTGCCTTAATTATTATAAAATTAATGAATTGAATATGTATTCTTGGTGAAATTATTTGAATAAAGTAATTTAAATGAAACAATAAATTTTACGAATAACATAATTCTTAAATTTAAATTACTTTATTGCTGTCACAATTTTAATAAAACATTTCCCTTTTCAGTTTCCATTGAAAAAAATCGGATTTATTGATGACCAAATAAATAATGATATGTTGATATCATGACAATAATTTTCTTTATTTGACAAGGATATTTTTTATGAAAATTAACCAAAGTCTTCGGAGCATCACAAGGAACCAATTGGTAATCAAAATACTTCATAAATATAATCTTTGGGAATGATCCAAACGATTGATACTCAAGTTTTGAGTAAATATCTGAAGAAGAGAAGATTGAAAGTAATTTTTTTCTACTTTCTTTTCTTTTTACTAAATGATCGCTATTATTGTTTTAAATATTGTAATACGGAATGAAATTATGAAATAAAAGAAATGAAATTTTACAAAAACCTTTATTTATTTTTACACAATATTTTATACACTACAAAATATTACTTACATGTTTTCATAACATTATTTCCTACAATTTTAAAGTCCTTATAGTGGGACATACTGTTGTGAACTCCACTTTATGGTTAACACAATTAATTAATATGCTCATGCACACATACCAAGATTTATAAATATAATTTCAATGTAAAAAAATCACATGAGAGTTAATATCAAGTTTGATATGCTCTTTTTTTCTATGAAACATGCTTTAAGTACTTATTTTGTCAAGAAAATTTGCAACTTCAAATACCCCACGTATTTTATGAATTAAGCCATTTACCAAGACCTTCAAGCTTTCGCAGATAAATTTACAAAACACCATAAACCGTTAGTCTGAGAGACAAGAAGCGAAATCAATGGATAAGAGAAAAGATACCAATGTGACTCATAAAATAGTGTCACTAAAGTGGAACTGGGCTGACTATATATTGAGAACAGCAAATGACAGGACTAAGAAAACCCTGGAGTGGAGACCAAGAACAGGGCATAGAAACCCCGATAGGCCACAGCTGCGGTTTGTGTAGCTTACTGTGAAAAAGTCAAAGAGTGTATTTGTATTCACCTTGAGTGAGAACAGATTCATTTTAAAAAAAATATATATAATTTTAACGTAGATTATTAATCCCTTGATGACTCTCAATCCGTTTAATGTACATAATATAAAATATGCACAAAGATCGTAGGAGATGAGTAAGAAATATCTATTGTGGGGGTTAAGCTAATTATTTATATGTAAGTAGACCATGAAAATTATTTGGTTGAAGACAATAACTTTTAAATACAAAATAGAGTAAGTCTTATAATAGTAAGTATGAAAACTGATTTATATGTTTTATTATTAAAGGTATTGTGTTTCTTAGCTTGCTATAAATACTAGGGATCTGGTTTAGTTATTAATATGGGAAGATCAGGAACCTATACATTACATGACTTGACTTTGATATTAACTACAGGAAAAATCTAGTTTACTACTTGCACTAACTATTTAACCTTTGTTATTTGTATTTATTTAGTGATACAAATTTTCAGAAAAAGTTCATCAAAATAATTTACATTAATCAAAATTATGTAGGCTAATTGGCAAAATCAACATTATGCACGGTGTATACCTACCTATAGATGTACAAAATAGGAAAAGGGTCAACATTACGTCATTTCCATGTACGGAACACCATCAAATCTGTAACCCCCAATATTTGGCCAAAATTCAAAGGGTCAACAATGGCGAGGAACAGGTCAGATCAGGTCAGGTCTAAAATCGAAATTTCCTTGATCACCATGGCTTTCGGGCAAGCTAAGGAAAAGAGTTGGTAGTTTAAATAAGTTTTTTGGAAAGACAATAATGGCACACCAAGATGAAATATCATGGTATGGCTATAGACCATTAAAGGTCACATGGATTTTGACATTGCTTGGTGGGCAACCAAGAGTTTTTGAGTGTCTATTAGGTGCTTGACAGGTGTGTCATACTTCTAATTTTATTTAAATTCTGCTGTTAATTTACATTGTATGAGTCATACACAAACAGCACTGAAATACAAGACTAAATGACGTCATCTTAATGTCAATTGTGTGTTGATTTTTCGAACTGATTATTCTTTCATTAATTCAAATACTACACCCATTTTTGGCAAAAGCTATGTTAAATATTACAAAAAACACTTTCATGCAAAAGATAATAAAATTATATTGCCAATTTTGTCTGGTGTATGACAAATATTTTGCATAAAAAATCCAGAAAAACCAGACCGCAGTAAATACCAAAAATATACAAGAGTAATCACATTGTGAAAGTTCATTTAAAACAAATTAAAAAATACCTACATCAGTATTGGTTAGTAAAACCATTGCTAATAATAATAGCTAGTTAACCACATCAGTCTACACTGGTTAGAGAATTTCTACAAAAATATGACATAGACATATTAAGCAAAAAATATGATGCTACGAAAAATAAACAATATTTTATATTATAAAATGACTAGTCACCTATTTTTGGCAAAACCTATAAGTTCATTTTAATTCCTTTTATTGAAGTTTTAACCATAATAACATAGCACACCTTTTGAAGTACAGGAGGTTCGCTTTAAGAAAAATTTTCTACAATACTATTTAACTTTGTTTATATACAAATAATTGTAAAGTATAACTAACAAGAAATTCATCCATAAAGAATATAAGTTCATCCATAAAGTATTTCCAAAAACATATGGGAAAAAGTTGTTGGTTCATTTTATCACCAAAAGTTGAATTTATATAAGAAAAAAATTCGTTTCATTATTCCACTGTATGTCAAATTGAATAATAAAATAAGGCACGTAGAAAAGGGTATGATGTAACTATCATACAAAAGGGTATGATTTCAACTACCTACTATAAAGTTATTTGTTATTTTGAACACGTAGGTACGTACATGCCTTTTATTTTTTTGGATTATCTTTTATATGAGAATTTTACTACAATATTTTTCTTTAATTAGATTAAGTTTAACATAATATTATACATATAATAGAAAATCTTGATGCAATATCAATATGATACGTTATGTACCTACTTAATTACTTTCAAAATCTATAGTTTGGTAATTAGTCATAAACATGTCATACCAAATTGTCCATGGAAATGCATAAATTTATAACCTGGTAAGAGGTACATATAAAAAAAAATTATTGTCAAATACGAAATCGCTTGGAATAATCTTTCACAGTGAAAAAAAAATCATTGTTTCCTTTTTCTCTTGAAGCAGCAATAAATATAAATTGTCACAAATATTGCGGGAACACTTAAGTTGATTTTTCTGGTAAAAGTTTTTTTGTGTTTTTGCCATTGGATGGATGGTGCATGCAGATGAGGCCGACCTCGAATGACATGGTCTGACTATATCGGTGCCATCTTAGAGGGTCAAGTCAGGGGCAAAAGGAATAGAAGAGCGTTATGCGTTGTTTGGAGGAAGCGAAAGAGGTTTGTTTGGATAGGAAAGAATGGAAGTCCGTACTCTCTGCCTACCCCCTTTGGGAAACGGCATGATGGCTTAAAAAGAATGGTTGTTACATTCATACTTATCTTTACTTTTGACTCGAAACACATTTATTTATATTGTAACACTAAGCAGGTTTCATTTTTATCATAGGAAGATATATTGGTAATTTATTGTTAAATGAGAATTGAAAAAAAAAATCAACATACGTGTACCTGCAATATTGCATTTTGGGCCTAATGGGGTACATAATAATAATTTTAAATTAATCAAATAAATTGATTTGCGTGTCAATATGATCTCTCACAAGGTAGAGAAACAGAAGACACGGCTAAAACCCCCCCAGTTCCCCCTTTACATCCCGGTTCCTACATTTCGGTCTACCCGGGACTGCAAAATTTTCCCTATTAATAATTATTTATGGTCTGTGATGTATCTCTTTTGTTTGGATTAAACCCTCGATAAAGCTCTCTACACCCGTCCACTCATTTAGAAGACACGCATAACTCAAGTATGTAATACTTTAGGTAAAACATTTGCACCACAAATATCTATATATGACATAAATTAAGTTATCTTTTCAACAATAACAATTTTAAAACATTTTGCTACAAAGACAAATAATATTTTTACAGCAGAAGAAGAAAACAGAGGAATCTTCAAAAAGCTGCGAGCGCAACAATATTTGTGGAAAAACAATATATTATTTTGTTTTGTAGCAGTATGTGTAACAAGTTACAATTATCAAAAACTATCACCCATAACTATTTGGGTTCAATTCTTTTTTCATAATTCAAGAGAATTCATGAATCCTGAGACCAATATTTTTGCCATTGCTATTATTTAATATGAAACTTATTAATACTCTGTATTAATTTGATTTTAAAAATGTTTCATTAAACATATCCAACTCATTGTTTATGTACGTTGCCTTGTTTCTGAGTTTTTTAGCTTCTGTTGCGGCCTTTTCCAGCATGGCCGATTCGCCGTCCAATTCTCGTAACCTCATGTCCATATCACCGCTGGCCTCGTCCACAACGTGACAAAGTTGAGCAAATGTCGTAGAGAGCTCTCTGAAATAGTTATTACATTTTTAAGAGATTCAACACATAGATAATTTATAAAGTTGCAATTTTTTTAACTATAAAGCATTCTGCACCGAGATCGACAATGGAAATAAAATTCTATGAGCATTCTAAATTTAAATATTCAAAATCATGAAAATCTATTGTTTACTTGACACCGTCGGGGGGGGGGGGGGGGGTCATACAAGGTGTTATTCAATCAATCAATCAATTCTCCCTTTTCCACCCCACTCAGGGGCATAGGGAGGCAACAAGAGCTCTCCATTGCGCTCGATCTTGCGCAATGTTTATGACCTCCTCCCACACCATGTCCATGTCCCTCAGCTCTGCTTCGAAGGAGCGGAACACAGTGTGTGAACAAGGTGTTATTATCAGCGAATAATTCCATAAATATATTTCAAATTCATTTCGTGTCCAAAAAGTAAACACATTTTAGCTGTAAATTTAAAAAATAAGCTTTCTTAGGCTATATTCTGCTGGGATGACCACAAATTCCAGTTTATTTTTAAAGGTGTCAAATAACCTATTTCTAATAAAACATTATTTAAAAAAAAATGGTCGATTTTCCATTCTAATCTTTCTATTTGATGATGTCAAAGCAAAATGAAGGTATAAATTTGAGAAGATACTTTGTAGAAAAAAAGTGGTTATAGTAAATCCCTTTTTTTATGTACACTTCCAATAGTTTTATACTCAATAGTTTCAAATAATGTTACTCACTGTTGAACTTGATGACTGCAATTAGCTGAGGTAAGATCCACAATAAGTTTTAGTTTCCTCGTTACGTGGTCCACATACTGCTTTTTAAACACTTTTTCCTTTGCTTTGTTAGTCCAGGTGATGCGTTCATACGCGTAGAGAGCACCATAGAGGGTGCATGTAATAGCCACAGCTCTCCAACCTACTGTTTTCAGCATCTAGTAATGGCATATATAGGAAAATTATAAGAAAGTCAAATTTTAGCATTAATACATTTTACATTAAAAAAATTCAATTCCGATAGGTAATTTAAAAAAAAATCTGTGCTCTTTCACAGTAAGCTAATTAAAGCTTGTGTTGTTAAAGAGGAAGATGGTCGGTACCTGGGATCAAACCGACAACCTCCAGTACAAAAGCCAGCATCGTCATGTTTCTCACAAAACAAAATTTACTGAAAATTAATTCCATTCCGCTTAAACTGTTAAATAGCGGTTAGATTGAAGAAATCACTCCGGTGATAATCTATTGTATCTCTTATTGAAAAATATTGTATGATGTGCATGAAGAATTAAATAATGTAATGCATTATCGTCACGTTTTGACCTATTCTAAAAGTTTCAAGTGTTCGCTTGGGAAGTTGCCTTGATTAAAAATGTGCTAAAGCTATTAAATCTCAGGGAGTAACTTACAAATCCTGCAAGGAGAAGACCTCCCATAGTTCCCTGGGATGTGTATGAAGCCAAGGCTAGTCGAGACAAAGTGCTCCATTGATCGGGTGACAGTGAACCAATCAAAGGCGTACTTTCAGCTACGGGATAATGAAGTATACTCGAATCAACAGAATCTGTGGGGGACATTATAGGACGAGGAATCTGAAACAAACCAGTTCTTAAACACTTTGGTATATTCTGACTGATACTCTAATCATCTGTGTTCATGAGCCTGAATTTATGAGTTAAATCAGGATTTCATTTCTCTTTAATATTTTTAATTCGAAGATTTTTCCTCAAATCTCCATTCCTGAAGCCTCGGCACCTCGAATGCCATGCACTGCTATTTCAAAAGGAGTACCTAATGGTGAGTGTTCCCAATCAAATCAGCCATAAATGATGAAAGTTGCAAGCCCTAATGGTACAATTATAGCAATAAAATAGTGATGTTTGTAACATAGATTGAATGTGTATTCTTGAATTGCTTCCACAATATGTTGTTCAACTGAATCACATACACTAATATTGGAAAATTTTAATTAAAAAAAAAAATGAAAAGCTTTACATACTCTTTGGTTGCAACTTCTTTGAGACAATCTCCTTTGAAATCTTTGTACTATAGATGCCAATCCCCATGTGAATCTAAATTGCAAATCTTCGTGGAAGTCTGTGCATAGATTCTCACAGTTAAGCCTGTAGTAGACTTGGAAAGGCTCTCTACGTGTTGTGACGCTTGTATTGTAAGATGCTTGTTTCTCTTCAGGTGTCAGACTTAACAGACGATCTATAACCAAATTGATTACAAAAATAATTATTTTTATTTCACATAACATTAATAATAAACCCAACCTTATTAATATCAATAAGGCATATTTTCTTAGGAGACTCACCAAGAATACTATTAGGAAAAAGTGATATTTTCACATTTTAGCAAACTTAAACCAAATTATGTTTATGGAAAGAAATAAACATAAAGAAAACCCAAATTAATCGACGTCAAATCCCACAGAGTTTAAAAAAATATAAGGAAATGCACAAATGATGACAAAATTAAAAACATTAATGTTTAAAAATGCCTAACTGAAATGAAATCAGGTACCAATTTTCTGCAGGTGAAGTTGACATAGCCAAGGAATTCAAAATTGTGCAGCTACAAGGGAAAGAATTTGTTAGGGGAGTTAGCAGAACAGTATGGATGCCTTCGTCTTACAACACGCTGTTGTCTGGTAGGTCAAATTTAAAAGAAAAACATTATCAACAAACGTTGTGTGAACAGGCAGTGAGGCGAATGGGTCCTATTTACAAGCAATAGGCTTAATTGGGAGCCATTTCACTTGCAGCAATGACTGTTTTGCACTTGTTTTTATTTTATGTGTTATGTACCTATGTATTTTTATTGTGTATGCTTAGTGTATCTTATGCTTTTGTTTGAAAAAATAATTACCCGTCATTTCTTGTTGTGCTGTATCTATATTCAAAGCCACTGCAGAAGAGAGGCGACTTCTAAGATTAGATCCCAGTCCGTTCTCTACATATGTATGCAACTCTTTCTTGTACACATTCAAAACTAATTGATCTGAATGGAACGGGACATTAAAATCATCCACCAATTTGGATAATCTCCTTATTTCTTCTTTTAACGCCCATGAGACCTGAAATATAAAATTCACTGCTATACCAGAACACAAATGTGGAAAAAATTTATACGGTTAATTTCATACTTTTTGTTCGACGTCTTCGACCATTTGTCTTATTTTTAATTTCATCTCTCGAGTAACCATCATGAGCTGTTGCTCCGTGTAGTTGAGCCTCTCGTGCAGTTTTTTCTTCTCCTCTAGCTTCTCCGCCCGCAGAACATTGGCTTTATCATGCATATTTTCCAGCACGGATTTGATATCCGTTGTGACGGTTCTGCCTCTCTGTGAATGCTGTTCAAACTTTGTTTTCACCGCCGATTTACTGATACACTCTTGAAATTTACGCTCAAAGTCTTGAAATTCAAAATATCTAGTTTGAAAACCTTCAGCTAAGGCCGCAGCTAAAAGCAACAAATAGGTATTATTTACATTTATAATATTTTTTTCACAATTACATTTTCTTTCAAGTGTTTTTATTAGGGTCAGCACCAGAGACCAAATCAACGAGCTCTAAAACAACCACAACCTACGAAAATCTACGAACTACAATTAATGGAACAAAATAATGTTAATAGAACAATGTATTTACAAGGTAAGATGGATCAAACACACTGACGACTATTCGGAAAATCCGACCCTATCGAGTTGCATTGGATACAACACAGTAGATACATACAAAAATTGTGAGAGAGAAATCAAAGTTAAAGAAACTACGTGTTATTGGTCTATGCAGGATGGTTAAAAAAATAACTTACAGCTGGCAGGTTTCTGTTCTTTCTCCTTCAACCTTGCCAATAATGCTTCTTTGGCGGAAATGAAAAAAATCCTTTCTTCCGCTTCTTTGGTCGTGTATACTTTTAATTCATTGACTAAAAAATCTGCACAGCGAGTGGCATGTTGGCTTCTAACCTATAAAATAAAATTAACATTATTCTACTTTAATTATGATTAAAGCGTAGACAATATTAAAAACTCTGAATGAATGGGAAAATTAGTATCTATTCATTCATGACTAATTGCTTTGTGAAGTATTGTAAAATAAAATTCGCATGGATTGATAGTTAAATACCAAACAAAAATGCTTTAATGTATTTTTCTTGAATCTTGAAAAACTATATTATAAAATGATTCTTGGTGTAACACCAAAGCACATGCATAAATAAATTTGGTAATATACTGAGGTAGAAAAATGTCTGCAATTAACTACAATGGCAACATTATATACCTAGTTCAAATCTCGACATAACAAAAATCAAGAAAAAATTAAGTACTGTTATAACAGGGTGACATATAAAACTGATGTATTGGACAGACCATCCATGGATTGAGATGCATAAAAAAATTAAATCAACAAAGTCAAGTACTTCTGTTTATCTTGTACTGTGATTAGTTATGAATTTTATAAAAGCACTCCCTTAAACTAAAATTAAATATTTAGATCTAAGGGGGCGTTCAAGTATTACGTAACGCAATAGGGGCGGGAAAGGGGGGGCTCTTGAAAAACGTTACTATTGTATTACTGGCGCAGCAACAAAGGTATTTAGTGATTTTCCAGTAATAATTGTGAATGACGATTAAAAACAAATGGTCGGTTCTATATTAACAGTCAAAATTTAAAAATACAGAGTTTTTCTTTCAGTTTGATTTAAAATTGACTTATCGAGAATCAAAAATAACTAAACTATCTTAATGCTTTTTAATGAGTTTGAAATAAGGAAAAATATCACAACATTGAAGAAGAAGCATTTAGTGAATTATCTTAATGCTTGTTATCATTTGAATAAAGCGTATAAAATATAGATTAACATAAATTTGATTACTTATTTCATTTATATGCAAAACTAAACATAAATTGAGTGAAATAATTATTGATGCAAGTGTCTATGAAATATCTATCATAATTTAGTTTTTACTAAGGGTGCATTCTATAAACATGATCTAACTGACCTGTTTCTGTATATCCTGTAAATATAAATTACGAATATTTCTATTAATTAGTACAGCTTAGAATTAGAATTCAGTTCAATTAAGAAGAAGAAGTACAACTTAGCAATTAAAAAACTGAACATGAATTTTGTCATAAGACAATTATTGTTACCTGATCCAAAAATTCTGGTTCTGAGGCTGAGGCGTCCCATCTGTTGTTCAGAATAAACAGATTTGGTTTGGATAACTTTGATGAAACTTTATGAAAGAAATTTTTTTCCTGTAAATTTGTTAATATATACTGTATTAATAGCACAACATTTAGAAATGGAATCATATTATAGAATCTCTTTATTCATGACTACCTGATACCATCTTATTTTACGTTGTTGCTTTGGATAATTGAATAATTTGTATCTAACATTACTACAATAATTCAAATTACAACAATAGCAATGATTAAAATTGACTCTCTGTCTCTGCTGTTTATGCGTGATGTGATAACATACGAAAATACATAAATATTATTATGTGGATAATTCCGTTATTAGAAGCGTACTTGTCCCAAAATATGTGCAACATTGTGGATTTTACTTTGTTAGTATAATTACATAATAAATAAAAAAAATACATCCAATTTATTGTGAAAGAATGAGTCTTATCAGATTTGGGACAGTAGAATTGAAGGTCCAATCGCATGAAATAGCCCGATCTTATCAAGAGGGCAGCGGGGACCACACTACATAGGTTGATAATAATGGCTGAAGACCAGAAGGGATGGAGGAAGTTGGTGGCATCATCGCATGCATGGCGGCCGGGATCCTCGGCATCGAGGGACCAACTGAAGAAGAAGAGTTGAAGGGCAGACAACAAAATTGCTTTTTTTCCTAGGATAATTTTTGCTGATCCTCTGCTATCACATGTCATTTTATTGAACTTGTATACTTAATATTGGAAAATTTTATTTTTTTTCAATTTTTGATGTTGACACCATCTATTAGTGGGTTGAATTTTTAATTGAATTAAGGTGATTTATTACTTAAGTTCTCCTTAAATGCTAGTAGAATAAAGTAAAGTTTGTAACTAATAATGTTATTCAGTGTTTACTCACTGTAATCATTAGAGTGGATTCGGCATTCACAACTAAAACAAAAACATCTGCATCTAAACAGTGGTTATCAATCCACTGGTCCAAGTTAGGAGTCACATCAACCCCGGGTGAGTCCACAAAAACGACATCATCACGAAGCAATGCGCATTTCTCTGTGGGCCAAAATATGTGGACCAATTCACATTCTTGAAGGCGAGAATCACACAATGCGTGGACTAGCTGACCGACAGACTGAAAAAGAGACAAATTATTTTATTTATTTATAGTTGTTACAAAGTGAGAAATGGAAATATAACAATTGTATATTAATAAAACATACAGTTTGTTAAAAAAAAGATATAAAAAAAAGATAAAAAATTGATAAATGTATTCATATATTGTTTTTGTTGAGTAATTTTGTTATTTCTTAATTTGAGTTTTTTTTTAGTTTATTTTTTAATTTGAGTTTTTTTTTTAGTTTTAAGTTGTGCAATTTTGTCATTTCTTTAATTTGTAAAATTTGTATAAAAGGCGACTTGGCCGTTTATTATGTTAATAAATAAATAAATAAACTAGGTTGAAAGTTAAAAATTGACAATGGACCTCTATTCTTTTCTATCCAAGCACACTTCTTTCACCGACATTATGTTACTCATACAACCTCTAACCTGGCCTTCCTTGCGGATGTAATCGACTTGTTCGATCCATGCCTTCTTACACTTTTTCTTTCAGCCAAAATATTTTTGTAATTCTATTAAGAGCCCGCACAGACAGGAAGCGTTCTAGTGTTCACCCAGCGTTCGCCCGGTCGAGTTCTATGCGAGTCTAACACGCATAGCACACAATCAAAAATGTTGCGTTCCATTTTCCCAGCCAAGCTTGTACGTGAGAAATGTTTTTCAATAGTTCGTCTTCAGAAGATGAAGCACTGCTTTTGTGGACTTTGGGAGTCTAATAAGAAAAAAAGATACTGGGTGCATCCGATTAACACTGAGTGAGATGTATTCTTTTCTTTTACGAGTTCAGTATTCTTTTCCCTGAATTACGTGAATATGAAGAATATTTTTTTATTTACTTTCAAATGTCAATAAATAGCTTTAATGAATTGCAAAATTATATAAAAAAGGAAATTAAAAAAGAATACAGAAACTGGAGAAAAGCGATATTTTTATAAGCAACTGGAGAAAGGCGATATTTCAGCGCACTTCCCCTAGAACCTAAACAAACATATACTAATTCTTTGCACCTTTATAATGGGGAGGAGGTAGGAAGGTAGGAGGTCTCTTTTTCCTCCATTTCCTTTCTTGAAGGGCTTCAATACTTTCACGGAAAGCTACTAAAAGCTTTTCTCATAAAAGAGAGGAGATCGGCACCTGAGATCCATCCCACGGCCTCCAGTATGCAACAGAACCGCTTGGCGTCAGAGGTTGACCTCTTTGTAATTATATATTTCAATATTTTCTCTGTTGACATTTAATAAATTGTTTGTTTCAGTTACGAGTTCTATTTGTCAAATAATTTTTCTGTGTAAGCCATCTTGCGAGCAAGGTGTCCCACGAGTTCTTTGTACTTCTGACAATAGAACGCAAGAACGTGAACATTTAACTGACCGGCGCGGTCTTAGTGCCGCTGTGTCTGCGAGTTGCTATACTGGTCTACTACTTACAAAGAACGCGAAACGCAGAACGCTTCCTGTCTGCGCGGGCTCTTACATCCATTATTTCACCATGTCTGAACCATCTCAACTTACAAACTTTCATCTTTCTAACAACACTAACTTCCACACCATATTTCTTCCTAATATTCTTGGTTCACCACCCACCCTGCTGCCAGTCAATTAGAATTTAAAGAAGTTTGTAAAAATTGTTTGACTAAAAGATCTTAATCTATATATTAATATGTGAAGGAAAAACTTTTTGACTATTTTTACAAAAAATGCGCGGACGGAGGAGTATGAAATTTCACACACTTATAGTTTATAATAATATAGAGAAAGGGTGGCAAATGCTAATATTTTTTTTAAATTATGCATGAAAATAGATTGAATCAATAAAAAAAACACTATGCACACTACCGTAATGTTAAGTACTTCATACTCACACACACTTTGATGTATTTGACACAGATCTTTTGTTTATCTGTGGTCAAATTGAGAATAGATTAATATTTTTTGTATTAAATAACAATAGAAAACTTTGAACATAATCAACATTTCAAATTTGACGTATCCATGTCATTATTTTTTAAAGAAAATTGTGAAATAGCGCTAGCTCAGTCTTTGACAAAGGAATCTTAATAATGTTCAAACTTTTAATCTAAATTAGTTATGGTTGAATTGGCCGACCACTAGTTATATAAGTCTAGAAAAGTTTGAAGTGTTTACCTCAACACTAAGTTTTTCATCAGAATTTTCCGTCATGAGATATGCTTCATTGTTTTCAGAACCTTCCACTTGCAAAAAGCAGTTGGTCGTGTGGCCTATCCCACTTGGTAATATTTTCTCGTGTAACATTGCGTTGATAACGGTACTTTTGCCATTGCTAGTTCTACCAAAAAAAGCAACCTTCATGTGATCTCGGCACAGAACATCTTTGATCGCTTTTACTTTATCAACATAGGATTCAACCAATTGTGCATTTTCATCCTGTATTATTGTTTTATCATCGATACCTAAAAAATTATAAGAAAAAATTCTAAAAACTCTCACAATTTCAAAACTACCTATTTAAGAAAAATGAAACTATGGATAAGTAGTTTGGATAAATAAAGTTATGGATAATTACCCTACATGGAAGACATACTACAATAACTGACAACAGTTTCAGTATTCCTACTTTTGCTAGCTTAATTTAAACATAAATTTGGTAGGTTTTTAAACACAAACTTCTTTATAATGAACACCGAATAAAGTCCAAGCCTGGATGCAATGCCATAAAAAAAAATACCGAATAATGGAATTATCGGCATGTCTATAAAAACTTCAAAGCTATTAAAAATTTTGGAATGAACTCCGAAATGGCGGACCACAGAAGAGAAACTGGCCACTCATTTGATATTAATAGTTTTAAATAAGTGTGACAAAGGACTAAAATTAGACATTTTAGAAAATTTACAAATTCATAACCATAATATCAATAATAATTTAGTTAACATTCAAATCCCCAAAATAACATCCCCACTTCTAAAATTACTAATCCCACCCACCACTGGTTCTGTCACTCTTCAAAGTCCACCCCCTTTAACCCTTCCCCCGTAGCAATAAGTTCATCCTGAAAACGTTTTAACATTTTTAATAAAGTGTTGAGTAGATTTAACAAAGTTGTTACTCATTATTATTTTTCTTAAAAATGGAAATCTACAGTGTTGCTCACGACAATAAGTTCGAAGATTAATTACCATATGTTTATAAAATAGGTATTTATCAAAATATGAAATATTTGTATTTTCCAAACTAAAAAAATACAGTAGATGTTGATTATTGTGATTACTGGTTGATGACGCCAACATTAACAATAATTATATAAAAACACTTTTCCTATATTCTGTTAAACTAACTTACTTTGCAAATATGAAACAGTGTCTTTTGTATAAGTATATATTTCTCCAAAAATATCGTTGATTTTCTTTTTGGCGCGCACAAATACTTGCAGAGGAGAATCATTGACAGCAGATGTTGAAATAGAACGAGAATTCCCCAGTGAGATACGATTATTTGACGCATCTCCAGCTGATGTCCTGTTCACTATCGCAGCCATTAGTGATACATGTAGAACCTTTTATATTGGAAATATTGTAACTAAAAGAATAAAAAAGTCATACATAATTATATGTCTTCTTGCCAAGGCGATGTGACATTTAAGGAATAGATACAAGTAAAACAAAGAAGCTCTAAATGAAAGAAGCTCTCTTTGAAATCTAGTATGAGGAAGTTTCATCTTTATAAATTGTTACATCACTAATATTATTTTTAAGAAACATAACATGTAAACTTCCTTATATAGTAATTTTAGATTAAAACGCTATAAATTTAGATTGTGTAAAGACGTATCCACAAAATGGTAAAATTACTGTTTTTAGTGAAAAATACATCATTGACTCGAATCCAATAATGAAAACTTTAAAATCGTGATTACAGAATTATCTTGGAAAGATTGGAGTGTAACAGCAAATAAAATTGTCGATACTTTTGATTATTTTCAAATACAACGTCATTTGAAATAAAAATATAAATGGTTATGACAGCCAAATAAATATTATTAAAACATACATTATTGTAGAAACTCAACAAAAGGAGAAAGACGAAAACAGAGTACACTGTATAAAATTAAGGTAAAGTTTATAATAATCACATGGTGTAATTGATATTTATTAAATGAATAACTAAATATTATAGGAAATAACCTCCATACCTTCTCTGTTTTTGACAATCATGGGACTTCGCTTATTATTATTATTATTAAAAAAGAATTTTCTTATTATTTTATTTACATTTACTGGCAACATTTAGGACAAACGTCATTTTGGTATAATATTGCCATAAATAAAAAAAAAATAATTTCTTTTTCAGTTTTTCTAATAGGTATATATACAAAATGAAACTAACTTTTAATAATTAATTGTAATAATAATTATGTTAAAGCATCATGATATAATATAAAAATATATACCGTTTACATTACATGTAAAAAACCCATGGACATTAAAATAATACATCCACGAAAAAAACCATTGCCGGGCAACACTGCATCTAGATGTCAAAAATAGTTTCCTATATGCATTTGCTGTTTGTTTTTTCGATAGGTTGTAAACTATTTGGGCTTATTCATTTCAATGGCTTTAAATAGTTTTTAAATCTCTATAAATTATTGCATTTAAATGTTTCATCGTGAGTAATATTAAGAAAAAATACATACACCAATTGCTTAGTTGTTTCGTATTGCAAGTACAAGGTCAGGTCATATAGTCGCATCTGCAACAGTGTTTTATCTTAATAATCCTAAATAATAATCTTATACTTCATTTTCAATTCGAAATCAAATCTTAATTACAAATCTGTGACGGTATTTTGGATACAAAATTATTGAAATTGGCCTACTCAGTGTGTATGATAATTTTATATTGTAATGATGAAATAAGTAACTATTTATCACATTACATTGTATGAATGTGAGATAGGTTATTGGCACTTTATCTTTCAATCGAAATGCCTTGTGAAAACTGTTCTGTGCAATTCACTGTGTTTAAGAGAAAAAGAGCTTGTTGTGAGTGTGATAGGTTCTATTGCACCAACTGTATTGGGAGGGGAGTTGGCCTGTGTGACCCTTGTAAAATTTTATCAAGCAGACCGCTTGGAAGAAGGGCTTTGGATCGTCTTAGAGTGAGAGATTTACAATGTTTTCTACACAGACAAAATATATCTACAAGAGGCTGCGTAGGTATGTTATTTTTTTTTTCAAGATTAATTGGTAAAATTATTATAAATCGACACCTCTGCACTAATAGGGTAAAGTCCCAAATTTTTTAAAGGTAGGTATTTCGGGTTGAGTCTCAAATTGTTATCAATTTTTTTTTATAAATGATACAAAGTTGAGATATTGATTGAATCAATATTTTTCAACATATTTAACAGTACTAATAGAATGCTATTCGTCGAATAAGCGCACAATAAGCAAATCTTCCACGACAGTGTCCTGAATGGAATGTCAAACTATCAGAGTACAGTAGAAGTCTGATAATCCGGCACGCCGGACTACTGAAAATTCCGGTCTATCGGGCGGTAATTATAAGAACAATTAGGTTAATAATTAAACTACAAATATAGTGTGCAAATACATACAACAAAGTTTATTTTACATTTCATATAATGTATGTACAGGTACTGTAAAACATATTTCACTTAGATTTAAAAAAGTCAAGAATGTCTTTTTGTTTTCTTGACTTTTGGCGTTTAGTATAAAATTTATTTCTAATGATATGGAAATCAATAATTTCTGAAGCACTGTAGCTAGTACTAGCCTCAGCAAAAGAGATAAACTTATTTAGTGATTCTGCAGCTTCTGCCCAGCTGATTTTTTCCTTTTCTTTCGTTTCGGCATCTGAGTCACTTTCTTCAAGATTTTGAGTAGGCTGAGGGTTTATTACAATGTTGATAATGTCCTTATCGGTTACGATTTCCGAACAATACTGAGCGCTTCCGGATGATCTCGAACTATCCCGAAAACTTCCGAATAGCTCTCGAGCGTTTTTATTTACTTTAAAGACACACTTTTGGAGAAAACCAAAATTTTTACAATTTTCCGGAGCGATGCCGGACTATCGGGCATTCCGGACTGTTACCGGACTTCTACTGTACTTCAATTTTTTATACCTAGGTTTGACATTCCATTTGGGACTCTGTTGTGGAAGATTTGCTTATTATAAAAAGAAAAATAATATTATTATACAAGGTTTGTTTGTAGCCTCATATTTTATTGTTTTTTATTTAATTATTGATAGTAAGTTTTAAGATTGCTTTTAATGGCGACAAGTGTCCTAGAAAATTGTATTTTTTTCTCTCTTGCACACAGTGGACATTACAAATATATTATAAAATTCCTGGCAACATGTCATGACGGCGTCACTCAGCATGCGAGTGAACAATTGTAGATGATAAATAAATCGAAATAATGAAGTAAATGTGTTTTGATATAAATAGATTTTATTTGACCCGGTCTCCAAAATGCTTAAAACTTTTAACAAATGCATGAAATAACTATTTTCTTAGCTGGAGTCTTTATTAATGAATTAAAATCCGAATTATGCATTCCAAGATATAAGATAAAAAAAAAATTTATGCAAAACGTGGATCGATATGAAATATTTTAAAGCAACTTAGAATGCAGAGGGGAGGCTTTTCCCGACAAACTGCACAGTGGAAACTACTTTCCTTGCGCCTCTTTTCTAAAGTACATACGCGACAAGGTTTGCCAGCCAGTAGTTTTTCCAAGTAATGGAAAACTTGACCCCCAGTGCGAGTATTTATATTGGTCGTTTGACCTACAGATGAGGTATGCGATTTTGTGGGTTGGGAAGGAATAATATCAGCATTTTGTTGTGCCTAAGAGATATTGTATAAATTCCTCCCGTAACTTCAACATACAAACGCATTTTGATGTTCTGTCTTGCTTACGCAGAAGCCTGTGTGCGTTTTGTAAAATAGAATAAAATATGTTGTGTTTATTATATTATTTCGATTAAAAAATTTATTGTTGCTGTGCATCTTTATCTGAAACGGACTATACGTAATATTACGTAGTTGGCACTCACAATGCCCATTTTAACCCTGGGTGCCGGGTTTACGGAATATTGCGTATATGCAAAATTCCGTAGTCGGCACCTCATAAAATATTTAAAGTGGAGGTTATTTCTGCTCCTTATTTTTTTTTAGTAGATCAGAATGATATTTTTATGTCCTTATTCTTTAAAAAATTTAATATTCTGTCTTCTTTCTTATTGTTATTATTATAAAATTGCCCCTCGAGCAAATAAGTTCCGACAGTAACACTTTCACCTTTTTATTGCATGCTTTGTGTTTTCAATCATATTATTCTTTGTTTTATTAACTTCTATTTTTACCAAGTGTGCTGTATCAGCACCGTTTTAATATACAAATTATTACCCATACATTATTTATCGATAACACTAAATTATCAATTGGTTGGTTGGAAAGATTTTTCTTTGACAATATCTCTCTTATTTGGGTCGATTTGCCCAATGAATTGTTAATGTATTTTTACATATCTACATAATTTAGTACCTACCTTCTTTAGCAGTACTACATTATTGATAGATGTGTCGCAATACGTGAAGTAATATAATAATTTGATTATAGAAAAAGATGATCTTGTGGAGCTGGTGTTGGCGCACGTGAACAGTGGTAATTTTAAGAGAAAGACACCCACCAATTCTCACGGAGACTTTTCTTCCACCTTTGCTTCTCTCAAAGGATTTACCAATAACATTAATAATTTACTCAGTTCGGCATTTGATATTGGCTCTACCAATGCCTCGAATAGACGGCCGCAAAACCCCCCACATGCAGGTAGGAAAACCTCCCATTCAATACGTTCCTTTTTATATTATTTGAATAATCTTTTTATAATTCTGAATAGTTTTGTCCATGGTCCATCTAATAACTATAAGATGTGTGCCTATGAAACTAGTCAGACAAATTAATCAAATTGGTGCTGGACTATCCTCTAATAAAAGAAATAATAAGTTAGTCACTTTTTTTAATGAATCTCTTTCACAGTAAGCTACTAAAAGCTTGTGTCGTGAAAGAGGAAGATGGTCGGTACCTGGGATCAGTCTATGATGGTCGACTTAGTAACTGCCAGGCTACCAACATTTATGTTTGTGCGATACATCAACAACTGATGACCTACTAATACTGTTCGATTTTAAATGGTATGAACAAACCACTACGGGCTTACGACCATCTTCTACTGTTATTTCGAAGCCTGGCTTAGTGTGATCACTTTACTTTAACAACGTTCGCCATTAGGTGGTAATGTTCAATTACCATAATATTTGGGAATTTGAACATTACCACTTAATGGCAAACGTTGTTAACGTAAAGTGATCACACTAAGCCATGCTTGAAAATAACAGTAGAAGACGGTCGTACGCCCGTAATGGTTTGGTTCATGTCATTTAAAATGGAACAGTATTAGTAGGTCGTCAGTTGTTGACATATCGTTAAGATCTAGTCCTGAAAAATGGACACAAGAATGTAGGTAAACTTAGAATGTTGTGTACTTAATTATATGTTTGTATTCTTTACAACATTAGCATTTGATTATACATACATCTTTCCCATTCTGACCTTCTCCAAGTTTACTCGGTATCCTGTGGTATTCCCTTTCAAATTGTGATACATTAATATACTGTATAAACCTTTGAGAAATAATGTGCTACTGTGCTACATGACTGCTGTTAAACTTAAACGAACTGTGACGTTTGTCGGTAGCGGTGTGTGACATTAGATTTTTTATTTTTAATATTTTAGCGCTAATACAGAGGAATTTAATGATTGAAATGTTTCCTTTTAATCTGTTTCAGAGGAATTTTATGTTTTAATCATATAATTTGTTAAAGGTTGTTTTGTGCTTGTGGATGAAAGTAAAATGAATTATTATTGATAATTTATCTTCAGGCACGTGACTGTTGAATAAAGGAACTTATTTTCGGTTCTACGCATCCAAAAAAGTTCTCTAATAATATTACGGAATTAAAATAAGATATTTCTTCTTCTTCGCCACTGTTAGATGATTGGCACTCATCAGTTAGTTCTTTTCTCAATCTTATATTTTTCCATCGGCAGTGACTTGCACATTGAACCACTGTCCACGCTTATTTATCCAAGAAGCTCTTTTTTCAAATATTCAATAGGCAGAGCTTCTGCCTTGAAAGAGGAAGTAGCTTGATATCTGCAACCTTCTGTATACATGGTTTACAACGCAAAAGATTATTTAAGAGATATTTATAATAAATAACTAGCAATTTTGTTTCACGCTTGATTTGGAGACGATAGGCAACTGAGGGAGTTGTTTTATAGCAAATCTAAACGAGATAACCAAAATCAATATACATAAAACATACCTACACCTACGTGTCAGATAAGATAAATAATTATTTGTCATAGTATTAATATTTTTCACCATTTTGTTTACCAAGTGTTTCACAACAATTACTACTTATCTGAGCAAAGAAGAGAATTTCTAAAATTATAATTTAATTATAATAACAAGTTCCCATCTAAATTGTGGTTATGTTAATACTATAAAAATATTTAAAGTTATTTGTTATCAACAAACCTTAATGTATTTACTTTTAAAAATACAATTTTCGTTAGAAGTGTACGGTCACATTTATTGTCAATTTGATACAGAATTGAGCTAATTTGCTTTGTTTGTTGATTTTGATGTATAACAAATCAATAATTTCACCGTCAAACTAAAAACCAATGTAAAATGTGTATTTTATCACATATTTGTAGAACTTTATTAGTTAACAATTGCAGGAAAAAGAGATTTAAAAGTGATTTAGAAGGTAACAAATTATAATACCTACATGAAATAATTCAAATCTCACACATGTGTCAATTTGCACAGAAGTAATATGTGTCAATTATCTACTTCTAAATGGCTTGACTTCCATATCCTAACTGAGAACTTCTGTATTCTGTTCAATCCTTCCGCTCTCAACTATCTAAGGTCCTCCTTCACTTCACCTATGGTCTGGTGCACGCAGCATCCTACAAATATCCAGTATTGCCACCTCTCCAGGTTTGACCAAGGCAGTTCGGGTTTAGCAACTTGCGTCCGGTGTCCGGGCGAAACCTTAAATGTCCGGGTTGTAGGGAAATTAAACCTATTAGCTAATTTTCACCTTTCCGGATACCCAATTTTTGGAATGACTTTTTTTAAGTTCATGTTCAAAAGTGTCTACACCGCAAATACCAACACATCGCTCTAACTTTTTCTCATCATCTTTCACGGCACTTGCGGCAAGGTTATAGAATTAGCAGGCCAGGCCATAAGACTAGCAATATCAATATTTTGTTTCAAAAAGAGACTGAAACATTTCCTTCAACTCAACACCAATCCTGTCCAATGTAACCGTTATAATCCTCCTCTCCAAGTCCATGTATTTTATTTAAATGTCAAAAAGTTTTATTTTAAGAGTTTTAACTGTTTCAGCTTCCCAAAATACTAGTCAATTCAATGGAACCAACAACTCTACAAGGCCAACTGAAAATTGTGTGCCGCACAGCAGATCAGCGTCATCCCATAGTATTCCATCCAGTGCTATTCCTACTCCACGAAGTAGCACAGTGTCCCCTCGAGTAAGAAGTCCAGTTGAGCCTGAACAGGACATTCAGATTATTCCAGAGCATATTTTAATTGAAGAGGATAGAGGCGTGACTATTACTAGAAATGAACAAGTAGAAAATAATGAAAGCGAAAACCCAAACAGAAATAACACCACACAAACTACGGATTGTATTGAAATTGAAGACATTGATGAAGGCTGGGAGATGCTCGGACAAGTACCAGAACCATTACCATTAGGTTAATATCTTTTACTTTTCTATTCATGGAAGTGTAAGCATCTAAATCTCACTTAAGCGTCGGACTGATGATTTTTGCCTATAATTTTTACATATAAATACACATGTATGCAATTAAAGGAAGAAATTATGCTTTATTTATCTTGTGAAATTTGGAAACATGTGTATAAGTGCTGTCAAAATGTTGTATTTGCATATTATATTGTGCATGTAACAAAAAAGATTTTTTCTCGTATTTGCACAAAACATGATCTTTTGTTTTTGCTACTATAGTATTCTTTGTTGTAGATTCTGAGGAATTAATCGCCGATGTTGATCTATCTCCGCCGTTAAGATCTTCAGCCAGAGCATCCTCAGAGTTCAATCTTTCATCATCTAGAATCCCAACTGTAGAACCAAGCGGGGAATCATCTAGTCTGAATGAATCCATGTTTCACGCCCCTCCGAAAAAACCAGGTAGGATCAATCTCCAAGATTTGAAGGATTTGTCGGATGTAGAAAATTTAAGTGTGAAACAATTAAAAGAACTCCTTGTATTGAATAGAGTTGACTTTAAGGGTTGTTGTGAAAGAAATGAATTGTTGGAAAGAGCCACAAGACTTTGGATTGACAGCACCAAATCCAGGGAAGGTGAGCCCATTGTCATTTATTTTGGAATTTATATATTTTTTATCAATTTTCAATAGAAACTAAGTGGGTGATTGGTTTTACGAAACAAAGTCAGATCCAAAACTAATCTCTGAAACGTTTATCAGTCAATCCTTGATTTACTATAGATGTTTATGGGACTTTGATTAACTTATTTTGCAGGTACTAAAATTGGTTAAAACAGCTTAGTTTGGGCACCATCAAAGTCAGTTGTTTTGAATTCCTTCACTTCTTTAACACATTCACTGCTGACTAAACGGATCCAACCACTTTGCTACATTATATATTTGAAATTACGACAAAGAGACTGTTGTTGAGCGTTGTGTCTGTCCATGGATCTTTTATTAGATTATTCATTCTCGACCTCTTCATCGTGTTTTAAAAATATCTGTATATTATTTTTATGCTGGTTATAAAATGCCTTATTTTCAAAACAAATTTGGCAATTATACCTACCTTACCTTTTATGTTGTTATTAAATACTTTTTTTTTTCAAAATGTTTCTGGCTATTTTGCCATAAATTTGGTTATCTAGAAGGCAGTGAAAGTGTTAAGAAAAGGTCTTTAATAACATATTACACCACAGTCACTACACTTCAGTCATTGATCTTCTTCTTTTCGCAATCAGAATCTCGAGTTAAACTACACAGTGTGTTAAACTGTTGTAGGCAGAATTTGTTTGTTTTTTAAACCAATCACCCACTTTATAATTAAAGATTAATTTTTACCATGCATGTGATGTAATGAGTACTCTGCTCAAAGAGTTTTAAGCTAATAATCTACCTATTTCATTTTCAGATATAGAAAAAGCTCCACTGGAAGAATTATGTAAAATCTGTATGGACGCACCGATGGAGTGCGTCATGTTGGAGTGTGGGCACATAGCGACTTGTACTGCGTGTGGGAAACGCTTGAACGAATGTCCAATATGCCGACAATATGTCACTAGGGTTGTTAGGTTCTTTAAATCGTGATCTACATTCTTTTTACATGTTCTCAGCAGATATTTCCTTCAATGCTAAATGTACCTGCTAAATTTGCTGGTTGTACCGTTAAGTTTAATTGACATATTAAATTTGCTGATTGTTTCGGAAGAACTATTTCTATAAGCCTAAAACTGAATAGTCAACTAAAAAAGCAACTTATTTGCTACATACGTAAAACTAACTACATTTTTTGTCAGGTTTTCCCAAATTTATTTATCTCAAACAGTCTTTTTTTAAAATGACTAAATTTCTCAAAGATTACTACATTATTGCAAATATCATCTGAAATTTATTGCAATTTAATATAACTCTGATATAAAACGAATGCTTGTTGTAGATACTATTAAGAGGTATTTACCATCAATATTTCATAATTCCAAGATTGTAAGCTTAATGTAAGAATGAAATAGGATATCTAGAATGTTAATAAAGGGTGTTATAACCATTTGAAAAGGCTACAGTAATAATCGAAAAATTGGTTAAAATCACAAATAAAGATACATTTTTGTCTTAATTGTTCAAAGTTATGCTTATTAATTTTAATCTTAATCTTCCAATTGTCGTTATTAACTTTGTGTAACTATAAATTCCTATTGTGACTTAGTGTGCAGTAATGGTTGTTTAGGTCAACTGAATCTAGATTTGTATAAAATTATAGATTTACAATCTAAATGGATTACTTAACTACAAAACTCTTCTAAAAATCACACCGGCTTATGGGTATTTCTAGTCCTAGTTAAAAAATTCAATGATAAATGTTTCGGTAAACTTGAGTTTTAGCGTCGTGAACATTTCTATTCGAATTATCCACAACTGTCATTTCTTATGATGTTTAGCGTTTCCATAGATTTTTTATTGTATTAGTGTTCAATTTTATGTTAGCGTTAGCAAGCTTTGTATTATTTTATATAATTGGGTTAGGTTAGGTTAGGTTATAATTATAAGGGGGGTTTGGGGGGCGGAGCCCCCCATACCTCATCACGTTTTCCCCCGAATTTATTCAAAGTAATACAATATTATATTAAAAATGCCTTTATATAAAAATCCATGGAAACGCGAAACGTCATAAGAAATGACAGTTGTAGATAATTCGAATAGAAATGTTCACGACGCTAAAACTCATTCAGCCAGCTTCAAAAGTTCTTATTTTGATTAAAACTTAATGAATGTAAGCTCTTGTTTTTAAATTTTTAACCAAGTTACATTGTTGGCAACACGGATGACGTGTGTCAAAACAATTCTGACAACTAACAGCCATCTCTCTTATCTCATTTGTGGCGATGAGTAAACTAATTGCATCACAGATTATTTTATTCCGTTTGAATTTTACATTCTTCAAGTATACACTAGTACAGAGATTCCCAAACCTTTTTCTCTTGTAGATCCCTCATCATGCTTTTCAGTTTTTGGTAGACCCCCTACAACTCTCTCTCTCCCTGGCTTGCTCCCAGCTTAACGTCTATGAAGACTGCTAGGGTCAGCTCTCCTCGTCCTCAGGCTGTAGACTCTCCTCTGCTGCACTACTTCCCCCACCCCACATCTTTGCATCTGCTCGCGCCTTTGCATCACCCAGGAATTCTTTGGCCTCCCTCTAGACGTAAATGGGGTAGACCCCCTACAACTGATTTTGAAAAAATTTAATTTCTATAATTTCAACATAATATACTATTAATTCTAATATGATAAGCCATCAATTTATTTTTTTGGATGTCATAGACCTCTGCAGATCTTCTTGAAACCCCCGAGAGTTGATATAGTCCACTTTGGGAACCACTGTGCTAGTTTGAAAATTCCGAGTTTATGTTTCTGAAGTTGAGTGTTCAAATTATCACAAAAATAATTCTGAATGTATCCTTAAATGTTTATGATTGATAACCAATAATGAAAACAGTGTAGAAATTGACATTTCACTTTTCAAAAAGATTTATGTAGGTACGTACTTATTATAACTATTATTAAATTTTTTTGGTCGAGTATAATTTTAAAGTGTATGTACTATTTGACATGACCCAAAGGTCTCTCAATATGGAGTCCCATTTCAAGTTGAATGTCTTTCCTTCGCCTTCCTCATACGGTTGTCATTTAATCAGAAGAGGCATGATTCTTTTTCTATTCTTATATCTCACTTGCTTATCAGTAGCAATGAATGAATATAAAATACAATGATATTAGCTATGACGCCTAGCCACTGCTATCTATATTTATGTATTGTCTGGTGTATGTAACGACAATAATTATTTTTCCACTTATTTCTTTTGGCATAATATTATAATATAAGTTTAAAAAAAAACAGGATCTAAAGTAGAGATTCCACTGTATAATAAATATCCATAATATCTAGTCAGTATATAGCATGAAATGTTATACATAGTAATATGTAGGAAATACATAGACGCTGTTCTGTCAAAAGCTATTGGAAGTCGAAGACTGTCCTACCATAACTTTATGCTTTCAAAGTAATGAGTATTTCATTATAATTATTAAGATAGCTCATCCATACCAGCTTAATACAACAGAAACCTATATGAATAGTCATAGAAAAATTTATTTTTCTAATAATTCCCAAAGGCATTTGCAATGCCGATCAATGATAATCTGATGCCTGTTTCTTTTTTAATTAATTCAAAACTCATTTGTTTTAGCGTAATTGTATGATCTAAATACAATGTTTCATTCAAACAAAGAATCTTTAAGCTTTTGTTCAACCCTTCACATTATGTTATGGCGAACATTGTCTTATGTCTTTCTTTTATAAACACTATTTTTGTGGTCATCTCTGTGAAATAATATAAGTACCTAATATTATTTTAATGTATAATCACAAATTATTAAAAAAAGTGGTAAGTACTCTGATACTATGTACATTCTTGTTAAATATTTTATTCCATATATTCTATTACAAATTTTATGAATAAAGAAGAATTTTAATAATCTTTCCATACAGTGTCAAAAAATATTCTTTATGATTAATACGTAGACAAATATAAGGCTATATTGTAAATTTTGTATATAGATTGTTGTGAATAACTATATGTTTTACATTAGGGTTTATTTTGGTAATACTCCAGTTTCATCAATCCTAATGATTATGGGGTTATTTTATATGATACATTAGATGTTTTTTTTTATTCAAAACTAGCTTTCCCGGCAGACTCTTTGTCCTAGCTATGACCAATGTATTCGAATTTGTATAAAGATAAGTTAATTACCTATTTTACCAATATGATTTCATCCGATGCATCTGTTTTAAACGATGTTTACAACGCTCATTCTGACAGTTTGTTAAACGTCAATTAAAATTCAAACATAGAAAAGTTTATATTGTCAAAAGTACTAAAAAAGTTACCTACGTTGAGTTTTCTTAAATTTTATAATATGCCACGCAAATTTCCTCCTTTTTTCTTTTATAAGAACATACGTCTAATAATAGTGTACACGGCGCAGCAAAACACAGTTTTAACTAGTTTGCTGCGCCTCGAAGATAATACTAATGCCTATGGTAATGTTAATGTAATATTTTGTTTCTTGTAAAAAAAAGTGTTGAATAAAGATTTTGAATTTTTTGAATTGAATAAATACAACAAAAAAAGAATCACCAAAATTTTCATCATTTTTATATAATTCAAAAAGTTGGTATTTCTTCTGCATATTGAAAAATGCTACCATTTTTAATTCAGAGGAGTGAAAAAACTGAAGTTTTATCAAAAAATATTATAAAATTGTCCATGGAAAATTTTTTACGTGCCATCAAAGTGAGTGAAAATGCGGTATCTGCATAATAATTCAGTTATGTATGTATAGAAAAATATAGGTATATTATTTATATTTTGTATGTTGGCACTTCACGCATAAACCGCAGACTGGTTTGATTTTAATCATCGTGAAAATCTTCATACAAAAATTTCAATTAATGAGACAGTCGTGTTTTAAAAGTAAAATTATATGTGTAAATTTTGTTTAGAACTGTAGCATTACGGTATGAAAATGTATAAAAAAATATTGAAGTTTGATTTGAAATACAAAAAATATAAAGTAGAAGTCTTATAATTCTTATTTTATAAAGATTTTCACAGCAAAATATAAGGTATGACATGACAGATGCGTAAAGCTGGTAAAGCAGGGCTCGCTTGCACCAGCTCTCTGGTATGGTACCAAAATTATCATGACAGCCAGTTAAGTAGGTCAAACTAACTATATATTATATTATACTAGGTAGGTAGGTACCTATATCTACACACAGTAGAATCAAGGACTCACATTACAACAAAATTTCCGTGTCCAACACAAAGATGTGGACACCAAATTTTTTTTCTAATGTGAGTGGTAGACTATTTTTACCTCTCTTTTTTTTATAAACATTGACAGTGACATTATTTTTTTTTAATTTTTCGCATATTTAGCAGTGTCTCTTATTTTTCCTTCTGAAACATTAAGATAATAGGTATATAGACTCCTGGTCCTGAATAGGGGAAAGCTGCAGACAAAAACTGTTCAATAACCTACTGCAAAAGTGTGACTAGCCAAATCAACAACGTAAAGCAAGGACAGGTATCAGCTAGTTATTCAATAAAACAAATGGCCATTTGAATTCACATTTTTTTGTCACAATTCAACAGGAAGGGACATAGTTACAGTACAGTAGTATCTAACTCAACGAGATAACTCAATAAATCTCGTCACTGACTAAAAAAGAGTAACTAAATATGAAAATTGTTTTGCCGTTTGAAACTCTTACAATAGTTATGGAGTTGTATAGTTGCATCAAATTATTTTGTTTTCCTTATTGAAACTTTTTCAATAGAACTTTTTTTCTATATTTTGACCATCATTTGAAGTTCCATTTTTGACAGGTTTTTTTAAATTGTTTTATAATATTTTTTTCCACACACCTGCCTTCAGTTATTTGAATCCGTGAGTACATTGCATCTATTAATTTAAAATAATCCTTTAAAGATATGTCACTTCCAACATACTTGAAAGAGTCCCTAAAGTATTATTTCAACAAATATTTCCATATTTTTTTATGAACTAACTATATTTCATACATCTTTTATGATATTTGCTCCTGCTACATATCTTATAGATCCATCATGTTTATAGAAATAAATAAAAACACATTATTTTTATTCAAATTGTATTTTTTTATCTTCTGATTCATCAACCATCACATTCACAGAACGAATTGTATTCCATCTCATTACAAAACATTTCATTCACTTTATTAAGTTATTTGATTTCGTAGTTTCAAAAGAATGTATGATGAAACACCAAATAAGAATCCTGTGATCTATGCTGTAATAAGTTTCCATGTGATTTTATTAATTACTGTACTATATTATTTATTGTAATTGAGAAAAAATGTAAATTGAATTTTTAATAAATACATTATTAACATGCTATCCATGTTTGATATTCCATTCACAATTTTTTTTTAAAAAAGTCCCTGAAAAGAAAATTTTGCTACGTAGGTATATTATATAACCCTTTTTGTGACAATCCTTACTGTAGAATTATAGCCGTGTTTGTGACAAACGCTCCTGGAGAACTGTAGTCGATAGTAATGACTGTAAATCCATAATTTATTTAATTTGTTTAAATTATTTCGCCAAGATAATCACGTTTCTAGGGTGAACTGCCGTTAATTTTAAACATATACAAAATACAGTGTCATTGCTGCGGAGAGTTAGTCTAGCCCACCAGAGGATGGCATATTATCTTATCAAAGGAGATAAAAAATTGATGATCCTATTGACAATGTCAGGATTTCCCTTGTAGTGTCAAGATATTGGAAATACAGTAGGCGTCGTTATTGTAATCATTGGATAAAAGAATCAGCCGCTTAACAGAATCAAAAGTCTGAAGTCCCAATTCAAACTAAAGAATTTTATACAATTTCAATCGGGTAATAGAATCACATTTTCAGTTTATAAAATCAGTTGTTCTAAATTTATCACACTCTACCAAGGGATGTGCAAGTTTTATCAAACAGGGTATTTTTTTAAACAATTCAATAGACAAATTGCGCATTAGGATCTCTCTTTGTAGCTAAAAATCAGGGCAGTTTTGAACTGTTACCAGCTGTGCATACGTGGTTATAATAGACTGCGCCAAAAGATAAATAACGGAACTTATGATGGGCACTGAAGAACTGATGACATTAGTGATTAGAAAGAGCAAATCTTCCAGATGTTTTAAAAGTGTGAAACACTTCCTGATGAAATATACACAGATATTGGAAAACTATCTGCGACAATGGGGAGAGAGAACTGTAAAGAAAGTCCCCCTTTCTTTACAAAAGATTTTTTGTACTCGCACAAACCTTAATTCTATAATAGGTATATAATATATGTATATGTGCCCTATCTCAAAATGGTCGTCAGTTATTAGAATCGCCAGTTAATAGAATTAAAACACATGATCACAATATCCGGCGTCCACAGTATTTCTGTCCAAAAATTCGAAGAATGATGAGATTCGATCCGTAATCACACAGAAAAGAAGTGAAAAAATGTAACAAAATGTATTGTTTAAAAATTTCAAAGTTTATTGCTGTTTTTTTTTTTATACAAAAATATGAATTGGCACAAACAGATTATCTAAATAATATTGGAGAGATCATTGTGATAAAAAATTAACTAAGCTAATGATTTGATTATGTCTCAATTTTATCTACATTGTTTAAATTAGTTTTAATGCATGATATTTGATCAGAGTATTCTATAAAAAGTCTTTGCCATCTTAAATTTTTTCCTACTATTACCAAGGAAGAATCCAAAAGGGTGTGTTTGTCGAATCCCTGCAAATAAACACATTTAATTAGATTCATGTACCTACCGTTTTAGAAAAATAGGCAAATTTCTGATTGTACAAAATATGTTATTATTATCAGAGTCACCATGAGAATGTTAGAAAAAATTAGGCATGCATGGGGAAATGTGGAAGCTACATAAAAGAAAGAAGATTTTTCAAACATACCATTAATTTTGGATTCCATTTCTTTGATTTGGAAGTACAATGACTTGGACCCATCAAGTCATCTAAAATATTCCTAAGCCTAGATTCAGGACCTGAATAAAAAATACATTAATTATTTTCAACAATAGGAGATATCGCGAAACACAACTATTGGTTTTTAATTAGCTAACGGGAAGAAACAAATATACAGTAAACGGTTAAGCCCGCCATCCACAATCATCCATTGTGATAGATGTGAAATTTGTTTTTTTTTTTCAAATTTCATTACGTTAATACACATTTTTTGCGTAGGGATTTTAACTTAGAGGCATAGGAAGTCAACAAGAGCTCTTTACTGTGCCCGATCTTGATGACCTCCTACACCATAGGGGGCGTCCATTAATCACGTGATTCCAAAAGCGGGGGGGGTTCTAGAAAAAATCACGAAAGATCATGTAGGGGGAGGGGGGGTCTAGTGAGAAAATCACGTGCATTTATTTTTTCTGGTTAATTTATGAAACACAGTTGAACTTTCAGAAATTTAAAAAAAATTGACGTAAATTAAAATCATAAGTTTCCTAATTCTTTGTAAAAAAATACACGTGCAAGTTGCAAAAAAATCACATGATTAATGGATGTCCCCATATCCAGATCTCACAGCTCTGATTCAAAAGAACAGAACACGGTATGAGAGGGTCTTCCTCATCTTCAAGACTTTGATGTGAGGAAGGAAGAAGAACAGAAACATTGGGACTCTAGAACAGTCTTAGAAACAGCGACGGTTCCAGTTAAATGGGAGTTCTGGTAGCCTAGCTAGAATTTGGTGACTTTTTGCTAGAGATATATATAATAGGATAGGTATGTGAGATAAGTAAATAACAAAAATTAAACTCACCATGTTGTGATAAATGTGTCACCAGAGCCATCAGCCAATGCTGATATTCTGACGGTGAGTCAATCAATTTGCTATTGGCTAACTGACCCTCAATGTAACTTTGTATAGCGCCAGCATGAAAACTTCTACAATAAAAATTACAACGTGATTAATTTTATAATAATATATCAAAATGGGTCAATGTTCGTTAGTCTCGCTAAAACTCGACAAAAGCCAGACTGATTTAGCTTGTTTCTGTTTTGAAATATTTATGAAAGTTCTGGAAACTTTAAAACTGTGAAAAATTCCAAAATAATTGCGATAAAGGATTGATATTTATTTTCAAGGGTATCTAGAAATGAAATAGATATAGGTGGTACGAAAGTGACCAGCGGCCAAAGTCAAATACAAAAAAATGGCTGGCAACGGTATTGGTAAAAAGCTGTTGTTTGTACGTTGTTACCATGGGAACACCAACTGAACGATACCGTTAAATAAAAAACATTTTGTGAGGCAAAATTGGAAGACATTGAGAATAAATGTTCAAAAAATTAACATAACCAGTTTTCCACCAAGATTTCCTTGACATGACCGATGTCCGGACACTCCAGAATTCAACATGTGAAAGAAATCCTTTGAGAAAAGTTGGGATTCAATCTCACAAGAGAAGAATGAAAAGCAACATATTCTGTAAGTCACCTACCCTTGCTGGTAATGTGACGTATTTGGTGGGGGTTTTCCTTTAAGTGTGACCTGTTGTAATGTCGACAGTGGTCCAGGTGATGGCTGAGATACAGTACCACTTCTTCCCATGCCAACCCTAGCACACCTCCATAAGACGTCTGTACCGTCAACACCTAAAACCCTGCACAAAAGGTTATTTTTAATGTATCATATCTAAATATGGTAAATTCTGTTTTTTTAGATAGACATATTTACCATGTGCACATTTTTTTGCAGTAGATATATCCCTTTCCATTAGTGAGTGATACCATTGGGTTACCTTCATCAGTAAGATTGCAGCTTGATACAGACACTAAAATCGTAAATAAAAAATAGTAGTAGCAAATAAATTTGAGGTGGGATGAATGAAAATAGGATCTATATATTGAAATATAAATTCTATCATAAAAAAAACTGGGCTCACTGAAGCGAACACAAATATACTTTCGACTTCTTTCACATAAATGTGTTGTGAAAGTGGAAATTGTTGGCACCAGGACTTGAATCCCCAACCTTCAGTATGCTGTACGTACGAAAGCCGTCGACGGACACCACTGGTCTACCAACCACTTCTAAATTTAATATTATGTTTACAAAATTAACTAATTGTTGAACATGCATACTTGGTGGAAATAATTTAAATAAAATTTAAATAAAACGATTTTTATCTCTTCCACAATTTATTTTGTCCCTGACATGTTTCGAAAGGACACGCCTTTCATGCTCAGTTTCACCAAACCCTGTGAGCATGAAAGGCGTGTCCTTTCGAAACATGTCAGGGACAAAATAAATTGTGGAAGAGATAAAAATCGTTTTATTTAAATTTTATATTATTTTTACATCAATCATTTTTTTATGATAATCGTGTACCTGTAGTGTTTTATTTTTGTTTGTGGAATGAATAAATTAGGCATTAACGGAAATTCAACCATAGTGTGATGGATTATCTCTGAAAGATTGAGTAAGAATATAAGATGAATTTTTAAACATACCTCCATTGGTCATTAAATATTTCAGCGATATCGGTGGTAAAATACATTCTAAATCGTTCATATTCCAAACGGTCAGCTGGGCAGCTGTTGTGATGGCGCAAAGATATGTCCCACTGGGAATGGTAATCAAAGCCAAGCGTGCAGCCACGGTACCAAGAGCCAGAGATCCCACAATTTTAAGACCTGTGGATGTGTCCAAAGTGTGCAATGTGGCATCTTCACAACCAATGCATATCCACTTAGCGTCACAAGCAATACTGGTACAGGGTGAGCCTAAAAATATCAGATCATAATCAGAGTTAAAAAGAATAATTCAATTTAACTATCAACATCTTAATTTGTGCCTCAGAATTTGAACAGTATTCTATCCCTACTTTAAAGACTGATTCAGTGTAATCATTTTTACATGAACAACGTTTGCCATTAGTTGGTGAAATTGCAATTCCAGACCCATGTAGGAAATCCATGCTCGGCAGTATTGAAAATGATGGTTAATGTGTTGCAAGTAATGAGACAAATTGGAGAATGACGGGGAGTGGGCAGAAAACACATCTCCAGACTGCGAAATATCAGGGAGTGGTTTGGATGGCAAAGGTTGATGAACTCTTTAGAGCAGGGCAGGATCGGGTGGTTTTCACGGAGGTGGTCACCAACATCGGGGGGAACCTGACAGGGTACCCAAGTAAGAAGAAGAATGATCAACACCTAAAAAACACAAGTGGTTGGTTACCTAGAGGTTCAGACACCGACTTTTGTAGTGGAATTCCTAAATTCAATCACCAGACACAACCATTTTACTCATTCAGAACTCTGCATTCGGGGAAAGGTGTCAAAAAGTATTTGTGTTCACTTTGGGTCAGCCCAGATTCATTCAAAAAAAAATTGTAAAAACTAACAACATAATGAAATCTTCAAATCAGTGCCTACAATTTTTTTATTCATTATTATATCATGCTGTGGGGTTGTCGGCTAAGAATAGCACCTCTGCTCTTTTTGCTGGTTTTCCGAGCATCCTGTAAGAGACAGGAAATCGAAAAATCAGATCGGAACCGTGAGGTGGTCAACCTTAAACCTCAACCGGTCAGAAAAGGCACCATAAGCCTCGAACGCCTTCGAGCGCAATGGAGAGCTCTTGGTGCCTCCCTATGCCCCTAAGTGGGGTTTAGGCCTCCTGCATTGCGGGTTGGTTTGGGGGGGATCTGCAGCGGGCTTGATTTGTGTGGGATCGGCTTTTTGGTTTGATTGCTTCGATCGAACTAGAGGGTTGGTTTTGTGCGGGTTGGGTTTGCTGCGGATTTGTCTCCTCCGGGCTGGCTTGCGGTGTGCTGGGGGCCTTAAAGGGAGAATGTATGTATTAAATCTTAATATTCTGGCTTAAGCTGAGATAAAGCTGTGCATTTGGCGCAATATACAGGCTTGGAGAAATTTTGGGAACAAATGTGTATTAAGAAAGAAAAAAATCTTGTAAAATACCTAAAAAAGATTCCCATATGGGATCATTGGAGGCAGAATTCCCGGGTAGAACTTGAATACTAGTCAATTTCCCATGCGGTGTATTGCAGGCATTATTCAACACTTGAACCCTGAATTTGCCAGCGTGTCTGACAATAGGTCCCGCTGTTCCCAACATTGGCTTGGCTAATCTTTCCCCAGCATCGTGCATTAACATTTGTTTTGGTTGCGGCGTTGACACCATCATCGGTGTTTCCGTTTTGTTTGAATTCAATTTCTGACGCTTCGTCACATCGTCGACTTTAGGACCCGGCAGTATTTCACTTCGCCGTTTCAATCTACTATCCAGCTGACTGAAAGTCAAAGTAATCCAATTAATAATTTTAAGCATTCATTTAAAGAAGTAAGCAATTTTTAAAACAAATGTTGAGATGTACATACTTTTCTAACTGCTGTTGATTAGTTACTCCTGAGAAAGTGTTTGGTCCTTGTGTAGAAGGAGTAAGGACCTTAGCGTGATTGCTGACATTGGGCACTATAATAATATCGTCACGTTTCTCAACAATAATCTTGCTTTTTGCTTGTGATGAACTACTAAAGCAACCATCTGTATTACTAGCGTTTGCAAATGATTCACTAAAAATTCAATAGAGTTAATTAGAATGCATGTTAAACCAATTACAAATTGTTACATGTTAATAAATAAACATACTTATTATCCGAAGTATGGTTGAGGGGTATGAACATAGGAGTTATCCTTCTCTTTCCGTCCGAAGTTCTCGTTTCTATCTGTCTATTGATGGGCCTTACTGGCGATATCATGCATGACGAGCTGTTATTGTGGGCAGTAGAACTATTGAAGCTCGTGTTGACGGTAACAGGAGCCACTTTGTCATCCACATTACCATTACTAACTGGTGTTCTGCAAACAACATTGAATCAATGTATTCTGAATTCGTAAATATGCGCTCACAGACGACACAAAACTTTTGTTTGTTTCCTATATCATAAAATTAACATAATTTAGTTCTCTCTGCCTACCCCTTACGGGACACGGCGTAATGGGTAAAAAAAAATGTATATTTAGAGATTTCCTATACTCGAAAAACATAGAAATTTTTTTAAAAGTTCCATGCTTCAAATTTCTTTTAACTGATATCTTGGGGTTTCCGTCTTATCCATATGATAAACACATAATTGAAAAGCACTTGTCATGTATGCATTGTTTGTAGAGATGGGCATTATAACGATAGCTGATAATAATAATAGCTAAATAAAAATAACGTATCCAACGTTATTAATATTAAACGTTATTTATAAATAATAGTTGAATATAAATAATAGTCAGGGGAAAAATAGCCTACCCCTATTATGTATATGTCCGGTAATATTATGAAACTGAGAAAAGGAAATTTAGGAAACGACCCAGATACTAAATTTTGGAAACGACCTTTTTTTAGGAAAAGTTAAGATCCCAGATACCAAATTTTGGAAACGACCTTTTTTTTTTTTTAGGAAAAGTTCAGGTCCCAGATACCAAATTTTTTAAAATAGCTTTCAGCTTTTAATATTAACGTTATTTTCAATTAACGAAATGGCTATAACGTTTTTGAATTTAAGCCGTTAGTCCCATCTCTAATTGTTTGTATTATTTTCAGTTGAACCTATTCTGTTTTGTAATATTTCAGTTATGTGTTTGTCTTCTTAATGGTAAATTAATTTGTTGATTTTGTAATAATATTTGAACACCATCAGCGCAAAGGCGAAAGCTGTCATGCTGATGGTGTTATATTGTAATTTTGTAAAATAAATAAATTATTCGCTCCAGCTATTCGTACATTCAAAGTTCAAACTGACGTTTAAAACGTCAACTTGACGTTTAAAACGTCAGTTTGACCACGTGGCCCACTGATAATGGCTATTTGTCGGTAATCAGCTGTTTAAGTGTCACTTGGCAGCATCAATACAGTTCAGCCAAAGCAAGTCTGTCCCACTTTATAATACAATGTTCGCGAACTCCAGAACATAAAATAAGTACTGTAGAACTGCTAGGATGTTTCCTTTATAATTGAAAAGCACTGTTTGTTTCCATTTGAATTTTTACCTCAAATCCAAAGGTTTACATAACCTCAAAAATTGTTGTCAAAGGTAGTGTACTTTAACAACTCATGTTTATACATGCCTTACAACTCGCAAGTTAGCCTGTCACCCTAATTTTAATTAATGTTGTATTGGAAGCTTCCCTGTAGAAGTGCTGAGAATCTTTTCCCTGTAAATGCAACAAAATTTTACATAATAATATCCAGCACCGAGGTATGCTCCTGTTATTTCGCCCCTGCGCACTTCTGGATTCAACAATCACAAAAATCGGATAGAAGGTAGAACGCAGATAGTTCTCTGCGAACGAGTTCAAATCCGCAAATTGCTATCCCATACACATTTGCATTGCTTTTTCTCATTCGCAACTCCACTGCCTGACACTACAAAAACTAATAATTCGTACATGAAAACCTTAAATTATACACTAACAAAATAATAATAATATGCAAACAATATTCGGCAACCAAAATTTAAAAAAAAGTTTGCAAAATATACTGTAATATAAGATTATTGGTGAAAAATTCCGAATGCAAGTAAGAAGGGTAAGTGCGTGAGATACGTATACGATATGTATATCGAGAATGACAAGGAGGGAAAATTTTGAGTCAATAACAATACTAGCAAACGAAACATATTTTTTTATGGGTGGTACCCCTTGGTCTTGCGACTACACTCACGTTAATTTTTCTCGTATTGTAACCGTAGCATATCCCACCAATCACCCGGCCTTCCAATAGTCAAAATTATTTTTTGTTGCTTTTGTTTCGAACAATCATTTTCAGGACTCAACCGTAGCGATCCATAAACTAAAAATCCATGCTACCATAATATAATATTTATCTATGGAATTAGTATACCATAGACAATACGTCATTATTTTCTTTTTTCTATGGTTAATTGTATCGTAGAATAGTTCTGGCCTAAATTATTTCTATCTGTTTAAATTTAGAACAATTTCTTAACTGTTTGAGTTTGAAACAATTTCTTGACTATTTGAATTGGAACAGTTTCTTACGTATTTAAATTTAGAACAGTTTTTTAACTACAGTAGAAGTCCATTAGTCCGGCATCCAAGAGTCCGGAATGCCCGATAGTCCGGCATCGCTCCGGAAAATTGTAAAAAATTTGGTTTTCTCCAAAAATGTGTCTTTAAAGCAAATAAAAACGCTTGAGAGCTATTCGGAAGTTTTCGGGATCATCCGGGAGCTCTCGGTATTGTTCGAAAACAATTAGCGGCAATGACAGGGCCAATGATTGTTGAAAAGGCAAAGATTTAGGAAAAACCTGCCTGAAGATGAGGTAGAGGAGTGGCTTCTAATCGACGATAATGATGCCTGTTGAACAAGAACTAACCGATGAGGACATTATTAACATTGTAGTAAACCCTCAGCCTACTCAAAATCTTGAAGAAAGTTACTCAGACGCCGAAACGAAAGAAAAGGAAAAAATCAGCTGGGCAGAAGCTGCAGAATCACTAAATAAGTTTATCTCTTTTGCTGAGGCTAGTACTAGCTACAGTGCTTCAGAAATTATTGATTTCCATATCATTAGAAATAAATTTTTATACTAAACGCCAAAAGTCGAGAACACAAAAAGACATTCGTGACTTTTTTAAATCTAAGTGAAATATGTTTTACAGTACGTGTACATACATTATATGAAATGTAAAATAAACTTTGTTGTATGTATTTGTAGTTTAATTATTAACCTAATTGTTCTTATAATTACCGCCCGATAGACCGGAATATTCGATAGTCCGGCACCGAGCCGGTCCCGAACGTGCCGGATTATAGGACTTCTACTGTACTTGGAATTGTTTCTCAACTGTTTAAATTTGGTTAAACTGTCCCGGGTTGAGGAATTCTCAACAAAAGATAGAACAAGTGGTACTTACATCAGGGCCCCCACATGGCCGGTGCTACCGATGCTACAGCAACGGGGCCCGTGGGCCAAGGGGGCCCGCAAGGACGGGGGAATAAATTAAAAAGTAGAACATTTTTAATAAATCATAGAAATGAAACCAAAATAAAATCACTAGGACTAGATTTATGTGTATCAATTATTCAATGAACTATTACATCAGAGTAATATAAATTGGTTCATTGGATTTGCAGTGCGTTGCGTACAAAACGGGTCTGAATCTACAACAGCTGTGCTGTGAGTAACAAAACCACCACCAAGGAAGGCTATTCACGAAGAGTAAGAAAAAATGAGCCGTCCACTTTTTATACTAATATTTAAACAGGAAGGATTTGATTGTTTGCTCCGAAACTACTGAACCGATTTGAAAAAATCCTTCACTGTTGGGAAGCTACACTATCCGCGCTAAACAAATGTAATACTATATTTTAAAAAAAATGAAGGATCCTTACTAAAACTCCAATAATGTAACTCAAGGTGCAAAAAAATTACCTAAAATATTCTTAATAAAAGTTAAAAAATGTATATTGTAATAAAGGCTCGAAAATTTTTTTTGGTAGTGAGAGGGGGGGGGGGGGCATTATGACTTTTAGCAACGGGGCCCAGGAAATAATGTGGGGGGCCTGACTTACATGGATTTATTATCTGTCGCAGTTGAATTATTCGTTTGAGCCACATTCAAAATAGCTTCTTTCTTTTCTTGTTCTTCTTTTATATTTAAGATTTCCGGACATTCGACCAACAGACTGGCTGATGATAAATCACTGGTGGCAGTAGTTGCTAAGGATTTACCATATATTCTCTCGTAAAGAGCATTCTGAAACAGTCATCGATAATAAAATTTGACATGACTAAAGAAAAGAAAATTCAAAAAATTATTAGATACATACAAAAGAGTGCGAGATTATGATGTATCATGGAAGGAAAATAGTCAAGCTGTTGTCCGGTTTTTTTACCTATAATTTTTTTTTGTTAAGGAAAATTGTGAGTCTTGTCATTTATTTATTATTTATTTATTTATTTTATTTACGGCAGAATGCCTTGAACAGTAATGATACATCATAATATATTTTAGTAAAACTTACAACACTATACAACAATATAAGACAACAGTGTATGTATAATAAGTACACAAAACAATATAAAATAACAATATTATATAACATTAAACAACCGAAACAGATTTTTATTTTTATTTCTTACAACAATGTTGGTTTGCATTCAGACAACACTCGCAGTCGTGCGGACTTTTCACTTTTGACGTGTTGTTTTGTTTCGCTGTCATTGAAACGTCAGACAGGCAATGGCGGTTCTTACGTCTGTTTTAGAAGTATTTGCAGCAAGTAACATAAAGATGGATTGCAAAACAGAGAGGAATAGCAAACCAAACGGTCCTACGTCTTATTGTTAGTACCTGCGCAGCACATCGCAACCCAAAAAGCATTAATACTTTACTTTTATGTCGTTCCCGTTTATGCGACACAGATAGGTAGCCTTTTCGCAATCATTTTACATTTAGATTCGTGGACTGGTTGTATCGAAAAAGTCAGGTTTGTATCTTAATTATATGAGTGTTTTGTCTACTTGTTCTATTTTTGATACAATAAAACTACACCATGTGAGACAAAGTGTTTGATTGTTCCCTCCCGCATGCCACCCTTACCTCTAAATTCCAACTACATAAGACAGTCTGTATACAAAGGAATGGTTATCGGTCAGTGAATACATAATATTAAGTGTGATTCAAGTGTGTGAAGATGCATAAACGGAAGACTAAGATCGGGCTGTGGTATTTGATCCGCACTATGCACTGGTCTCCGACGGCTGTGAGGTGACAGCGTTGCTACCCATCAGAATCCAAGTGGGCCCATACGAAACACACCGAATGCCAATGGTTCCTCAAAATTTAATCAGAAATGGCATCAATTGCTAATCTAGCAAGTGTCTTAAATTCGTTTATGTTGCAATTGAAGATATCTATGTTTTGAAGGTATAAATTTGCAGAACTGTGTAACCGCGGTACCAGGGTATGTCGAATATAATTTGTTGCAATGTTTCTACAATGGAAAGTGTCATTATTGCGGGTGTTCCTATTGGGCACACGCAACTCTATCAGGCTAACAAGATTAGGGCTGTCAAAAAGCGAATTAATAATTTTATACATAAATAATAGGTCGTAAAAAATTCTTCTGCTTTCAAGGGTTTTTATATTAACAGTATCTAAAAGGAACTTGTAATTTATTTCGTTTCGGGGTATTTTCAGTTTGAAGTTAATATATCTTAGAAACCTTTTCTGGACTCTCTCGATATTATCCACATGTGCACGATAGGTTGGAGATCATATGGGGCTGTTATACTCGAGCACGCTTCGTACCAATGAAGTGAACAATAGGGTGATAGAGTCAATATTTCGAAAGTCCTGAGTTGAGCACAGAATGAAACCCAAGCGTACGCATTGCTTTGGAGGTAATATGTGAAATGTGCTTAACGAATGACAGCCCTCTGTCGAAAATGATACCCAAGTCCTGCATTTCGTCAACCTCAGATAATTCCGTATTCTCAATGCAATATGTGTAATGAATATTATTTTTCTTTCTACTAAATCTAATAAATTGACATTTGTCTATATTTAAGAATAGATAGTTTTGGTTACACCAGTCTTTCAGGTTATCTAGATTTTTTTGCAGAAGAAAGCAGTCAGTGAGCCGCTCTACCCCTCTATAAATTTTTAGGTCATCCAAATATCGAAAATTCCACACCGCTGAATATTTGGTCAACATCGTTTATAAAAAGAAGAAATAAAACCGGCCCCAGGTGGCTACCCTGAGGGAGACCACTAGATACTTCAAATGGTTCGGAGAAGGATCCACCTATCCTGACCCTGTTGGTTCGGCCAGTAAGGTAGTCTTCAAACCACCTTACCAGGCCCGGGTCAAACCCCAGGATGGTCAGTTTGCGGATGAGAACGGCATGGTTCACTTTGTCGAATGCTTTACTGAAGTCAGTACTCAGGCTATCAACCTGTAGGCCCCGATCAAGCTATGTAGCCCTCATACGACGCTAGGTTCGTAAGGGTAGATCTGCCGGATATGAATCCGTGCTGATGCTCCGACATGATTTCCCTAATTTTAGGCATCATCAGGTCCAACAACAGGGACTTGATGAAAGTATGCAGATTGGTCTGTAATTCGATACGTCACATTTCTCACCCTTTTTAAAAACAGGGGTTATATTTCCTAACTTCCAGGTCTCGGGGAACACTCCCGTATCAAGAGATCTATTGAATATAACACTTAAGGGTACAGCTAATGCTGGGGTACAGTTTTTTAAGAAGATGGGTGGGACTGCGTCTGGTCCCGCCGATTTGTTGGGATCTAACATAAGGAGGCTCTTTTGGGTACTCTCAATACTAATGCCAGTATCAAATGGTTTTTGAGGATGTAAATCCTCCATACGAACCCACTCCATTCCTGTCGTAAACGCTACCAAAAAAATTGCCAAATAGTTCCGCTATCTGGTTTTCGTCGCGCGCTGTCGTTCTATTCAGATGCATCTTACTTGGGTAATCTGAGTCTGATTTGTTTAGTGATTTTCTAAAACTCCATAGATTTTTGGAGCTTCCAACAGAGCTCTCCACCCTCTCGATGTATTTATTGTATGCTTCTCTCTTAAGGGAATTGCACTCGTCTCTGCGCCTCGCGAACAGATCATAATCAGCATCATTGCGCGACGATTTATACTGTTTATGTGCTAATTTCTTTTGTGTAATTTTTCTTTTTAGTTCTGGGGTGAACCAATCCTGGTAAGACGACTCTGTATGATATAACGGGGACACATTCATCAATTACCCTATATAGTATTTCGTATAAGAGTTGGGCGTTATTATTTACGTCTTCGCCGCAGAGAAAGCTCCAGTCAGCGTCAAAAAGCTTTGCTATGGCGCAGTTGTAATCGCAATTTTAAAAAAATTTTATTGTCCGCGTGCGTGCTTGAGGTCTCGACGCGCTCATAGGCACCTCAATTGACAGCGGCGGATGCTGGGAATCGACCGGTAAAAGAGTCTCATCGGAACCGCACACCGTTGTGCCATCGATATTAGAGAAAACTAAATCTAGAAGGCGTGATCTGTCGTTAAGAACAAAGTTATGTTGAATTAGGTCTACAAAGCTTGCATATTCAATTATTCTTTGAGCTCCCTGATTGCCGTCGCAGCAAATGCCAGGACTATCGCCTTCACTACTCCATCGAACACCCGGCAGGTTGAAATCCCCCAAGGCCAGAAAACCGGAGTCAGGAAACTTCAAAGATAAAGCTTCCATAGACTCCGAATAACGGCAGTAAGTGGAAGCATCCGATGCAGGCGGCAAATAAACACAGCCCACAATCAACCGACGCTCCCCGATATGAACTAATACACACAATGCTTCCACGTTATCAAGGCCTGTTTTTAGGGCACGAGATCGCAGGTGCTTTCCGACCGCCAGTAAGACACCCCCACCCTTTGATTTCTTACTAGTTTTTGCGTTTCTGTTACAGCGGTAAATATTATACGACGAGAGGCCAAGTTCCGAACCATGAACGCCGCCATCCAACCAGGTCTCCGTAAACGCGAATATGTCGTAGTGCAGCAGCGGTACATTTTGACGCAGGACGCTTAGCTTGCTCTTGACCCTTCGCACATTTTGATAGTAAATTGAGATGCTATTGATTAGTGACTCTTTTCTGAAACGATACAATTCTAGGACACGAGTTAATAAATTTTACCGTCAGATTATCTTCCCCTCTGCCACGCCTGTCGTCCACCTCCGCCCACAGTGATTGCAATTCCCGCCTCTGCGTTAGAGTGAGATCATGTTTTATTTTTACCTCTTTGGGAATCTTGTGCCTGTTTTGCATGACAATCGATGGTTCCGTGGAGTCTCTGAAGATAGCCTTGATAGGTCTTATCTTATCTGGTTTTCGTAATCCAATCCGGAAGCATTTCAACATTCTGACGGGGTCTTGGCCGTCCTCAGTGTCGGCAAGGATCCCCTCCACTTGTTTTCGGTCGCCAGAGATCTGATCTTTCATGGGGATGGAATTGTCCATTTCTGGAACGTTGAGCAGAATTAAATTTCTCAACCTCTCGTTCCTGTCGGCAAGTTCTGCCAAAGCATTGCATATTTCTGCTGATTTATGCTCTCCCGACAAGGATTTAGGTGACGTTTCCAGGTTTTCCAACCTATTGTTTAGAAGACTTATCTCTCTTTCTTGACCGGAAATTTTGGCTGTAGCGATGCTCACCGCCGACATGAACTCTATTGTAATGATATGTCAACAGTTGATAGAATTTTATCTTTTCTTACACGATTTGCAGGCTTGTGATGAATTAACAATTATTATTCGGAGTCTAGGAAACTTCAAAGATAAAGCTTCCATAGACTCCGAATAACGGCAGTAAGTGGAAGCATCCGATGCAGGCGGCAAATAAACACAGCCCACAATCAACCGACGCTCCCCGATATGAACTAATACACACAATGCTTCCACGTTATCAAGGCCTGTTTTTAGGGCACGAGATCGCAGGTGCTTTCCGACCGCCAGTAAGACACCCCCACCCTTTGATTTCTTACTAGTTTTTGCGTTTCTGTTACAGCGGTAAATATTATACGACGAGAGGCCAAGTTCCGAACCATGAACGCCGCCATCCAACCAGGTCTCCGTAAACGCGAATATGTCGTAGTGCAGCAGCGGTACATTTTGACGCAGGACGCTTAGCTTGCTCTTGACCCTTCGCACATTTTGATAGTAAATTGAGATGCTATTGATTAGTGACTCTTTTCTGAAACGATACAATTCTAGGACACGAGTTAATAAATTTTACCGTCAGATTATCTTCCCCTCTGCCACGCCTGTCGTCCACCTCCGCCCACAGTGATTGCAATTCCCGCCTCTGCGTTAGAGTGAGATCATGTTTTATTTTTACCTCTTTGGGAATCTTGTGCCTGTTTTGCATGACAATCGATGGTTCCGTGGAGTCTCTGAAGATAGCCTTGATAGGTCTTATCTTATCTGGTTTTCGTAATCCAATCCGGAAGCATTTCAACATTCTGACGGGGTCTTGGCCGTCCTCAGTGTCGGCAAGGATCCCCTCCACTTGTTTTCGGTCGCCAGAGATCTGATCTTTCATGGGGATGGAATTGTCCATTTCTGGAACGTTGAGCAGAATTAAATTTCTCAACCTCTCGTTCCTGTCGGCAAGTTCTGCCAAAGCATTGCATATTTCTGCTGATTTATGCTCTCCCGACAAGGATTTAGGTGACGTTTCCAGGTTTTCCAACCTATTGTTTAGAAGACTTATCTCTCTTTCTTGACCGGAAATTTTGGCTGTAGCGATGCTCACCGCCGACATGAACTCTATTGTAATGATATGTCAACAGTTGATAGAATTTTATCTTTTCTTACACGATTTGCAGGCTTGTGATGAATTAACAATCCAGTGTATCCAAGATAAATTCCAGTCGATCCAAATCGTGAACTTGTTATACAATAGTACTAGTAACACCACTTTAAATAATATTTTTCACAGCGAGCAAATTCGCGCCTACTTCAGCTGAGTGTTGCCCGAATTATATGGTTATTATATTCTTCCAAGGACCCATATCAAAATAACACTTAATTAAAAAGATATTGATAAAAAACAAATATGGTAGGTACGTCATCAGCAAGTAATCAGCAACCAATATTTTTTATTGGTTAATTCTGGCTTATTAATTTTTCTTTAGAATTTTTTATTTTATACTTTTTAGTTCAAGTAGTGTTTTTGGGATAAACACAGAAGATGGAATTCAATTAATTAGCTTTTCTCATAAAAACTGACCTAGGCTTATTCTATCGGCATAAGATTAATTGCTTATACGCTTAAACGAAAATTTGGAAAGGTATGTAGTAGGTACAAAATAAGGGTGAAATAAAAAAAAAATTGCATAGATAAAAGGCCATTATTGTTACAAAATGAAAAAGAAATAACTACAGACCTTTTCCTGTGTTGAGAGTGGAAGGCCTATTTCTTTTTTGGTGAACTGTATGCAGGCCACAGTCCCATCCCAACTGCAAGCTAAAAGATTTAAACCTAAAACGAAAAAAGATTCACTGATCAATTATTGAATTTCCATAATTTGTGGGCAATTCAATACTTGATTGTTTGACATTTCTTCAGGAAGCAATCTCGTTGCGAAGAAATGAAATTATCAGTGTAATAATGTTTGTTTGAAACAATTTGTCACAACCAATGATTCCTCCTTAATTTTTCTAGAAATCAATTTCACTCCAAAAAGGCTTTTTTTTAAATATAAATCGATTTCATTCCAAAAAGACTTTTTTAATACAATGAAATAAATGTCCCAAAAACGAGAATGACTCTCTCACACCATGTTCTGTTCCTTCAAAGCAAATGTGAGAATTTGGACATGGTGCGTGGGCAAGTCATTGAAGGCGCGCAAGATCGATCGTGGTAGAGGGCTCATGTTGCCTCCCTATGTCCCTAAGTATTGTATAATAAAAATGTTCTTGATCCTGATTATACTGGATTGAACCTGTGTTGGAAAGTACACTTTATCTTCTATCATTTGATTACATTGTTTAAAGATAAGATTACAACCGTTATTATAATAATGTGTAAAAAAAAAAGTTGTCGTAAATTGTGTGGTATTGTACTCATTAATGAGTGCCCACTCCACAAGTTCGATGGTACAATGGAGGAGCTTTTTAATCCCGTGACGACCGAAGCCAAAAACCGGCTAAGGGATAAAAGTTTTATTTTTTGACGTGATATATTGTAATCTTTGATATTTTTTTTATAGTTTTATAGATTTTATTTTATTTATTTTTTGCGCCAAATACCATACGAATATATATATATTGTACTTGTGTGTTTTGTGCTAAATATTATTATTGTCACATTAATGTACATACAGCTGAGTTTTAAATACACTGTTTTGATGTCGTAAAGGTGGTCATGCCCCTCTCTAGCTCTATTAGAGGGGCAGTGGTCAGTTAATTAGCAGCATTTTTATAATAATTTTATTTATATTTTGATGTATTAAAATTAGATTTTTTATGATGTATTAAAATACGCCATCCATACATTCATATTATTTGATCAAATAAACTTATAAAGCCCTTACCATCTCTGCTCCATGATAAATCCAGAACACTGTCTGTAAAGAGTTCATGGATGACCACGAGAGGCCGCTGTAAAGCAGTGCACCAGACGCTTAGAGAACGATCTCTTGATCCAATGGCAGCACAACAGTACACTTGACTACCACGTCCTCCCTCGTCTTTCATACTTAGGATGTTTGAATTGAATCGCTGGAACAAAATGGAAAAATAAAATGTAAAAAATTACATTATGTAATCTTGAACGGCTCATAAATATGCTGTCAAATGCATTGTTGATTTTAAAAACACATTACAATTTTAATAAAAGCACTATAAGACAACTAGCTAAAAAAATAGGATGACAGTTTTGATGAATAAGGGAATAATATTATTGTACTAAAAGAAATGAGTATGAAGTGCCAAACGTTTCCTTAAAAATGGGAATGTTAATTTTAATATCTAGGCTGGAAAGTTTTGAGGTAACAATCTATTCCAATACTAACCTGAACATAACGCGTTCATTATCAGACTAGATAAATAAAAAATAAATTACTATTATCCAATAGCGTTAATGAATGTATTATTTGTAACTTACAACACATGTAACTGCTTTGCGATGGCCGACAAAATCTTTGTCACATCTCCAGCCATCTCTTTCAACAATCTGTGCTGTGGGGCCGCCTCCGTTCATTGCGTGAGCACTCACCACGTACTGACCGTCAGGAGACCAAGATAGTCGTAACACATGAGTTGTTGCTAAAAAAAATTACAAAAAAGACACTAAGCAACTTTGTTCGATTTGAAAATTTTCGTATGCTATGCATGAAAGCAAAAGCTACCTCCGCATTCTTCAAAGGGCTCGGTGACAACCGCTTCTTGTGACCAATCGGCTGTTTTCCATATCCTTAATGATTTATCGTCTGATTGTGATGCTAAATATTTTCCAACCTAAAAGAAAAACATACTAAAAGTGTAAGCAAACCACAAATCATTATTTATTTATTAAATCTACGGTCGTAATAAGACCTAACACAATTTTAAGATACAAAAATTTACAATTATTATTGTAAGACAAAATTGATACCAAAATTAACTTGGAGTTGTTCCAAACTCAGATTGATACCTATAATATCAGAAGACCACTTACTGGATCCCAAGCAACTCCTTTCACCAGGCCAGTGTGTCCATTAAGAACATAAACCATTTCTGGGAATTTATCAGCATTCCAAACGATGACTGAATTATCCACACTGCAACTGGCTAGCCATTTATCCAGCGGTGACCAAGCTAAGTCTAAAACATCACCTGTAAAAAGAGTAATGGTATATTACAATCGTCCAATTACTCAAAGTTTTGTCTTTCCCCAGCAAATATTTATGAGTAACTTGGAACAAATTTAGAGCACAAAAAATATCCTAAGTAAGATGAGATGAACAGCACACCCGTAAAAAGGTGAGCTTTCAATAAGAGACCACACGAGAAATGTAGACAAACAAAGGCACACTAAAATTGGAGATGCAGGTGATTATCTGATCAAACTATGGAGCTACTGATTGAGCATTATGAAAATTCATAAATAAACAAATTTAACACACCTGCATGTCCTCGAAGTGTTGCAACACACCTCCAAGATTCCGTATTCAATTTTCCATTTCCTCCAAATACGGCCGATGGACCTGAACCTGACAGCCTCCATACCATGACCAGCTTATCGTCACCACCAGAAGCCAAATATTGCCCTCCACAACTCCATCTTACACAGTTAACGCATGCTGAAATATAAAATTATTTGAAATAATCTCTACACACCAATGGCGAATGACAATTGGCCACGGAGAGTGCTGTTCTTCCTCCCATCAGGAACCCACAGACGAGGAAGATTCTCTCACACCGTCTTCTGTTCCATTCAAGCAGAGCTGAGGGATTAGAACTTGGTGTGCGAAGTCAACACAACTACGCAGGATAGTGCACAGTGGAGATCTCTTGTTGCCTCCATATACCCCTCAACATTACAATAATTTGAAAGTATTTTAATACAAAGTTACCATTAACATACTAATTTTTTTTTTTTGAATTTCAGATTCGTTTTATAAATAGATAAAATTGCTTTTATCATTTAATTGTGGTAAATATTACATCCTCAAATCAACTCATCAAGAAATTCTACAACATGTTGAAAAATCTTGCATAATGAGAAAAAGATTAACAAATTAAGCTTGTAATAAGAGGTAGGTACCACTCTATTTATTTTCTAAATAATACGTAAAAAAATAAACTAAATTAATGTATTTTTAGAATAAAATTCACCACCTAGTAGATTATTTACAATTTGATGTCCACTAAAATGAATATGTCATGTTTTACGAACTTTATTGATAAGCTGAAAACGCCTGAATAAACGATTTTTAGCTTTAATTCTCCTACTCCACTTTTATTACAAAATGTAATAACATTGAGAAGTACCTAAATGGTTGTCCATTTGACACAGCATTTTAGATGCAGAAGGATCGACTTCAACAGACTCTTGTAGAACTGCATTGAGATTCCAAACAACGACTCTCCCAGAGTCTCCTCCTTGCCCACCAGTTGCAAATCGTTTTCCATGTGGATGAATATCAATTGAAAATATTGGTTTCTCTGAAATTTATAAAATATTCCATCAAGCCAATAACTTTATAAAATAATATTTAACCCAAATGATGATATGTATTATAATAAATACTCGATTAAATGTGGTTTTATTAAAGCTTTTAGTGTTAATCCTGATTTTTATGTAAATAAATTAAAGTTAATATACTAGTAATGGTGAAATGATTAATGTACCATCATGAGAGACCCACTCTGGTTTGAGCAATTTCATTAATTATTGTGATATTTATTTTTGAGATAAATTTAATCTCCAAAAAAACTGTTTAATCATAAAACTGGATTATCCAACATAAAACTATATTCGGCATAACAACCATGACAACAACAACGTCTTGCCGCCCAGTATCCCACAATGTCCATAGATAAAATTAAATGTCAATGTCAACAATAATTATTACCAGCAGAAAAAAAAAGAAAAGAAAAAAGCAGCGATACTCAACCTGTGAACCGCGGGCCGCAAAGTCGCATTTTCATTCCATGAAACTTGAAAAAGATTTTCATTACGAACCACCTTTCCTATTAAAATATAGGGTTTTTTTGCACCCAGTCATCGAGTAGTGAAATCTAGGTGACCGTAAAATAAGCGAATGTTGAAGAATAAATGACAGCCAAATAGGGTATTTGACACTATGAAAAATAAGCTACAGATTGTGGTCATCCTGTTTGAAAATGGCCCAAGAAAGCTAATTTCTTTTATTTTACAACTTAAATAGGCTTATTTTTTATAAAAACACGTAATAAAAATCCAAATATTTATATGGAACTAGTCACCGATGAAAACGCCTTGTGATTAGTTGTGTTCCCTGTGACGTCAAGGTGACGTCACACTATAGTAAATGACAGTCATCAACACGTTAGCAAACTCATACCAATACTATGGTGTGACGTAAAATGCACCACGTGACCAGCGCCATTATACAAGACAGCGTTTTACGCGCGTTTTTGGATATTTAAAGATATTTAAAGATGTATTGAACTTGAACAAAATGGCCGCTGTTAAATTGTCAAAGTAAAGACGTTTACTTGAAAAAACTTTTTATTGAAAACCCTCGTGGATACGCAAAAATTCGTTCTCGGGGAATACCTCACTTGCTTAACTAACAACACCACCTATATAAGAAGGCCTTAGTGCTGGCGGCCATTTTCGGCCTCCCGCGTCACGGCTGCCGGCGTGTAAACAGATATCATAGTGTACAGGTAAGTACATACAGATATAGACAAGCTAACGGTGGGCCTCCCGATGTGACGCTGCACTAAGGTCTTCTTATATAGGTGGTGTTGCTTAACTAATAGGTACAAAAATTAACTACAGTCTGGCTAAAAAAAAGTAGAAAATAATTGAGGGCGCTGCAGTCGTTTGTATGGCAACATTTTAATAAGTACTCTACATTTATAAAGTAAAGTATTGTAACCGCCAAAATAATACTACTCAAAGTGGTATCATATGAAATGCTTTGTAGAGGTTATTTAAAAGAATTTAATAATGAACTGTACCAGCCATGGCATTAAAAACGAGATGGAAAAAAATCTACCCAAAACGAGTCAAAAAACAAGAGATAATAAGATATTATAATGGGTGATGTAATCCACAAAATGGTGCTTACAACTGCTTACTATTCTATGGTCGAATTTCAATCATATAAATGTCAAAATGTTTAAACATAACCTATAATTTATTTGTAAGTGAATATTATAGGAATATACAAAAAATATGTCGGAAAAACATCCAACTTGATAATTTTTAAAATGAATGGGATGTTGTATTTACCAGTTAGAATTGCTGTCCATTCGTAAACATTAATTGTAATGTCAGACCTATGTCCAGTGTTGCCAGAGTGATAACATTTTAGTTCATCAATAATTAATGTCTACTCTTTTTAGCCAGACTGTATTTGCTGCTAACAATATTTACCTTAAGTGATATTTTTTAAAGACGCCAGATTTACTAGATTATGAACGCTGCATCATTATGCCCAAAAAATATTTTATGCATCCTTTTCCATTTTTAAAAAACTAAAATACGAACTATGGGGGGGTTGTGCGGCCCGCGTAACTTTTAAAATATAATAATATGTATATGTGGCCCAACGAAAAAAAAAAGTTGAGTAGGTACCATTGGATTAAAGGTATGCATTCAATGATTAAATATATTTTTATGCCAACCAAACAGGAAACAAAAATTCATGTTGGTTTTCTAAAAAATTCTTCAATTCTTATAAATGCGTTCTATGATAATTAAATATTACAATTTTGAAACAGAGAAGGCAGCGAGATAATATTAGTAGATTGATTAAGGAACTCTGTGTGTTGAAAGAGAAAACGTCGCGGTGGGTATGGAGTGAAAACGAAAAGATAATAATAGGTAGGTATATTAAATGTTTGATGTGTGTGTGTTGCCCATTCTCCTGTATGGGTGTGAGTCCTGGCACCTGACTTTGGCCCAGGCACAAAAAGTATCTGCATTCGAAACGACCTCAGGAGAATTTTGGGTATAAGATGGTACCACCGCATCACGAACGACGCTATACTCCGGCGCACCCAGCGTGAGCCCATCACCTCTATTATAATGTGGAGGAGATGGACTTGGCTGGGACATGTGTTAAGGATGCCGAATGACAGTTGGCCGAGGAGAGCGCTGTTCTTCCTCCCATCAGGGTCCCGAGGACGAGGAAGACCCTCTCATACTGTGTTCCGCTCCTTCGAAGCAGATCTGAGGAATCTGGACATGGTGTGGGAGGAGGTCATTAACGTTGTGCAAGATCGAGCGCAATGGAGAGCTCTTGTTGCCTCCCTATGCCCCTAAGTGGGGTCTTAAGGGAGTTTAGATTGGATTGGATTGTATATTTAATTTATCATTATTTTTCTAATTTTATTTTAATAGTTAAAACATTTTATGCCCAAAGTATTGATAATCATATTATGTATTTCTTTTTTTCTATGATTTTTGTTTTGACAAAAGTTGTCATGGTGACATTAGAGATGCAAAAAAACATGTAGTTTGAGCTAAGCGTATTTGCGTTTTACCGATTTTTTATTTATCATAATTTATTCTTAGAGTTTGTTTGAATGTGATTTTATATACCTTTTATAATAGCCCAGAGGAGATTCTACTATTTTCGGTAAGTTTTTTTTTTCATAATGCATTCCACTAGTAAATTAGTGACTAATGCAATAATTAACTATTCATATATTATTCGATATTTTCTTTATTCCAATTTTATTAAGAAACAATAATTATCAAATATACTAATGCGTTTCCTACCAAGCTCTGAATAATAATAAAATATTCTATATGCAATCTGTTAGCACTTCATTGATATCATCTCATTTCATTTTATACAAATGCATTCTTTAAATTGAAAATATGCGATGCGTCAGATTGTCTGCAAACACTTCGCTAAAACTCATTTTTACCCACTTACCTATAGTTTTATATTTTGTTTTCTTTTGTTATTTATGTGTAAAAAAAATATGTCATGTATTTATTCTTCGTTGGACTGGTACCAACTGATGAACAAACAAAATATGCCGTCGCAACCTATTCTTTTCTGTCTTCTGGCTCCATCCCTTTTCTTATTTCTCTTATTCCCTTGTAGACTTTGCATGTTTGTTATGTGAATGTGATTCATATGTATGTGAGTGTAGATCTGTTTCAATTATTCAGTTATGTTCTTTATACCTATTATAATTTACATTTGTTTTACATAATGCACTCCAATTATGTTGATTGTGTATGTATGTTATAAGTAAGTGTGCTGTATAGAATGTTTTTTTTTAGATATTCAGTACTGAAACGAATCTCAAACACAGCAAATAAATTGATTTATGTAACAAAAAATGTCTACAGTAATAATTAAATCAATTTAGATCAGTAAAGTGTAATTGAATTGATATAATATATAAAATAAATTTTACTTTATTTGACATTTCATGGTTATCATTGAGGTTACGTTGCAAAAAAATATTCGTACTAATATCATTGATTAACCACTCGTCATTTATCATTTGTTTAAACTTCCCTTAAATAATGTTAAAAAGAAATCTTCATAAGCTTAGAAGGAAAGGAAATGAGATGGTGGGAAAGGAATAAATGAAAAGAAACAGATGTGAGAAAAAAATAGGTATCAGGCTTGACAGATCGACCTCGGTGGGAAAAATCATCTGATGTATAAAATAGATTAGGTAATATTCAAAAGTGAAGAAGATAAATTAAATACTTAGGTACCCAATTATTTATCAAATCAACATCTGATATGCTACAATCATAGAATACACAAAAAATATTAAGGTATGTAGGCACTATCTTTATTTTAATCACGTCAATATATCACTGGTTATCTGAAATATTGTATACTACAATATTAATAAAAATAAGTGAGGAGGCTCTCTATGAATCCGTTTATCAGTTACTTGGTTATTGAACTGACATTGCATTACATTCAAGAATTGAATTTTATGTCCTAGACTAAACACTTCTGAACCAGAAATTTCTGGTTGGCAGAAGTGTTCTTTGTAGTCATAGATGGTAATGCAAACATCACTTATACTAGATTTTATAGTTCGAACCTCTCTAGGTTTCGAAGGGTTGATTGATCTATGAATTTTTGGCATATGGCAATCTATTGACACATCATGAGAAACTTCGTGCCCAGCTACCACTGCGTCATACAGTTAGTTGTCTCACAGTACTTATTCTGCATCCCTGCTGTCCGTTTAGTGATCAGTAAAAGCGTCTGTTTATAAAAGGAACAGCTGGGAGATAATCTTTAAGCCACCCATCTCTTAAAATGCAGGACACCCAAGTCTTAAATTATAAAAAATAATAATAACATGTTTTATTACTATCCTTAAATTTTACTTTTTGTTTTAGGTGTTTTTGTGATGAGAGGAAATCTGATCCCAGCTCGCTTTCTTACTTTGATTGGCCATCTCTGTGTCGTCATCACTTTACTATGGGAGAGCCACCAGAGCACGACGCACTGTTTACCAACGGAGTATCACACAACTCATTTAAAATCGTACCAACAAGAGTAAGTCTTCAGGTTTTTTGCATTTTTATTACAGCTGCTTTTAATATTTTGCTGAATAGGTATGTTATTTGAATATATGAAATTTCGCTGTTATTATTTTATATGTTGCTGTATGAGACCAAAAATATTATGTCTTCTTTTCTCAACATTTGTGTGTCTCAAAACTATTTATTTTGTCTATGACAAATACAAGTAGGTACAGGTTACTAGCCAAACAGTGAGAAATAACACTAGTACCCAAATGCAGAGACTTTTTTTATTTTAAAGGTATCGTTTTGCTTGTGGGGTTAAGATGAAAGTTAGAAAAAAGAACATATTTGCATATGCATATAGTTATTCTTTTTTAATGTATCTATGTATGCGCAAATCAGCTGACTACTACTAAAAGAAGATAAATAATTCTCATCAGTAATACTTATTAAACTTATCTAAAACTGTTGGGTGCATGATATCGCTTGTGGTTTTTTCTGTAGCTAAGTAGGTATATACTTCGAAATTCATGTAAAATTGAGGATGGTTTCTGTAAAAAAATTTCAAACTAACCCGAAAGTGTTTAATTCGAATATAACATACCCAGAATTTATTTTCCATAACGAAAAAATATGTTCATAAAAGAAAAGTTTGCCTGGAGGCCATATAGTAGTCATGGGTAACAGATCACTTTAGAGCGACCCGACCTGTCTGGGTCAGCTCATAGCAGTGATCCGGGTCACGGGTTTTTCCAGTTGCGACTTAGATCTTGGTCTTGAGGTCAGAGCCATTCCCGCTGTAAAATCCTTGTGACCTTTAATAGTCTCTACATTTCATTCTAACGCATTTAATCACCTAAAGGCTCGCTTTTCAAATATAAAAGTCAAATTAAGTGGTTGGTAGTCTGGCGGTTACGATGCCGGCTTTCGTGCTGTTTCGTATCGGAGGACTTGTGCCAACCATCTTCCTCTTCCACGAAACAAGCTTTAAGTAGCTTACTGTGAAAGAGTCAAAGGATGTATTTGTGTTCACTTTGAGTGAGCACAGATTCATTAAAAAAAATGATAAAATGGGTTCATAATAATGTCTTCCAATGAATATCGCTATACTTGGAATTGATCTGTTTGTATGTGATACTGTTTAGTGTGCTGTAATTTCTATATATTGCGCCTCTTTGAAGCAATCCAATCAATCTCATTTGAAATTTTGGACAAAAAGAGCTTGGTGATATTTTGTTTTGAGTTGCTCGATTTCTTTTGCAGGTTGATTGGAGGTTATGGGGCATCCATAGCATTGATATTACTTGAATTGATGACCTTTTTATCAGGTGTTACTATGTTTGCTTCAACTGCTTGCCTTGTATGTATCCTTATTAATCATATTATATTATCATAAACTAATACAGGTAATTTTGCTCTAATAAGCTTTAACATTGGTGGTAACTTTCCTATAACATGGTCTCCTGTAACACAGCTTAACCTAATTACATTTATGTAAGTAGCTAATGTACCAAATTTTTTTAACATGTATTGAAACATCAAGAGAAAACAGATATTTCCACAAATTTTATGACACTGTCTGGTTTTTAAACACAGAACATCTTGAATAAATAAATTAACACTTTTCTTTACAAAGGTGTCAGTATAGCCGGTGAAAATTATTACCTGAGGCTATTTTTCCAGTCAAAGTTCTCGTCTAATTTGAGACAGGCTAACCCTGAGTAGAAATTTGAAGTGAAAAAAACACTTACCTGACTGGGAATCAGAACTTATATATAGCGTCTATAACTTTAGGCTACCGAAGGCGGTCATCTTCAGATAATCATGAAGAAGAATTATATCTTCAAAAACCAGTTAGTATACTAAAATTTATGGAAAAAAAAACAAAGTATTTAGTTGCGTATCGTTTCAAATCCCAAAACCCAATTTGTAATACAAGTCCATTCTCAGTATCCCTTTAAATTATAATTGATAAGAAGAATTAGAAGAAAATGAATTTATAGAATAACAATCTTTTTATAGTTGAAATTGATGGTAGAGATTCAAAGAGTGAAGATGTATTGTTAGCGCTCAATTCAATATTATATACCTACTAAAGTACTTAATAATTAAAATTAAATTATTGTTTTGGGTTTTATGTTCCTCTTTCCGTTAATCGCTTTATGCTATTTTTTATATTCTGTTTTAATTTTTTACAAAGTATCTACCATGATCATAGGAGGGTTGCCAATTCACACATGTGCTAAATTTGAAAAAAATATATATTTAAAATTTTATTCCTTAACATAGATATTCAGCTGCAGGATGCCACGGTATCGCCTCTATTTTGCTCACGTACTTCATCTTTGATTCTTGGCATTGCGGGTGGTACTGGTTTATATTTTTCTTTTGTTCGGTTGTGCCTATATTGGTTGAAGGTATATCAGTGCTGTCTGTGGCGGTAAACAAGTCGTAATAATTACTAATAATTGCTTGTTTTTAATTACTACCTAAAAATATCAACTGTGTATACATTATTTTTTTACTGTCTCGAGTCATTAGGTGCATGATAAGTATAATTTTTTTGTAACGTTTTAGTGTTATTACAGTATGTTAATAGAAATGTGGTGTATATCTTATTGAATATAAAAAATGTGCTATGTTCACTTAATAATAAAAACGTGTTTTTATATCCAAAGTGTTTTTAATTATGTGTATTTACCTAAAAAAATATTCCATAACAACATCTAGTAACTATATTCACATATTTTCTTGGGATCAATGTGGTCATTAAACATCTAAAATTATGGTTGGTTTTGAATTATTTATATTAGATGTTTTTTTTTTGTCTTATAGTTTCTAATAATATTTTATTAATTTGTTCAAAATTGTAGATTTAGAAGCTCTAAACAAAGTGTTTCAAAATAATATAATGTATTTCGTCGCCAATATTGCAATATTTTTTTTCAATTCTCACATAACAATAAACAACCAAGATACACGTTCCTACGATAAAAATGATTCATCGTGGTGTTGCGAGTATGAATAGTTAATGTGTATCAAGTTAAAAATGAAGATAAGCGTGAATGCATTAATGTAACAACCATCCGATCCATCGATGGCGAAAAAAATACAAAAAATACTTTTACCGAAAGAATCATCTTACATGTTCCTGCAACATTGGCGACAATTTACTACCAAACTTCTTCCAGTAGCAATTTCATAATTTATGTAGAATATTATACAGGCAAAAATTCAATTGATTTTGAGATATCTAGTTATAGCATATGTGAACATTTATTCATTATCGTCTATTCATGAAATAAATATAAAAATAGTACCCTATACTTTTTTCAGACAATGAATATAGGATACCTATTCAATCTAAATTATCAACTTTGTATTATATTTCTCGTTTGTTTCAATGGTGAAATATAAATTAGGTGTAGGTATACGTACTTATTTACAAAGATAACTTTGCGTTGTGGTTTATGCATGAAATGTCATTGGTTATTTTAACAGCTGTAGTGATTGCAGTCATCCATAATACATTGGTGTATGTATCAATGTCAACTGTACACTTATTGCTGTTATCTGATGGTATTTCAATAATTCACAATACATACTATGTCAAAAAATCTTCAAATCAAAACTTATTACTATTTATTAACTTTTGATAAGTGTAAACATATTTTTAATGTAATAGGTATTAACAATAATACAACACCAACTTCTAATCATCCTTTAAAGATTCAATTTTCTGTCAAGTATTTTTTTTTACTCAAAATAACTACTTGTCAATTGCCATTATGTCTTGATTAAAAAGGGCTGGTTGTCAATATATGTTTTTTTTTTATTAAAAATTAAGCTGTTCTCACAGTGAACACAAATACACTTATTTATGATGTAATTTTTCAATATTTGAAACCAATATTGAAGATTCTCTAGTTGGATTTGGAATGGAGGTAGGCTTTGATAGATGTAGCTTAGAAGATTACTTGAATAAGTTTAGATATGAGAAATTTGACAATCAAACTGTACCCGCCAGCGACCTAATGGTTACCGGCAGTGGGTTTTTACACACACATCATAGGAACGTTGGTTCAAAGCCTGCCTCCGACATCACTGGAGAGGTAAAAACCTGGATCAATGGAACCTAATGGTGAATAGTGTCTATAGTGTAAAATGATCATTCTAAACCAGCCGCTTATGCAAGGGTCATAAGCACCAATGGTTCCAAATCCAACTTCAGGCAATCTTCAATATTGGCTTCAAATATTATAAAAATTATATCATAAATAAGATCCATCGATTGTTATGTAGATAAATTTATCAAAAACTTACGAATACAAATACACTCTTTGACTCTTTCACAGTAAGCTACTTAAAGTTTGTGTCGTGAAAGAGGAAGATGGTCAGCACCTGATATCTAACCTACGACATCCACACGAAACGGTACGAAGGCGGGCGTCGTAACCGCCAGGATACCAACCGCTTAAAAAACTTATTTCTTAAACACACTGGCTCTACAGACTGCATAATATTGATTTTTTTTTCTTGATCAGCATCAAACAGTAAGTCAATTCTGATTGCTAGCTGAAAATTAAGTTTGGTCAGTTCAATTACTATTAAAATATTAGATTAATTTTACTGAAGAATAAAAATTATTATCATTATTATTGGGTAGGTAGCTTTCGTTGTTTTGACCCAAGTCCCAGCTAAGTCATATTTCTATCTAGTCTATTTTTTAAAGTGTTGGTGGTGGGAGCAAGCACCACCAATTCCGGCAACTGATTCCAGCCCTGACAGCTCTATTGGCCAAGAAGTTAACTAAGGGTTATAAAATTGAAATGTTACGATAAGTTTCATAAGCACTTCTCGTTATATAACTTGTTACTTAGAAGTGATGTACTGTGATATCTAGTATATCTCTCTTTAAACTATTAAACAGATTAATCTGACAGTTTATTTATTACACAAAACTATTTTATTTAACTAAATAACTAACATTCTCAAATTTGTCAAGTTGAAGCATACACTCAAGATAAATATTATGAAGAATTGTAATATAGTAAGAAAATTAATTGTGTATCTCGTTATATCTATTCATCTGGATGGTGCTCCGCCAGTAATAAATCCGAAAAAAAACACCGTCCTTTTTTATTATTATTTTATTAATTCAAACAAATCTGGGTTCACCCAAAATGAACACAAATATATCTAGTGTTATGAAAGAGGAAGTTGGCTGGCATCCGTGTTCGAACCCAAGACTTCCTGAGTTCACTTGTCATGCCGTCCTGCATATTACTTGGTATCCTCATCTCCCATTCTTAGGATACTCCCAGCCCACCTAAATCTGTCAACTTTTCATTCCCGAATTCTGTTTTATATATCACTATTTATTATCACAGATAGGACAAAAGATTTTGCAGAACACCTTTCATTCTAGCGTTACAAGGACTCTCCATCATTACAAACCATATTTTAAAATAGACCAAAGCTTTGAGGACTTAAACCAAGTATTGTCAATTTGCAGTATCTATTCTATATTTAATGTATCTATAAACATGTAGGTTGAACTTGCCTAAATCGTACCACTTAAATATTTCAACATTTTAAAGCTATGAAAGAAAATAATGTTAAACTAATTATTAATTAATATAAAAAAAGAAATTATTAAATTATATTCAGCAATAGTAAAAAAGGGTTCAATCTACCGAGACACCAATGGGTGCAACTTAAACGTGTCTCCACTGGTCATGGACGCTGTGCCCAAATGCTCTATAGATGGCAATTCTGCTAATCTCCCGCATGCATCTGTGGAGAGCCAACACACACCATTGAACACATTGTGCTTTTAGTGAACTTTTTATGTCTCGTTTGTGGACATAGGCAATGTTACCCCACACAGGTTCTGCATTGGCTCAACGAATTAGATATTTGCGTTTTAGGCTTGTGATCTCCTGGAGCTGTAATGTGAACTCTCTTTTTTATCTTCTTATTCATTTTAAATTTTGACATTTGATTTAATTTCTTCATCCTTAGATGACGCCGCTAACTGGCAACTGATTTTTTTGCCGTGTGATAATAATAATAATCTGATGATATTTTGACCACCACTACCAACTTAATCTAAAAATGTAATTGTAGTACGATTTAAGCAAGCTTCCTCTACTTAAATACATTTCAAATGTATTATCAGTATTTTTTATTGACATTTGTTTGAAAGACTACATTTTTATTATTATCTTGTTTTCAGGATCCAGCTGAGGCAGAATCCAATAAAAAAAACTTGTGTTCAGAATGGACTGGGGTCTTGTTATTGGCCGGCATAGTGACGACGTTTGGTTCCTCTCTCCCAGTTGGGTATAATATAGGGGTGATCAATACACCTGCAGAGGTATGATTAACAAAACATTGATCTCACGGTTTGTTTTTAAAACGTTGATTTTCGGAAGTGCCGTACCATACATTTTATGTGGTTAAAAGAATCTCTTATAAAAAAACTTCTCTATGTGTCATATTAGGTCCCCCACTGTCGAATGTCACTTGAGAGTGTTTGTCCCTGTCTTTGGCAGCCACAAATAGCGCCCCGACTTTTATAACTCCATTCCAATATCTGATATTACGGAGCCAGAAAATTTGTCTTCTGCCCATCCCTCTTTTACCTTCTATTTTGCTTTTCTTTCCTCTGAGCAAATGTCCCAGATAGGACAGCTTTCGGACATTGGTATCGGTCGGCAACTATCTGTGCACTTTTGCTCTCTGGAGCACATTTGCATTACTAATCTGTCTATGGAATCTGGAGCAATTTTTGATCTATCCACATTTTGAATGCTTCTAAGTAATCCACAGTGCCTTGAGGGTCCGTGACTCTACCCCATATAGAAACACTGAGACATTGTACTTAAATACTGTACATACTATAAAAATTTTGAAAGAAAATATTCAAAACTTTTTAATGTTGAATCTTACGATTAAATACTTGTGTTGTTTTTCAGACAAACTTTAAAATAGCAAAATATTTACTACACTGTATGAATCAGGGAAAGATTAAAGGCTCTTTATACCGGGATTTGGTTTTTGTAAAATGAATGTTGCTCGTAATTAAAGTGAACCACTTGTGATATATGTTGGTTATGCTGTTTAAGACCCTGTTTATCATGCCAGAAGTGTTTATGATATTGTCATAAATAGTAAATACCAGAGGCGGCTCGTGCCTTAAATCACAGGGAGTGCATACAATGTACCTACCTCCCGAAAACATGTTTATGATTATGACGTCAAGTCTTTGTCCAACTGAAGAAGGGAACAGTCGCTCCCGAAAACATGTTTATGGTAATTAAATAATTTGCAGTAACACAAAGTTTAGAGTGAAGATTCGTTTTATTTTTACATCGGTGAAAATGGACTACTACCAAGCACCCTCGGCCGAAACCATCAACAGCAATATTGTATAACCAACAACTAGCCTTATGCTGTAGGTACATACCTATATATGGATTATTTTTAAAAAATCCACGGTAACTTTTTTAACACATTGCAACAATAAACGAGAAAAAAATAAGTTGTTAGATTAAATACACGAAGCACTCTACAAGGAATCCCTTTATATTAAGAATATTGTTCCGATTATTTCCTTGGAAAACACTCAATACACGGTTCAACATACTTATGTCAATATTAATTATGAATATTATAAACCAATATTGCATGCACGCATCTCAAAATTATCCTAGTAAAATAACAGTTGGGCATATTCCTAATACGCACGTCCAAAGTGAAACGTTGGGTGATATTAATTGTAAGCTTTTCAAGGACATCGGTGGTGCAGTGCCCACGGGACGTTGATTCTTTCTCATTCCCACGCACGGGATCTCCGCTCTATGGATAGTCCGTTTCACTTACTCCAATTTGATCTCAAATTGTCATTTAAATATGAAATAGACGCCTTTATTACAGATAAATACTGAATTATTAAATGTCATTAGTAAAATTGACAAATTAAACATTCATTCTTGGTGTAATTAGTATTTAACTGGTCCCTTTACATCGAGATTTATTTTCAAACGACAGTTATCTCTCTTATTGAATAAGATATTCATAAAAACTTAAATATATGTATAGAAAATGGAATAAATTGTATCTAACATTACTAAAATTATAAATACAAGGATCTACAACGATTAAAATCAAATGTAAAGTCTGCAGTCTATACCTGATAATATATTTGAAATTGATTGCAGGTAATCAAACAATTTTGCAATGAAAGCATTCAAACGAGATATGGAACGGAGACGAGTTCCATGTTTCTGGAGTCTCTTTGGTCTTCCATTGTGTCAATTTTTATATTAGGAGGGGTAACTGGATCCTGTTTTGCAGCATTCATCGCGGATAACATTGGAAGGTTATTAGTACTTTTAAAACATTATAATTTTTAAATGCCTTTTTTTCTATTTTATATTGATTAATTCATGACTCTTTAACAATTGTTTTGTAGAAAGGGTGGCATCTTACTAGTTAATGCTTTATCGTTTTTGGCGTCCATATTTTTCCTGTCTAGTCTACCTGCCGATTCCATAGAACTTCTATACTTAGGAAGACTTGTTGTCGGATTAGCTTCAGGTGAACTTTTTATTATATCATATGACTGCTGCGGAAGATACTGGCGTACAATAAATAAATAAGTAATGCTTTACAATCCTGATACAATTGAAGCGGTTGGTGGCCCAGCGGTTACAACGCCGGCTTTCGTACTGCGGACGTCGTGGTTCGATCCCAGGTGCCGACCATCTTCCTCTTTCACGACACAAGCTTTCAGTAGCTTACTGTGAAAGAGTCAAGGAGTGTATTTGTGTTCACTTTGAGTGAGCACAGATTCATTTTTATTAAAAAAAAAAAAAAAAAATCCATTCATGAGAGTCAAAGGGCGGACTTATCCCGCGGGATCTCTTCCAGCCAACCCAAATGATATCTCCAATTCAATAATAAATCGAAACTTTTTTATGCAATGGCGTCACTATAGCCGGCACGACATATTACCTGTGATAATTTTTTCTAGTCAACAAAAAGAAATAATTAGAGAATTTGATTCAATGCTGAAAGAGATATTCTCATTCAGCATGTCGTCAACAAAGTAAAAGGCTTTCAACGAGATACTCTCTTATCTTCCTCTTAAATGAGAGATCATTCAATGATCTCACTTCGGAAGGCAGTTTATTATAAAGTTTTATGCTCATGCAAAGAAAGCTTTTGGAGACTTTTGACAGCCTGTGCTTTAGTGGCTTAATGTTTTGGCCATTTCTCATAACACAATTGTGACAATCGGCATTCAACGAGGTATTGTATATGTTGCTACGAGCAAATTGCAGGCATTCCCAAATATATTCACAAGGCTGGGTAAGTATCTCCATTATTCTGAGTTTTTCAGAATATTGACAACCCAATTCTTAATCTTTTCCGCTGTTCTCCAGAGTGGGGTATAGTAGATTGATTGCAACCAGTAGCTCTCTACATACTTCTTGAGTTTAGCATGCACACGGTCAGACACTCTTCTTGACCGGGGTGCCAAGTACAATTACCTATTTTGTAGCTGTGAGCGTACAGTCCATATGTTTTCTTGACTCTTTTTTAATTAAGCTTTTTCTTTCTATCGCTTACATAATCCAATGGGCAAGAGGTTTTTGTTTTTAAACATGTTGCTTGTCATTCAAATAAAGTCTTTAACCTTGAATTTTTTATTTAATTTAGTCTCAATGCTTTAGTTATTGTAAAAGATTTGTTTTAGGATTAGCCACCAGTATTGTTCCGATGTATTTAACAGAATTGGCACCTTTAAGAATTCGAGGTGCTATGGGAGTACTATGCCCTCTAGGAGTGACATTTGGAGTTCTTATTGGTCAAGTTATGGGTCTTGATGTTCTTTTAGGTAAGTAAATGGTTTATAATATTATCATTGTTGTTTTAATATTGATTATGCCCATAGACAGTCATAAAGATCTTGAAAAAATTTAGGCTATCAAATTTTCCTGAAGGGAGAAATTTGTCTCATGTTATTCTAATTTGCCGTGGGGTTGCCGGCTAAGAATAGCACCTCTGCTCTTTTTGCTGGTTTTTTTCGAGCATCCTGTAAGAGGCAGGAGATCGAAAAATCAGATCGGGACCGTGAAGTTGACCACCTCACGTCCTTAAACCTCAATCGGTCAGAAAAGGCGCAATGGAGAGCTCTTGATGCCTCCCTATGCTCCTGAGTGGGGCTTAGGGCCCCCGCATTGTGGGTTGGTTTGGGGGGATCCGCGGCGTGCTTGATTTGTGTGGGGCCGGCTTTTTGGTTTGATTGCTTCGGTCGAGCTAGGGGGGTCGGTTTCGTGCGAGTCTGGTTTGCTGCGGATTAGTCTTCTCCGGGCTGGCTTGCGTTGTGCGGGAAGCTATAAAGGGAGTATGTATGTATATTCTAATTGCACACTAGTACCTAATGCTCTGCAAAGTTGCTTTGGTTAGTCAATCATTACTTCCTAGTGTCATCTATACACTTACCAACATAAATAATATTCAAGTCACCATAAGAGTGCAATTATTGTTAAACCTATGCATTTCTTAAGAACAACAAAATAATAAGTATAATTATTATTATATAATAGGTAATGTAAATTGATTGACTCTTTCCGTCCTATAGAGGAGTTTAGCCACGAATAGGGGACTTCCATTAATCACGTGATGTTTTTTTGCATCTTTAGACCCCCCTCCCCCCTGGTGATATTTCAGAATACCCCCTTCTCCCCCCGAAAATCATGTGTACTTATTTAGTACAAAGAATTAAGAAACTTGATTTTAAAATACGACAATTTATAAAACTTCTGAAAGTGTAACTGTTTTTCTTTAAATTCATCAGAAAAATAAATGCATGTGATTTTATCACTAGACTCCCCCTCCCCAACGTGATATTTGGGATTATTTTCCAGACCCATGGACGCCCCCATAATAGATTAAACATATAAATTATTATTAATATCAGAATTTTAACCATCATTTTTTTGTTACATCACTTGTTTTATTTTTTAGGAAAACCTGATGATTGGAATTATTTATTAAGCTTGTACGGGCTGTTGGTGATTGTTTTTTCACCATGTTTATTATTTCTGCCTGAAAGTCCTAAATATTTGTATGTTATCAAAGGAGATACAGATATGGCTGCACAAGGTAATAAACATTATCATGAGCTTTTTTTTAATCTACGAGGTTTTGATATCTATGATATAGGGTTTTAATCCAATCCCATCTACCATAGACAATTGTGTGTTATTGAACTATTAATCTAATGATACAAACATTTTTTACTAGAAAACGCTATATTTTTTATTTAGCTATGCTCACAACTAGGCATTATATACTGATAAATTTAAAAATCCCTCTGATTCATTGTTAAAAATCCCATCAAAATTTTCTTTGTAATAAGTAGATGTGATGGAATATTTAAATTTTTTTGGCAGCTCTGAGCCGTATAACTAACAAAAACCTGTCTGAATTGAATTCTGAGCTATCAGAATTGGAAGCTGAGGCTGAGAATGAAGCTGAAAATGACCAGCTAGGCGATGCACAAAAGTGGACCATATTAAAAGTGTTGAAAAGCAGAGAATTGCGAATGCCATTAATGCTTGTGTGTTTCTTACAAGGAGGCCAGCAAACTTCTGGAATAAATGCTGTAAGTATCCTGACACAAAATTCCATTTAAAAATGGAACACTATTCTATAATTACAAAATTTCATTTAAAAAAGGAACACTATTCTATATGAAATTTCATTTAAAAAAGGAACACTATTCTATAATTACGAAATTTTATTTAATAAATGAACACTTATACTTATTCAAACACTCTATAATTACAAAATTTTAGATTGTTTGAATAAGTATAAATACAATTAATTGTTCTCAACACTCTAAATAATTTTAGAGTGTTTGAGAACTATTGTATAATTTTTCATCTGATCAGAGACAAGAAATAACTAGAAATTTTTGCATTTACAAAGCCTATCTCCCAATCAGATATTATATAAACCACTTGACTATCGAGTTTTGCATTAGTTAATTTGAATTAGACAAAACGCTAATTCCTTATTTCTTTTTTCAGGTATTTTATTATTCGGCATCTATATTTAGAAAAGCAAAATTAACAGAATGGGAAGCGCAGCTGGGCACTATAGGAGCTGGTATAGTCAACTGCGCAATGGCCATTATAGCCATACCACTTATGTCCCACTGCAAAAGAAGAACTCTGGCGTTAATTTCAACAGCTGCATCAACAATATGCCTTATTACTCTATGTGTTACTATTAATTTGATTGTAAGTATTTCTTCTAAAGGGTGTCTCAGTAAAGCCCCCCTTTCACTATCACTCCAAATGGACGTCATCCAAAATAATTGTCCCAAATTGAGTTGAATTTGGACCACGCCCACTCGAGTTTCCCTATTGAAGAGTGATGGACGAATGACTTGACGCGCTTGAATTTCGGGATGATGGATATCCTTCTCACCCTATCACTACATATCACTGCATTTGGTTTTCCCCACTCAATGTCATTTTTGGAGTGACATCGTTCCATTTGGACGGATTGAGTAATAGTGAATGGGGGGCTTAAGAGAGTACTTTTTCATTTTATACCTAATTAAAACACAATTTTCGAGTTGTGATAGGGAAATAGAAGTCCACTCCTACAGAGCAGCTCATGAAGGGTAAGGCAATAAGTCAACCTGAGGTTGCCAGCAGGATTATTCGCGAAAAAGTTTTCAACTTGTCAAATATTTGAGACTCGAGGGTTATTTACACCTAAACATCAGTTTTCTCATCTATACAAAGGTGTCAGTATAGCCAGCGGAACTTAATGCATGAAGCTTTCTCTACCAGTCAACCGGTCCCGTCTGGATTCCATCCCCGAGAACAAATTTCAAGTGAAAAAAACACATTGTAAATTTCTAACCCGACCGACTTTTACTTTATCAATTTAACTTTTTCATTATTTTTGTAGATAATTAATTTGTTTTTTTTTTTCAGGATTTGTATAAAGATTGGATGCCAAAGCTGTGTATAGCAGCCGTTTTGCTGTATGTTATGTTTTATGGTTTAGGGCTGGGTCCTATCCCTTACTTCATAGGCTCAGGTATGCCACTTTTATTATTCATGCAATGTGAATCATTCATTAGTCTTGATTTTATATAGAATATTATTCTTGTGCATTCTTACGGATTTTTTAAAATGTCAACTTCTTAATGCAGTTATTACATTTTTTATGCCAAATTGCTATTTTTAATGGAGGCTAAATGAGTAAGTTGGAGGCTAGCATCTCAGTTTGGTTCAGTTAGAGACACTAGTTCAAGACTTGGGGGCATTTTTCGACATGTTAAAGATACTCTTTAACATGTCGAAGATTTTGATATGTAATGCCGGATGTTGTTCACTTTAAATTGATCACACTTCCACGGCAAACAGAAAACTGTCGTGAGCGCATAATGATTCAAGTTCAAGCTAAACCATTATAAATGGAATATAAAAAATGTGAATGGATGTATTTTGTACTTTACACTCAAAAGGTTATTATTGCGACTACTTTCAATTTCAATATAAAAAAGTTGTAGATTAATTTTTGTGGTTTGATTTTCAGAATTGTTTGAAGTTGGCCCTCGTCCTGGTGCAATGGCACTTGGCTCTCTGTTCAATTGGGGTGGCAACTTTATTGTCGGAATGCTTTTTCCACTGTTGCAGTCATCTATTGGGGCTTATTCCTTTATTATATTTGCCGTGTCCACCGGAGCTCTCTTCCTCTTTATTAGGTAAATCTTTGTAAAAAAAATCATTAATTATTAAGTGACATAACGACTTGGACCAGGCTTACTCAACTTTCCGACAATCCATTTGGAGTAATGAACAAATGGCTTGATGGGATTGAATTTTGGACTATGTAATGGATATCTGACTCACCCTATCACTCCACATCATCCATTTGATTTTCTCCACTAAAAAATCGTTGTTTGGATAGGCATCACTCCATTTGCACTGATAGAGTGAATTACAATAATCTTGTGCTACAATACTCTTTCCTGAAGAATAGGACAGAGCCATCTTTGAATGAAATAGGTATATAAGTTACACTCCTGTTACATACAGTCTGGCTAAAAAGAGTAGAAAATAATTGAGGGCGCTGCAGTCGCTTGTATGGCAACATTTAATAAGTACTCTTCATTTATAAAGTAAAGTATTGTAACCGCCAAAATATTAAAAAAAAAAATACTATTCAATGTTGTAGGTGTATACGATATACAACTTTCAAAGAATAACAATCCAAATTTTATTTCTATGTATCAGTGTTTTCATGATTATATTAAATTTGCAGGTCTGAGTTGCCAGAAACCAAGGGCAGGTCATCTACGGAGGTAATGCAAATATTCAATCATCAGGGCCGAAGATCTTACTAAAAATTTCATAATAAATTTCAATTTGGGCTTTCTCTAAGCTTCTTCGCTAGAGCTTAGAATTCTGTGTAACCTATCCGTTTTAGGCCAATGGTTATCCCGGTGATATGGCTCAATTAGTATGAAAAATACAACTTTAATTTTATTTATTTATTATTAGGTATATTCAACGTTTTTCAATTTGATGCGTCAATTTAAAAAAATGTTATTTGTTAACAAAGGAAAGGAATCATTTTTTTCTGTTAAAGCTACTAACAGGAATATTGTATCACCCACAGAACGTACTTAAGTGTCAATTACTGTAATTATTTTAATGGGACAAAATTTTTACACATTTTCATACTTTTCACACATTTTCATTTATGTGGAAAATCTTCACACACCCATGTGCAGAAATGTTTCTTCTTCTTCAATTTCACCTTAAAGTTTACTTTAAGAATATGGGGTTTAAGACTACATAAATGAAAAAGGGTTCAATGTCTCTGCATGAGTGTTTTAATTTAATTTTAATATAACACTTTTCTATACAGAGGTGTCAGTATAGCCAGCGGAACTTATTGCCTGAGGCAATTTTTTCCAGTCAACCGGTCCCGTCCAATCTGAGACAGGCCAACACCGGGTAGAAATTTCAAGAGAAAAAACACTTAGAAAAACTCTGACCCGACCGGGAATCGAACCCGGGACCTCGGATCTGAAGTCCACGATAGTACAACTAGGCAACCGAGGTCGGTGTTTTATAGGCTACATAATACTTGGTACTTTTATAAATGGGCACATTATGAATTTACACAACCCCACTAGCACAAATTAAATTTTGTAGTATTTTTTGGAATTTACAAAAGAATTCTTGTGTTGCTTCCAATACAATTTGGAACAATTTATGTGTATTACTTAAGCATAAAACTTTTTATACGTTATTTATTAAGATGACAATAACTTTATAATATTTAAAATGATATAAGTACACAATTACACATTAAATTTTACAAAAAACTTACTTAATATTTTATTTAAGTCTTGGTACATATGACAATAAATGATTTAAGTAATATAATATTGAAATGGTAGTTTTAACATCCTTACGTATTTGTTCAAGACATTGTATTTTATTAAAAGCTTAAAATGACAACAAATTATTGAAGATTCATTTTACACAGGCACCTTGTTTTAATCTTTATATGTTTTTATTGTATTCAGAATAAAAATAAATTTATATATGATATGAATGATTGTTTAACTTAAGAGTGTGCTGTGAATTCTTTGTGATTTATTAAAAAACTAGCTGTTACCAGTGGCTCGGCTCACATGTAATTTGGTTTCTATTCCTAAACTGGCAGAACGCTAACACTTACATTCACTGTGCACCAGCATTATCCTAATTCCTCAAATAATATATGGAACACCTTTACGGCTATCCAACTAAGCGACTTTATAGTTTTGGAGTTATAATTCTTTTTGTCAAACCCTAATTTACAAAATATTAATGGTTACAGAGACACCAATTTTTGAGGTAGACACTCATATTTTTTCTAAAATAGCTGAACCCATCAGATACAAAAAAAATATGGATATATCTGATACCATCGTAACAACAAAAATATTGTATCTCAAAATAAGGTACAGTTTAAAATTTCAATAAAAAAACTAAAAGGTGAATTAAAAATAATAATAATAAAAACTCATTCAAAGCAAAAAGTGCGATGATAGGTAACGAAAAGAATTTTTTTTACAAAATATGAGGAGAAAATTTCACAAATTAACCCCTTACTGCATGATTTTTTTAAAATTAGCGAAAAAAATATATTATGTGTAAAAGATGAAATAAAAAGACACGTATTTTTTCATTTTTCAAAAAAATGATTTTTACTATTATAAATTATAAAAAAATATTTTGGATCATATATGGCACGCTATGCAGTTACAGTAACAAAAATACCAAAGTAAATGATTATAATTATAATTGAAACACTATTCTTCGTGAAAGATTCTAAATCAATTTCTGTCTCAATTCAGGCAGAGGTTTATTTTGCATTTTTTGCAGCTTATAACTGAACTTTAGACTTTCTTCTTCTTCTTTTTCATCAGCCTGTTTCCATTCATTGCTGAAAATAGGCCTCCCCCCTCTTCTTCCAATCATCCATGTCCTGAACTTCCTTCTTCCATGCGCAACCAATGGCGGATCCAGGGGGGTCACGGGGGTCATGACCCCCCCCTGGGCTGGGCCAGGCCCTATATTTTAAAGTACAGTACTTACATTTATTAATAAAATACCAACTTTAATGAACTCTATAATGATCATAACAAAATTATGATTTCTTGTGGGTCATGCATGACCCCCTCCCCCCCTGGGTTATGGAAATGACCTTTTTTTTTCAGGAAAAGTTAAGTTTCCAGATACCAAATTTTGGAAATTACTTTTTTTAGGAAAAGTTTAGTTTCCAGATACAAGATTTTGGAAATGACCTTTTTTGCTATGTGACCCCCCCCCCTGGTGCCAAAGCTGGATCCGCCCTTGTTCGCAACCTGCAATCATGGCGATCCGTCCGTCCATCTGGCCTGAGGCCTACCTACATTTCTTCTTTCTTGTATAGGCTGCAACTCCACCACTCTTTTGGTCCATCTGTGGTCCGGGCACTTGGCCACATGGCTCGCCTATCATATTTAGAACGATATAGACCTCATGAAAATTCAAATATATTGTCCCAAGTCATTTTTTGTCAATACAATTGGTTTGACAGGCCTTTGCTTTGTCAAGTATATTGTGAAAACTGTTTGATCCAAGATCCAGTCATCAAAAATATTTGAAATACTGGATAAGAGTACCATTATTATCAAAGTCTTTGGAAACCCTCCATCTCACAATAATATGCAACAACATCTGGTGATTTTGACTTCTCCACATAAGTTTATTGGTAGCAGAAGTTGAAGGAGTTTCTTGGATTACATTTTCTTCATCAGAACTGCTTTCTTAAATTTTTGGAATTATTTCATTTTTGGGAGTACTCTTTTAGGGAGTTTGGGAGTATTTGAGGGTTATCCTCATTATCTGACAAATCATCCTCGCTGATAATACCATTTTGGTATTCCTATTACGTATTGTGTAGTTTTGTGCAATAAACGAACATCCATATATAAAAAAAATACACTTTAGTTGACTTGCAATTTACAACTTATTTGACGAAATGCGTAAAAATATTGATACAACTGGATGATGGATCATATATGGACCAAAAACTTTTTACACAATATCATGCATAATTTTGAATAAAAGTGATAATTTATTAATTACCTAATCAATTTAATAGTAAAGGAGTGTATTACAATTTTTTTACAATTGAAATTTAGAAAAAAACTAGAAAAAAAACACCTTTGAATATCACGCATCTACAGTTAATAAAAAAATTCCAGTTGGAAACAATTGAGACTACACATAATGCAACCAGAGGCATCTAGTACACAGTTTGATAACTAATAATGCAGACGATAGACAAAGCTTTGGTATTATTGCTAGAACTGTGGAATATTTTAATAAAATCTTGTATTTTTTTGCAAAAAAATATTATGGATCATATATGGACCACCATGCGGTAAGGGGTTAACATTTTCTATTAGAAAATATTCTCCAAGTAGGTACATTTTGTAATAGAGAATCATCCAAATTCCACTGCCCTTTTTACTTTTAAACAATTTTTAGATATGATGCCATAAAACTAACTTAATGAAATTTACCAGGTAGGTACTTAGTTAGATAAATTAGTTATAATAAAAAAAAATATGTAATAATTGATGTGTTTGTGTATTCACATAGTGAAAGTTCATTTTAATAGATTAAAACGACGTAGGTAGTGCACTTTTACAAAATTATCCGAGCTGGAGCGCTTTCCTCAACTCCCATTGACATTATCAAGAGATTATGTCTCTTGATAATTTGCCGAAAGCGCTCATGCTCATATAATTTTTCTTGAAAGTACAAGTACGTCGTTTTAATCTGGTAAAAATGATGTGATTATTATTTTTTTTTTTTTTTATAAAAATGAATCTGTGCTCACTCAAAGTGAACACAAATACACTCCTTGACTCTTTCACAGTAAGCTACTTAAAGCTTGTGTCGTGAAAGAGGAAGATGGTCGACACCTGGGATTAGTTTTTTTAAAATTGTTTTCCAAGTACCAGTTCTAATTTTATCATTTTCAAATGCATTTTTCATCTGGCTGTCACCTCAAATTAGTGTTCCAGCCAAATGCATTTTTCTTCTTCTTTTTCATCTGGCTCTCACCTGAAATGAGTGTTCCAGACAAATGCATATTTTTTCCTCTATTTCATCTGGCTGTCACCCGAAATGAGTGTTCCAGCCACATGCATTTTTCTTCCTCTTTTTCATCTGGCTGTCACTCGAAATGAGTGTTCCAGACAAATGCATATTTTTTCCTCTATTTCATCTGGCTGTCACCCGAAATGAGTGTTCCAGCCACATGCATTTTTGTTCCTCTTTTTCATCTGGCTCTCACCTGAAATGAGTGTTCCAGCCACATGCATTTTTGTTCCTCTTTTTCATCTGGCTCTCACCTGAAATGAGTGTTCCAGACAAATGCATATTTTTTCCTCTATTTCATCTGGCTGTCACCCGAAATGAGTGTTCCAGCCACATGCATTTTTCTTCCTCTTTTTCATCTGGCTATCACCCGAAATGCTTTTCCAGTCAAATGCATTTTTCTTCCTCTTTTTCATCTGGCTATCACCCGAAATGCGTTTCCAGTCAAATGCATTTTTCTTCCTCTTTTTCATCTGGCTGTCACCCGAAATGCGTGTTCCAGCCATAAATGCATTTTTCTTCTTCTTTTTTGTCTGACTGTCACCCGAAGGGGGTGTTGGTATCAGGAGGGAATCAGGTGGTATACCAACACCACCCTGTGATGGCGCAAGATCATGCGTAATGGCTCTTGTATATAGACATCTATTTACCTATATTTCCACAATAGATGCCTAATAAATTTGTTGTAACAAGTGGTGGAGTATTTTTATAATGGCAACACAATCACACAAAGACTATTGAGATTTACCATATTTGCTATCAATCAAAGTCAACACCAAAAAGTATGTTTCATCCAATGAATTTAGGCACACATCAATCTAACTACACATAACCACGGCTTAACTTCATTTGTAGTTAGCGCGAGTACGTAACGCGATAACGCAATTTAGTTACATTATTACTAAGCAAATATCCCACAATAATTATAGATTGAAGCCGTGGATTACGCCGGGTTTGTTGCGTTCTCTTCACGTCAGAGATAAATTAAATGCACTAAGGAATAAATATCCGCATGATAATTCACTTCAATCTCGTTATAGTAAATATCGTAATGTTTGCAACAAATTGATACGGGATACTCTTTTTATAGGAATAAATAATAAAATTGAATCTTCTAGGAATAAACCAAGAGAGATGTGGAGGACTATTACTGATGCTTCTAATATAACGAAGAGGAGTCGTCCTATTGAAAAGATTAAATTGGGTGATAGAATATATCTGACAATATTCAGCATATAGTAGAAGGATTTGCTGATCATTTTTCGGGAGTCGGCTCTTCTTTGGCGAGTAGTATCTTGAATGGCATCGGTACAACTGAGGAACTTTTGGCACAGGCTCATACTGAAAGGGTTAATACATCGCATAATGAATTTAAATTTTCACCTTTCTCCGAACAGGAAATAAAGGTGGCGATTGAAAAATTGGTCAGTACAAAATCGAAATCAAGTGATGGGCTTTCAGTTTGTACTTTAAAATTGATAGGTGATCTCATATTGAGGCCGCTTCAATATATATTTAATTTATGCATAAAAGAGGGTTTATTCCCGGATTGTCTTAAGATGGCTACATTGGTTCCGTTACATAAGGGTAGTGACACTATGAGTGGGAATAATTATAGGCCTATATCATTGTTGCCACATTTATCCAAGCTCCTGGAAAGACTCGTTAAATCGAGGCTAGTTGATTATTTGGAGAGAAATAGCTTAATATCAGATTTTCAGTTTGGATTTAGAAAACGAAAGGGTACTGAGGATGCGATTGCAGAACTTACGACATACTTGTCTGAGAGTCTGTATTTTGGAATGAAATGCATTGCGGTGTTTCTCGACTTGGCTAAAGCTTTTGACACGGTCTCGTATAAAATTCTTTTGGTTAGACTTCAGAGGATGGGTATCATAGGTCAAGAGCTAAAATTCTTCAATAGTTATCTCTCGGGGCGCAGGCAATCAGTCTTGATAAATGGAACAAGGTCTTCTTCGAGATTGTTAACATTTGGTGTTCCTCAAGGAAGTGTTCTGGGACCAATATTATTCTCAATATATGTCAATGAACTACTTAGATTACCTATTGAAGGAAGAGTGTTGTATTTTGCCGATGATACAGCGCTTGTGTTTGTGGGAGAGGATTGGAGAACTGTATATGACAGATGTCAAAGAGGTATGAACTGTGTTAAAAAGTCTTGGCTGGATGATTCATTGCTTTCTCTGAATGTTGAAAAGACCAAATATTTGAAATTTAAAATAACAAAGAGAACTGGTCCTGATGGTAACTTTGAGTTAAGAGTGCATTCTTGTGGCGGTGTGAATGGTTGTGATTGTCCTAGGTTAATTAGAGATTCATGTATCAAGTATCTCGGTATTCTGATAGATGATACATTATCATGGAAGTATCATGTGGAGGCACTCAACAATAAGATCAGAAGAGCATCATATATTCTGAGATGTGCTAGAGGTTTTCTAAATAAAACAACGCTTAGATCTGTGTACTATGCGATTATCCAATCTCTGCTATGTTATTGCATTGTAGGTTGGGGAGCGTGCTACAGTAGTACTCTCAGGGTCTTGCACATCTCACATAAATGGGTTATAAAGATAATGTTCAGGTTGCATGGACGTTTTCCGACCTCTCAACTGTTCAATGATTTGAAATTTTTGTCTGTGAGACATTTGTACATAAGGAGGGTGTTGCTACAATTCTATAAGATTAAGCGGGATTGGAGGAGGTCGCAACAGGGTAGAGTCACTAGACAAATGTTATCTTTGAATTATGATATTCCTTTTAAGAACACAATATTTGGCCAGCGACAGTTCGTATACACTGCGCCTAAACTTTTTAATAAAATGCCTGTAGAGATTAAGCAAATCTTGTGCTTCTCTAAATATAAACGTGCCTGCTCTGGTTGGATCTCATCTATTCAGTTGGAGGTTTTGCAGGGTATCTTGGGTTTTGTCCCATAAAGTATTTTGTTTAGTTTTTGTTTTTTTCTCTCTTCTTTCTTCTTTATACTGTTGATTGATGTTTGTTGGACCAAAGGGTGTTGTGACTGTTGGGTTAGGTGGTTGTGCTGTTGTTCGTGTTTGTATGTTCCTTTTAATATTTTTTTTTCTTTTTATGAACTGTATATAATGTTTGCCCTAGTACAGGCTTGGCCTATTTGGGCAGCAGTTAAATTGTTATACATTATCATTGTATTATTATGTATGAATCACAGAACACATATACTCTCTAACGGGAGGTATGAATAAATAAAAAATAAGTTAATTTATACGCCGGAAACAGTAAGGTTTGCCAACATCTAAGGGGGCGTTCAAGTATTACGTAGCGCAATTTTTGAAGATTTTTGACCCCCCCCTCCCCCCCATGTAACGCGCCGTAACGTTTTTCTGTACCCCCCCTCCCCCCCCCCTAAATGTTACGTAACACCCAAGAGACTATTTTTTTACTGAACTCTCGTAAAAAAATAAAAGGGTTTCAAAGGGTTCCTTCGCTAACTTCGGAGAAAAAAAAATACTATTTAAATATGTTCCATAAATTTATCTTTATTTTTTCTTTTGCTGTTTTCCAAATTTTGGCATAGCTGCGTTGGCAAGTCCAGTTGATGATGTAAATCCCCCCTTTTGACCACTAACGAATGCTGACAACGAAAATAGAATAAAAATGACATAAGTATAATACAGTCGAGGGATTCCCCGTAAAAAATAAAAGATTTGCTAACTTGGGAGGGCGAAATAAAAATTACATACAATGCAGTCGAGGGACTCCCCGTAAGACTTAAACGAAAAAGGTTCCTTTTTTCGCAGAGCGAAAAATTCTTACGCTTAGGGTGAAAACACGTAGAAAGCCGATTCCGACCGGCGCAAAGAATGTTGTCTATGGTTTCAATGCATTTAAATGGGCATGCCGGAAAGCAGGTTTCTGCTTTTGCTGTGCGTATCCCCATTCAACTGCATAGAAACATTCTTTGCGCCGGTCGGCGCGGGTCGGATTCGGCATTCTACGTGTTTCCACCAAAAGCTTTAACATCGGAGAACAAAATAAAAATGACGTACGGTACAATTGAGGGACTTTCCGTAAAACATTGTCGAAAAGGGTTCCTTTGCTAACTTCTGAGAAAAAAAATGATGTACAGTACAATCGAGGGACTTCCCGTAAAACATAAACGAAAAGGGTGCCCAACTTCGGAGAAAAAAAAACAAAAATGACGTACAGTACAATCGAGGGATTCCCCGTAAAACATAAACGAAAAGGATTGCCCAACTTGGAAGATTTATTTCCCAATTTTTTTTATTTAAGAAAAAAAATACCGTTACGTAACGAGTTGTTCAAACCCCCCCTCCCGCCCTCGTAACGCACAGTAACGTTTTGCAAGACCCCCCCTCCCCCCCAAATTGCGTTACGTAATACTTGAACGCCCCCTAACACAAAAAAATATTTTTTTTAATTGTATTTTCAAATTTCAGTGCGATTTGCCGAATTTGCGATTTGAAACATCGCTCGGAAGATGAGTAGTGGACGGACACTGCCGAATATTTTGAAGTCGCGCGGAGAGCGAAAAAGCTTGCGGCGGCCATCATTCTTTGACATTTTTCATCAAATATCGAGGGTATACAAGCAAAAGGTTGTAAGTGAAATTTCATAGTTTCGAGATAATCGCGTTTTAAGGGAAAATTATTTTTGCAAAAGCGACAGTTTCGTAACAGTAATTCCGATTTATCTACTTTTGCCATTAATAAATAGATTAATTATTTACGTAAGCCATTGAATATTCGCATTGTTATTATTTCGAATATTTTCACCGAAAAATAGTAATAATTCAGAAGTCTACTTACTTATTACCTTTTGCTTGTACAAAATTGATTTGTTTGAGTATGCCATTATTGACTTACTACCTCAAAAAAGTACACCAAACAAAGAAAACGCATCTCATGGGATGTGTAACTGCATTAATTCGTATACCATAACAAATTAATGCACATTCTGTTCGATATATCTAAATGAAACACCATCTAGCTTTTTATAGTCAATCGATTCCCGCTTTTTTGACCCTACTTAGGAGTCAACGAAAAATCTATATTGCGCATTGCGCTAGATATCGCGCAGTTTTGATAACTTTTTCCCACACCATATTTAAATCCCACAGTTCTGCCGCGAAGGAACGGAACACAGAGAATTTACCTAGTCTTCGTTACTCTGATGAAAGAAATTACAGCGATCTCCTCATCCAACTTTCATTCTGCATCCTTATCACGTGTTTTAGCCATTTCCTCTCCAAAATGGTAGTGAGGGGTACGCCCGGTGGGCTGCGCTGACGTATAGCGTCGTTCGTGATGCGGTGGTACCACCCCATGATCAATTTTCTTTTAGAAATTTTATTTCGAAGGCCGAGACTTTTTGTCCCTGAGCTTTGGTCAGGTGTCAGGACTCACTCATATAGAGGAATGGGCATCACAGACTGTAACCCGCCGTATTTGACAACAGGTCTTCTTTTATCTGTTTCTGCAGAGTTGCAGTCTTGCGGCCAAGCTCTCAGTACCTGGACATTGTAGTCTGTTTTGGAGATATCTTTCGCTGTCCCTTAGGCTCTTAGTCTTCTGGAGATCATCAATAAGACTCTAGGAACAATATTCTTCTTTGATGGCTCTAGAACTCATAATATTGAGTCTTAGCCATCCTTATCCTTCGCCACCAACTCGCTATGTCCTTTGATGTAGCCCTCCAATCTGTCACCTGCAGAAGCTGTACTCCGTCCCTTTTAAACCTCGTACCCCAACGTAGTCTGTGACTGCCTACTCTGCTCCTTCCACCCAGATGTCCCTCCAGGATTTTCTTTAGTACTCGTAAAGACGAATTATCGCCCTGAGCCCGCCCAATCTGGCATATTCAGAGGTCCTGTTTGAGGTTTGTTAATATTATACAGCTCATAGGATTCTCCATCGTTTGCTGGGCTCAAAACCTTACGTAGATTCCGCTTTCATTGCCCATGCTTCTCACCCAATAGTTTTATAGAGGGGATTTTTGTTTTCATATGGATATTTCTTGATTTGAGCAAAGGCAGTAGAAAAAAAGACTACTTAACTTCCGGTTGTAATCCTTTGCTTGATTTATAAATTATCCTCATTCTCGTTGGTAACGGTGGACCCCAGGCAGGTCAATTCGTTCACCACGACAGTGACCACGACTCAAAGGTATATTATGCTTCTTAAAACTGAATGCTGTTTTGAGAGTTGTACGGGTTTCTGGATTATTTGAATATTTTGTTTTTTTACCTCCAGGACCCATCTCGGACATCCATATTGGCCTTTTTTTGTTCCTATAGAAGGATATGCGGATACCATAACCAAGTTTAAGTTGCTCAACTGGGACAGCTCTAATGAATCCCGCAAGAGAGCAATCTTGGCGCGTATTTCAACCTCGTACACGTGACGTTATATTTTTTTGTGTTAGGTGTGGGGGGGGGGGGGGGAATCCCTTATGGACATCCGTCCTTACTGGTGGATATTGTCAAATTATCAATGCCTAAGCCCCGCAACAGCCGTTCTTCTTTACTGCACATTATCCGTCATGTATTATCTTTTAGGTTATAAATCGAGTTTACCCTAGGGTTAATGGAAATTCGTCCCCTTCCCTCTTTTATTCTCGGTGGAGTCCAGGTTCTTTAGGCTTATTTAGCGTACCGCGTTGTTTTTTGAGAACATGCGTCGGTCAACCGTACGAACCACAATAAATTATAATTACATTAGAAAAGTAGGTATTTGATTAATAAAATGTAAGTACTGTACTTAAAATCTAAGGCCTGGAACCAGCTAGGGGGTCATGACCCCCCCCTGGATCCGCACTTGGATGAGATATGCTAGAGATGCAATAGGGTATTTGACACTATGAAAAATAAGCTACAGATTGTGGTCATCCTGTTTGAAAATGGCCCAAAAAAGCTTATTTCTTTTATTTTACAACTTAAATAGGCTTATTTTTTATAAAAACACGTAATAAAAATCCAAATATTTCTATGGAACTAGTCACCGATGAAAACGCCTTGTGATTAGTTTTGTTCCCTGTGACGTCACACTATAGTAAATGACAGTCATCAACACGTTTGAAACTCATACCCTGTGCTCATAGCAATGCGAGATTTTAAAATGTAAAAAATACTCACAGTTCAAAAAGTGGCTACTCGCGGCGCTAGTAGTTCTTTCATATCCATAGACATAATATAAGAATGTTATATAATCTAGCTCATTGATAAGAATAGACTTTTCATGTCCGAAAAAAAGTGGACCGCTATGAGGACCCACTGAATGATATGAACATAGCAGCGGACAGGCTTCGCATTGTACTAGGATACTACTACCACCACCTGCCTTGGTAGTGGTGGGAGTATACATATTAACAATATGGCGTCGCTCAGTACGTTTTCTAAACAATGAAGTATGCGCTAATGCCTGCAAATGCACGAAATACGCTAACTTCATGTGCGTTGCCGTGTCCTCGCGTGGTACCATCGGTACGAGATTGTTACATTGTAAGTTGTAAAGTGAATGCTACTTCTATCTCTTTCTTTCTCATGCGATATAGAGGAGAAAGGGTATAGAATGTGTCGCTTTATATTATTTATGCTTAGTCTCTATTTATATTATGTCTATGTTCATATCACTAGCGGATCGGGAATGTATAGGTAGCTGATATCAATTTTTGGCGTGACCACAGCGGACGAGTGGTTATAACTGCCGCCTTTCATACTGATGGTTGTGAGTTCGATTCCCAGTGTAGGCCTTATTTTTTTTCCCTTTTTTTACATTTTTGAAGTACATATTATTATTTTATCAACCAATTTTAAGTAAAAATCAATTTTAAAAGTTGCCTATTTTCTCATACAAAGTTTTCTTTCATGGATTATGGAGTGACATTTTATTTTTTGATTCACAAATTGGTGTTTTTTTTATTTTTTTTGAAAAAGATATTGCTGGTCATTGTCATTTAGTTAAGTTAATTTGAATAGATTAGGGATTTGACAACATCCTCGAATGATAACATTACGATTTGAATAGGTTAGGTTAAGGTTGGAACTTAGTTTTTAAGGGGGGTTTGGGGGGTGGAACCCCCCATACCTCTCCGGACACCTCCCCGAATGATAACACTACACTCTGTTAGGTTGAAACCAAGGGCGGATCCAGCCTTGGCACCAGGGGGGGGTCACAAAGTAAAAAATTTGGTATCTGGAAATTACACTTTTCCTAAAAAAAAAAAAGTCATTTTCAAAATTTGGTATCTGGAAACTACACTTTTCCTAAAAAAAAAAAGGTCATTTCCTAAATTTGTTATATGGTACTTTTGCTCCAGGGGGGGGGTCATGGCCCACATGAAATTATAATTATGCTAGCAAAATAAAGATTTTATTAATAAATATCACTGCTCTACTTGAGATTACATAGCCTAGGGGGGGGTCATGACCCCCCTAACCCCCCCCCCCTGGATCCGAGCTTGGTTGAAACATACTCATTTAGAAGAGTGTCAAAAATCTTTTCCTTGCAAGGAGTGACATTTTATTTTTGAACTACTAGCGCCGCGAGTAGCCACTTTTTGAACTGTGAGTATTTTTTACATTTTAAAATCTCGCCATACCAATACTATGGTGTGACGTAAAATGCACCACGTGACCAGCGCCATTATACAAGACAGCGTTTTTGTATATTTAAACTTTAAACATGATTTTATATAAAATATGGCATATCATCAGAAAATATAAAGAGCATGTGCTTATAATGTATCGTAGAATAATTTAAAACGGTTTCTGGAAATTGGTCAAATACCCTATTGAGTCTAAAATATGGCATGTAAAAAAGGAGCCACCACCTAGAAGGGGTCACGCATTGTTTACCGGCAAGATAGAGTTTCTGTTATCTGTTTGTTCTATTTTGAGATATTTGTTTGTTAATGAAATAAATAATTGCTTTTCGTTATAATATCGGTTTTGCAGTGTTGGCCTCTCGTTATCCTATTTTGCAATAGGGTATTTGACACTATGAAAAATAAGATACAGATTGTGGTCATCCTGTTTGAAAATGGCCCAAGAAAGCTTATTTCTTTTATTCTACAACTTAAATAGGCTTATTTTTTATAAAAACACGTAATAAAAATCCAAATATTTCTATGGAACTAGTCACCGATGAAAACGCCTTGTGATTAGTTGTGGTCCCCGTGACGTCAAGGTGACGTCACCCCATGGTAAATGATAGTCATCAACCTCATACCAATACAGAAGTGTGACGTAAAATGCACCACGTGACCAGCGCCATTATACAAGACAGCGTTTTACGCGCGTTTTTGGATATTTAAACTTTAAACATGATTTTCATATAAAATATGGCATATCTTCAGAAAATATAAAGAGAATGTGCTTATAATGTATCGTAGAATAATTTAAAACGGTTTCTGGAAATTAGTCAAATACCCTATATACCTACATATAAATGTACCTATATGTCATCTTTGTTATGTTTCTATCTCTACGCTTTTATTATTTTCACCATAGAAAACAAATCTTATTCTACTGCGACTGTCAGCTGTGTGGTGTATTTTTATCAATGTTGTTAATTTTCATTGATTATTAGTACTTAATTATTTGAATATTCTCGGTAATTTATGTAGTTTTGGTTTTTTTTTTACTTCTAGTTTGCCTTTTTACGTAGTCTTTGAATGTATAAACGATGTTACAAACGTAATGTTTCTACATTGGCTGAAAAGAAATAGTATGTCGTACGTTAATTGACATTGTTTTCGTTTACGAAGTAGCTCCTGTAAACGTTAATATGTTCAGTAAACATATATCTGAAAAAGATGAGTTTCTTGCCAAAACAAAAGCAGCGAGAGAAGAGAGAGAACTGGAGAAGAAAAAGGAAGTTTGTGCTGTCAAAATTCAAGCAGTCATAAAGGGCTGGCTATGCAGGGTAAAATTTATCAGGAAGATCTTGTAAGTATCTTTATGCAAATAAAACACAATGAAAAAGTTTCGTAATTTATAATCTCACAATTTTATATGCCATGACCTCAATTTATTTGCTTAATCCTTTCTGAAAGGTTTCATCGATGTCAAAATGTACAATTTGATAATTTTCTCACTACTTAAGGAAACAATTCGTGTAATTATATGAGTTTTAACTATATATTTTTTTATTTTTTCAGGGATGATTTTGATTCAAAGTTTCCTGCATCCATTGACAATGTTGATGATTGTACAGCGCTTTCAACCAAGCTCCATCCAGCTTTAGAGATATACCACATTACACGTAGATTGTTTTTGATATTTGACAATAATAGAGACAGCCAGCGTATGCAGAGGCTTTGCAAGTATATTTTAGCCAGTCTTCAATCTGAATCGGTCAAATTATCATATGTTGGAGTATTTCTTTTGAAAGAACATAGGTAAAATCTGAAATTTCATATTTTAAACAATCATTCCCAAGAAACGTCCTGTCTTTACTGTGAATATTGAATTCGAATTTGTATGATAATAAATGAATTATTTTACCATTATGTTTCCAACCAATGCATCTATTTTAAACAATGTTGGTTCGGCACATTCTGACAATCTCACCAACTATCAAACAACTGACAGTTATATCACCTGCCAATTTGAATTCATAACTAGAAATGTTAATATTGCCAAAAGCACTAAAAACCTACATTAAGTTTTCTTAAATTGATGCAATGACCAAGGGGCTTCATTTTTATGAACAAAGATAAATAAAAGTTTCTATTGTTTTTACTGACTGACTACAGTGTATTTAACCAAATTATGAACTTGAAATTATGTTTCAGCTTAACATGGATATTCCATATAAAAGATTTGGTATCAAAATGCCTGCACTATTTGGATGAACTAAAGCCGGAATCTCCCAACGACATGCAAGTCATTCTTTTGTATTTGCATACTCTGGTCGCATTCACTGCCACCAACACGTGGGCTATTACCAAGTTAAAAAATTTTGAGAAGCTAAGAAGTGGTATGAGTCAACTGTGTGCTAATATCATGGGTGTTCTGGTGCACAAAGGTTTTTATTTAATTTTAAAAGTAAGTTGTACAAATTGATATTTAAAACTTCATAAATTTTTAATCTTTATCATCAAGTATACATTGTATAGGGGAGAGGGAGTCTAATTTGGATACAAAAAAACTACATCAATTTTTATATTTAATCATATTTATGAAATGCTGAAGTGAATGTAGATAGTGAAATCCTTTATCTAACATAGACAATCTAGTGGAGGTCTAACTTCTGTCCAACTGTGCCCCAGAGGATGGTACAGTGTTGACACTCGTGGACTCATAAACGAACTCACAACAATGCCAACTGGTAGCAATTTATCACGCCACCAACTGAATTACAAGCGGATATGGAAGATGAGGGCTTCTCCTCCACAGATGGGACAAACAGGACAACCCCAACTGCCTCTGTCGAGGGGTGGAATTCCGGTTCAATGGTACAATTGAAGACATTGATCTAGTCTCCTGAAGCCCTTTAGTACGTGAACTCTCACCAAATAAATCTCTAACTCTGGTCACTTCAATATTATGAATTTCTGTTTTAGTCCCTGCTGCATAGAGGCTTATGTCGTGAACGAGTGGCTTTAAAAAATATATCTTTGACCGCCATCATAACACTGTCAATGCGACCTCTCATCTCTTCGCAGTTTTCTGAGAAACTCTTTACACTGTATGTTATCCATATTTTGGCCGTACCAGGACTCATTCATCATTTAGAAGTTACTGCGTCAGAGGTAATATTTAGTGATATAACTCTTACAGCCGTACTAATGGAACGTAATTCATCAAATTAAATGGTTGGTAGACTAGCGGTTACAAGGCCGGCTTTTATACTGTTTCGTGTGGAGGTTGTGGGTTTGATCCCTGGTGCTGATCATCTTCCTCTTTCACAACACAACATTTAAGTAGCTTACTGTGAAAGAGTCAAAGAGTGTATTTGTGTTCACTTTAAGTGAGTACTACTAAAAAAAAGGTATGCACAGAATAAGCAAAAGTGTAACTAATTAAACACGGAATATTATGCACCAAGAATAGTTTTAACGCCAACTTTATTCCAGGCCAACCCCAGGTATAAGGCGGAATAGCAACATTTAATGAGACAGAGTATCACTGTACTCCGATTGACTGCTTAAATGTTAAGCATTTGTTAAGTGTATAATAAATTGATCAATATAAAAATGTATGATGCATATTTGATATGTTTTGTTTCAGTGCCTGAATATATATAAGACTCACGAAATATTTGATAAAAGCATCGAATTCTTAAACACGGATCAAAATCTATGTGTGGTTTTTAAAACTTTAGAAGGCAACTACTCTCTGTGTCTGTTGGCTAATTTAATACATTTGGCAAGTCTGGATGATCGGGAAGACAACCAAATATATTTCCCTTCGTTTGTTGTAAGTAAAAATGTCTATTGTACTTTTCTACAATAAATTATCAATAAAAACTGAAATGTAATGAAATATTTTGTTGCAGATGGTTGTTTCAAGATTATTAGAATCGTGTCAACAACTCATAGTTGGGAAACAGAGTCATCTGTCTAGCTGGCATCCAGTGTTAGGTTGGATATCAGGTGGTGCAAGTACCGCCGCTACAGGTGTTGGTGCTAGTCATGCTAAAGCCCAATTGGGTAGATTGTGGGCAGGTCCTCTACTCAAGCGTTTGCTCACAGATCCTTTAACAAAGTGCTTAGAAACTCATCCCGCCCCACCTCAACAAATATCCCAGCCACAATCTTCCAATACAGCTGCATCCGCGGCTGTCAATTTTGTAAAGAGGGCCATTGAAGCTAGAACCAATAGGTACTTGAAGAAAACACTATTTTAAACAAAATATTTTTATTTTTTATCATTACGTGCACCTTAAGCAGTAGGCAGAGAGAACGTACCTCCACTCATTATTTTGTAGTGAGACATTGTTGTTTCTGATAATAGCTCTTAGTGCACCACTCACCCTTCTACCAGCCACTTTCCTACATGCAGTACCTTTTTTGCTATTTTGATCCCTGCTAAACATACCCATTCACTTATTGAAGGCATTCATTTTCTACTGTTATTTTACAATTCCCTTTCAAAGACCAAAACCTTTATTTTGTTGACATTTAAAAGTTTTGCTAACTTTATGTTACAATATTTACCATTCCAGATCAAACTCTTCAAAACACTATAGAAAATTAGGATCTCCTGTTTGTACAAATATAGCTTTGATATGTTCCATGTATCAAATTGCTTTGTCGACTATGTCACAAATGAAACTGGATATTCTCACTGGTAAAATATATATTTTTTACACATTACTTTGTTGGTTTGTGATGTCTAAATCGTTTGTTAAATTAATTATATATATTTTTGTAGGATTGTGTAATCAAGATATGATATTGTATTATTTATGGAATTTCATATGTTCTCTTGGTCCCAATTGTGGTCTCAAATCGTTCATGGATCTCTTAGCTGTTAATTCAAAGACCACCGCACCTGAATTTCAAATACTCATATTGTTTGCGGATTGTATGACGCATTATGTTACGTGAGTATCTGAAGTATTGTTTTTTTTTAATGCTTAAATGTTAAGCATTTTAAATGTATAATTATTAATTGATCAATATGGTTACAGGATTCTGGATGACATGGAAATGTACGAACAGCAATCTCCGTTTAAATTGCAAGATTTCATTTACATGTCTAATTTTTTAAATGCTTTTTTGTACAAAGGAGTTTTGGCCAATCTTTTCGGTGAGTAATTAATTATTTTCAAAATGGTTTATAGTCAGCTACTCTCATTTTGTCCAAAGTGGATAATTCAGAATTATCCAAAGATTATTAGAGCTTCATTAGCACCTATTCTCGCTTGTCATTTTATTGCTATACTTGATACCTTCTGATTTTATTTAGACCCAAAAGGAATTGGAAGCGGAGGTAGCTTGTTTAATTCTCTTCATGGATTATTACAAGTATTATACCGTCGAGATTGCAGACGTTCGTACACACCCAATGGACATTGGCTTGCGAAAGATCTCAGAGTTGGGCCATTCATGGCTGATTTGGACAAAGGAAAAAAAGCCCCTCAGGTAATTTGTAGTTATAATGTTATATCTTGTATAAATGTTCTTTCTTAAAATATTATAATGTATTTGTGCATTCATCATTATGAAATTGTCACGATGGTAGGTTCACGTTTTTATTTTATTCTTATCACACATACAAAAAAAAAACAGGATACACCTACCCTAGAAATAAGTAACAGTGACATTATGAAAGTGCTGTGTAGTGGTGGAAATATCTGCTACGCACAGATCTCTTACATCCAACCATTAAACGGACATCAAAATAAAAAAATACACACAATAAAAGTACCTAATTGTCTCTTTTTAAAACAGATTCACTATGAATATTAAAAATAAATTTTAGTCAATGCTGAGTTTTTAAATTTATTAATAATGCATTATAAAATTTTAGTTATTGATGATGAAGATGCCTCATATAATTCCGCACGCCGAACGTGTGCAACTATTCCGTCGCAGTGTAGCCAACGAGAAAGCCGTGCTAGGTCTAACTGAGCAAGCTTGTGCACCTGCCAGACCCACGCTGATAACAGTTCATCGCAAGAGAATCTTAGAGGACGGCTACAGACAATTGGCTGCTCTGCCTCCGCATGCTCTCAAAGGTGTAATAAGAGTGAGGTTTATCAATGAACAAGGATTGGACGAGGCTGGTATTGATCAGGATGGCGTATTTAAAGGTAATTTTATTATTTATCAATTTTAAGTATTTTTTTGCAAATTATGTAAACAAAAAATTTGTTTTATTCAAAAGGAGGTGGCTTTCTTTTATGGTCGAAAGGTTGTTAACACTTTCACTTCCACAACGTTCTAAGTTTGTAGAGATTCTTGTGTCCATTTTTTACTCTAGGACTAGATCTTAACGAATATATCAACTTTCACTTCCATCCAAATATCCCCATTTATACGAAAAATGACAGAAATTAAAAAAAAAGGGTATTTTATAACAAGTTAAAAAATATGAATATAAAAAATAAGTATTTTAGAAATCACCCACATATGTGTTGAGTTTGAATACTCTCAAATGGTCTACTTACAAAAAAACAGTGCCTTTGTATAAAGGATATGAGTATATTTTGAAGAGACAAACACAGATCCGTGTATTAGGCACAGTGGGCTAGATACCTACTATTTGTTTTATTTTAATTTGTTAAGCCTGATGAATTTTAAAGATAAATAAAAGCTTGAATATGCAATGGAGATTTCTGGTTGCCTCCCTTTACCCCAAAGTGGGGTTTAAAGGGACAATCTATGTATGTATGTATGCAATGATGAACATACAATGACTATTTCCAAATCTATTTTTAAAGATTGCATAACTCAAAATAAGCATTAAATTTTCAAACATTGTCTTTGAAGATGTAAAATGACATATGAATTTTCGAATAAACAACCATGTTTTTTTTTGTTTTAGAATTTTTGGAAGAGACAATCAAACTAGTCTTCGATCCATCGTTAGATTTATTTAGAGTGACGTCGGAATCTAGGCTTTATCCGTCTCCCACGGCAGCTCTTCACGATTCCCATCTTCAGCTGTTTGAGTTTGTTGGTAGAATGTTAGGCAAGGCTGTTTATGAGGTGGGCACAATTTTAACACCTTTGGACTAATTGTATATCCAATTTTTATCTAATAAACTGGATACTATATCTAGCATTACTACAATTATAATTGCAAGGATCAGTGGTGATTAAAATTGAATGTAAAGTCTCATCTACCGACATAAGAAAATACATAGGTACATAACTTAATTTTTATGTACTCATATTTATTTCGTAGGGTATTGTAGTGGATGTGCCGTTCGCCTCATTCTTCTTGAGCCAAGTTCTAGGCCAGACTCAGCAAGCGCTTTACAGCTGGATTGACGAGCTGCCTTCTCTCGATAAAGACCTTTACAGGAGTCTCACCTTTATAAAACACCACCAAGTAAGTAAAAGTTTATAAAAAAATTGAAAGCTTCTTACTTAGAAATATTATATGATTACTTTGGTGTTTTAGGGAGATATTTCCTCGTTGGAGCTAACATTTTCTGTAGATGAAGATAGGCTGGGGAACATAGTAACGCACGAATTAATACCCGGAGGCAAGGCAATACCACTAACCAATGATAATAAGTATGTCATTATTCTTTTTTACGCTTGTTTCCAATTGTTTTCCTAAATTTTTACTGTTGTTGACAAGTTTCATTGTTGTATTAACAGCCTTAAGTGTAAATCTGTAATGGCACTTGAATGGATTTCGTAAGAATCGATAAAAACACCGTCAATTATTGGAGAATATTCCGATCCTGATTTTAATGGCTAATTGTCTTGTATATTCAGCAACCTTGTATCAATTGGCTTTTAAATTTTTGATCAGGTTTTTCTAATTCAAATATTGAACAATTACGTCATAAATAAGAGCAATCTATAATCGTGTAGATAAAATTATCAATTATATAAACGAGGGTTTAGAAACTTTTTGCAGTCAGAATTATTTTATTTGTATCTAGTTCTTCTAATAACTGATTGAATTATGTTACAGAATCAACTATATACACTTGATGGCACACTTTAGGATGCACACCCAAATAAAAGAACAAACGCAAGCGTTTATCAAAGGTTTCCGTTCTATCATCAATCCAGAGTGGCTTTCTCTGTTTTCTACTCCTGAAGTGAGTGTTCAGTATCTTTTTTTACAACTATTGATTCTTTTGAACATAATTTAATGTAGTGTTTGTTTTTTTTTCATGATAGGTGCAACGCTTGATTAGCGGTGACACAGCACCTTTGGATCTGCGCGATCTCCGCCGTCATACTCAATACTATGGTGGTTTTCATGATTCACACAGAGTGGTCGCTTGGCTGTGGGATATTCTGCATAAAGATTTCAGCGAAGAGGAAAGAGCGATGTTCTTAAAGGTTCTTTCTTTGTTTGATTAAACTCTTCGCCCATATGATGAGACTAATAATCCATTGGCATGAAGAAGTAGATCTGTCCATAATATTGGAACCAATCTAAACAGACTCTCTTTGTAAACCGTTCAGCGTAATTAAACTATTTAATTCTGCATAAAGATTTCTTTTTCATTATTTATGATGGTAAATTAACATTGAATGACAATTCTTTTTTATTTGTCCGCTAAATGAATATTCTTCATCTCCAAGTAGTTTACGAAGAATTTTTAGCACTGTGACATGTGCAGAACCGCCAAGCAATTCGCACACCTACATCACGGGCTTCCTTTTTTTTAACAACACATTTTAAATAAAATACAATTGCACAAATTGTATGGACAACAAAAACACCAGTAAAGTATATAGGTACTCTTTGTAGAAAAGTACTGAAATTGTGTTCCTTGGTGTCGTTAAATGTTCGAAAATAAAATGAAATAGTTTATTGCTGAATTAATGTAAGGTGAGTTCGGGTAAGATCGAATGGATTTTTGATCAAGTACACGATGTTTTTAATTATTTTTTTCCCTTAAAATCTATCAATATTTTCTAACAAAATAAAACATTACAGCAAAGAAAACAAACCATTCTTCAAATAAAAATTAATTTGAGAGATGTAGCAGTCATACTATAATAAAAAATAACGTTTTAAAATTAACCCTTGAACAATCAATCGGTGGGGTTAGATCGTACTAGTGAGGGGTAAGATCGAAATAGTTTCAAAAATCTTTAATAGACATCGTAAAATATTAGAAATAGTTTAGTACAATTTTTATGTTGCTATGTTAACCAAATAAATTCACTCCTCTGTAAAATAGTTCTAGAAGTGCCGTAAATTTAATTTGGGGTAAGTTCGTATGTCGATCTTACCGTGAGACATGTGAATTTGTGATGCAGTTCTCAAACTTTATAAATATTTTAATGTAAATAAAAAAGGTCAATACCAAATAAAAAATAGTGATGACATCTAACAAAATTTTATTAGTAGGTAAACACCAATATTTTAATAAAACATTTATACAAATATAGAAAAAAAAACTTAAAAAACAAGAATTTTATGGCATTGTTTTGTACTTTTTATTAGTAGGTAGGTACTTAATTAATAAAACATGAACAATAAAAAATGAACTTATCTATACCTACTAGATGTAGATACCATTTTTTTTAATGAAAACTATGTTTGAAATTTCCTTTCTTGATAGCCCGAAACCCCATTTTTCCATAGTTTTAAGGCAATCAGCAATGTTTTTTCTGTCTCCAATGGTAAAACAGTTGGTCTGCCAAGTGTTTGACTTTTTACATGTTTTGCAGTAATCTTATCGTGCAGTGTTGAAATTGGTACTTTTATAAAAAAAAATTGCTGCGCTATAAATTGTCGAGCCATGTTTTACACTCTCTATTGCTAAATGCATATTTTCATAACATGCGCGTAAAGTTTTTCTCTTGTTATTTCGCGGCATAGTAAACCTAAAATAATGAAAAAAAAACTACGATTAATTCATAAAATAAACGAAATATCTTATGATTAGTAATTTCAAAATATAAAATTTGTTGATTTGAATATATACCTACCTATTATGCTATGCATAAAGATTAAGTAAATAAATATATTCGATTTTTGTCAAATGTATGAAAAGAATTAAGATAAATGAAAGGATGTAAGTATTTTTATCATAATTTTATTATTGTGTGCCAAATAAGAAAGTTTGGGAATAGGTGTATTTTACTAAAGAAAGTCAAAATGGGGAAAGATCGAATAAAAATTATTTCGAACTTACCCCTTGATATTTGTGAACGCTAAGATCGAAATATTGTCCAAAAGCTAAAATATATCATATTATAGAAATCAAATGATGCAGTTTTTCCACACACTTAAAAATAAAATATATAATCTAATTATAACAAATTAAAATTGAAGAATACCTGAGGTATGAGATGTGGGGTAAGACCGATTATCTCGATTTTTTTTTGTATGAATACACCTTCGGCAAACTTCCCGCCAAACACACCCGGCCGTCACGACAGTCAGATGTGAACTAAAAAATTGAAGGTGAGGTTTCGACGCATAAAGCTTGACCACTAACAACTAGAAATGTTGTACGATAACGTAATAAATTCCTAATATCGGACTTCCCCCATTTTCGATCTTACCCGAACTCACCTTAAATAGTTATTGTCAATTAATTTTTGTGTATAAAATATTCGAAGACAGACTGGTGATTCGCCAGTTTGTGTTAGAATGGGTTAATGGATGTGGAGGTATAAGTTTGACGATAGTTGTGTTTCAAGAAAAGTTTGCACTATGGCAACTCTTTAACAATGGTTGAATATAACCTTCGCAAATTTCATCATCATTCCGTATTTAATTCAATAGTATCATTGTACTTTTTCAACAGTTCGTGACATCCTGTTCCAAACCACCACTGCTAGGATTCGCTCATTTGGAGCCTCCGTTTTCTATACGATGTGTGGAAGTAGGCGACGATGAAGATACTGGTGATACCATAGGTAAAAATTTTTGCCTATTTTACATAAAATAAATTATAATACGTGCTTTGTTTAATGTTTAAACTTTTTCTTTCTCTTTTTGTCTAGGGAGTGTGATTCGTGGATTTTTTACAATCAGAAAAAAGGATCCGTTAAACAGACTCCCTACATCTTCCACCTGCTTCAATCTTCTCAAACTTCCTAACTATCAAAAGAGAAGCACGCTAAGAGACAAACTCCGTTACGCTGTGAGTAGCAATACAGGATTCGAATTATCCTAATTGTATGTTTTTTGTAAATGCTAGTTTATTTCTTTTGATATGGTGCAATACAAAATGTATCGTTGTTGCATTCGAAATTTTCACATTAATCAAATTTCGTATGCAGCGATGTTAGATACATAATAATCATGTACATACTTGAATATTTTTTCAGAATTAATGATGTGTAATAAATATTAAGCTTATGATTCTTTGAAAAAATTATCTCGGTTAGATTATGGCTTTCTCCTTTACTTGTACATATAACGATATCTGTATGTCAGAAGCGAAATACTATGTTGATTTTATGGGTAATGAGAAAGATATATAAAGGGTGTTCTATGAATAAGGGACCATTAGAAAATGAAGGCAATTTCAATTCCTTAAATATAGCTGCATTCTCATCATGTTTTAAGCTACTCTTTCACAGTAAGCTACTTAAAGCTTGTGTCGTGAAAAAGGGAAATGGTGAGCACTTGAGATCGAACCCACAACCTCGCACTAAACAGTATGAAAGCCAGTGTTGTAACCGCTAGGCTAACATGTCTAAACTATTCAGGAAGCTAAAAAAATAATTATGTGATGGTTAGCGACAAACAATAGCCTTTAGGGTGACCTGTGTCATCACTTAAGGGTAGGATAATTAATTGTCTTCATTACAAACAAGAATGAGAACTACAAGAAAAATGGTTGAAATTCTAAGCACGCTTCTTTAAAACAATATTGATTAAAAGTCAAGTGATATTCCTCCGACATACAGATATTTCAATATAATATCAACACGATAACTCAAATCTGTACTAAAAAAAGCGCTTTGGAGCTATGATTGTATTTTATCGTTTCACAGCACTTCTGCATTATAATAAAACAAAAAAGACTGACAAATGTTGAACCTCAGTAATGATGAAAATTACATAATAAATAATAAAACTCACGAGCTTGAAATAATTATTTAAGGTTTTTGTGTACATTGAAAAGAATATTAATAAAGATTTAGGAATCTATTATAAACATTAACCCATTCTTACCTCAAATTACACAGTTGTGTACATCATTAATTTTTTTTAAATGAAGTACATGCCTGTGTACGGTGGACGGGAATGAGTTATCAATATTAATTCAATAGTAGGTCTTAATCTATCTTGTAAAACGTGGTATACACAGTCTAGCCAGTGCTGTGAAGATATATTTTGGCCAAACCACAGTTAACACTTAAGTCAGGTTAAAAATCATTACCGAGAACGTAATTTTGTAATATTTGTGTCTGTAAAGCCCAATGTACTTATTCTCTTAAGGGTGTCCACTTTATCTGTATAAAATGTAAGAGTATAAGTAAATTTATTTGTCTTTTTGTAACAATCCTATTGCTAACATTAATTTTGTATAAAAAAAATTATATGATGGTTTAAGTTTTTTTTTCGTTACGTTTATATTTAACTTGGTTCAAAGTTAAGCTTGTAGATTCTTTCAAGATATAACTGTATTTCTATATAAAATCTCTTTGATTTAAAATTTATTTTTTCTATTACACTATTTATCGTTTTTGAATGTGGTAAATTCTTTCAAAACTTTATGATGTATAAGTTTCAACTACTTATTTTGCAAAAAAAAAAAAACTGATTAATGCAGTAATTTTTGGAGGGTTTGTGTATTTACGTAGTGAAAGTTCATTATTATGAATTAAATAACACACAGTTGCACTTTCTACTAAAATAAAAAAAACGTCTCTTGACAATGTCTGTGTGAGTTAGACGAAAGGGGGCGTTCAAGTATTACGTAACGCAATTTTTGAAGATTTTTTACCCCCCCTCCCCCCCATGTAACGCGCCGTAACGTTTTTCTGTACCCCCCCTCCCCCCCCCTAAATGTTACGTAACACCCAAGAGACTATTTTTTTACTGAACTCTCGTAAAAAAATAAAAGGGTTTCAAAGGGTTCCTTTGCTAACTTCGGAGAAAAAAAAAACTATTTATATGTTCCATAAATTTATCTTTATTTTTTTTGCTGTTTCCAAGTCCAGTTGATGAAAACAGTTGATGATGTAAATCCCCCTTTTGACCACTAACGAATGCTGACAACGAAAATAAAATAAAAATGACGTAAGTATAATACAGTCGAGGGATTCCCCGTAAAAAATAAAAGATTTGCTAACTTGGGAGGGCGAAATAAAAATTACATACAATGCAGTCGAGGGACTCCCCGTAAGACTTAAACGAAAAAGGTTCCTTTTTTCGCAGAGCGAAAAATTCTTACGCTTAGGGTGAAAACACGTAGAAAGCCGATTCCGACCGGCGCGGTCGGATTCGGCATTCTACGTGTTTCCACCAAAAGCTTTAACATCGGAGAACAAAATAAAAATGACGTACGGTACAATCGAGGGACTTCCCGTAAAACATTGTCGAAAAGGGTTCCTTTGCTAACTTCGGAGAAAAAAAAATGATGTACAGTACAATCGAGGGACTTCCCGTAAAACATAAACGAAAAGGGTGCCCAACTTCGGAGAAAAAAAATAAAAATGACGTACAGTACAATCGAGGGATTCCCCGTAAAACATAAACGAAAAGGATTGCCCAACTTGGAAGATTTATTTCCCATTTTTTTTTATTTAAGAAAAAAAATACCGTTACGTAACGAGTTGTTCAAACCCCCCCTCCCGCCCTCGTAACGCACAGTAACGTTTTGCAAGACCCCCCCTCCCCCCCAAATTGCGTTACGTAATACTTGAACGCCCCCAAAGCGCTAGAGATTCAATACAAATTTTGTGAAAGTGCAACTGTTTGTTATTTAATTCATGATTAATGTAGTTTGAAAACAGTTTCTGTAAAGTGATCACACTAAGCCAGCCTTCGAAATAACAGTAGAAGGCGGTCGTAAGCCCGTAGTGGTTTGTTCCATTGAAAAATCGAACATCAGTAATGAATTCTTAAGAGTTTTTAGTTGTTACATATTCGTTAAGATCTAGTCCTGAAAAAAGGTCACAAGAATCTAGACATAATTAGAATGTTGTGCACCAACAAAGCCAATAGGCAATAAAGATGAGACATTTACAAAAATGGATATAATCATATCCTGGCGCCAAATACATGACAGCAGTCGCAGTCTTTAAATTTGGTTGCTCTCTTGTTCTCAATAATTTCCAACTTTTATCTCTTCTTCTTCCTCTTTATCCATGTCCTCTCCCTAGTTGGAGCATATGGACTCCACAAGTCCTCGCCATGCGGTCCTGTCCCCTGCGATTCCAGCAGCCGCGCCCCAGACTTGACTTTTATCTCTATATTTCATTAATTACTAAATATCTACTTGTTGCATACATGAGATTTTTCAACATGTTGAGAATTCTCATGATTAGGAGTTTCGGAGACTTAAACATTACTACCTAATGGTGAATGTTGTTAATATAAAGTGATCACACTAAGCCAGCCTTTGAAATAACAGTAGAAGACGGTCGTAAGCCCGTAGTGGTTTGTTCCATTTAAAAATCGAACATCAGTAATGAATTGTTAGAGTCATTAGTTGTTACGTATTCTTTTAGATTCTCTTGAAGTCAATCAGTAGAAATCAATGGATTAACACACATTAACCAATGCAAAAAAACATGGTTAGTGCTTAAAAAAAATGTAAGGTTTTTTTTTAAACCAAGAAATAAAATTGGCTATGTGTGAAACTAGTTCTTAAACTTTGGGCAGCAGTTTTAAATGTTTTACAAAGACCCTAACTTTTCTATACCTAAGTATTGTGTTTGGTTATAAACTTACTTTTTTTTCAATATTTTTCTCGTATCTACATATAAGAAATAATGAATGTATTTTTAGGCTCCGTCCGCACTGCGAAATTTCACCGCACGGATTTTTTTTTTCGCAATTCTGTAACAAATTGAATCTCATGGGAGTATTCACACTTGCTGTTAAAAAACGTGCAGAAAAAAATTCTGGGATTTTTTGCAAATTGAACACGATGTGGTGCGGATTATATCCCTGTGTATATTTTGTACAGTATGCAGTAGGTATGGCTATGTCCACACTGCGAAATAAAATTCTCAAATTTCTCTCAGTCGTGCGCTGGTAGTACTTTCGATAAGATATTAAAAAATCGTGCGAAATTTCATTCGCAGTGTGTACTAGGTGAAATTTCGATCACGGAATATAATTCTCAAGAATAAAATTTGTGCGGTGAAAAATCGCAGTGCGGACAGGGCCTTAATGTATCTAGACATTCAGAATAAAAAAATAAAACAGAATAAACTACTAACTATGTTACATGTTCAGAAAAGGCATAACTTTTACTAAACTTATTTTTGAAAAGAGATAGATTTTATATGTTATATTTTTATGCTGTAAAAAAAAAGTTATAATAGTTTTTTTTAAAAGCTATATTGTTATACATGTTGATTATTCTTGATTATTTTGCTTTGTCGAGAATATTATTGGAAACTTTTTAGTTTTGTTCTTTCTAACTGTGACACCGTGCAGGCGAAACAAATCATCTGCAGTGATATTCAACGGTCCACTAATATTTATTATTTTTATTTTAGTCTAAAGGATATTTAGTTATTATTATTTCTATTTATACACTTTTTTGTTTAATTATACAAAATGGTTCTGACTTTTAGATAGATGTAAAATTTTGTTTTACCAATTGAATAAGTATACTTCTAGATTTGTACATGTAAATTGGTGTTGTATTAAGTGGCATTGACCAAAGTAGACAAGTGTAGGAAATAAGAATGTTGATTGGATAAGAATATATAGGAAGAATAATAAGTGTTTGTATTACACAGTGCGCACGTAATAAGAAAGCAGAAACTAAATAAGAAAGAAGTAGTTTGATCTCTCGACACTTTTTATTCGATTGAATTTTCTAGATCACAAATGAACTATTTTTAATATGTATTTCAGTGTTCTGTGTATTATGTATATTATAAAAATTGTATGTGTGTTTTATATCACTTACATACCTATTATGGAAATCTCTGTGATAATGTATAATATATTATTTATTTTAATGCTATTCGCTTGTTTTTTTCTTTTTATATTTTCCTTTTAAAATTTTGAATTCTTTGACAGCTTGAATTTTAAGAGTTTTCAGTCATGCAAGACTGATTTCTTACAGTGATTTAAGGAGTCAAAGCTGTTATGAAATTATTTAAATACAGGTAAAATCTCAGTATAACGAACTTCACAGGACCATAATTTTTTTTTCATTATTATGAAATTTCGTTATACTGGATATATAGGAAATGATATTTTTTTGTGTCGTCATAGTATACCTACTGATGTCAAAATATTAAGAGAGAACAAAAACCAATTTCAAGGATTTATCAACCACGTGAAGGAAATATGTCAGGCAAACACTTGCGAACTCGCCAATGCCAAGGGCAAACTGAAGTCGGAGAAATTTTTTTGCCCAAAAGTTCGCTATACTGAGATCGACTTCGTTACAACGAATTTTGGTTCAGTACATTTTATATGGAAGTTTTCGGGACAAATTGACGATTCGTTATACTGGAAATTTCGTTACTTCGGTATTCCCTATAAAGAGATTTGACCTATATACATTTTGGCAATTATTTTGCTTTACAGCTTTCTTACTTCCATTCCTCATTGCTTAGACTCAGAACCTGGTTTCTGAGTGATAAGCTCAGAGCACCAACCGTCTCCACCACTGCCACCATAAATTTTTACTTTTTTTATATAGACTACTATTATCTGTCGAAAACAACAGGCGATATGGATATTTTGTTTTTGAAAAGACCCATAAAACGAATTTTGTAAAGCAGTGATTCTCAAAGTGTGAGCCGAGGTTTCCTGGGAAGGTAAGCTTTCCATTTTCTCAATAGATTGAACATTTTTGAGAAAAATCTGATGTTTTAAGGGAGCCATGAACCAAACCAAAAGAGACAGATTGCTAAGAATGTCCTTCATTTCTTCTGGTTGGCTCTGTCCTCTGCAGTATCTTAGGTAAAACCACCATGCAAGGCCACACCTCACCTTCTTTTTCCTGGAACTCTTTTGAGTATAGACAATATATATGTAGGTATGTAACAACTAATTACTCTAACAATTCATACATAGGTAAGTACAAAGAGGAACAGCAAATGATACTGTGTCTAAAGCATCCATAATGTATCCTCAAAGTAACGGTTAAAATAAAACCGATATATTATTTCCTGCACAAAGGCATTCTCCAGACCACTGCAAGTTCCCCAATCTCGTGAAATCTCCATCCACTTTGAAGTAAAGGATTAAAGGATTGTCCTTTCATACATGACTCGGTACGATTTCTGTGAAACAAACTATCCATTGGGCATTGCTATGTATCGAAGTATCAAATAAAAGTAAGATATGAGATGAATACATGCTACTTTCCACCTACCAATAGAATTGGTGGTGAATTTTTTTATATCTTACCTATTTGAGTAAGAATATACCTACTTTGTGTATTTGTTTGAATATCTCAACCTAGAAACGATACTTACGTAAAAGTTCAATAAAAAGAGGGTAGATAGATGATTTTCTACAAAGTAGGCATTATTTCATTACGTACCATTACTGTTCTACAATGCATTGAGTAAAGAGTTTTTTTTATGGAATCTGGGGTGACTTAAAATGAACACAAATAGGTACAATTTCGATATCTTTCACACTAGCCAAATGGTTGTATCGTGAAAGTGAAAATGGTCAGCACCAGTACTCGAATCCACCATCTTCACACGTTCAAAAGTTGTCGACTGATACCATTGGGCTACCAACTATCTTAATGGGTAGTGAAATATGTATCTACTTGATATATTATTTTTTATAATAAGAGCACTTATAATTATTAAAGATACCTATCTTGAGCACTTATAAAAGAACATACTTACCTATCTAAAGTTTAAAATTACATATTATTTTACGACAATAATATAACTACAAACTTTTCTCTCAACCATTTCATAGATTTTTGGTTAATATAATTCCAGTTTGCCTAGATAAAGTAACATCTTCATCTCTTTCAGAATATTTTAGAAAATCTCAAACTTTTTCATAATCTATACTTACTTATATATCTATTCACAATATTGTGTGTATTTTTACTTATATCCACTTTTTGTCCTGAACCTGAATATTTCTCATCAACTTAAACATTTTAAGAAACCTCTTGGTATGATAGCTTTATACAAAAATGGGCATATTATGCAATGAGTCCTAGCATAGAAAGGCAATAATTGTGTTTTTTCAGATGGGTTCATTGTTCATTTTGGTTATGGAGAATCACACCTCCAATAGATTTAAACTTATTGGTTTCTATGGTAACGTAGTTTGATAATAGTTAGTGCAGCCAACTACAACCAGAGGTCCCACGAGTCACGACTCATTTTGGTGTAATGACACTGCGCTGATTGTATTATACGTACCCATAACTCTGTAATTATTATAATTTTTTTTTTCGGAGATGGAAGGCCTCAATCTCAAAGTTTCTTTTTTCAATTCGATATTCCACCCTCTAAGAGTGATTAGTAAATTGATATTGTAAATTAATATATTTTCTAACTAACCATTTTGATCAAGCAACTCGTATTTTTTTTAAATAATCATTTAACGGCCGGTTTCAATAACCTATCTATCTCCTATCTATGGTTAAAAATCTATCTATCTTTACACTTTGGTGTTTCAATAAACAAAGGATAGATAGAATTTCTATCTAAACTTTCTATCTATCTTTCATTATATGATTTGTATAGAAATCGGCGATAAAGCGTTTCAATAACCTATCTCTAGTAGCTTGTGACATTTGTGATTACTGTTTTTTCTAACCCCCGATTTAGGCGGTTTGTTTTTCCTATCCCCCGATTTCGACGGCAAGTGTTTAATATATTGTCCATAGACAATATTATAATAATATTCTTGATATTGAAACTCCGACGTATATTCGAAAATTGACATGGATGAAGTATTGACAATTTCTATGATCAAACGCGGATAGTTTCCATTGTAACTGACATAAATACTATCTATCTGTTGTTTGTTTATTGAAACGCGGATAATGATAGAATATAAACTGCGGTTAATTGACGGATAGCATTTAACTGATTACTACGGATAGGTTATTGAAACCGGTCGTTAGTCAGGTGCGTGAAAAAACGATTTGAAGTAGGGAGGAAAGAAAAGGAAAATTAGGATGATTTTGTTTTTAGAGATAGTCCGAGCGTTGAAGTAGTTGGTAGATTAGCGTTTACGACACCGGCTTTCGTACTTTTTCGTGCGGAGGTCTTGGCAGTGGCGGATTTGCAGTCTTGGCCGCCCTAGGCCCCAGGCCATGTAGCCGCCCCTTTCTCAGCTATCATCATTAATATGTAGCCGTACATAATGAATCATTCATTAAATCTTCGCAATCTAATTTCCTTCTATGTTAGTCAGCTTCTATGTTAAGCAAAGCAACATCGTTTAACCTTTGCTGTGTCATTGTTGTGCGTAAATAATTTTTAACTCGTCGCAAACAAGAAAACGATCGTTCTCCAGTACAGTTACTGGAGGAAGTACACACATACATACGAAGAGCAATATCGACGTTTGGGTATATGGTTTGAAGATCTTCAGTTCGTAACCCTTTCAACAAACTGACAGCACTGTTCTTCGACTTCTAACGCGCTTAGTTTCGTCAGGATAGTAATAAAATGAAATTTATAAGCATCACTGTATCAATTATAACCAAAAAAAGTAGTTTTTGGTCACGATTGGCCGCCCTAGGCCCGGGCCTACTGGGCCTTAAGGCAAATCCGCCACTGGGTCTTGGGAACGATCCCATTGTCATTGTGGTTTAAAAGACGGTCGTATCAGGGTAGTACTATATAGGACTTCTATATCTTAAGGCCCAACGCATCAATGTGTAGATAAATGTTCTCGGTAGCCATCTATAGGATAAAGTTATGTAGTGGATAAAGTGGTGGAAAGAATCTGACGGCCGCATCAATGGAAAAATATCCAATAGATGGATATATGAACGGAACTCTGTAATGAATCGGTTGCATGCTGAGGGTAATGAGTTCGGGCGGACCGTTGATGTGTTCCACGACACAGAGAGAACGATGAGGTCTAAACTGTTGAACCACTTTTTTTTTAATCTATATGCAGTCTCTCTCTTGATTAATGAATACTTGTTTACCAAATTATGTTACCTAAATAGAAGAGAACTACAAAACAATATGCCAATACTTTAATTAATATGCCTCAAATATGATAAGAATAAAATGTATGTCTATAGAAAATGTAACTTATATTTCCGTAAATCTCATTAAATGTGTAGGTACGTATTTTATAAAAAAATATTCAGTGTATCTTGATTTATGTTACTAAAATAGATAAGAATACCATTTTAATTATCCACATTATTATTAAAAAAAAATGTAAAAGAAAATGCCAATAAGTAGAAGGAACTAAGTAGAAGAGATATATGTAATTAAAATATGCCACCTCATTTATGTGTAGATATAAACAAATAATAAAATGTAATTAGATTTATTATTAATTCGTTATGTATAAGCTTTATAAAAATATAACAACTCATTTTCTCAAAGACAGGCTTGTCCTAGTTGAGATTTTTTTGTACAAAAATTATTGATTTTTATATATGTAAATAAATAAATTGACTGATTGGGTGTGCTTGTTGGTGTTCTCTCTTGTTTTGCTGGATGTTTTTGGCGTGTTCTCTGGTGTTTGTGGTGATATTCGTGGTGTATTCCTTTTTGTTTTGTTTATTATTATTTCCAAGCATTTGTTCATTGAGCCGCATTATAAAGCATACATCATTGTATATGAATTGTTGGTTGTTAATTTATTTATTGTTAAGTATTAATTGTTGTTAATTATTTATTATTATTGTTGATGACTACTGGAATTATTATTTATTTTATTTATTTAACTTAAAATTTAACTTAAATTTTTATTTAACATTGGCTTTAATCAACTGATTTCGAATTTCCCTTTCGATAGAACTTTGAAAAAAAATGTAATATCGTTCATACGTCAAATGTAATATTGTGATCGGAGCATTGTCCGAAGGCCACGCCGCGCCAGGGTGAACGCTAGAGCAGCTGTCGGGTTGGTTGCCGCCATTGTGCGAGTTGTGAGTTCCCCTCTCCTCTCTCTCCGCCTCAGTCCCGCTGGAGGTGTGTACAGGGCTGGACGTGTCGTCGTGTTCTCGTGCGTTTTGTCTTTGTCCTGTGCCCTACTGAAATGATCAGATCACACCTTTATTTTCTAACGGACAGCGATACATCCAGGCTGACTTTAACTCAACGGCGGTCATAAACCTAGTGTAATTATTATAATACCGAAATATCACGTTATTGTGTTCGATGACATGTTGTGTTTAGAGTTCGCGTAAACTTGTGTGTCAAATGAGTATGTTTTCATATTTTGTGTGGCTATTTCATTTTTTAAGTGTTATTTGAGCTCCATCTAAAGTATTTTAGAAAATTGTTATTATTTCTTCATGTTTTAAATGCAAATAAAGATGGAAAGCGTGTTTCCTTCGTTAACCAGTACTGATGTACTGTTTACCATACATCCGTAACCAGTGAATTGTGAAACAGCATTTTTTTCTTGCATCTTTTTTAAAGTTTTAATTTTACAGAATATCCTTATTTTTTGAAAATATATCTATTTAGGTATATATGATTTTTACCATAAGTTTGATTAGTCGAATTTGTGAAACAAATTTGAAAAAAGAATTTATTCAAAATTTGAAATACAACGAAGGAAGATTAACCCTTACGAAATTCGTAACGTAATTAGAAATGAATTACTCATACTTGGAAAAGTGTGATGTAAGCGGTATGTAATTGGATGTAATTTTTGATTTTTAGATGAGAGCTTATCGTGAAACCCTTAAGGTGTTGACAGTTGTCGTAAACTAAGAACTGGATGTTGGTGTAAATAATGCATGTAAAGTCACTGATGCTGCGGGGTGTGATGGTAGCGTGCAGATGCAGGATGGCTTGCTAGTATGGCCAGCGTGGGTGGGCCCGCTAGACAAGCGGGGCGCAGCGGCGGAATGAGTGTCGGCATGGGGGGTGCAGCGGGTGGCGCTCCCGGGGCCATTCTAGCGGCCGCGGCCCCCTACTACACACCCCACCCAGGGCCCCCGCACCACAACTCTCAACAGGATGTCCAGCCGGATAGGCCCATCGGATACGGAGCCTTCGGAGTAGTATGGTAAGTCTTCTCATCACCTTGTACCCATTTCTTCCTAGCCAACTCCACTTTTGGTCGAAATCATCGTAACGTATTTTAGAGGACCCAAACTATGAACCATGTGTAAATTTTGCGTGCACATGACTCATTTTTTGTGTGGAACGTTTACATATCTAAAATAACGAAACATGAATCACCAAAATCAACCTTTAAAATGGAGAGTCGGATCAAAATGTACTTATATAGGTACCTAATGAGAGTTTTCATCATCCTATGAAATTGTCATGGTGCACTCATTTATTTAGCTTTTGCCCATATACCTACCTATATCAACCTGCTCCGACGATTTTCTTTACACAATAGATAACAATTAATGTAAAATCGAGCGCCTAATATACCTATAATTGCCGACCTCTGTTCACGGTAGAAACGTGGAATAAAAAGACCGACGTTCGTAGTCCATGGTTGCACGGTGCATGGGCTCCGGCGTCGATTTCAGCTGCTGTACTCGATATTCTTGTTTCATTCCGATGGTTGTTCAACAAATGATGCAAAAGAATAACATTTTTCAAGATTGCTTAGGGTTACACCGGCAGTGGCGGATTTGCCCTAAGGCCCAGTAGGCCCGGGCCTAGGGCGTCCAGATTTCAGGGGCGGCCAGTCGTAATCAAAAACTCTTACTTGCATACTTTATGTGCAATTAGCCCTGAAACCGCTTTTATAGTTTACTAAACTAAATATATGAATTGATTTCGATAAAAGTTGGCAGTAAAGTGTAATTTCATGATGTAGTCAAATAAAGAGTGCTGAAAAATTGGCGACTACGTATGGCCTGGGGCCTATATAGGGCGGCCGAGACTGCAAATCCGCCACTGTACACCGGCAAAAAAGAGGTAACAGGAATTGACTTACATCCTGGTAACGGTATCTTGAAGACTTTCTAAATGAAGGTAATATATCCGGTTAGGACCGGATGTGGGTTCCCAAATGAACCAGGTAGAAAAGTGGGTACTCCGAGAAATCGAATGTATGGCCCCGCTTCGCATCACACTGCATTTTGTATTTGTATTACCGATTTGTACCAATACAAAATAGATAGATGTCTCCAATACGTAGGTATGTCACAACTTTATACTTACCAGTATCCAGTAATTTGATAATACTGTTCTGACTTTCAATTTTGGATCTACGATCTATATATACCTTTTTAGGCTTTCGTGGGATACGAAGAGGCCAGAGTAATCTTCCTTCATTTCAAAATTCAAAAGTATATTCTACCTATATATTCTTTAACATTTTATTTTATCGAATAAGTAACAACTAATGAATAACAATTCATTACTGATGTTGGATTTTTAAATGGAACAAACCACTACGGGCTTGCGACTGTCTTCTACTGTTATTTCGAAGGCTGGCTTAGTGTGATCACATTACGTTCGCCATTAGGTGGTAATAGTCTCCGAAACTCCTAATCATGAGAATTCTCGACATGTTCAGCATGTCGAAAAATCCCATGTATTCAACAAGTAGATTCAACAAGTAAAAGTTGGAAATTATTGAGAACAACAAGCAACCAAATTTAAAGACTGCGACTGCTGTCATGTATTTGGTGCCAGGATATTTTATTTTCACTTTGTGACCCCACTTCTGGGCATAAGGAAGTAAAAATAATCCTCCATTGCGCTCTATCCAGTGCGGTTTTAATGACCTTCCTTATTGAGTATAATTGGTTAATTATTTTTTCTGACAATCGCTCATCCTCATTAATTCCTTACAGCCTGATGACATTTAATATTTTTGTTAGGCCTTACTCGGTATAATAGCTATTCGTGAGATACCTGTTATCGGAACACTGGAGATTCCATGTTTCTCTAATAAATAAATATTATAGACTTGAGAACGTCTGTCGGGCAGCCAGTTCCTAAGTGTGCGTCGACATCAAAACGAACACAGAACCAGTGCTAGAAATAGGGCATTTTTCTTGATCGTTAATATTGAAACCAAACAAACAACGAGCAGGGATTAGAACGCTGGTACGCGTAATCTGTCATCACATTACTCATTAATTAGTTGATGGTTCTTGGTATTAGATCTTGTTTGCTCGGTGTCGATGTCAGCTATCAAGAAAGGATGCTCTATTTCTAGCTTTGGCTCAATGTTTATTTGGTGTAAATGCACCCTTATATCTCTATACGGGATGTAAAAGCAGTTAAGTCAAAAAACATGATTTTTCCGGAGAGCGTTTTTTCATTATTATCTTTTTTTTCTTCAGGAGATGATAATATTATATATTTTTTAAGGTTTACCAAAAAAAACAATATTTACTCACAATAAGAATTAAATCACTAACATAAAAAAAGAAACTAGCTGACTTATATCTGTATGGACACAAGAAAATTTGTCCACTTTCTCATGACATTATAATATATATGTTTAACAATGTAATAGCGCTCGCTGTCGTATATCGTCATTTGTGATGTGGTGGATTCACCTTAGACTCAATATTCTTCTTAAACACTTTGGGGCCTAGGCTTTGGTCAGGTGCCAGTACTCCCACCCATAAGGATAAATGGGCAACACACATCTATCTAAACAGTTTGCACATTATAATACAAGTAGTATTCTGTGCTCAGTTTGACTAATTTGCAATATAACTCAATTGGTTGTATAGTTAGTTACCTTTGTAACGCTTTCGTTTATTGTACGTTTCGTAGAAGTTAATTGAGAAAGTAGATAGTCCAGGAAGTTAAAAATTAATAAATCCAGATGATGAACAAACGGTTCTATTCCGAATGATGAGAGAAGTGGATGTTGGTAGGTAGTATTCTTACGTCATAGAGATCTCTCTTAAAGTGTTCCTCTTTTTTTGTTTTGATTTGAATTCACAACTTAGGGCATGTATCATAATTAGGTATTAGACTTACAATTCTTTATCTTTGTTCTTTTCTTCAATTCATTATCAATTTATACCATATCTCTATAAGGTACTCTACCCATAAGTTTACGTGTCATATTAGTATGATTTTTCTTCCATTACAAATCGTTAGTTAGAGTTAGAACCCTAAATTCTGCCGCCGAGCTGTGTTTTTTAGGGTTTTATTACGATTGTTGTATAGATGCCTTATCTGATTAGAGTTTGTTGGTCAGAAGTCTTGAATATTAAAAAGAACACAATATCACAACAACCACAGACCACATTTGATTATTACCAAATGAATAATTAAACAGTGCAAATTCTGAACTTCTAGCATGAAAGAATTCTGCATCGCGGAGCATTGTATCATATAAATTACTCGAAATGAACAAACTCTGTGGGACATGGAAGGAATGAGAATATTAGAAAAAGAATTTGGTGTGGAAGTTGTGTTGTTACAAAGATGAAAGTTTATATTGTTTTGGGAATGTTTTAAACAATAGATGCCGATAGAATTAACTAAAAAAAGTTTTAAAACGTTCATCCTTGGTAACGTAACGTTATGACGAATATGAACGAAAACGTTATTGAGTTGTAAGCAGCAGCGAAATTTCTTTACTTTAATTTCTTGTCTTTTGACATGACACCACTTGGTGGCTGATAAATAATAATAAATAAATAGCAATTTAATAAACACATATATGTATGTACTTAAATACGAACCAAGGGCGGACTCATCCCGAAGGCTCTCTTCCAGCCAACGCACAACTAAAATGTCCAAACGATAATAATAATTTATGTACTTGTATGTATGTATACGTTCAGATCAGGTTGTAGAATTGAAAAGATTTTGAGTTTACAATACCTACGCAGAAATGTTGGCAGAAATGACGAAGTTTTCTGCTTGTTTTGAGTGACGGTCATGCTTGCTATCATGCGGCATTATGACATGACTACGAGGGTCAATACGGCATCGTTCACGTTTGCCATATTATTAGGAATAACAATACACAACACAGAATACACAACACGTGTCTCGATATTTCGTCAATATTGTTCGGAATAACACGTAGAAATTATTTATTTACATACATACTTACCTACTAATAATCTAGCTGACTCTGTGCTTAGTTATTATTCGCATAATACCTTTTCTGTAAAATCTATTCACACTGGTCAAGTATTTAGTCTAATTTATTTTCTGAACATCAATAATTTTGTCGAGTAGAGTCGGCAGCTTAGTCGAGTTTATCCGTGTTCTATTTTTTGAGCGAGTTGCACCTACCACCACGTGTCACTGGATCACTTGCTAAACAAAAATGTGCGAACCTTTAGTTTTAGTAGAGTTCATTAGTTGCGACAATAATACTTGCGTATCACTTCGGTGAAACATATATATATATAGTATTATTATCTTACACTTCACATACAGAGAGCAGTGTATCGTTAGCTAGCGATGTCTTCCAACTAACCCCTACATTATGGGATGTTCTTTTTAAGAACCTTTCTTACTAATGAAATCTAGGTAGGTACTCAAATACCAAATTAGCTACTTAATTACTCGCTAGTCGATCTAGTGACAACTAAACCGAAAGCTGAGTTGAGTGTCGATCTCCATGCTATCAATGTGCGCATCGTCTCTTGGCAATGCCTAAACTTTGTACGCGCTATGTTCCATTCATTACCTTGACTGGCCGCTAGTTTGATGTTAACTATGCAAGTGTTACGTGACACCGTCATAATGTATAAAATATTTCTCTTAATTAAAATTAATTGTATTCGTTGGAACAAACAATCCAGCTTGTCAAAAACGGTATGATGGGAACACGCGGACTCTATATCGCGGAAGAGTACACTCGATATATTATTGGCCCTTGACAAAATTATAATATTTATAATCCATGCAATGGTATCTATACAAGCATTGTTAGGTGAAATTTTATAGTCGTTGAAAATCAGAGGTATTTCATCTCAGCAAAGAGAAAGAAAATTGAAATACTTCTCTTGAATTATGTTTTACTATCATTGTATTGAATCACAGACCACTTACACAAATAATATTGCTATTTATTTCTGAAAAAGGACTGATGGACTAAAACTAACTTTCACCTCTTTAGTGGTCTGCCTGGGAGGCGTCTTCCATGGAGTCTGTCGTACGATGCCAGATGAGGTATTCTGGATGAGTCCATTCTCCTCACATGTGCATACTAAAACCTGCTTCGATGTCTTCGCCATCTTACTATAACCTCTTAAATTGATTAAATGATGGCGGGCCGCATAAAAAGACCGGCGGGCCGCAGTTTGCTCAGGCCTGATATTATATAAGCTTAGGGGTGTGTAGGTGATACCTTCGAAGTTTACAAAGTTGTCTAGTCTTTAACAAAACATAGGTTTTATATCCTGAAGCAAAAGTAATACTTATTCACATTCTGTACCTGAAAGCCAACTTGTTGTGTCTTAAAAAAAAAACTAAAATATTTTTTTACATTCTTTGTGGCCCTGATAACGCGGCGTATATTTCGAATATATTTTTAAGTCATTTCACCTCAAAAATGGAGCTAAGAGTAAGTTGGCTCTCAGGTACAGAATTACAATAATACTTGTCCGACAGTCAAATATTTGTGAATGAATCCGCTTTATAATGGTTGGAATTAGTTGCCATCGTATATCTAACATCGACGCTTCATAATAACTTGGTAAGTATGTGAGTAGGTATATTGGAAGAGTGGCCATTCACATTGTAATTATTAGTGATGTGTACCAAGCTGGCTCGTATAAAAATAACCTTCGTGACGAACTCAGAGGGAGGCGTCCATACCATCTCTTAAATTGACAATATTGTGTATTATATATCTGGACTTGGACGTTGTCGCAGTTTATATGCCATGAGAATGAGGCAGTTCAAACACACACGTGCTTGATATTCTGCGATGAAATACATCAGTCTATGTTACGTACTACACCAATCATGTGTAGGTACACCAGGCGTCTCCAACTTGTTTGAGTTTGTGATTATTTAACAGAACTTATCTTAAAGTTTCGAGATGGACATTGTTATTAATTATTATATTAAATACTTGGGTATTTGTGAGGAAATTGAAGCCATATCGACGAATCTCATTGTCGAATTATCGAGTTTCTTGTCGATGTAGGTATTTTTGACAGCCCCCTAGGTATGGGAATTACAAAATATCGATCAGGTTTTTGACAGCTTCTCTATTATAAGAAATCTATCTTTTCTCGGTAAATTCAATAATATTATGCGTTCGATAGATCGATGTTTCTGTTGGCTACGCCTGATGTATAACACTATCTAGCTAGATTCTAGACGCTAATATTATATCGTATCATTTTAGTACAATGCTAAGTGGGCGAAATCAGCTGATTACTACTACATCGTAGCTATACAGCGGTATGTTCTCGTACACTCTTGGGTATGTATATCGGCGTGTGAATGATTCGTTCGTACATACGCGAATGTCTGTAAGAGCGTTGTATAGCGAGCTGTATGCAGTTCGCGGATTATTGCCGAGTGTATGTAGTAGAGTCTGCCGGCTGCGGCCCGCGAAAATGTCACGGATGGTTTGGTAGCGAGGGTTGTTAGTACCTGCTTGTCTGAAAAAATGGGCGAAGAAAGGCGTTGGATTTCGTTCCAGTTCTGCGGGAAGTTTTCTGCTATTATCAATAATATAAATTTTCTATCGATTCAGTCATTTCAAAACAGTCTTATCCATGCATTTTCAACTTCGTATTATGAATAGTACACTTTTTTACACTTCTCTCATGCTTTCGAAATATACGCCCTACATGGACACATGACTCATAGAAAAATTACGTCGTGAATCAATGAAATATTTATTTCATAAAATAATTAGCCTATGGTAAGAAGGGAAAATTCTTAAAAGTTTTTGTTTAAATTTCATAAATATGATTATAGTTGTGTAACTTGGGATTGACGGCCTAAAGGATTATCGGATCTTCATTCATTTTTTTCCATACGTGTTGGTAATAAATAACATTTTATTCTGTACTAGCTGACCCGTCGAACTTCGTATCGAAATAAATAATATGGGTAATCTAGGTTTTATGCAACAGAGCTCAAATTCGTTTTTTTAGTTATTTAAAACGAATGACTATTTACTGGCATTAGCAAAACCTGCATACCACGCTGAATTCATTGGGTCTGAGTTTATTTTTACATCAAAAACTTATAACCTATGTTAATATGACGTGGGAAGAGGTCATCATTGCGCAAGATCGAGTGCAATGGAGAGCTCTTATTGCCTCACTTTGCTCCTGAGTGGAGTTCAAATGGAGTTTTAATTTTGATTGATTTGATGTTAATACCTTTGTAAAAAAAAGAATTTAGGTATGTCATTATATTCGATATTTTAATAGTTATTTTGCTCAGTTAAAATAATATTGATTGATTAATCAATGTACGATAAGGAACATCTCTGTACCGATTCAAAATACACATTGAGGTGTCAATACTTTTTTTGCCCATCATCGCTAGGCAGAGAGTATGGACTTCCATTCTTTCCAATCCAAACTCATTCGCTTCCTCCAAACGCATAACATTCCGCATACATGCTCTTCCTTTTGCTCCTGACTTGGCCCTCCCGTAAGACGGCACCGATACGGTCGGTCTATGTCATTCCAGTCGGCCTCGTCTGCGTGCACCTATTCTTTCAGATTTATATATCCTTTTAGTCATTCTCTTTTCGTTCATTTTCTTTACATGTCCAAACCTTCTTTCTTTATTCACTTTCATTCTAGTCACTACACTAACATCCACTCCACATGCCTTTCATATATTATCATTCCTCACCTTATCAATAAGTCTCTTTCCGCATATCCTACGCAGTGATCTCATTTCCACAGCATTTATTCCAACTTCCAAATTTTTCGTCCATGTCCAAGTTTCACTCCCATAAATCATGGATGGTATCAGGATTGCATTGTGCATCAACTATCGATTTCAGAGATATCTTCTTAGAGGTCTAATTGCACCGCCAACCCTTCTCCCAGCCAATTTCCTTCTTTCAATCTCTTTTCACACCTTGCATCTCTTCTAAATAAATTACCTATATAGACATACTTCCAAGTTCTCGACATTCACTTTCACACAACATTGCGTTCTTAAATCTTCTCTTTCAAAACAGTGGAAATAATATTTAAAAGCTCATTTAATGCAGTATCTGTGATTTTTTTTCTCACTTCTATTACAACATGGTGAAAGTGTAGCAATTTTTATTTTCAAAAAAGAAACAAATGCTAGGTCATTAGCAAATAATATCCAGATTTTTTTTAATATTAACGATGCAGATTATATTAACGTTATATGTATGTAATCATCCTCTCTAAAAATCAGCCCATAAACGAAGAATTGATTTTCAAACAAACAAACAAAAAAATATTCTACTTGTTCTTCAATATAATCATGTATTCCTTGTGTTAAAACTTATCAAAACTCCTTATAAAATGAACTTCAATGAAAATTATATGACTTATCCAATCAATCTATTTCATACGATATATTTTACATTCGCATTCTATCAATTGCAACAACAATCAATCCACTGACAGTTCTTTCAAATGTCGATTAATAAGAATTCAAAAGTAGAACAAAATTATATTGTAAAAAGTACTAAAAAGATTACCTACTCTCTGTGTTTTCTTAAATTTCCTAATTTTTCTTAATTTTTTTCTTCTAATAGGTACAACATTCTTCTGATAAGAGCCTACATGCCAAAAAAAGAATTAGCGAAATCGGTCCAGCCATTTAGGCGCGATGCGATAACACCGGGAAATAGCTCTCGATTTTTATAGTGTTCTTAAATTTTATAATTTTCCATACATTTTGCTTAATTTTTTTCTTCTAAATCAACCTTCTCCCGATAAAAGCCTACACGACAAAAAAGAATTAGCGAAATCGGTCCAGCCGTTCAGGCGTGATGCGATGATATCGGGAAATAAATCTCCATTTTTATAGTTTTCTTAAATTTTCTAATTTCCTATGCATTTTTCTTATTTTTTTTGTTCTAAAAGGACACTCTCCTAATAAAAGCCTACACGACAAAAAAGAATTAGCGAAATCAGTCCAGCCGTTTAGGCGTGATGAGATGATATCGGGAAATAAATATCCATTTTTATAGTTTTCTTAAATTTTCTAATTTCCTATGCATGATTCTTAATTTTTTTGTACTAAAAGGACACTCTCCTGATAAAAGCCTACACGACAAAAAAAGAATTAGCGAAATCAGTCCAGCCGTTTAGGCGTGATGCGATGATATCGGGAAATAGATCTCCATTTTTTTAGTTTTCTTAAATTTTCTAATTTCCTACGCATTTTTCTTAATTTTTTTGTTTTAAAAGACACTCTCCTGATAAAAGCCTACACGACAAAAAAAGAATTAGCGAAATCAGTCCAGCCGTTTAGGCGTGATGAGATGATATCGGGAAATAAATATCCATTTTTATAGTTTTCTTAAATTTTCTAATTTCCTATGCATGATTCTTAATTTTTTTGTACTAAAAGGACACTCTCCTGATAAAAGCCTACACGACAAAAAAAGAATTAGCGAAATCAGTCCAGCCGTTTAGGCGTGATGCGATGATATCGGGAAATAAATCTCCATTTTTATAGATTTCTTAAATTTTCTAATTTCCTATGCATTTTTCTTAAACTTTTTGTTCTAAAAATACACTCTCCTGATAAAAGCCTACACGACAAAAAAAGAATTAGCGAAATCAGTCCAGCCGTTTAGGCGTGATGCGATGATATCGGGAAATAAATCTCCATTTTTATAGTTTTCTTAAATTTTCTAATTTCCTATGCATTTTTCTTAATTTTTTTGTTCTAAAAGGACACTCTCCTGATAAAAACCTACACGACAAAAAAAGAATTAGCGAAATCGGTCCAGACGTTTAGGCGCCATCCGATGACAACGCGAAATAGCTCTCCATTTTTATATATAAGATTCGTTGACTAGTTTATTAGTATTCTTTCCTTAGAATCAATCTTCAAAAAGTTTTTCAATGAATTATTATTATTCTTTGATCAAATGGTGGCAGTGAAAACTAACTAGCGATAAGTTAAGGCTACAAATTAAAACGTTTTTTTTTCATAACTCAATAATTGTTATGAATGAGATACATTACTAGCAGATCAATAATTGCTAGGAGAGGAGTGTTCTTCCAACGAAGTCTTCACAAGCGTGAGAAATGCCGTACCTACACCATGTTCAGTAGCTGGTTACTCTGGTGGTACTGGTAGTATCTTTCGCAGGGCTGTTATTTTATGAGTGGAGCCATCTTGCGTCTCAGATCCAAACGAATCGCGTGGTTTTATTATTGAATTGATTCAATGTGTGGATGGATGGTCACGTTTTGGAGTCGCCACGGGTTGGTCACCGATGTGGGCCTGCCCTCGCCCAGTCAGGTGGCCGCGTGTTAGCTACGTAACACAGGCTCAACCTCTGGGTCACGTTGCTGTTTTTCGGCCGTGATTTGGTTTCTTTTTCGAAGAATAAAACCTACATACCTGCTAACATTTTTCATTAATATCTCACTCCATCTCTGCCCTTTTAAAATTATATTTTGCTATCACGTTTATTCTACCGTAAGGGGTTGGCAGAGAGAACTTTATACTTGGAGTACCCAAGCATAAGTTCGATGTGCTCCTATTGGGCCAATTCTTCTAGTGACTAATGAAGATGGAAATAATTAATAGCCTCTTACAATTAATCATTAAATTAAAACAGATATGAAAATTATTTACCAGCAAGAACAACAAAATTATTTACCTACTAGAGGTCCGCCCCAGCTTCGCACGGGTCCCTAACTTTTTCAAAATATTTTATAGCATATGTTAATCTGGAATAATTGCATTGCAATGTATCGTGTCACGTCACTTTACCACCGTGACTACTTTGCGCGGTATTTCTACTAAACTTGACATGACTCCCCTCAGTCCCCTCCCCGCTCCCGTACGCACTCTGCATCGGATAAGTTGAGATGATAAGAGACTATGCTTTTTTTTCCAATACTCACATTTATTTTTTAAACTCGTGATAACTTTCGAATGGAATGTCCGAATGGAATAATTCAAAAAGTTATACAAACATATTGCTTCAGACTTGAATATGAACTAATTTATTTTAATAAGGAGTAATACCAAGATACCAATAAAGAGCCTTCTCTAGAGGTGACATTTTATTGATTTTTTTAAAATAAAAAAAACACTTATTGTGGCATAACTATAATAGTTAGACATATGCTGTCGCGATACTTTTTGTAAATAATGATGTCTTCTACAAAATTGTAGTACATTGTTTTATTCTATCATCATTAGTTTTCACAGCGTTCGCGATAAAAAGAATATTTTAGGTAAATTTTTTACACCTTGGGTTACATTATTGAAGTTTTCGTAGGTTACCCAATTTTTTTTTGAAATTAAATATAGCCTATGTTCACCGCCGATATTGTAGCTTCCCAAAAGTGAAAGAATTTTTCAAATCGGTTCAGTAGTTTTGGAGCCTATTCGATGCAAACAAATAAACAAAAAATCAAATCTTTCCTCTTTATATATTAGTATAGACAACAGAATTAAAATTATTCCTTCACATAATCTTTTCTAAAAGCATCCGAATCCAATCTAGGTACTGTCATTCATTGCATTCTTTCATTTTTATATATATGTAGAATGAAAGTGAGCTCACCCAAGTGAACACAAACATACTTTTGATATCTTTCACACTAATAAAGCCTTGTGTCGTGAAAGACGATGATGGTCAGCAACGGGAATCGAACCTACGTCCTTAAGAACGAAAGTCGGCGATTGAACCGCTAGGCTATACCAACAAACAACAACAACACTCCCATTTACACCCCACTATGGGCATAGGCGCATAGGGAGGCAACAAGAGCACTCCATTGCGCTCGATCTTGCGCAATGTTTATGACCTCCTCCCAGGCTATACCGACATCTTCAAAAATATCTCAAATAGATTCCCATCTATTACACACCCCCTTTGCTTCTAACAACATTCTAAACCTCGGTGTTATTTAATTTTGCTTTCTGACGTCCTACTTTTCATCCTCAGCGATACAAACCTTAAAATGCGTGTAATTATAAAATAGGTATTTATGGTGCAACGATACTATCACAAAACACTTGACAGGGTACTTGGCGTTGCTCTGAGAAAGAAGACAGTTGTATGTAGGAAAGAGAGTAATGCTTGATGGGGAAATATGCACCGTGAAATGGGTATTTTTTTGTATTAGAATCGCCAAACCTATTGTTATCGATCTCCAAGAAACTGGCATAGTAAGGGCAGGTAAATTTGGTCATAGATTTTCTGCATTTTTTTATACCTGTTGTAGTTTCGTTGAATTTTATTCATCAACCCGAAGCTTCAACTTGTTGTACCTATAGCTATAGCTATCCGCGGCTTATCTGGGGAGTCTGTATGTGTGTACCTGGTAGGTAAGATATCCCAAGGCGCAAAGGCCCACTGTTGCTATTCAACTGCATGCACCGTGGAGCAGGTAGATGCCGGGTCGTTGTCTCATCACCTATTATTTTTCTCTGTACAACCTGTAGGCGCTCTTTAAAAGGACCTTCCCCAATGTAGGTAGCGATGCGCCTCTCCTCTTCCCGAACCAACGCTTTTTTACCACAGGCCACTCGTCCGCGGTTGTATTCCATCCACTTCCTTATGACCTGGCTGCGTGTTTTATCGGCGCTGGGAGGAAATAAGACACGATCCATTTCTGTCACTCATATTTTCCCATCCTTTGTATTGGTTAGAGAGAGATGAACTCACTCTTCGTATAAGTTTTATTCATGCTTTTAATAATTGAAAAAAAAAACTTGTTTTAGGGTTTTCTTCTCCGGCCTATTATAAGTTGGACTTTTTTTACCTGTAAAACCTTTCTTTGTTACGAGAGAGCTTTTTGAATTTGAAAATAAATGATAGGATCCAACCTACTTGTCTCCATCTATGAGCTGCGAGGTGTATTGTACGGTCCCTATGAAGCGATCCACGTTTCATGGTTCTATAATAACCAGGTTCAAATATAACCCAGCTGCGAGTTGTCATTGCATAGATAGACTATTATAGGGAATGACGTAGCCTCGAAACCTGGGAATGACCCTATTGCACTTCGAGGTTTGTGGAAGACGTTAAAAAAGATTTTGTATTACAGTTCATACATTTGGCTTTTTGGCTTACTTAATTCATAAATTGATGAAAAAAGGTTACATTTTGTAAGTTGTTCTATAAGCCCATTTACTAACTATTGTTTAAAATTAAAAAAAACGCTTTCCTATACAAATGTGTGTGTAGCTATAGGTAATAGTGGAACTTATTACGTTGGATTTTTTTCTAATAGTCAACCGGTCCCGTGAAATCTGTGACATGATGTCATCAACCACGAAATTTCAATTGAAAAATATAGAAAAATACATACCCGGGACTTCTTGATATGAGCCTGACGCTTTTATATAATAAAAGGGCTACGTTTAACATCCTCCAGATAATATCCTCCTACTTACCTTAAACAGTTCGCTGGTTGCATATGGTGAATGGTTCTCTTAGTAACAGGAAAAAGCTAAATTAAAAATATTATGATATTTAGAAATACTTTACTCATTAGAATGTAGCTTATGTTAGGGGATGACAGTCAAGCTCAGGAACCGGTCTGGAGTGCTTATTTTTATCTATTTATCGATGTGTTCTACGTTATAAATCCCCCCTTACTAAAGAGACAGCGCGCACCTAGTACGAACTGTTGTGTATTAATTCAGTGCCAGAGTAACCCGCCTTCCTCCCCCATACCAAGCGCACACAGCTACCTACCCTCCACTGTTCGTTCTCCCCATTATTAAATACAGTACTGTGCGCATCTATGGGACTAAACTACACAAAAACACCATACAGCTGTGTTATCAACATCTAAGTTTTAAATAAAATGATTTTGTCTGTACGAAGCTGACTACGGTAATTAATTCAGAATAATAGGGAAGCATTCAGTCTGTCAGATCTTGGACAGCAGATAGGAAAAGTGACCCCTTTTGGTTCAGTTTAAGTTTAAAGGATTTTTCAAGCTTAGAAATTTTTCCCTGTGCCGTTACTCTCAAAATATGTCACTTCATTGATTTAAATAATGTGCATTTGTTTCCATCACACCGTTTCATAAAGCGGTGGGCGGAAAGAACGGTGCAATCCTGCACGATAGCGTCGCAAATGTATCCCTAATATATATTTTTTTATATTTCGTAATGTATCGCTATAATGTGCATTGTACAGACACCCGATTGTGAGATCTCGGGTTCGAATTCCAGCTGTACTAATTTTGGGAAAATCAATTTTGTAAATCTCATTCAGTATTAAATATGTGGGACGCTTTGGGTGCCTCCAAAATATCGATTGAAAAATGAAGCAAATATTCAAGACCATAAGGACGGCAGGGAATCGAATCCAACAAGTTCTCGGATCAGTTGTCGGTGCGATACATATTGTAGAGATAATACGGAGGCACTCTTCCAAAGCGTCCCACACATTTTATACTGAATGAGATTAACAAAATTGATTTCTCCATTCAAAATTCAAAAAGAAAACGTACCTCCACTATTTTCTATCCAAACACACTTCTTTCGTTTATTCAACCAACATTACGTTATTCAACAACCTCTCGTGTTTCTTCTTTTACGAACGAAATGGATGTTTTCGATACACGACATTCTTGGTCGATCACGCTTCTACACCTATCCGTACTGTCCGAAGTTTGATTGTTTTCCAATATATTGCTTTGATCGACTGAATTATTAGAAAAAAATCAAGTCTTCGATCCGAATGTATATTCACAGTATGAACACAAAATACGCCTTGTGCACCTTTCGCATCCGAGAAATCTCGTGATATTGATCTGAAGAATTTGAGGCTTTAAAATTTTTGAATCGAAGCATTATAAAGGGATTGCGCGCAAACCCCCGATTTGAGTTTCTTGCCCTCTTGAGCCTGTTTAGTTTTTTATTGATTATCAATGCAAACACGATTACTGGATGTGTATATTAATAAAATTGATGTATCACACTCTATTTTGCTAAATTCACGTACACTTAGTTTTACACATGAGTCATATTTTGTGTGATAACTACGTAATCTTATGTATTTTATTTGGAGTAGGTACCCAGTTGGTTAACAACCAAGTAGTGAGTAGTGACCCACATTTGAACCACCCTCTTTCTACTTTGCTGCTTCTTCGTAATATTACAGTGTAATGTGCCCTGCACCATAGTGCATACTATGTACTTGTCGATTAAAAGGGACATCTTGCTTATTATAACGTCGTGCTGTGTATTTATGATCGCTTCAACCGCCCCCAGCATGAAAGTCTTCGTCTTGTTCCAGTTAGTGAACCTTATTTAATGCGACATAAGAGTTTGAATCTTTGATGTAAGTTATATAAAATACAGTTATATAATTTTGAAAGCTTTTTTTGTTTGTTTTTTTTTTAAAAAGAGTTAAGGGTCCAAGGTACCCTTGTGTCACTGCGACCAGAATAGGTATATTGTGACTTCCCTCAATGTTACAACTCGTTATCCAGGTCTATGTGAGTCATGTAGCTCACAATTTGCCTATAGGTGCGAGCAGTCTTAGGTACCTTCTTAGCGTTCAGTAGTGGCCCGCCGAGTGTACGACTTCTTTTGTGAGCGAGTGCTTCACAACTGCAGAGGATGTGAATTGGTGTTTCGTAGTCCTCTGAGCAGAAATTGCAGATTGGAGTGTCTGAGAGTCCAATTATGGCCATATCGACATAAGTTATATTTTTTTTATTTTATTTTTTTTTATTTTATTTCTTCGGCATATCAACAGGTTATATATAAATTTTTAAGCAAACATAAATAATTAAAATTAACCCATTTACAGATAGCACATTTGTTATCTAATATTAACATATATGTATTGCAGCAAGATAGGAAGCCAAAAATGTAATGTGAAATATAACAAATAACAACAAAAGTAAACAGTAGAGTCCCTATACACATATACATACATACATATATACAAATATATATACACAAATACAATTAAAATGATTGGTGGCTCATATGAGGAAGGACAAAAGGAAGGAAAAATGAAATGAAAGTAAGGATATGCATATATCCCACTATAAACCCATTGCCACTGATGTGATCCCAGCCCTAAATTGCGACAGACTAAGATTAAACACGTCAACTGCCTGAAACATACTGTTGTAACACTCACAGGATCGTCTAATGTATTTATTTCTGGCGTAGCTCGTGTCAAATTTAGAAATATGGAATGTTTGGGGATGCCGTGTTGCTACTCTGGGTACTTTATACTGTACTAGTTCATTGAGCGATGGACAGTCAATTGATGAATTGACAATTTTGTGTAGCAGCACCTGGTCAGCTATTCTACGCCTAACAGACAGAGACTGCAGGCCATGACAGCGCTCCGCCTCTCCATATGTGTCAAATCTTTTATAACTTAAATAGTTAAGCATCCTCAGGGTTCTGTGTTGAATTTTTTCTATTCTGTCTATGTGAACCCTAAAGTGGGGACACCATACAGGCGAACAATATTCAAGAATACTTCTTACATATGATCTATATAAAGTCTTAACAACCTCGGCGCTCCTCAGAGGCTTTGTCACCCTACAGATGAAACCAAGCATTCGCGATGCCTTGGAGATAATCTTTTCATAATGGCTACGAAATGTCAATCCATCATCAAGTACTATACCCAAATCCCTGACCTCATTAACCCTTTTCAACTCTGATTCGCCAAGCCTGTAGTTAAATTCGATGGGATTTTTACCTCTAGTGAATCTAATTGAGTTACACTTATCTACATTCAAGTACAAACAGTTAACGTTACAGTAGTTCGTCAATCGGTCGAGGTCTCTCTGAAAACTATCACAATCATCAATCGATCGAACGCGTGAATAAATCTTCATGTCATCTGCATATAAAATGAATTTACAAAAACTAAAACATTTGTTGATGTCATTTATATAGATATTAAACAAAGTGGGACCCAGAATAGAGCCTTGCGGCACTCCAGAAGGGATACTCACCCAGTCCGACCTGTGTCCCCCAACAACGACTGCCTGTCTTCTATTAGCAATATACGATGAGAACCATCTGAATAAGTCTCCACATATGCCCAAATTAACTAGCTTCGCTAACAGAGTCGAATGGTTCACCCTATCAAAAGCTTTGCTATAGTCAGTGTACACAGCATCCACTTGGCCACCCCGCTCCATTCCATCAAGTACATAATCTGTAAAGATAATTAAATTTGTAGAAGTAGACTTACCTCGCACAAAACCGTGCTGTGCTTCATTAATATACGGCCTGATTGAGGAAATCAACTGATCCTGCACTACATGCTCAAATATTTTCGCGAATGTACAAAGTTTTGATATAGGTCTATAATTAGCTACATCTTCGCGTTTACCTGATTTAAAAATTGGCGTTATCAAAGCGTCTTTCCACCTACTAGGAAAGCAGCCTTCTCTCAATGATTTATAAAAAACGATAGACAATGGGACAGAAAGATTATTACGACATTTGCTTACAAGCAATGGATGAATTCCGTCGACTCCAGCTGATTGGTTTGTGTTTATATTAGATAAGTACTTTAAGACTAAATCTGGATACACAATAATATCATTAAGTATCCCTACGTTTGTATCCTCTGAAAAAGTATGCGATGCAGGCTGCGTGACACGACTGAAAGAATCGTGAAAGCGCATAGAAAATAGATTAGATATATCGTGAACGTTATTGGCAGAGACCCCCTCAAGGAACACTGTTTTCGGGACACAATCCTGACTGCTTTTAGACTTAACAAACCTCCATAGTGTATTAGGATCGGATCTGAGTGTGCTCTTCATGTTGTTCATGTATATATTATAACATTCCTTCGCAAGCTTTTTATGTCTAGATCTAAGTGTCGCAAATGTGACATAGTCAAAATGATTGCCATATTTCTTATATTTTTTGAACACCCTGAATTTTTCTCTAAACAATTTAATCAATGGGAGTGTATACCAAGGAGGATAGGAGTATGAAATTGTGCTCTTAGTTTTTTTCGGAATGTATTCTTCTATTAAGTTGTCTAATATGTTGTAAAGTATATCGACACACTCCTCACAATCCTTACCCTGAAAACGCTCACGCCAGTCGATATCGCCCAACCTCTCATTCATTCTCTTATAGTCTCCTTTATGATAAAGCCTTATAATCCTTGTGATTGGCAACAAAGGATCCGCATCGACGAATCTCAAGCCAAAGACCATTGATCGATGAAAGGAATCTTCAGGAATCAATGGATCATCATATCATCATTCATCATATAAAATACAGTTATAAAATTTTTCATCATATAAAATACAGTTATAAAATTTTGAAGGCTTATAATAGAAGAGAAAAATATATATTTCTCACATTTTGTAAATTAACAGCCAAAACAATGTTCACATAAAACAAAAATAAAAGGAAAACAATTGGAGCGAGATTTTTGGCCAACCATCATTGGCCCCAGCCATCCAGCCTAGCTCAGTTTGGGGTGGGTTACCTAGGGCCGTCTTTTTGGTTACTTTGTAGGTTAAAAAAATAACAAATTTTAAATTACCACAAAAATTATTTAATAAATTAAAAACAACAACAAGAACAAAAGTAATAATACTATACTATATCAAATTCAGGACTTGAGCAGAGAGGTAATATTATATTGCGTACTTTTAATTAATATTGACGTTTATTTTGTCTGAATTATAGATAGTTTTCCGTAGGTATATTTTGACCATCTCCAGATCCTGATTTAATGGACATTTATGTTTAGAAAATTGATAGACATTAATTACGCGTGTACTTATAGAATGCATAAAACATTACTTCTACTCCAAAATCACTCAGAGTCCGGGTGGAGGTCTATAATAAAATATAAATAATAATTACTTGTGTAGGTTCAACCTTAAATTTAACGTCGATATCTCTTAACTTATGTTTATGTGAAGGGATAGGTTAGTCTAAAGTCGGACAATTTAGATTGTGTACAGATCTTGCAAATCTTTTGCTAGTAAGCCAACAATGTATGCGATGTTTTTGATGCATGTAAATGTTCATTGTGAATGTATGTTCGCGACTCGTGTATTTTCTTAGTCGAAGAATATGATCTAGGGCGAAATTGACCGCTTGGTTATCGTACAATATAATTATGTTCCTTTGTTGATGTATGAAGTACCTATCGATCTTTTTCATTTAAGTGCGCGTTAAGACCAAACCAAACGAGCATATCGCCGAATATAGAAACAGAGCATACTTTCTTTTATGCTTAATATTGGACACCATGCATGGAAACAATAAAGAAAATAATTCCACCAAGAATGCACGTTCAATTCGTTAATTTTAACAATAAAGAAGCAAGAATTAATTAATGGGCGATGACAGATTAGTGTCCATATCAACGAGCAAGAAATATACTCCACTTCCAGCTCTAGTCTATGTTCGTTTGGTTTAAATGCACCCTGATATAAACAGCATCGATACGAATGCCTTCCCGGCGTCTTTGTTTTGATATTACTTGTTAAGTTATCTGAAAAATGCAGTTGAATTATAATAGATTTGAAAATGTTCCTATCCTATAGGTACATAGGGAATCCAATGAGTTGATATATTATTTGTTTGCAAACAAAGTGTACCGATTTTGATAGGTGGAACGAGCTCAGTGCACGTGTAATCTTGGCCGCAGAGCCAAACTGCGTACTTCAATACGGACAGACACGCTTTACATACTCGGAGAAACCCTAGAGCTCGTAGTATACTATATACCTACTCGTATAGATAAATCGATTATGTGTTTCTTTTTAATTGGGCGTCTCACAGCTGTTCATAGCCACGCAGACTGACAGAGTTGCATGCATACGAGTTTTGTAATCCGCATGTGGAGCATTTGGGGTGCGTCATGACATGATCGTTCTGCTTTAACTATGGTTTGTCCCCGACACTTTTTAGGGAATTAGTTCGAATTTTTTGGCAGGTCTTTCGGTGTGTCATCTTTTCGTAATCGCTTTCGTTTTTTATGCCCACCTTTGAAGTTGTCATATTCAGTGATTAACAACAAAGATTTTCCCCCAGACGTGTTTTTAGGTGAAGTTTTGGTGACGTATTTTTCGCATACTCGATTCTTTCTGTCACTTCTAGTTTCCTTTTAGGACAACCAGATTACATGGGAGTTTAAGGGGTTTCAGCATATTAACTGTGGATTAAAAAATGTACTTTGGAATTTTAAGCATATGTTTGTATATTGCTCAGCGCAAAGGGTTTGTGCCTGTTATGCTGAGTAATGATTTTTTGATTGTGTAAAAATAAATAAATAAATAAATATTATGTTGCTGAACTTTTGTCGGTACCCTTTTTCCATGTTTTAAAATATCTCGGTGGAAACGCTCACCCTTGTTCACTATTGGCGCCAAGGTTTGGTGGAAAAATCTCCAGGTGTGAGTCGAGGAAGTGAATTTTAATTAGTAACAGGATCCAAAAAATGTATACTGCCCATGTGTTCAGAGCTATTCTGAAGGTTTTAAGTATCTAGCTACGGGGCAAATTGATTGAAAATCTATTGCAAGATTCCACCCGGAAAACAAACAAGAATAATAGGTACCTTATAAAAACGTGGTAAAAATATCAAATCACCCGCTTTACATATAGGTAACACTTTCGTACTTAAAATTTTTCGTGTACAGTAGGTACCCGAGATTTGTGTCGAATAACGTTTATTAACGATGCGTAAGCACTTGCGGAGAGAGCACGCAGTACTTGATGGTGTACTTGAATGCATGTCATTGTTCTTCATTATGTAAAATAATAGAGTTTCACACATACGAAAACGTATTTCCCCCGTGATTGGATAGGCGTTTTGTGTCATTCCCAAGTAAAAACGCTCAAGGTCCACCTTTGTTTTTAATGGCCCTCTATAAAGTTCTAGCGGTAAGTATATGTGTAATAGCTTTAGTTTAGTCATAGAAATATGAGAATAGAATAGAAAAGAAGAATATTTATTTAAACTGAAGATAAATGGATAAAAACTCTTAATGAAAAATGTAGGTTTTAGGCACAAAATATGTCATATAACCAAAAATGTTGGATTCAAGTACATCAGAATCAGAAATTAAAAAAAAAAATGATCGTATGGCAGCAAAAATAGTTGTACAATGATGTCATTTTTTAAGTCTTTGTGCTTTGATTTTGTTTGATTATTATTTTTTACCATTCTTATCATCGACATGTTATATTTTTGTTTCTGCTCTCTTATGTTTCTTCTTCCATTTAAATTGTTGTTAAAGACACTATTACCCAGATTCCCTATCAGATCCGCTAAAGCTTAGAATCCGCCAAAAAATATATGAAAAAAGTAAATTTTAATTATCATTTTACAAAATTTAACACTAAAATTTTCAGAGGAACCGCTTATATCGTGTCGATTTTTTTATTATTTTCAGTAAAAAATATTATTTTGCTCTTATTTTCGTCATAAAAATACATTAATAGTTTTCTAGTAATATATCAAAATGAATTTGTTTGAGAAAATGAAAATTTTGCGGCCATGATGATAATGTTGAGATGGGGAAATCTTTCGTTTAAAATCACTTGCAGCTATATTCACTTTGATCGATTTCTTAAGCAATATCGCTTGGATTGGTTGAGATCACTTGTCATTGCCCGCGAAATTCTAAATTTTAGTTGATGTTAAATTTTAGCGGATCTGATAGGGAATTGGGGTATATAACTTAATAAAATAAATGCACATGTGTCTTATTTCATATGCACCGAAGGTGTTAACGTACATTTAAAAAAAAATGTTAAAAGAAAAAGCAATTTAAATTTTTTTCTTTTTAATGCCTAACTACTGCCATAAATTAGGATTTTTTTTAAATATTGAGCGACCGATCTGACATAGTGTTCTCTATCCTTTTTTCTTTAATGTTTTTTTTACGCGCTTGAAGAGACGAGATATGTTTTTCATTATATTTTTTTTTGTAATGCCGACAAAAATATATTTTTTCCAAACCCACATTCACAGAGGTTTTTGTGAGAGAATCGCAATCTTTGTCGGTATAACGGTGCTATACTCCACATTTCTTTGATTTCGTAGACAAGTTCTATGTGGATACAAAGAATACATCTTACATAAAGTTGCTCTGCTTTTTAAAATTCATCAATTGGAAATATCTACAAAATGTAGGTATTATTGTGTCTGTCATAGGTTTTTTATATTCTTTGAAATGCTTAGTCTATTTTCTGCTACAAGAGGCTTTATTTTGTGTTAGCCTTTATATGTCCTTGCTTTCGGATTGTTATTAATCTTGTAGACCAAAATGTCTAGACGGATAATAATTCTTAGAATTAGTCGATATGTGGAAGATTAGAAAAGGACCATAGAATTTGTGGAATCAACGGATTTTTATTAGGTATATTTTTTGTTTTAATGTCATAATATAAACGACAAAATATCGTATTTATTGTTTAAGACTTACATTCGGATTGTAGATTAGACAGTTTCATATCTCTATAGATAGAAAAAAAAATCTCTGGTTGGATACATACATTCTTTGTGTTTTTTTATCTACATAATATTTCAGAAATGTTTGTTTTTTTATTTGCCTTTGACAATACTTTTACCTTATATGTGAACATCACGCTCAAAATACAAATGCTACGTCAGATATTAATATGCCCAGAGCCGTACAAAATGCTGGAGAAGGTTCTTAAATACAATTTGCTGCATTAACTTTAATATATTTAGAGCTATTTAAAAAAATCTATTTTTTTAGTATCTTCATACAAATTTCTCAAAAAGACTTTTGGAAACAAAATTACTCATGTAAATGTTGAATGGAATCTTGGTATTACGGTATGAAAATGTAATAAAATAATTGTAGATTGATTTGTTATACATATAAATGTTATCAAATCTTATTATTCTCAATAAATAAAGATTTAATGAAAAAAATTGCAAAATGATTCCTCCATTTTGAAGTTTGACAGATAGCACAAATCACCCTCTATGGGTGGAATGCCCAATTAATTATCAAAGTAGGGAATGTAGCTAAGATTCAAACCACAGAGCTCTCTCTCTCTCTATGAACACTTGCAAATTATGTCGGTATGTTCGTATAATATTATGAGGTCGGTAAAAAAGTCATTCTTCTTTTTCTGTGCTTATGTCAGTTATAGAGGTCTGTTAAGCAATGGGAAGCTAGACTAGAACCTGTTTAAGTGTTTAATTACCTACCGATCAAGCCTGACAATCGGAATCAAAAACGTAAAGCAAAACGGGTATAAGCTAGTCTATAATATTAAATATCTATGGTGCAGGGGTAAAACAGTATAACTAGTAAAAACCATATTTTGAGTAAATCGAAGTTAAAGATTCAAAAAATTCTCACGAATCTATTTCATTAAAAAAGTTATTCTTTACTGTTTGACTTTCTTAAATGATCCTTTCTGAATTATTAATTCATAAAATAAGCTCATCATATCTGTTTTTTTATCCATAAATTACAAGAAAACTGATGGCATGTCTAACATATACTACTTTTCGCAAAACATTATATGCTATATATATGCTTTTACACTTATTTATAGTATGGTGTTATTGGATGATAAAAACTAGAATATCCATTTATTTGTTTTGCTTTTTACAAAAATATATAAAATAAACATCATAAAATAATAATATGATGTTTTTGTGATTTTTTTTTTCGTTTTTTTTCTATTGTGTGTGATATCTTTTATCTAGGTACTTAAGTACGAATGATTTGTAACATGTAAAAGGTGTTTTATGCCGTAAATGATTTTAAAATAAAATAAATATTGCATATATGAAATCTTTAACTAGTCATCATCGTCTACACCCTTGTCCTCGATTGAATCTGGGAAAATATTTCTTTCAAGTGATGTTGATGGTACATAAGTTTTTATAATAGTCATGAAACACGTTTTGGAATCAACGGAATAATTCCAAAAGGTCATTCTTTTTTGATTCTGGAATTTTTAATTGCTCTTTATATGATAATGGTGGCTCCAAATTAGCATTGGCTTGACCCCTTCATTTGTATGAAATTGATTTAAATGGCTCCTCTAGATTTAACTATTCTTTGTATAATAATATTTCAGGTTCATATTTTATTTCTCAACCACTTGACATTTTTCCAAATAAACTTTTCTCCCACATCATTTATTTTCCTCACATGCCCATGGCATACCCATGTGGGTATTTTTATTTTGCCTCCACATGTGTCAGAGTACATGGACACTGGACACGTGGAAAGTATTTGGAGTAATTGAGAGCACATGAAGCTACTTGATTGGCTCCTCTTCCTCCACGTGTAGCAAAATGCTTGGTTTAAGAGCATTCATAGATAGTTAGATTGAATGTCCATAACGAACGTTTGTAAAAAGCCATGGACTATTTTAAATCTGGAGTCGGGAGACATTGTTGCATATCAAACGCTATACTCATTTTTGTATCGTCCTGACTTGCTTCCTCTTTATCACGAGACTTTGATGCATACGCACTTTCAGCGAATTTATGATGTTCTTTTAGTAAATTTTCTAGAAACGGCTTCTCTTTCGTTTCTTTATAACACAGTTTCTTGGTCTCCTGTGACCATGTAGGACGTGTGCCTACGAAACTAGTCAGGATAATTAAAAATTGTGGAAAAGTTATAGGTGCAATCTTTTATCTTTTTTTTTCGTTTCAGCGTGTTTGAATTCCGTAGTTATTAGACTAGAAATGTAAGAAACGCGCCTTGAGTAGTTGTTCATCTTCAAATATTATTCAAAAAAAAAAAAAAAAATCCGAGTGTCGCTGGAAAATCTCTCATTGCAATTCATTCTACAGGGTTTGAGTGTTTTGCACTTGCGTTCCTTAATATGTTTTCCCTTCTCAGTTATAATATGCATTTCCAAAATTTCTCTTCTCTTTTCTTTCTTGCCTAATTTTGCGCATTCTGCCTTTGAGCCTAGGTTTTTGTTTTCTGAATCTAAAAAGTTGAGTATGTTCTTTTTTTTTTTTTTCTTTTTTTAAAAAAATGAATCTGTGCTCACTCGAAGTTAACACAAATACACTCCTTGACTCTTTCACAGTAAGCTACTTAAAGCTTGTGTCGTGAAAGAGGAAGATGGTCGGCACCTGGGATCGAACCACGACGTCCGCAGTACGAAAGCCGGCGTTGTAACCATTCATTAACCACCAATTCATTTGTAATTTTTTTTTAGCTGCCCACTTTCTTCATCCAAATAGTATTCCTTACTACACCACGTATTATCATTGTTAATCTTACCTGAATTATCATTGTTAATGTTCCCTGAATTATTAGTTTCGCACTTTTCTCATACATAAATTTGGTGTAAAAGAATACAAGTCTACGTTGAATTTGCGTAATTGCATATAACTTGAGATATACTTTTTTACGGCAAACAAAAACGACATTTTATTTCCGTACTCCTTTTCACATGCCTGTACAAAAGTCATATTTTTAAATATTAGTTGTATTATTATACCCCAACATAGATTATTTTTTTCTCTACATTTTGGTATAAATAACTCATTTTACCCAAAATGACGAGTTATACTGTTTTACCCCGGCACCATAGATATAATGGGGGTATCGTTCCCAGGTGCCGACCATCTTCCTCTTTCACGACACAAGATTTAAGTAGGTTTCTGTGAAAGAGTCAAAGAGTGTATTTGTGTTCACTTTGAGAGACCACAGATTTTTTTTTATATATAAAAATAAATAAAAGAAAGTCGGGTTAGTGCGATGTTTGATTTATTGCATTCTTCTCCGCTCCGGATAACGGAATAATAAAAATTCGAAAAATGGATAGCAAATAATGATAGAAAGGATACAAAATAATGATAGAAAAATGGACATAAAATATAATATTGAAGTGAGTATGCAACGGATTTACTGACAACAGCGCCATCTGTGAAACAATCCATAACAACACATTTTTATTTACTTTCAACAATTGATTTTCAAACATTGGTACACAGATTTTTGATAGAATTTATTTCAAGCTTTCAGAAATAATATTTTTTTAACATCAAGCATATTTTAAACGTATTTTTGTATAAATTACAAATTTGAAATCAATATTCATAGTAAGGACTACAGGACAACGTCTGTCAGGAAAGCTAGTTCGCATATAAACGAACAAGGGTGTATAATGTATATGCGAGCCTAACTCCAACTAGTGCTTGCACCTCTTTCCAATGATGTTTACAGGGCACATTCTGACAAAGAACGGACAGATGTCAAACGCCAATTTGAAATTCAAAAATAGAAAAGTTTGTATTATTGTCAAAAGTACCAAGAAAGTTACCAAGTTTTTCTAAAATTTCTAATGTTTCGCTCAACTTTTTAATTTTTTTTTCTTTCATTAGAACTTTCTCCTGACAAAAGCAAACTCAAGAAAAAAAATGCTAAATTGGTCCAGCCGTTCACGCGTGATTCCATGACCATGGGAAATGTGGATCCATGCATTTTTATATTTGTAGACAATTTATTTATTTGTAAATGCCTCTTGTTGTTGAATCGCTGTTTTTTTAGCTTTATTATTTACCATACTGTTATAACGAATGTTGGTTCGAAAAAGAGATGTAAGTTTTGTTAACAGCAGATACTACTTTTAAAATCTTATTTGTTTTCTCGGCCGGCAGATGGTGGATAGCAGGTGCTCGTCCAACCGAGCAGATGGCTGGGCGACTTCTTTCTTGTGCTTCTACTCGACTCTGCGATGAGGTCTTTGGACCTTGCGAAACCGTTGCGGATAAAATCGGCATTTTACAAAATAAAATTATAGTATCTACCAATTATGAACTTACGGTTTGTTTCAATAATGTATCTATCCATAGTTATCTGTTTAATGCTGTCCGACATCTAACCATGATTACTCGTCTATCGTTTCAATAAGCGAAGATAGCCACTCTAAGGATAGATAGATTTCTTCAGTTGTCATCTGTATGTTTTGTACGAATATATATGTCAGAGATTTACGGTTTATATGTTATATGGGTTAGAATACATATTACATATCCTGAAATATTTGCGCAAATTTATAATTTTTTGAAAAAGCCTTTTTTATAAACTAGCTTTCCCGAGAGACGTTGTCCTGTAGTCCTTTTGTAATTTATACAAAAACACGTTTACAATATGTTTGAATGTTTAAAAAAAATATTCCTGAAAGATTGAAAAAGTACCATCATAAATCTTCGTACGTGTCAATATTGTTTATTTCAATGGTTGTCAGGTAAACAATAATATTGTTGTTATATAAATTTCCATAGATGGCGGTGGCGTCGCAGAAAATCCGTTCCATACTAACTTTAATATTATATTTTATATCATTTCATATCCATTTTTCAGCTTTTTATTAGTTATTCTGTTACCCGGAGTGGAGAATAATCCAATAAAAAAAACATCGGAAGAATCTGTTCAGCCGATCTCGAGTTATAAGTGTTCGCACTAACCCGACTTTCATTTATATTATAAGATTTTTGCCACTTTACAAAATACGAAAGTGACACAATATCGTCTAAATCGGGGGATACCAAAACCATATAAATCACAAATTTCACAAGCTACTATAGAGATTAATTATTAATTACTTTATTTATTTATCGGAGACAGCAACAGAACACTGAACAACACAATCAATAACATAGAATCTCCAGTGCTCCAATATCAGGTATCTCCTGCATAGCTATTGTGCATAATTAGGTAGGTACAATCAATGTCTCTTGAGAATTAAAATCAAACCCAAAAAAAAAACATAAAATTACTGATTGTTATTCAATTCACAGCTCGGGGTTCTCCTAAATATAAATGAAAAATTCGGATAGAAATCTATCATTCATTATTGTTTATTGAAATACCTAAACAGGAAGATAGATAGATTATTGACAAACGATATGAGAAAGATAGGTTGTTGAAACCTGCCGTTATACGATGATCATTACAGTAGGTACAACGTGTCAGGATTTTATAGTGTAACTAACTCATTCTAGGTTCGTTTGGGAGGATGTGTGTATTGTTGTCCTCGCACCGACAGGCTCAGGTGGCCCGCTCTGTAGTTCAGTGAACCCTTATCGTAGGATGCGAGGGGCGCAGGGCGCAGCTTGAACGCGAAATTGATTTCGTTTATTATTGTAAAGTCCGAATTACTATTCCCACATATTATATCCTTGTCCTCTTTTTGATAAGATTTTTTAAATATATTTAATAGCCCGCGTCGTTCTCAAATATTGTTACTTGTGATTGAATTTCAATTATTTCAAATGTAACTTGATGCAATGACCTCCTTCCACACCATGTCAAAATCCCCCAGCTCTGTTTCGAAGGAACGGAACACGGTGTGAGAGGGTCTTCCTCGTCTTCGGGAGCCTGAATATTTTTATATTGCTTACTAGCAGCAAAACCTGTCGAATGACAGTTTGCTTATGCTATAAATCAGTTATATCGTTCCTCAGTATCTGATTAAATGTCCTTATTTTACTTTACCACGTTGAAAATTATGGACAATTTGACATTTCTATATAGGAACCTCTAATCACGTACCTATATAATAATAATAATAAATAAATATAACATTAGGTATTGTTTAAAATTACAGTGTGGTGACAGTAATTTTGACAGTCTAAAGGGCTGACTTTTCCCGAAGTTTCTCTGCCAGCCAACCCCTATATATCCATATTTCTGCCATATAATATTTTGCGCTGATACCTTCTATTATTGATTGTCATATCGACATTATTTATCACCTGTGACCATGCTGGACCTGTTGGTCTAGAAAAATTCAAATTGGCGTTCGACTACAAACGAAGATTTCGCTTAATGTATAGTGCGAAAAAATTAACTGTCCACTGGAACACGTATTTAATTATTTAAACCAAACAAAGACACTTATATAAAAAAATAGTAAGTGGACAGTTAATTTTTTTCCTACTCTACATTGTCGAAGAATTCGTTTGTAGTCGATCGCCAAATGCAATTTGTCTAGGCCCCCTGTGCCTTATATAATAATTATATAATAATTTGTGGAATAGCAAATTGAATGTTTTATGTAAATGACCTTTAATAAACCATGTATTAATAACCTTGTACAAATTTTGTAAAGATAGAATAGAAATAGACTACGGTGCCCGTGTATTATGGTTTAAAATTTAATCCATGATTATTACATTGTTATCCTACATTTTGTCGTACAAAAGGAAGAAAATAAATTGATACGAAAAAATCAGTTTAAAGTAGGTAAAAAGATCTCAACAATGCACTAACCTTTTCGTGCTTTTTATATTTTATTCTGTTACAATATTAGAATATAGACGGCTTAGAGAACTCTATTGAATAGATTCTGAGATGACTCTTTTGCCCAAATGTGGGTATATAATATAACGTAATATAGCTGTAGATTGTAAAAGTTTTTTTTTTATCATAACGGGACCGTCACAGACCGTGTTCTGTTGTTTTGAAACCCAGATAAGCGCGATCATTTTACGTTGACAACGTTCTCCAGAGGTCTGCTAAAATGTTAAATTTTTTTTTTTATAAAAATGAATCTGTGCTCACTCAAAGTGAACACAAATACACTCTTTGACAGTAAGCTACTTAAAGCTTGTGTCGTGAAAGAGGAAGATGGTCGGCTCCTGGGATCGAACCCACGGCCTCCGCACGAAACAGTACGAAAGCCGGCGTCGTAACCGCTAGACCACCAACCACTTCAAATCCCGGCATCCGTAGCGTTGCTTGCTGGCACGTTTGTACGTAGATTCTGAGTATGCACGTACGTCGTACATGGAACGTGCTTTGTTGTTATTTTAGACATTTGATTGATTTTTATATCCATTTAACGAATTGTTTTGTAAAACCTTCGTTTTTTGGCCGACGGTACTTTGTATTATATAGTATGCCAACCAATCAATCAAGTTTCCCTTTTTGATCCCACTAGGAGTATAGGAAGACAATACATGCTCGGCACTACGCTTGATATCGCGCAGTTTCGATAATCTCCTCCTTCGATATTTCTATATTATGTGAACAAATTTAATTAGATTTTTTCTACAAAGGTTACATAAAAAATGCATGCCCTGAAACTTTACGTCATTGTCAACTGTGTCACTGTCTATTCTATTCTATTTTGTTCCCAGTGATCTACTTTTCCAAACTGATTTTCACTATCGAAATGTATGCCGAATTTTGCTGGGATGCAAAATGTACGTTGCGTTCCGCGTTGCTACTCTCCTTTCGTAGATTAAAGTTATGTTTAATTCTTCAAACACATTATTTTCAACTTTGTAATACTTAGTCATTAAAAACATATATTTCGAATAAAAAATATAACCTATTGTAATACTGCAAAGTTAGTTTTATTTTTAAACATTAGTTATGTTTAATATATATGTACATATATTACGATGTTTAGTTTGTAGTTTACCTTGTCTTTTACTTTAGCCACGTTTTATGCTGCGAAATATACGAACATTTCTTTCTTATTCTGTTCCTTCTTTATATACATTGTTTGATCTCCTAAGAAAAAGTCGAATTTCGCGTGAAGACTCTGACCCGATTATGTATGTTCGTTTCTTAGAGGTGCGACCTGCTTATTCAACTAACAGCCTGCATCGTGTGAACTCACTTATATACATATTACATAGTACCTTACAGCTTGACTTCATTGAAAAACACACAAACGTTAGAGTATGATGTAGTGTTACGATAGCTCGTCCTTCCCAATCGCTAAAAGCCCCGCAAACATTTACAGAAGATTGATAACAACCAATCGATCTGCGATAGCGCATTTTCAAACATATAACGTAATGATTTCAGTGTGACACAGCTTTGTTATATTATTAACTGTGACGGATTCAAAATATCGGCAGGTCCCACAAGTTTGCTGGCGTGTTTCCGATAACGGATTCCGCCATTTTGTTGGTGCGTGTGTGCGTTGTCTAGGTATCACTATCACCGAAACGGTATCACGTGTTTTTTTAGGTCGAGAATCAAAGCTTTTCAGGTGCGTGTTATTTTAGTTTAGGGCTTCATAATAACAATTGCACGATACACCCTCCCGATGTAGGTTGGTATGTAGACGCGTCTCTATTACCAACACTTGCTGCTGCGCTTCTGGCTCATATTTCGAACTTCAGAGAACTAAGTCACCTCGTGGTGTAGAGGCGTACGATTCCTGCATGAAAGCATTCGTTTTTCACGTGTTTGATGGCTTTGTATCACTCCTATATTTACTTAACGTAAGGAAGTAAGTATAACTCCTATAATACACATGCAGTATGCATTACTATCTATTTCCAATATTATCTGTTAACTAGCTTATACCCGTCTTGCTTTACGTTTTTGATTCCGATTGTCAGGCTTGATCGCTAGGTAATTAAACAGGTTCTAGTCTAGCTTCCCATTGCTTAACAGACCTCTATAATGTAGCTGTTTTACCGACCTCATAATATTATACGAACCTACCGACATAATTTGCAAGTTTTCATAGAGAGAGCTCTGTGGTTTGAATCTTAGCTACATTCCTTACACCCTGTGATAATTAATTAGGCATTCCACCCATAGAGGGTGATTTGTGCTATGTGTGATAAATGCAGCTGTCAAACTTCAAAATGGAGGAACTATTTTGCATTTTTTTTTTCATTAAATCTTTATTTATTGAGAATAATAAGATTTGAATAACATTTATATGTATAACAAATCAATCTACAATTATTTTATTACATTTTCATACCGTAGTACCAAGATTCCATTCAACTTTTACATGAGTAATTTTGTTTCCAAATGATGGCTTACTGTCTCTTTTGAGAAATTTGTATGAAGTTCCTAAAAAAATTGAGTTTTTAAAATAGCTCTAAATACATTAAAGTTAATGCAGCAAATTGTATTTAAGAACCTTCTACAGCATTTTGTACGGCTCTGGGCATATTAATATCTGACCTTAACGTCTGTTTTCTACGATTGATGAGCCTTCAAAAATATAAACGGACTAAAATATTATGTAGATTGTATACCGTATATATCAGCTGTGTTGCACAGAATAATAAATATAGGACCCTCCATCATCTTAAGTACCTATTTCAAAAATTTACAAAACCTTTCGACACTACTTACTTCTTATATTCAAAGGGAATTTCGAAATTTCCATGGGTTCATCACGCCAAATCTTAAAGATTTTTCGAGAAAAACCTATTCAATGCCTCCAACTAATATTTTTTTTATTTAATGTTTAATGAAGTATTATGTAGGTGTGTAGATTAAAGCTCTCATTATTTCGGATTAATTATAAATTCTAGTCTCTTGTCCATCAAGGATTCCTCATTTTCAGCAGTAGCTCATTCTGACTCCTTGAGGGAATAAATGCTGAACTAATCACTCATGCTATTTTGTTTTTGTACACATGTGAACCGATTAGCGTTTTATCACCGTGATTATACCTATGTACTTCAACGAAGATTACGGTGTGTTGGGAATAGTGTGGCCTGCATATCGGGTTACACCGAGGATCGAGGCCTGCGCGCAGTGTGTGCAACGTTGTCACCTACTCAAAATGCTAGAATTTCAGGGATTGTAGCGGTCTTTATCTCGTTTGACTACACTTACATAATATCATAAGAATAGCACACTTACAGAAAACCTTTACACGGTGATTCTTGGTAATATTGTTCAGATGTTGCTATCCTCGTACGCCAACCATAAGTACAAGGAACTCCAGCAACATCTGCCGCCTTGTTCCTCGCCACCTTCGTGAATATTTCACGTTTTGAACACGTGTTCACCGTTATATATATACCTGCAGTCGCATGTTTTTTACTCGCGCATCTTTGTCCCATATCGATGTTTCGTTGTAACATGGAATGTTGTGGTTAAATTTATGTAATATTCAGGTTATTTAAGGGCCTATATAACGGCAAATTTTGATCCTTGTAATTGTAATTTTTCTTATGCGTAGGTAAAAGGGTACACGTTTATCAAATGATGGCTTGTTTGTGAAATTCCAAGCGCTTCCATCCATCCCCATTCATGTAGGTTTAAAGCAGTCCAACCTACACCACATCCCATTTATTTTTGTCGACTCTACACCGTATATTCCTGGATTGTGCTAAAAGCCAGACAGCTTCTGTCTAATTAGTTTCTGGTTCCTTACTGACGATGCGGACCATTGTCGATGTCGATCATCGAAAACTAGTCTTACACCATAACGAGGGCGTACCCAAAAAAACGATAAAAATATACCATTTTTTTTATTTTGTGGCCTGTCAGACGAAATGTCTGGGTTATTTATATCAATATCATTTTTAAAGTATGGTTGGGATGGATTTTTCTTATTTCTTGAAGATTCCTCATGTTTGTGGGATTCCTCATGTTGATTGGGATGAAATTCCAATTTTGCCCGTAGCTCAAATCGAAATCATATTTACACGAATTAACAGTATTTACTTGAAATTGAAATAAAATATAGTAGAGCTGAAATTCAAGTGTTTGGGTGCCTTACGTTTGTCTTCATAAAGCGAAATGGGATTCATCTTTCCGTTAACTTCGAAAAGGTTGTGAGTCACATAATACGCCGATGAGTCATCTCTGTCTCGAATTGTTTCATGGTATTTCCCCGGTCTGAATTACTCGGAAGGTTCGGGTGCCGATTGTCCATTTCGGAAGTATGCGGCATTCCTTCCCGTTTGAAGGAACTGTGAGAATATTCTCCTCAAGCATGTCGTTTTAAAGCTTATACCTAGAATGTAGGCTCTTTCTTCTAAGCTTATAGTATAAATGATGATGACATAACCTCGACAGTGTTTAATGGTGCCTGAATATGTATGTACCTGTTTTTAAATCAATTTGATTTCTTGAATCCAGATAATAAGATGGCATGATACATACATAACGAGCTGACCCCTTGGATTGGGGATTTTCGGGCTGAAAGGTTTACTCCTTCCGGAATGATAGGACTAGGTGAATATGGATGGGAGGGCTCATAGAAGGCAGGAAGAAAGGAATCAGGTGTAGGAAATGCCCTGCATGTTGGACAGCCATGCAGGGCACCCCCCAACTAGCAAAATAATGGTTGAGACAACGTCTCAACAGAAGTTATATAACTGTCATATAAACGTATATACGACCCGAAAAGGGCCCAAATTATACGACGTTTTAATTGCATAGTGGTTGTGTTATAGTGTTTTGATGACTAATTGGTTACATATTCGTCGAGTTGTGGTGACAACTGCGACTAAAATCGTTATATAGTGGTTGGTTAGACACATCTATGCGACTAAAATCGTTGTATAGTGGTCTGTTCGACACATCTATGCGACTTTTACGTTACGTAAATGTCGTAAAAAGGTGAATTTGCAACTAATTATTATGTTATAAGTACACGCTAGTTTTTTCGACAGTACAGAATATAAATGTCAATTTTCATATTAAATTATTAATATTAAGATAACAGATATAATAAATTTAGTTGAAATCTTCATCAATAATGTGCTGTGTTGAATATTACTATACGCACTCCTAATTTCCTTGGGGATTTATTTTTTTCGTCAACTACGGGTAAATTTGTGTTTTTGTAATAATGCCCTTATCAAATTTTTCAGAAATAACTAATGTTAAATTAATAATTAATTATAAAATCTAATGACATTTTCGCCATCTTTCTGTAGTTATATAGCGACTTCTATTCGACGTCTACATAACGACATGTCATATAAGTGTATCTTATATAACATATTTATTAACGCTCTGGTATAGGTTCAGTATAGGGTTGCCAACTTTTTTTTTCGAGAAAAGTTTTTTTAATTTTGTGCAATTTTACTAAATGTTTTACACACACAATCAACGTTGGTTTTTGTGAAATAATAATATATTGCCACTGAAAATATACCCATCTGTTGTATTTTTATTTGTAATGGCACGTCTACAAGCTTGCGGACGTCTGGCACAGACAGACCTACACAAACTTATGAACGCCGTTCATAATCTGTCGGATCTAGGCATTTCTTATGTTATAATTATTAATAAAAACTAGAGATGAAACAGATAGCATTTTAGCCGGATGCCGGATATTCGGCCAACTAAGCAGCCGATAGCGTAATAATACTATTTTAATTTATATACATATTATTAAGAACGCGCGTGAAAGTACATTTTCTTGCAAAGTATTATTGTTGGCACTTTAGCCCAATATTAATATAATTATGTTTGTATTATGATTTCTCGAAAATTTATGGGCAACCCTAACTATACAGAATAAGTGTATGATGTATTATGGATATATAATGGTGGTTTGGAAACGTTTACACGATTATGACTCACATAAAAGTCGTCTAAATTTAACTTATACTACTATTGATGTTAAATAAAAGTTTTCTTACCACCGATATATGATTCAATCAATCAATCAATTCTCCCTTTTCCACCCCACTAAGGGGCACAGGGAGGCAACAAGAGCTCTCCATTGCGCTCGATCTTGCGCAATGTTTATGACCTCCTCCATATATGATTAGTTGCATAAATTAGTTGAATTTACTTTTACTCGACTTTTATTGTTATATTATGGAGGTTTGAAACCTTTTACACGATGAAAGTCACATAAAAGTCGTCTAAATGAAACTAATATGATGATTATGTTATATAAAAGTTTTCCTGGCACCAATATATGATTAGTTGTATAAATTAATTGAATTTACTTTAACTCGACATTTATTGTTATATTATGGAGGTTTGAAACCTTTTACACGATGAAAGTCACATAAAAGTTGTCTAAATGAAACTTATATGACAATTGTAGTTATATAAAAGTTTTCCTGGCACCAATATACGATTAGTTGTATTAATTAGTTGAATAAACGTTTACTCGACTTTTTTATGTAACCTTACACGACTATATAACTAAATGTTCGAATTCATGACTTCTTTACGACGTGGCAGTTACGGAAACACTTTAATATAACATTTAAAGGACTTAAGATCGTATAATTTTATTGTTATATAACCTTTCTGCTAGTTGGGCCCGTACTCTCTTCGGCTTGTTGACCCTAGCATCCACAGAGACTGAATGTAACTGCCGTTTCAGCCTGGGCCAACGTAACAGGGTCCACCACTTGTAGGTGAGAGTCGAGTTGAAATTCAGTGGCTGATAGGCATTAAATGCTCTTTTATTGCGCGTAACATTTCCTTGGACCCCTACATTATACTTACTCCAATTTGTATTGTTGTACTGGCGATTACTCATCAGTAATCGTTACAAGGGATTCAAAATTGCTAAAGAGCTTAATTTATGAACTGCTCTCGATAACTGAAGATGGAAATTTGTCCGAAAACGTTTCAACCAATTTATTCGTACTTAAGTAGAAATATGTGCTATGTGCGTATATCATGAATAGAATGCTGCTCCTTTGGTGTTAACCTGTATTGAGGCTGGCTTAAACTATAACTTGCGTACTAATTTAAAGTTACAGCTATGACAGGAGGTAATATTCTTCTTGGCCTACTTTATACAAATTCTGGGAAACTTTCTGAAAAATTGCCTTCTTAATCTTTACCCATGTAGATCACTCACTCGGAAGCGGATTGCCATATTAAAAAAAGAAAGAATCTTTACACACTATGTTAGGTACCATAGAAGCAATATTTTCTGTTAGGTAAGCTTTGATGATTTGAAGTAGCATAATGACAAATTGTTGGTCTTGCAGATTCTTTACGTTGGTGTCCCAGCGTGTTATCTGTTGTGATGATCACTGCGCCGAAAGGGGGTCACGGACGTGAGGTGGTGGTACCTACGTGGTGCCCCATTCAGCGGTGACAGCTCTATTATTCGCCCAGCCACCTACACCTCGCGAAAGGAAAGTGAAAAGCCGTTCTTGGCTATTCGTAGCAGCACCGTGAACCATTCACAATGCAGATTTCATTGCCTACATTATAATCTACTGATGATATGAATTATGCAGCGCTCAATAAAAATTGCAATTATAACTACAGCTTTGTATTAAAATAAGTGCAGAGAAACATTCTCACACTACTCTATTATTATTATTTTTCTATGTTTCCTAACTGTAAATGTGATTTGTGCTCTTTTTGTCGTTCAAACTTTTCAAGAGTGTTTCTTAAATTACTTGATGAATCAAACAGTAATATACATTTATTCTAACAAAAATATAGCTGGAGAAACTTTATCCTTTAAGCACTTTCCACCAGTCAATCTGTCCCGTCTAATTTAAGACTGGATTTCAAGCATAAATCTTATCCGATGAGCCCGTGACCTCTTGATGAGAAGTCGGCGCCTGAGCAACTAGACTACCGAGTTCGGCAATAAGATAATGAATTATTTATATAGCGCCGTTTTGTTATCAATAACACCATTTCAAAAACGTTTCGTAAAACCAATTGTATTCTATGGGTCAATCAATCAAATCTCCCTTTACACTGCACTTATAGGGCATATGGAGGCAACAAGAGCTCTCCATGGCGCTCGATCTTGCGCGACAGTGGGTAATTCTATGGGTACCCACCTACAAACTTATGACTTATCGTCGTTGAATCGAAATACATGAGTGTTTTAGAATTTCATTCTGAATAATTTGGTACATCAAACAATATTTTGTCAAAATTACTTTGCTTTGCGTCCACATAAATTACCACAAATGTTGTTTTTTATGCGCAACGATCTTATGCAAGGAAAAACAAAGTCTGTATTACTTTAATTTATATGCAGGGATGAAGTTCGATCATAGGGTAAAAATACGTAGAAAGCCGATTCCGACCCGCGCCGACCGGCGGCGGCGCAAAGAATGTTACTATACATTTGAATGGGGATACCCACAGAAAAAGCAGGAACTCGCTTTCCGGTATGCCCATTTAAATGCATTGAAACCATGGACAACAATCTTTGAGCCGGTTGGCGCGGGTCGGAATCGGCTTTCTACGTGTTCTTACCTATTGTCATTAAGATGAAAGGTCTGAATTTCTCAAAAACTTTCGTGGGCATTGTTTACACCTCCTCATTAATGACATCATAAATTTTATTGAGCTAAAAATCGCTCATATTTTCAAAACTTGATGTACCTATTTTCATATGGGGTTGATTCCAAGTTTATCCAACTTCAGAATACTTATCTCGTGCTTTTTTAAATGATGTTTTGTAGAATATGTTGTAACGTTGCTGTTTATTGTTTGTTGCAGGGCTGTCACGGACCCGAGAGACGGACGAAGGGTGGCTTTAAAGAAGCTGCCGAACGTCTTTCAGTCGTTAGTGTCATCAAAACGGGTATTTCGGGAGCTCAAGATGTTATGTTTCTTTAAACATGAGAACGTGAGTATTCCAATTACATACATTCATATTCAGTACAGACATACTACACATATATCGCAAAAATGCAGCGTCGAAACCGTTTTCAATAAGTTTCCTTCTTTACCAGACGTTTTTGAGTGGTTTAAATTGTACAATCTTTTGAATTTAGAAGTCCGTTTGAAATATTGTGAAATTGTTAGAAAAATTACTCTATCCCTTATTTTAATTTATTTTCATTAAATATACAACCAAAACTTGATAAAAAAATAAGAAATAACGATAGTAAATTCAGCACAAAGTGTGAGTTGCAACAACATTTTGTTTGTTGAAGAATAAGAATATACAATAGTGGAACACATTCACATACATTCATTATGAAATCAACAAAGTAAAACAGAGTCAGAGGACGATAGTAGAGTAATGAACACAAGAATACTTAGAATATGGAAGATGTAAAATGTATGTAAAAGAGGATACAAAACAAATAAAGCATGTATACCTACAGGATAACAAAATATACCTAAATATGATTAAGATTCATTACTTAAATTATGAGTGAAATCAATAATTAAAAGTAATTAACTAAGCACTGGATGAGAGAGGCTCAGGACAGGAATGATTGGAAGAAGAGGGGGGAGGCCTATGTTCAGCAATGGACGGAGACAGGCTGATGAAGAAGAAGAAGGACTAAGCACTTCTTTGATCATCAATAATATTATATGATCTCGATGTCTATGACTGACGCCAGAATGCAAATGATTTAGTCGTTCATTTACGACAATTGAGTACACATAATTTTTCCTTGTGATTATCGACAGATTTAACATATCGTTATTTTTGTATTTATCGCTTCTTTAAAAGATTAAGTGGTCGATACGGAAGGTCCAATTGAAACATCTGTTAAAACTTTGAACGTGCGCCATGTAGAATTTAGTAAATTACGCATGCTTGTAAATTAACAATAGTATGCCTTTGAGGAGAAATAAACTACGTTTAGGTGATCGGTTGAGGAAAATAATCTGTTCCATGACTGTATTCGTCAATCAAAACATTCGTTTACAATGGATTGTCAATTTACCATAGATTTTTTCAGAATTACGTCTAATTCTTTCGAAGACTTTAAAAATCAAGACTTTGTCTTAGTCTCCTGTGACCATGTAGGACGTGAGCCTACGAAACTAGTCGGAAAATAAAAATTTGTGGAAAAGTTACACAATTTTTTTATTTGATCTTTATTTTCAAATAAACTCCGCCAAGAAATGCATGTTCATCAGTTAGTGAATTTTATTAAAATCAAGACTGTTAATCTAACTGATCAGAATATTTCGCACAACATTGCCAGAGAAAAGATTCAGAAAAGCTTTGGAATAACATCAGAAGGGCAGTATGTACGGAGAATCTAGAGTCAGATAAGAAATTTGTGAGAGTTCAGGTTCTTAAGTGCTTCGTAGGCTATGAATTTTTTCTTCTTTTTTATGAAGTTGGACACCAGTTGGTTTCTCAGTTTCCAGCAAGGGTTTCGGAACTCAAGACAGTGTAAGCCCCCTTTGAGGACGTCTTGCAGTATTGGAAAGGCAATATTTTAAATAATCAAGGACAATAGCTTTTCGGACACATGGATCATGCGCACAATCAAAACGAACGTCAAAAACGCAGTATGCGGTCGTGTCACGTCCTCCGAGATTTGACGAGACTTACATGGAAATTCAATTTCATTTGTCCTCTGTAGATGCTAAATTTATTGCTTAAATTTTTTGATGTCGATAACCGATCACCTACTGTGTTCACTCTTAGGAAGATTTTTGTGTATATGAGTAATTTGATTTGATCTCCTTTCATGTTTTGTACGCTTTGAACTGAAATGTACCTGTATCTCGTTTACCGAGAACTGGATAAGGTCGACGGGCGGAGAATGTAATGTCTTTTGTTGAAAATTTGGTGTCTATAATAATTGGTGGACACTAATGTCGGATGCACGGATGGATTCGGGCCGTTGACATCCCACTGCAATGGCCGTGCATTTGGCCGACATTAATGTATGCACGTAATTTATGACAAGACAAGCCGAAACAAAGCGGCGCTAACAAATAAATGAAATATCGGATGCGTGTGTGTGTCATTCTTTTATCTTGCTTTTGTTTCATTTCACGACAGCGCAATTAATTTTTGGTGTTATTGTTTTTTTATGTATCCCAAGATAAAGAAATCTCAAGTGTCTTACATTTGGATATTTTTTTATCCAGGTTTGAAAAGAGAGTTAAATCACGTGTTTAGTAACGACGCTTCCTTGTCATGCGTCAGCAACACTTGATAACTGCCACTGTTTTGGAGAAATACCTCAATAAGTTTTATAATTATGACAATAAATAATTCTGCACATGTACCTGATGAAACTTTGTTTTCATATTTACAACAAACTTTGTTTAACTGTGTGTTGTTTTTGTGTCGCTCTATTTGTTTTGTAAACATGTATATTGTTACGCAGCGAATCTTTTTTGCAAAAATAATGTATAAAATGTGTTTTTTATGTTTTGCTTTCAGGTGTTATCGGCGCTGGACATTCTACAACCACCCCACATAGATTTCTTTCAAGAAATGTATCCTTTTTTTTGCCATCTACTAGAACAAACCGCTTCTAATCGCAAATACTGAAATATAGTAACTTAATTGTATGACGTGCGAATGAATACAGGTCACGGTTCATAGTATGACGTTGCGCGAAGGACTTGCTATCTTAATGACTAATAAGTAGATAGATTATATGGCACAGCAGTTCTCTTTGTCAACTTTTTAGTTTTACGTTTTAATTAAATTAATATTGCTCTCGGTGAGGCTAAGGTTAAAGATGCTTCGGACAGTATTTAGTTGTTGTCTCGATAAGGTGACGCGTTTTCTTTCTTTGTGACGCAATCGCACAAATCACAAATACCGGTGTCTCTCGTGTTTTCCTTGGACGGTGTCCTCGCGCATTGTTTCAGCATCCAGCGGGTATCCTTTGTGCTCTGCCAATTCCTTTGTAGCCGTTTACAAGAAAACTATAATGCTGACTCAAGCAGGAACGTAATACACTCGAGGTTTATTTTAATTTACGTGCTGTACGCAAGAGACTGCCAAATATCGCGTCGAACGCGTACTTAATTATTAGTCACACTATTAAAACATTACTGTCGAACTTATACAATGATTTCAAAGATGTACCTACACAATATTTACTCCAAGTTTTAATAATTGAATCGATATGTAAGCAGGTGGCGGTGTTTTCTTATAAATTCGGTTTCGCGTTCGACATCTGTCCCACAGTAATATTGCAAACCGGTTAGCTGTTTCTTTTCCTTCACTTTATTATGGCTTAGCATCTTGCAGAGACCAGCGTGGTGCTATCGCCAATACTATAGTTTAAACCCAGTTCCCACTTCAGCATGTGGAAAATATTACCAATTTTTAGATGGAAATGTAAACTAGGCGTGTTATATTAATCGATCATTTCAGATGGTCGAGAGAAGTGCTTTATTGCAACTATCAAACAGCTGAAAGATGTCAAACGCTAATTAAAAATGATGAAAGTTTATAATGTCAAAAGCACTAAGAAGGTTAGCTACGCCAATGTCTCTTAAATTATCTAATGTACCGCACAACTTCCTTCATTTTTCTTTCTTTCATATAAACCTTCTCCTGACAACAGTAAAGACAACAACAACAAAAAATTAGCAAAATTGGCCCAGCCGTTCACGCATGATAAGATGACCAAAGGAAAAAAGCGCTCCATTTTATATGATTTTTTATAAATAACTTTTTTTAATAGTTAGATGAAAATATGAATAATTAGAAATAGTTAGATTTCCTTGGTTCCACTTAAGGCGTCTCGCCGCCGAACCTCCGTGAAGAGCATCGGGCAGGGGTGGCTTGACGTTGTATTGAGTTAGGGTGGTGGGCCCGTTGCCTGGCAACGCAGCCCACGGAGATGTTGAGGGTTTCTCACCCCCAGCAATACAATTTCGGCGTGCGGCCGGCTATATTTGTACCTAATACGGCATCGGAGGTTGGAGAGTGGGACAGATGACGAAGCCTGCCCTGCCTTGGAGGAAATTACTCCAATGTAATCCTGAGTTGAAAGGCGTTCCACATGGTATTTAGCAAGGTACTCGATACTTTACTGCAGTTGCTCTAAAAGATTAAGGGGATTCTTTTTCAGCAGGAGAAAAACAATATTTTTGTTTAGATCTGAAACTTTATGTAGCATCTATAACATAAAAGAAAGTCGGTTTAGTGCGAACACTTATAACTCGAGATCGGCTGAAGAGATTTTTTATAATTTTTGGTTTATTAGATTCTTCTCCGCTCCGTATAACATAATAACTAATAAAACACCGAAAAATGGATAGCAAATAATATAAACTATAATATTAAATTTATTATGGAACGAATTTCCTTAACTGAAAAATTTTCGAAAACTTTAGAATATAAAATTTTTAAATTTCCTGAATTGAAAAATTCTATAGAAACATAATTTTTATTTACCTGACAACCATCATTGACATTAAACATATTGGCGCTCTATCCAAATCCAAACAGTTGATCCACAATGCAATCCTGATACCATCCGTGATGGATGGGAGTGAATCTTGGACATGGACGAAAAGTCTGGAAGTTGGAATAAATACTTTAGAAATGAGATCACTGCGTAGGATATGCGGAAAGAGACTGATTGATAAGGTGAGGAATGATATTATTAGAAAGGAATGTGGAGTAAATGTTAGCGTAGTGACTAGAATGAAAGTGAATAAATTAAGTTCGTTTGGGCATGTAGAGAGAATGAACGAAGAGAGAATGACTAAAAGTATATATGTATTAATAAAGCATTTGGAGGAAGCGGAAGAGGTATGTTTGGATAGGAAAGAATGGAAGTCCGTTCTCTCTGCCTACCCCCTTCGGGAAACGGCGTGTTGGGTAAAAACAATCTATGGATTGTGTTCGATGTTGGACTTATGCTAACACGACCTGTCAGTGAACTGAAAAAAGTTGAAAAATAGCTGTAGTTAAATGTTGTCAACACTTTCGTGTTTGATTTTTAACGTTTAAATTTGAAATTGATTCCCTTCGACCTATGGCTGACTCTTTGGTTTCTCTACACTATCCAACTTCATTTATTTTTTCATCTGAAGAATAAAGTCGTAGCTGTCGAAAAACTGTTAATGGTTTAAAAAAGATGCCGATTCTTAATTCAATGTATAGACTCATTTTTCGTTTAAAATAATATACTCAAGTGTTTAAAAATAAATTCTTGTCAATTGTAATTTGAACCTTTATTGCTCTTTAACCATTTAAAATAAGTATGACTTTAAAACTATCGTATGTATTAACGTTGCATATTAACGATCGGGTCTATTGATCAAAATGAAATCACTCGAAAATTATACTGCTTTGTTCTAGTTAATGTTTTTTTTCTATTTTTATAACAAGGTATATTCATTAGAATATCACGGTTAATTTTTGCGTAAACGATATAGATAACTGTTTTATTAATTTTTTTTATAATTACCCACTTATGTATGAATTAATATGTAAACCAATTCAATGTCAAACCCTTAATTTTTAACAGTCAATGTTGTGGAAACTCATATAATAATATAAAAGAAGTCGGGTTAGTGCGAAAAAGTATAACTCTTTTTTTATGATGCTTGATTTATTGGAAAAGTTGAAAAAAAAAATGAATAAGAAATAATATAAAATATAATATTAAAGTTAGTATGGAACGGATTTCCTGCGACGCCAACACCATCTAAAAAATCTGTAACATCGGAATTATTGTTTATCATGACAACCATTCAAACATAATATTTTAAACGTATTTTTGTATAAATTACAATTTGGAAATCAATTTTCATAGTAATGACTACAGGACAACGTCTGTCGGGAAAGCTAGTTTTTAATGATAACAAAATTACTTTGTAAAATTTCCACTTTATTTTATCAAAATATAGGTATACAGTTTCTGCAATACTTCTGTTTTTAAAGTGTTAATAATCCCTCATGAGTTGCTCATGCTTTTAATGGACTAATAGTACCTATATTTTCTAATTCGCTGGTTGCATCGCATAATTAGAAAACGTTATAACTAGGTATTTATTATATTAAAAAAAAAAACTGGAGCTATGTATGCCTGCTTATTTTCAGAACTTTCAGAATCCTCTTTCGCTATGAAATGAATATTTAATTCGAGCAGTGTGTTATAATGTTTCAGCTCTCTCGTCTTCATGTATCCGTAGCTATTATGATAATTGCTACGGAATGTTTTATGAATGCGGTGACTGCTACGTCATTTTAATTTTAAATTCCTTCACTCGACGACTCCTTCTTGAACATTCTTCTTTTGAAAATTTTAACTACCATTTTAGGAGGGAACTGATAAATTAATATAGTCATATCCTACTAGGCTTAATTAACCTTTCGAAAATTCCAACACATGTCTTATTTATAAAAAAGAATAATATACGACTTCTTGACTTTATTCAGGATCGATTCCTGTAGGCAGTAAGAGTTGTCTACCATGCCATTTGCAGTTTAATTTTATTTTAATTTCGCCGTGTACGTCAAGGGTATAGGCAGAGATGAAACCAAGGAACCGTTCACCCACCAATGCGCAATAATTCACATAAGTGTTCGATCTCGCCCTCAAGGATGTAGTGTTATTTAAGTCATAATCTGTCTTGCTACGAGTAGCCCTGCTTTCTCAAAGTTAAGTTAAGGTCTTCCTAGAGCTCTTATATTTCCTTGTCCTCCGAACAGAATGTTAAGACTGGTGCATCTTTCTAATTTCAAATAATTTTTTTGGTCTCTGCTAGCATTGAGAGCTTAGTTAGGTGATGGACTTTTCTAAACTCTTTCAATCGTTACATTTTTTTACCCATGACGCCGTGTCCCGCAAGGGGTAGGCAGAGAGAGAACAGATTTCCACTCCTTTCTATCCTATCGCACTCTTTCGCTTCTTCCATCGACATACCATTTCCCATACAACATCTCCTATTTCACTTGCTTTTCTGTCCTTCCTTGAGGACGGAATCGTTGTGTTCGATCCACGTCATTCCCGCTCGTCCACGTCTTCTTATACCCATCGTTTCAGTCTTATAAATTCATTCTATCAATCATTCTATTTGCTTCCATTCTTTCCACATGCCCAAACCATCTCAACTTATTGACATTCATCTTTGTCACAACACTAACTTCCATACCACATTCCTATATGGATATGGACATAGAGTATGGACTCTACAGATTCTTCTACAGATACTGCATTCATACTACATACTTTTTTCGTCCATGTCCACGTTTCAAATCCATACATCATTGATGGTAACAGGATTGCGTTGTGCGCTAGTTTCAAAATCTTATATATAAAAATTGACGTAAACATGTCTATCAGATGTGATTCATTGTTTTTGGTTGTGAGTTACTGGAAATGTATTTATACGAAGTCAACTAGTTTGTATAGGCAGTAAGTATATTGTTATGTTGTGTAGCGCGTGCTCGAGGACATGTTGAATGTTTACGGTAGCGAGGAAGTAAAAACAATGTTCTGGCGACCGAACAGGTCCGCATGGCGATGCGCATATCTACCCAGGTGATGGGCTCATCGCATGGCCGCGTTCAACAATCCAGACCCGCCGTACCTGCAGAGGTGCAGACTGGAGACGCGCCCAGAACAAGGTGCACACAGAACGAGTCTTGAACTCGTTGAATGTGACGATAGGCCGACTGGTGTTGGCGCAGTTGGTCGCGGATCAGGACGTCCCATACCATGCACGACGCGACTTCTCTAGGCGTCTTTCTAACCCATTACTGCACACGGTACACAAATGTGTACACTGTACACTAAGTCATATTTTGTAAAACCTGTCGGGCGACAGGCATAGAAAAGGGTCCCTAATGGTTTGTCCTAAATTTCAGTTGTATCATCCCAATTTTCATTTATACCACCTTGGGAACTGAGAATGACATTATTGATTATTTTTTTAACCATAGTAATGTTGTGTACGGTGTCATGGAAACCATATTATTTATTATTAGCTAATATTTGCTGCGGATTGGTCTCCTTCGGGCTTGCTTGCGGTTTGCGGGGGGCCTCAAGGGAGAATATATGTATCCACAACCTAGAAATTTTACATGTTAAGCATCGCATATTAAATAAAGAATGCGAACAATGAACTTACCAATTATTATATAGGATTATTGAATATTAATTGTGATATTGTTGATTTTTGTACAAATTAATTACTCATAAGACTAAAGTGTGACCACCATGTCGAGTACTGCGCGCGACAATGGGTAAATGATGTCGTTAAAATTAACCAAGATACCTATGTACATACTTTTTTCCGAATTAGATTTTTTATTCCAATTCTTACGAATTTTGTTCTTATCTTAGATATTTCTTTTTGTGGTATGTACACCTTTGTCGTTTTATTTTTCTTTGAACAAAAAACACACGGTTTTATTTTTTTTTGTGTACGACTAAATTCCTTTTATTTGTCATTCAATAATTTCATGCTAAATGGGAAATTAATAATAATTTTTAATTTTGAAGATTCTTTGTGTTTATCACGATAATATTATGTTCTTGACAATATACAACAAATAATTTGATGTTGCTTTTAAAATTGAGGTTTTGTCTGGGGAAGGAATGGTCTGATAAACAATAAAGCCCTTCAAAAGAGAATTTATGGTGAATATTCTGAAATATTCTAATCGGCATGTTCTATTTCTACATCTTTATAGGGCTTGAAACATCGAAATTCAGTACGAAAATCTTTCTGTTATTTAATTACAATTAAGAATTTTTTTAATGTAACCTTGAAATAAAAAAGGCTATTTTATATAAATACATTCATTCTCCCTTTGTGACCCGACTGAGGACGATTTTATAACCATTCGTTAGTCAAACGTCTGACCAAATAAACTAAAATTGGATCCATTTGCTCTTTTGTCGTCGTAAAACAATCCGTTAGTCAATTTTCGGTAAGATTTTACTAGCGGAGGTTTCCGACCGTCTAACTCTCGTAAAAAAGGGACTTCACTACAAGAACATTCAGCCAAACATTCCAAAAAATCCATGGTACAATAAGAAACCTTTTTCTAAATTCACTGTTTCCTCAATTTTTAGAATAAGATCCGGGCACTGTATAGTAAATTCTCACCTTAACAAAATTAACGTCCTTGATTCTCCTGAATGTAAATGTGGAGCAGAGGAAGAGACATTAGACCATGTGTTTTTCTCATGCCCACTTTTTGACTCCGAAATTTTCCTACTCAACATTAAACAAATAACACTTACCTACCCACTGTCCATAAGTTTCTTACTCGCCCAGGGTTGTGACAGAATTAACGCCGCAATAATAAGGTGCATCCAGTTGAACGAGAGAAACTTTTGATTGGATGAATCTTACTTTGTTATATTTATATTTTATTTTATTTGTTATTGTAATTATTATAGTATATCGTCACACATTAGGTTTAAAAAAAAAGAATTCTATATGTTAAACACCACCGATGTATAATAAGGTATCTTTAGTTAAGTAAAATGTATTGATATAATATAATATTATACTATTGTAATATATTATAAATCTGTATTTAGGCACATATCACTCTTATAGGGTGAGTTGCCGTAATAAAAAAAAAAAAAAAAAAACTCTCGTAAAACATTCGTCTTTAAGTGATATTTTTTTATACAAGGTGAAATATTCTTTTTTTTTTTAATTTTATTTGCCGTCCTACAAACTTTATTTAGGTTTTCAGCTTAGTTATGATGAAACAGGCGTTTTCAGAAGTCTGGTCAAAAGCAGCAAACAACAATTCTATGACATAATTAAAGTTATTTACACAAGTTCGGCTGCGTATTTGCCTCCGAAAACTAGCGAAAAGCCGAAATCTTCAAGTTAGTCTAAAACCGTTCAAATGTACCTACTAATCTAAAATATAAATGATTGGACAATTAATTAATCAGCATCCAAAATCTTTCCCTGGTCATGGAAATTAGAAATTCTGAAATTAGTGATCTATCGATCTCTTGTGAGAAATTGGTTCCTCTAGTTGGCATAGGGAAGCAAGAGTGGCTACATACTGATGTTTGATTGAACATTGTATAAATTGTGTAGTTTGCAGAGCGGTCGGTCGGCTCTGTCGCAGCCTTGCAACACTAATCGCATTAACATGTAAACTATCACACGGTTAGTGATACAAGTACACAATATCTCCCCGCTTGTGTGTGTGTGTGTGTAACTCTACGCATGTATCACAGAGATACACAATTATTTTCTCACGCTGCCTGCTTGCTACGTTTATGATAACAATTATTTTTCATTGCAAATTCAGGCGAACTATTGGGTATTGCGGTAGGCCGAGAAAGGATGTGAGTTCAATACTGCGTAGTGGATATTCGTTTTCCTGGCCTGAAACTGGGTATCGGGTTTCCCGGTTTCTTGTCAAACTAGATTCGCTGTCGATGTACACGTTGTGAGGAGTGGGTTTAGGGATATTAATTATTGTCCGTTCCAAGGAGTTTCTGTGACATAACTCTGTCATATTTTGTTCAATCAATAATTCTGGTTCGTAGTCTAGTTTTAAAGTTGCTTGCTGAATAGTAGGAGACAGTTCGAATATATCTCGTCTATAGAGATTATAAGTTCATACTTCATTGGAAGAAACTGACGTTTTCAAATTCATTTGGCTCCGATTTGGCCAGGAAATTAATGGAGGTCTACGGCTCCAAAAGCATATTCTTCAGATTGGTCTTAGATAACAAATGAATGTCGTTATTAGAAACATCGATAAGATTTCAAGACTTTGTAATATTTTGCCTTTTTAATAAAACTGTTAGGTAGGTTATTTTAATATATCTAATCAAATTCAAACTCCCTCTACACCCCACTTTAGGGCATAGGGAGGCAATAAGAGTTCTCCATTGCGCTCGATTTAACGCAATGTTTATGACCTCCTCCCACACCATGTCCAAGTCCCTCAGCTCTGCTTCGAAGGAGCGGAACACGGTATATACTTAGCATGTAAATATTTTAATATTATGCTAACAAAAAAAGTTTTTTTTTAACATTTACAATATATTTTGAATCAATACGGGCGTACGACTTAACTTTTTACGACTGTTCGATAGCTGCTATTTTTGTTTAATTATCTTCAACTGTCATATGTTTTATTACGTTAATTCTTCTTAGGGATTTTCTTATGGTCGATTGGAAATAAGCTGGTGAAAAGTCAGCAATAATAGAGCTGGGACAGCTACCACATTTAATGTATGGATGGATGACGCTTTAGTATACGGCTAATGCGAAAGGGAAGTGGTACGGGCGAAGCAGCTAGGCGGACACACTGATATATTAGAAGGAATGACTCACTCGTATTTTCAGTGAGAGTGCACTCGCCGGATGACCTTTCCTAATTCGCGAGGGCTTCGGCCCTCATCATGACCGTTTAGCATCACTGATTACGGCTTCCAGTAGTTGTCGAATCGCCCGTGCAAGAGGCTCGTTGACAAACGGATGTGTTCTCGCACTAAACTAGAGGATGCAGACAGCAGATTTTTCAAGACCCCTGTTCATCGTAGTGTATGTACGTGAATGTATGATGAGTGTGTCGTCTATATTTAACCCAGTTGTGACATTGAACCAACTATGTACGTTTGTGGATGTACTTGGCTGAAAATCTATTTTAGTCCTTGGGAAATTTAATATTTTTCGGAATATTGTCGCATTTAAGTATGTAGATATGTATTTTGTATTCTTCTCCTTCCATTGTTTTGTGTTTTTCCTTTGGATAATAATATTCTTTGTTAGTTTCTGGCTTAGCTGGCGCATACGTAATATTACTTGTGTGGAGGGTTTCTTTGTCTGGTTCATTAAGCCAACCTTGGGGACTGTTTTTATACAGCATTTAAGTAGGTTTCTTGTCTTTGTTGATTGTGTACTAATGTTGTTCAGAGTTTAAAACATTTTTCTTTAGAAATAATAAACCAACTTAATTAATTCAATATGAATACAGATAAGTTTGAAGCCTCTTTCAAATAATATAGCAATGCTGGTACATACTGTTAATCGGAAAGAATTCTCTTACCCTATTTCGATGAAATTTTGTTAGGTCTATCTATGGAGTCATTCCACCGTGTGCTTTATTAATCTTCAATGCATAGAAACATACACTTGCGCAATGCCTTTCTTTAGTACCTTAGCGCACTTGTGTCTATTGTGTTGGGTGACGATGGTAAATAAAAATGAGGTATTGTTTGGGTCGACGCCGCACCACTATCATGACTAGTTGGAAATATTGACGGTGGAAAGTTCATTGTGTTCGCGTGTTGTCATTGTCCCACGCACCGGAGTTTCGTGACGGTTGCTGTGCCCTTGTTGCGGCCTCACGTTGCACCGTGGAGCCCGCATGGTCTACTGTCACCCTCATTACTCACACGTGTGGTCCATTTCTTGGGTCTCAATCAACGAGGAGGAACTACTCTACTTCCCCTCTTCCTATAAAACTATGTTATGGTTTTATTAAGTAATTAATATTAACTGACTGAAGTACCTTTGTATGCGCTACAAGGTTTTATTTATTTATTATTTATTTAATCATTACTTTCTTAGTTGTTGTCATTTGTTTTATCTTTCACGCCACCTATACATAAAATAGGTAGGCACAAAGAAAGGACCTTCATTCCTTTCTATCCAGATATAATCTATCTATAATATAAAAGAATGTCGGGTTAGTGCGAACACTTATAACTCGAGATTGGCTGAACAAATTTTTATGATGCTTGGTTTATTGGATTCTTCTCCGCTTCGGATAACAAATTATTTAAAATCCGATAAATGGATAGCAAATAATAAAAAGTATGATATTAAAGTTCGCATGAAATGGATTTGACTGACAACAACGCCATCTGTGAAAAAATCCATAATAACACAATTTTTGTTTACTTGACAACAATTGAGTTTTAAAACATTGGAACGCATATTTTTGATTCTTTCAAGCTTTCAGAAATATTTTTTTTTTAAATTTAATAAATAATTTTATTCTCATTCTCATGTGATTCATATTTATTTGTATTGTTTTTTTTGGAAATAAAATAGAAAAATAAAAAAAAAATTCAAACATTTTAAACGTATTTTGTATAAATTACAAATTCGAAATCAATATTCATAGTAAGACTACAGGACTACGTCTGTCAGGAAAGCTAGTTATTAATAAATGCAATACTTTTGCGCCTTCGAGAGAAATTCTTTGTGTACCTACCAACCTTTTTATTCTTGTCCTTTTTCATCAACTCAGTTTTAAAGAAACGAAATACAATTCAGTAAAATGGCTCTTGTTTCGGTCGATTGCCGTTCGACATGTCTACCTGCTCTTAACTAAAATATCAGTGGGTATATCATATTTGCATAATCCTTCTCAGGCACTTGGTCTCAATGCTGAAATCTTTATTTCTTAGATCATGTAGGTCAGATTCAGAATTCTCATATTGTATTTATTCAAAAATAAATTTTTCAATGATTGCGTTCAACCTTCCGTTCATTTTTATTGTTTCATTCCTTCGAGGCAGAGATGAGTCATTTGGACCTTCGAGGATCGAGCTCTTGTTACCTACTTATCCCCCTAAATTGTATCTAAAAAAGGAGTATTAATTGATCCATTGTATTACCTAAAAACTAAGTTTTGATTATTTTAATAACGTTCACAGAAGCGTATGATGTCAGCCTATCGTTAACAATAAAATATTGTCACGCATCTAATTAGTCTATTTGCTGTTTCGTGACATTTATTTTTTATGCCCATCTAATTTAGTTAGCGACATCATCGGGAACGTTAGCTCACTCCGAATTTCAGTTATATAACGTCTACCCGATGGTCATTACGCGCGGTCATGCCGCGGTTACCAACTTAAAAGATTTTCCTAATGCGACATTCCTAACGATATACGAACGTTAAATCTTTTATATTAATTTTGCGGGTGACCACAAAGTCGCATAGACTATTATTCTCTATTTCGCCGATACAATACATCAAGGTTATTAACATTGGCTGCTTCAAGATGTCTGCGCTGTAAGGGGACAAACGAGATTTTAATTTTTTTTTTTGTTTTTTTTTTTTTTTACCCATCACACCGTTTTCCGGAGGGTGTAGACAGAGAGCTCGAACTTCCATTCTTTCCTATCTAGACAAACCTCTCTCGCATCATTCAACACAGCGTAATATTTCGCATACAATTTTATAATGTGGTCTAATCCGAAGTGGTCGGTAGTCTAGCGGCTACGACGCCGGCTTTCGTACTGTTTCGTTCGGAGGTCGTGGGTTCGATCCCAGGTGCCGACCATCTTCCTCTTTCACGACACAAGCTAACTGTGAAAGAGTCGAATAGTGTATTTGTGTTCACTTTGAGTGAGCACAGATTCATTTTATATATAACAAAAAAAATGTGCTTCCCTTTAGGTCCTCCTTAAAAAATCATCGACCACTTTTCCGTGCTCTCATTCTTTCATATTTATCTATTTATCATACATACGACCTTTAACAATAAGGAGTTAAATCCATGCAACAAGTGAAAAGCAATGAGGTTATGTAAAAAAAAACAAGTGCATAGAAAAGAAAACAATGGAAAGTCACAACCTACAAATTTGCAAATAATAAGAGACAAACATTATGATTAAACAAATAGTATCTAGTGATTAACATTTTTTTATTATAAATATCACAATTTACGAATTATAGATCATTTTTGTCATTCCCTCAACATGCCCCAACCATCTCAATTATTATTTATTCACTTTTCATTCCAGTCATTTCGCAAGCATTCACTCCACATTCCTTTCTTATATTATGTATTATCATTCGTCACCTTATCAATCAGTCTTTTTCCACATATTATCCTGCGTCGAGTTATTCCTATGATTTAGATAAACGTACGTACAATAATTTGTGCTGTAAGAACGTGTGAACGGATTGAATTGTGTGTTGATTTGAAATTAGGTCGCTTGAATAATGTATTTTTCCTTAACACTTTGATTTGTATACAGCTATGTGATAACAGAACTGTTGCAAAGTGATCTGCACAAGATAATAGTGTCGCCGCAGCACCTCTCCACGGACCACATCAAGGTGTTCCTCTACCAGATACTAAGAGGTAAGTCAATTTATTCTTTTCCTGTTTATTATAATACTCCTTACCTGAATTACAATGGAAGCTTATTCGTTGCTATTAATTTGGGAACATTTAGTTTGATTAAATGAAATCAGGGTCCCGAAGACGAGGAAGACCCTCTCATACCATGTTTCACTCCTTCGAAACAAATTTGAAGTATTTTGACATGGTGTGGGACGTGGTCATAAACATTTAGTATGATCGTGCGCAATGGGGAGCTCTTGTTCCCTCCTTATGCCCCTAAGTGGGATGTAAAGGGATATTTGATTGATTGATTGATTAAACGTAGACAGTTTTGGGTTTATTGATTTCATAAAAAGATCTCCGATATATTTACAAAGGCTTTTGCAAAAAGCGTGCTTTAGTAACCGTCTCTATAGTAGTAACTAAAAACCAACTGCTTATTTTTAGAAAAATGCCTGTCTGAACAAATTTATCACCAATTTGACCTATGTACCATTTTCAATTTTGTGAAAATATTTGCACATAAGACTAAATTTAAGAGCAAACTCGCAAAATTTACACAAGAGTCTTATTTTGTGTGTAAGGACGATACAACGATGAAACACTAACGAGAAAATTGGTAATATTAAAACAATATTGGTTTTATATTAGAAGAACTAACGACTTGCCAGACCGCTTGAATAATATATTTTTTATGAAAAATTATTTGATCATCATCATTTCCACGCTAAAGCTGAATTATCTTACCATAATACATATAATTCAGTAAAATTTGGTTTAAATGGGGTCTATTCTTTCAACAATGTAAACAATAAGTAAACAGGCATCACGTGTGATTTATTTCCTACTACATCGCCATCTCTTGAATTGTTTTTAAAGTTTTGATTTCAAACTTATGACCCATCGAACTTCATCCCGCATCCGAATCAAAGATAACTATCACATAGTGCAATAATTTATTATAAATCACATTTTATTGCAATAAGTCAAAATTATTTTTTTATTCTGGGTTAGGTCGAAGGTCGACGGGCGGGTCAGCTAGTTTTTTAATAACTTCCTTATTATCTTTATTATAGTCTGAAAATAATGACCAAATAGACACGGTTAAAGAATGTGCTTACTTAACGTCGTTGCATATTTAAAATGACACATGTGACAATTTTTTCGAAAATGGAATAAAGTATACCGTTTGAAAGAGAAAATGAAACTGAATCGAATGGTATATTTCATTCCATTTTCGAAAAAACTGTCACATGTGTCATTTTAAATATTTAGATATTTATTAATAACATTTACGGCTAAAACCTTTTACATAAATATCAACAATATTATCAAGATAATTTCACTATCAATAGCAATGAACCAACAAAATTATACAAAAATAGAAATCAATACAAATAAAATCAATTACAAAAAAAAAATCAACAAATTCAGAATTATTAATTCAATTTCAAACAAACTATGCAACGACGTTATGCAACATTATTGTTTTGCAATCAGAAATGAGTAGGTTTACGAATTCATGACTATGGGAAGTGTATGGAAAAACGATCACAAGATTAAATTTAATAATATTGAATAGACGGACAGTGGACAGCTTATATCATATTAGTCTGGTAACATTAAATTACATTTTAGATACCCTTCTAGTTTGCTCGACATCTTTTTGTAGTATAATATTTTCAGCTCTAAGATGCCAACGACCTGTGTCGCGTCGTACGTTCGTTCAAGTCTCAAACTCCACCCTTCCCTTCCCTTCCCTCTTGATTATCCGTCAGGTGTCAAATTTCGAGAGGTTCGTCTGGCGACTTTCAATAATTTTACCCTGATCAATTTATAATGTTCCGAGAAATACTCTACCCTATTTCTTGAACTCCACTTCGGTTATAAAATTGGAGATAAATAACACAGGTCTGCAAAAAAAAATTTTTTTCAGCTTAGTGAGATATTTTTGCTAAATTATATGGTTTAAGGTACGCTGATTTTAAAAATACCTTCCATTACTCTCCACCACGTGTAAGTTTTTTTGCAAAATACAATCAAAGACGAGAAAAATCAACTATTTATGGGACCGTTCAAGTATTACAACTATGTATGCCTCAAATCACGATTATTACTGGAAAGTAACTAAATACCTTTATTGTGGCGCCGGTAATAGAGTAGTAACGTTTTACAAGAATACCCCCCCTCCCCCCCTTTTGCGATACGTAATACTTGAACGCTCCCTTTATAGTACAACAAAAACACGTCATAATATTTTTTAAAACCCATCAATCATTGTTTTTGTTATTTAAATTTATACACAACTTCATGTTTACACTTTAACTTGTGAAACCTTTTCTTCTTTTCTTTGATGCTTCTCCGAACTCGTTTTTGGTTTCCCGCTTAAGCATCCAACAGTAGGCCGCTAACATACTGACATCCCATCTTCCTTGCTAAGATCTCTCGCTATCACGTACACCATGGTGAAATCTTTCACCTTCTTCTTCTTCACTGTAGGCACCCAAATTTCCAGGAAAATATTCAATATGGCAGTGTAACAAGTGAACTTTTAAGCTCATATTGCACCCTTGAGCTTTATACGCTGTCAGCATGCGATGTACAATAGTTTTTAATTTGGAATCCTTATTATTGCCCGAAAACTTCTGTACTACATTTTTAAAACTATCCCATGCTTCTTTTTCATTTTTCAATTGATTTAGAAAAGAGGGAACCAGACAAACGTTTTCATATGTCGGGGTCAGCTCTTTCATCAGACAATTTCGGGAACTTGGAACATTCATACCTATGCATCTAAAACAATCCCCATCTTTTTTAAAAGATTTTACAAACTGTGTACCAATACCAAAGTGGTATTCATAAAGTTTTTCTCACCAGGAGTAAAACCGTGTCTAGATAATGAATTTTGCCTGTTGGAACATGAATAATCCAACTGCAACACGCTGAAACACGTTCTTTTCTGAAGTTCTCTACAGAAATTAGGGTAAGGAATCTTAATTCTAATTAAATTTGAAGCTTAAAAATAAAAAATAAAAACAAAATTTTAAATATATAAGAATTTTACACAAAATAAAAATATAAAATTTAGTTTTGTAAAAAAAATTTATGTGATGGAATTTTTAAAATATTGTTTTCGGTTTTAGGACATCAAAATCTATAAGAATAAGTATAAAAATCCTATACAGTTTTTTACTTGCAGACCTGTGTAAACTTTGTCGTGAAATGATGTAACTATTCTATAATAATTATTGCAACACACTGTCATTTGTTATGAACGTTTCAATTTAAAGAACAGCAAATTTAACATTTTGTGCACACAAATTGTAACTTTGTAATTCACCCTTTTTATGTCTGAAAAACGTATCTATGAAAAAAGTTTAGTTTCAACTTTAAACTTTAACTGTTTAAACTTTCACAGGTTATCCATTTATGATTGGATATGGAGATTTAGAGAGAATTAGTTTTCTAAAAAGAGGTTACTTTTAATTCGCATTCTCTAGTGTCCAGAAGTCCTAAAATCCTGTCTCAATGGAGTATCTTTTTAACAATTAACTGACTTTAGAGGGGGTTTGGAAGTAATATTAGTAGCTAGTGAAGATAAATTGCTTTGTAAAGTATTTTCTATGCGTCAGGATAGAAAGGAAAAATGCTTCCAAAAGATCACGGATTCCAATTCGGCCTTCGCCATGTTAACATATCGGGTTGAATATCCTAATTTTCTATGCCCAAAACCTGTCATCTGCTGTTTTTACTAAAATTTTCAATAAGAAAGTGCGATATAGCGACGTAAGGCATTATCCCCACGGTTCGCGTTTTTGTGCAAGTGAATTTAACTTTCTTTGTCGATTTTCTGTTGTTTCAGCGTCAACTAAATGCCCTAGTGTGTGGGGAAAAAGTACCTAATCAAAGAACAAAAGATATTGCAGAGTTTGCGAGACTATTCTGTTTCAAGGACAACAGAAAATTATCTTCAAACACATTATTCACTACAAAGTAGTGTCCACTCTCTAATAATTCGCTTGCAATATTACGAAGGTTGGTGATGCGCTGTGCAACTCAATCGTCAACTTTGACAAAATCCATTGTTCACACACGGAACGTATTGTTATCTTCTCACTCCTCGCATATATTATCTATACACGTCAGTCCTTATCTTGGCGAAGGTTTCATGTAGTTTCTTTATTAGGTAAGCAGATTTCCACGACGCCGTATGCAAGGTCACCAGGGGCCTTCCTATTCTGCGCGCTGCTGTACCTACTCAGTACTCACTGATGGTTATTGTGCAATTTGCACCGTTCGCGAGCTGTGTGATTCACAATAATTTGGACGTTTCGTCAAGTCATTTTTATTGCTTTGTTAGCTGGACCCCTATTCTGTAGCAAATTAGGCGATACATTTTGTATGAAAAACGTCTATATGCGATTCTCGCATTCGATACGTATAGACGTTTTTCATACAAAATGTATCGCCTAATGGTCACTTTTTTCAAGTGACTACCCTACACTTGCTACAGAATTAGGGGTACTATTGCGTCACTTGCGCCCATGTGGACGATCCTTGATTCATCTGCAAGATAATACTCGAATGTGTCCGCGTCTTTAATGATCATTGAACAAGATTCTTCATAGCAGCATCGCATGCAATGTGTTTTTCAGTACAGAGGGATATTTCGCAATCTAGGACCTAAGCTGCCATCCAGCAATGGATAGATAAAGCTGCTCAATAATAAGTTGTTTCATGGTTGATTATCAATAGTTTTCTAGAAATGAGTTCCGCCAGTTGAACGGCTTTTATACAAAGAAAAATCTAATTTCCAATAGGTATAACTAACTAATATTGCAAAAGTTTTAGAATTTACCTAACATTTTTACTATGTTCATTCAAACATTTCATTTACGCTAATTGACTCTAAACGTCAAGCCACTGTCTCTTTCCCGCTTTCATTATTTTATTGGCAGTGAAAGAGATAAAATAATATAGAATGCTTTTCACTTGTCTCAAAGTATACGGCCGGCGTTCGAGGTGCTAGGGCCGCTTTTTATTTTCTAGATAAACAAACCATTAGTGTTTTGAGAAATACGGTTGACCATTACGTAAGATACGTAAATACAGTACAGTATTACGAATTTCTACATTTCGAAATGTCGGACATATGGTTAGATTGGACAGACCTTACGGAGAATATCTCCAATTGTGTTCCGTCCGACTGACTGCGTTTATTATGTCGGCGAATCCGCTACTCCAGCGAGACATCAGCGCCAGCTGTTCTTTTAGTGTCTTAGCTGTTTTTACTGTTTGGCGTCCATCGAGTTGAAGATTTGTACAAATTTTCCAAAAACATCAACCGCAGTACTTATTAGATTCTAAATCTACTGGGAAGAGTTGTTGTTTGTCTGATTTGCCATCAGTGCTATTGACTTCACATCTATTTTTTGAATACTTTTTCATTTTTTTTTTTCAGTCTAAAAATTTGATGATGCAGACGGTGTTCTCCGAAAATCGGTTCATGTTTGAATAATACTATTAATTTTATTTTCGTTTCATTATTCCTTTTGCTTAAGACTGACAAAAATACGTATTTTTGTATTTTCCCAGTGTTGTATTCAGCAATTCATAGGCAACACGCAAATAAATATATTACTGTCTTCAAGTTTCCGTGACTTTTACACTGGCATAAAGTAACAAAATTTTATTAGAGCCCGTGCTGAATACTTTGGAAAGCTCGGCAGCCCATAAAATTTTCCCGTGAGTTTCTCCCTTACGTTAGTGAGTATAATTCGGAATAGTGGCTCTGACACTCTGATGCATGTTTTTTTAACTAATAAGCGCCCTTTATTTTCAATTCAGTAATTGATGGTACACTGGCATACATAAAGTTCAAACGCTCTTAGCTCAAAACTTATTTAGATTGAAAATAATAAGAAAAAATTCAAATAAATTTAATGGATAATCCATTATCGGACGATAAATCAGTCGAGATCATCGTTAAATTTGTATTTCGCTCAAAAAAAGTAAAGTTTCAAGTGAACAATAATTTATCTTGACCCATCCCAGTGTGCTAAGTATTAGTTTGGCTGAAAGTTGTGTGTGTTCTTCAAGGCGCGCGATGGTGATTTATCGCTCCTGTAAATGGGCGGTGTTCTCCTATAGGTACAATGCGTTATCACGACACTTGATCAAACTAATTGTGCGAATAATAGACAAAAATTTATCCAAGAAAATGGATTTTTTTTGGCAATATTCTTCTTCTTTCATATAAGGCAACTTAATCGATCGAATCTGGAAAATTCTTACTCTGTGTCAAATAAGTCTTTTTTGAAAATCGGAAAGTTCAGCTATCCGGAATAAATAAATGAAATTTACAATATGAAACGACGTCTTAGTTAAAAATATTCTTTGATTGAAAGTTTGTGATTAATAATAATTATTTATTAAACTTTTAGGTCGTTGATGTAGATTTTTGGAAGGTTTTTAGTTTATTCTACAATTTATCACGATACAATTTGTATCCATCTCTTTTTGTTATCGCGATACTCACCGCCGAATCAGACGAGACAGCGCACAATTGAACCTTTGAAGAGGAAATAAATAAAAACACAGGAGTATGAATTTTTCCATTTCAAAATATTAATGTTCCCCTGTGAGAGAGAGAGGAAGAATTTTTCCAAATAATTTTTCACATTTTCATGTATTATTCGCTAAATTCGTTTGCTCAAGTGTCGAGATAACACAATGTATGGATGGGTGGTGCGCCCTGCTATTGGAACAGCTTTGGCTCCTCTCGGAGGGCGCCCGTAAGTTGAGTGCCCCGTCACCCCAAAACCAAAGTTCCCCACCCCACTCCCCTCGCACACACACAACCATCATCATGCTGCATCCACGTCTCGTTCCCCCATTTTTATCCCTGCCTTTTAATTTCTATGTCTGGAAGTTGAGCGCGTGGTGTGGGTTAGGGTTTCGCCGATGACTGTATCTGTCCGGGGCTGAATCCATCTCCGTCTTGCACCCTGTCTGTTGCACCCTCACGTTTCATTTATAATTATTTACTCTATTGGCGAATCAAACCAGCTGTTAGCGGCTAGTATAGTTATTATTCAATTGATCGGATAATGATTAGCTATTTTATTACTAAACTCCGATCAGTGGGAAAATAGTTCAACTATGGTTTATTGTTCTTAGGCTTGATCATGATTTGATCTCTATCTGTTTTATTTAAAAACTCTGATCAGTGGATAAAAAGATTTCAGCGGTAGAAAATCTGCGATCAAGCCGTCGTCGATGTAGTTTAACCCACATCGATTGATTGCGAGCTGATCTCTGTAGATTTTAAAGCAAACCAGCTGTTAGCGGCTAGTATTCTATGGAACTTTTTATTCCATAAACTCATTAAATTATTATACTGCAGGTTTTTCACGAAAAAAACTTGGGATAACTTTGTTTGTGGGGTATATTTGAAGTAACTCCATACTTGTTTGTACGACATTTTCGCAGAACACCTTCTAGGGCAACAAATCTATATTTATATTATAATTATCTCATTGATTTTAAGACCTAGGTATAACAACCTCAATGGTAATCCACGATTTTGAATTTTCTAAATGTCTTGAACTGCTTCAAAGGCTAGAATCTGCAGAGGTAATTAAAATCCAGGTAGGTAATTAATTAAACATCGGTTTTGGCTGAAACGTATTCTGAAATAAAACTGTGATGATGAGCAATACTTTCACAGATATGACATGGGCTTACCTCAAATTACATAAATCTTGTTTTCTACCTTATTATTATCAAGTCCTGCAAATTTTCGGGGATTCCTAATACATATTATGCACTAATATATTTATGTTACACGGACTCAAACATAGTAACAGCATCGTTATAGAAAATACAACATCTTGACAGAAAACTTTGACTCGAGAGAAATTAAAGCCACACCTCACACCTATGATATGTATGAAGTTATCTGTTTCGTTGGGAGTTGTGTGTTTGGGCTTTTTCGTGTTTATGGTAAATTTCGAGAATGCGGCGCGTTCATGGTGTGTGAACTCGTTAACTTTTTATAATCGTGAGCGTCGCCATGAAGCAGTCCGATCGTTCGGAAGCCAGGTTCATGTCAGCTTCGAATAAGTAGGTACCTACCCACATACCCAGCAATACCTACAATCTACATGATAATTTAGAAATGTTTTTTTATTTGCCTTTTGTCGTTGCTTTACCGTATATGTGAGCATCACGCCTAAACGGCTGAACCGATTTCACTAATTCTTTTTTTGTCGTGTTGGCTTTTATCAGTAGAAGGTACTTATGAAAGAAAAAATTTAGTAAGTTGCGTGGTAAATTGGGAAATTAAATAAAACTCGCATTAGCCCCTCCTTCTCTATCTACATAATAATTCAGAAATGTTTTTTTATTTTGCTTTTTACCGTATGTCATAGCATCACGCTCAAAATACAAATGCTACGTCAGATATGAATCTGCACAGAGCCATGCAAAATGCCGGAGAAGGTTCTTTAATACAATTTGCTGCATTAACTTTAATATATTTAGAACTAATTAAAAATCCCTATTTTTTAGGATCTTCATACAAAATTTTAATAAACATTAAAAGTGTCATTCTTCTTTTTCTGTGCTTATGTCAGTTATAGAGGTCTACAAAGCAATGGGAAGCTAGACTAGAACCTGTTTAATTACCTACCGATCAAGCCTGACAATCGGAATCAAAAACGTAAAGCATGACGGGTATAAGCTAGTAATAATTATAATGTAATGTAACGTCACATGCGGTGTATTGCTGGGAAAGTATTTAATGTGCGCGGAACATTCTTTCTATTCGACCATCACCGTGTTTTATTTCCACCTCTATGGAGAAGACATATACTGAAAATCCTCTCTTTGGACGGGAAATTATTCTTATTCTTCCTAGTTTCCTAGGTCTAAACTCCTGTACCCTCTGCTTCACGCTAGCGTAAATGTCAAGGAAACTTAGATTAGGGGTACCTACTGTTTTTTAGGAAGTTTTTAACTGGTCCTGGGACGACGACGTTCAGCTCTCTCTCCATCTCTCACGCGTCGTCCCCGTGGTTAACGTCCCTATAGAATCTCCACCATTGCTGCTTTGGTTATCCTTGAAGGCGGAACCTCTGCACATGATCCCTCCAAAAATTTTATCGTTCATCTTACAATATTATCTTCAATTTTGCAGCGCCATCGCTGAGGATTCTTCCGACAATGTGTCTTATAGTTTTCATTTTTGTTGTCCTTAGAAGATATTGTTTCGTTTGGACTGTATCCGCTCGTGTTTCGATTCGGTATGTCATCATGGGACGTATGCAGTATGCCCGTGTTAAGATCTTGACTTTGCTCTCCGCTAGCATTTGTTTTTACCTCCATACGATCTCTCTTAGTCATCCGGAAATAAGGGCTGAATTATTATTCTGTTTTTTCACTTCATTATACAGATCGCCTAGATTACAAATTGACGCACACTTAAGCATTTTCACAGGTTCTTATTCCCTGACTGGATATCAATGTAGTTATATTTTACTAACTTTCAATACATACGAGTATAGCCTCTGAATAAAATTATTCTAAAGTACATCAATCAATCAATCAATCAATTCTCCCTTTTCCACCCCACTCAGGGGCATAGGGAGGCAACAAGAGCTCTCCATTGCGCTCGATCTTGCGCAATGTTTATGACCTCCTCCCACACCATGTCCATGTCCCTCAGCTCTGCTTCGATGGAACGGAACATAGTGTGAGAGGTACATAGACAGTAATTAATATAATTTAAATACGTTAACGATATCGGTCGGAAGATTTGGGTGAAATGACTACAGTTGTTAAGCAACAAGCGTTATTTTCATAGCGGTTAATTATGTACACATTTGTACATAGAACCAATGGTGTTCTTCCTTTTTTCCAACAGATATCCGGAGAGGAAGACGAACGAGTATTTTTAGATCGTCGCTACCTTGGCCGGGTCCACGATCGCTTCGAATGCTCCCATTTATTTGACACTCTCAAAATTGTTTCATTCCCACATTTTACAAAATATAGACGTCGGAATCCGTTAACTTAGTTTCTTCATTTTACTCATTTTCTTGGTTAACATTAAAAACGTAGCTAAATTATAATCCAACACTTTTAAAAGGATAAATAAGCCTTGATTTTTTCTTTTTCAAATAACATTTTGACATTTCGAGGAAGGTCAAAGTTTCAATTCGAGAAGGGGATTTTAAATTAATCAATTATAAATAATATCATTTTGTTATCCTGACGCGTGTACATAATTGTGAAATTTATCAGCATTCGAATATTCTTATTTGTAGTCTTTCAACCTGATAATGATTGTTTTTTGCATACCTACTGGTCCTTCGAGACCGTTTGTAACTTCCTTAAATGGAACGTATTCACGATGCCAATCTCAATGATTTGAGTCATCATTTGAGCCAAGTCTTGTTGGTTATCAGGTCCCTCTAAAAAACGCATCCATGCTTCCCGGTCTTTGACTGCTCCTCGCAAGTTTTTATTCATCAAATCCCCACAGTCGCATGAACGTAATTTTTTGGCCTTCCGTCGATTCTTCTTCCAGCTAGATCACGAATTATTGATTCCTTTGTCATCTTTCAAAATGTGTGGCAAATTTCATGACTGGATGGTGCTAATTCTCTAACATGATAATACTTATCAGAATCTTAAAGGAAGATTTCAAAGTGTCTAAAGATGGATACGTGTGGGTGATCCATTGAATCATTGCTAGATTTGCACGTTTTATACTGGTCTCGGACATTGTATAAAATGGCTTAATGAGTTGCATGTTGCTCTTTAGTGTGAAGTGAAGAATCATTTTGTTTGTAGCCGTTTTAAATAAAGCCATAAAAATTCGAACGTCGTGTGTGTTTGCGTTAAAAAGTTGAAATCAATCAATAATTGCGTATTCTGGGTCGGTTTCTCGCCAATTTGTCGAGATGACGACGTCGTCGAAGGTTGCAAAAACAAAAACGCGCGCCAGATAATGTCAACCACCGGTATGAACTATGTCGGAATGTAACCGGTTGAATAAGAGATAAACTTTGGGTTATTTTTATCTTGTTTAAATGGCCGACTTGAGTTTGAACAAAAATCCAATCTTTGGGCCCACCGATGTAATATATCACATCCAGATACTGATCTCCGTGATATGTATTCTGAAGTTCGACCGGAATGTGAAGATTCCTAGGACGGAGGTCCTGGTGTGCGTGTTGGTTGGCCCCTCTATTAGTTCCACGGACAAGAGATTAGTTATCTGAGTGAGTTAGGATGGCCCGGGGCCATAACACGGTGCCCGCGTGATTACCATCAACACATATTATGTATTATTGTTACACCCCCGGTACCTACTCGGAACCACGTCCAAACAGGTAAACGCACCTCGACTACTCAGAATAACGTGTCACTATTTTTATTACATCGAAGTTTTAAAGATTATCTTAAAATACTTTATAGAATTTAGACTAATCTTCAGTGTTAGCCCTAGTAGAAAAATGTCTGAGAGGACTTTTACTACAAAAAGAGAGGATTTTAACTAAAAAAGTAATATTTATTAGTAAATAATGCATGATCGATTTCAAGAGGATCTAAGCGTTAATAATATTCAGGTCTTCTTCTTTCTAGCCCACTTTAAGGGCCTAATCTAATTTTAGGGGATAGTTAAACTGAAAGTGACTTCACACATACTACGCTCTCCAGACGGGATTGGATTTAGTTCCATAAAGCTGATTCGGTTATTCCGCCCATGTTCGGTCTCCAGAGCCTCGTTAGTTTTCACGCGGGGTACCATGTGCAGATGATGTTAACATTTCCCGCTAAATCACTCCCTACTACGCCTATATCCAGAATTGACATATTGAAGTAACCACGAATATTTTATTGCTTAATTATTATAGTCTCTTTTAACAAAATATGAACTATTCGGTATGTTTAAAATAAGCATTTATGAATCATGCACAATTTAGCAGCCCTTTGTCCTGAATATATGCCCAAATGAAGGGGTTATTAATTTAATATTTCCGATGTTTAATAGTAGGTTCGTTGATATTTCCATATTTCGTACACCATCTTAGAAAAAATATGAAAAAATCATGTTCGTTAAAAGATTGCCTTTGATCTTCCTATCTAGACTATGTTTTGTTCTAGATCTTCAAATATTATGAGTATCTGCACAAACACATTCAAATAAGGATTTTTAACCTTAATTTAGGTGACATTCTCGCATATTATGGAGAATCTTTGAAGACGGGGTTTTCAAATCTGTTTGACGTATGATGGATAGGAATGGTGTCGTTCTTTTGTGTGTCAACCGCTCAAGTGTCGGAATACAGCGGAGGAAGCACCTTGGATAACCAGGCGGGTGTTGCAGCTGTCGGTTGGCCGCGCGCAGGATGGCTTCTCTAGCCGCTAAGCAAACTGGTTTAGGATGCTCCGGACTCATGACGGCGGAAACTGGCTCACCTCATCTCGACCCTTACCTTACCACCTCATACCACCACGCCACTTATCTACCTGTACACACTATATCCTGTTTTTCTTTGTGCTTTTTTTACACCTTACGTGCGAGGAAAACACTATACGCTAGTTAGTAGGCATGCGATGAAAAACCTTAGGATTAACCTCGTGTTTTCTACTGCAATAATATCAAATGGTGGTACCGTTACTGGGTCATGCGGGACTTGCATCAAGGTTCTTCGAATGTTTTTTTCTAGTAGACAAATGTCGCAGTGTTCCGTTTATTTGAAGAAGAGCTGTGATATACTTATGCACCTGTGGGCGAGGAGGTGCATGATTTGTATTGCAAGAGATTGAGCGTATTAATGGGGAACCGTGGTTGTCTCTCTGTGTTTTGTAGTGCGGCATCAAAGGGCCCCCTAGTAAAGTGTAGATATCCGTTATCCTTTATCTTATACACATATTCGTTCATTCATAGTATATTTTATTTATTTATGATATACACGGCCTAGGTCTTTTACATGTTATATATTACATAACTAATATTAGTTGTCATGTAAAAAATGGGGGGAGGCTATTATTGCTTAATATTAGCGTGACTATTATTTTTGTTCAACTAATATTTACAAATATCGTTTAATATGAATAACGTTGGAGGCGTTATTTTTATTTTTTATCTAATATTTTTATCAGCTATCGTTATAACGCCCATCTCTAATTACAATGCAACGACTCATCCATTTTGTAAGTAGATAGTGATTTTTGTTGCTAAACTTCTCCCTCTTGTTACTTAGCAAGGTCTGTTTATTTTACCTGATTTCTGCCTCCTGGGACTTTGATTTTTAACTATTATTCCCGAGTTTTGACGATTTAAAAATATCTTTTTATTACATGGCATATCTTATAGAAATCTTTTAGAAAAATCAAAAGCAAATTATTAGAAAGTCTTCATTACAAAGTGGGTGGTAGCTAAGTGGTAGGGCGTTTGTCTTTTTCCTTCATATCTTGAACGTCGTTGGTTTATGGTTCAATCCGGACCATCGAAAAATTGTGTGTACTTAAAACAAAGGCCTTTTACAAAAAGAAATCAATAACAAAAAACAAATCGTACATATTAGGATATTAACAAAACAATTGTTTAACTGTAGCTCCTATAACTTGATTGATTAAGAAGTTCTTCACACTATAGACTTAACTACGTACCTTTTATTTTGAATCTTAAAAATTATACAACTTTTGTAATGTAAATGTATTTTTTTTGTTTCCAGGTTTGAAATATTTACATTCAGCGAGAATACTTCATAGAGACATAAAGCCGGGGAATCTCTTAGTGAACAGCAACTGCGTTCTGAAGATCTGTGATTTTGGTTTGGCTCGTGTGGAAGAGCCTGACCAATCCAAGAATATGACGCAAGAGGTGGTCACGCAGTATTACAGGTCAGTGATCATTCTATGAAAATTCTTAGATCATTCATTCTAGCCAGATCCTTTGGCTTATGCGATTTTTTGTTGCTTTCTTTTTTTCAGAGCTCCGGAGATTCTGATGGGAGCCAAGCATTACACGGCAGCTGTGGACGTGTGGTCGGTGGGATGTATATTTGGTGAACTCCTCAGCCGGAGAATATTGTTCCAAGCTCAAAGTCCTGTACAGCAAGTAAGTATTGACAGGCAAACAGTATTTTTATACTCGTTGAAGATCCTTTAATACAGTGTTCCGTTCTTTCAAGGCATAGCCAAGGGATTTGGACAAGGTGTGGGTGGAGGCTGTTGTTAAAACTGAGGGAGTTTTAGCATAGTGGAGAGCACTTGTTAGCTGCCCTAGGTGGGGTCAAAACAAAATAACAAATGAATGGTTTCATTTAAATTATGTTATACAGAATAGAGTCCAAAGACGACATTTTCAGAACCAAAAGTCTCTTTCCAACCAGCTAAATTACAGTTCCTACCCAGAAGTGCTGGGAAAATCCTTCGAAACAGAGTACAAAAGATCTGAAGGGTTAGCAAAGTTGAATACATTGTCAGATGGGGACGGAGAATGTTTCCAAGTTGACGGACCCAAGAGCTGTAAAGCCAGCTAGAAATAGCACTGTCCAATCCAGCAGACCTCTAGAATGACACAAGAGGCTGATGCAGCAGGAAGTTAAAATGTCTAAGAAAAGATTAAAAATGACTACAAAATTTAATTTTAGCTGATTAAGTTCAGTCTGAGATATGTCAAACACATTTATTTGTTGTTGTGACAAAGAAAACATCAATATTTTGTATGCGGATTTGTATTTGACAAAACAATTTTTTCAAATTTTCAGTTGGAGTTGATAATTGACTTACTGGGAACTCCGTCGTTGGAAGACATGAGGCGGGCTTGTGACGGAGCCCGGGCACACTTGCTCAGAAGACAGCCCCGGCCCAGGGCCCTGCATGCTCTCTACTCTCTATCCTCCACTCAAGCCACTCACGAAGCTGTTCATTTACTCTGTCAAATGCTCGTCTTCAATCCTGTAAGTAAATTTACTTTATCATTGTCAATCCCAAATTTCATACATTCTGAACAACATATTCAATTAATTACTATTCAATATTCAGCATGTTGATCACTAAGCTATACCAATTGATTGCCAAAAATTCATATAGAATTTAATATGTATGATTTTTTATCTAATCTTTCTGATTTTTGTATTCCTGTCTTAAGGAAATCGGTATTTCAAATTCACTAAATAATAAATTAATTACTCCATATCTATATTAACTTTGTGTTGTATGTTATGTTGCATTGGCATATACTACAAACGAATATCCATCCATAGTGATTTGACAAAACAGATTGATTTAAAGACCTGAATAAGTGGAAGCTAATATAAGGTATTTTAATAAAAGAACTTTGAATTGAATTAAATGGAAGCTAATTTGATAAATGCCCCTTCAATATTACGGCTGTTATCAACTGTCAATGGTAAAATGTTAATATTGGAAAACCCTTCAAACCGATTTTAATATTAAAATATTTTTTGCTCCCGAAGAAAATTGATCTCATATTCACTTAAAAAATAGCTACCAACATATAAAAGTTTGCCTGCCCCCTCAACAAGTTTTCCATTTATTCCTATCCAGGCAATGCTATATTTTTCTTCCGGTGGTCATAATTTTTAAGGTTGTTTCTAATTATCTCATGGTTAATTGTACCATGTGTTAAGAATGGAGAATGCCGGAAAACAGTAAGAATTGATGGATTTAATTTAACCCTCCAATGAGGACTTGAAAACCACTCAAAAAAAATTGTAATATTTATTTTCAGGATAAACGAATTACTGTCGTGGATGCACTGGCACATCCTTATTTGGACGAAGGAAGATTGCGCTATCACTCTTGCATGTGCAAGTGCTGTTACTATTCCACGGGAAGTACAGGGGCCGGAGGTGCAGCGGCTGCAACCGGCGCCAACGCAGCGGGAGTCACAGGCACCACCATGAGGCATTACACTCTAGAGTTTGAGCCAGTAACAACAACTCCGTTCACAGATGCATGGGAAAAGAAGCTCACGTCGGTGCATCAGGTCAAAGGTAATTTATAAGAGATTGGCTCTCGGTCGTCATTGTTTATCTCTTTAAAATCTTTAGGATGCAAATTACATTTTAGAAGAAAAATCTTTATTCGATCCCATTTACTCATTTGATGGTAACATTGCATATGTACTTGTTTGGATAAGAGAACATTGTTGTTTGCAATAAACCTAGTTTAAATAATAATTTGATTATGAAAAAAATGTAATATTTAAATATGCAAAATTTTACAACAGTATCAACTATTGAAGTCTAGCGTTCAGTCGCCGAACTTTGTTCTGAAGGTCGAACAAGTCTTTCTGTGAAAAATATTTCAAAAGTGTACCTATTTGTGTTCACTTTGAGTAGCCTAGGTTCGTTCATGTTATACAATGCATAAAAAAATATTGTGTAGTGTGCAGGTTTTTAACTATTTTCAATATCTTGTCACGTGTGTTATTTTCATGATGAAGGATGAATTATTCAGAGTATCAAAATTTGTCTCAATTACAAAATGAACTGTATTTTGATGATTTATTTGACAAAAGTATGTGTGTGTTTATATTTTTGCAGAGGAAATGCACAAATTCATCGCGGAACAGCTACAAACGAGCCGGGTACCGCTGTGTATCAATCCTCAGTCGGCAGCTTTCAAGAGCTTCGCAAGGTAAGCGCAGGTCAAGCAACCAACCAACCAACCAGCCACCACTCTACTTGAACCATCACGGCCAACACCAACACCAATAGGTGAATAATCCCTCAAACAAGAGAATCAACAATTTATATGTAACATACTTAATATGTCACCATCTCTCAGACTTGTGGCTCTCCCCACGCATCTCCTCGCTTGCCTGCGCCGCACATCCACCTAACTTGGGATTTAGAGCTAGTAGTGAGTGGGTGAGAGATGCGCTTGGGGTCCAGCTTCATGTTTGCAAAGTACTCTCATGATGATAATCTCTGGTGTTAATAATTGATTCATGTCCGCAGATGACAGATCAGTGGTAGATATGTTGTTGTTATGAGTCTGAACTTGGCACATCTCATGTGGCTATACAGTGGAGCATTGAGACACTCCCTTTGCTTGTGATTGTGTTTGCTATTATGTGTTTCTCTCTCCTTGTCCATGTGGGTCGGTGTACACGCTGCCTCCTGCCTCGGGCATCTCATCTAAATACTCTCCAGTTTGTCTTTGATTCGTTTTCATTTTCCTACTTTGTTTTGTTGTACGTAATAGTTCCAATAGCCAGGAAACACGAATGTAAATTTAGCCTACCTTTGATACACACGTATGATCGAGAACTGTAGTAGTCACCAGATAGTGAACGAAAATATTTAAAGTTTTTAATGAATAGTTGGAAAGTTGGTTCTCTACTCCTTGATACGTCAGGATATTTCCGCATCCCGTTCCTTTCTCATCCCGAGCCCCGACCATCCACTCCACCGTCCCCTCCCTAACCAGTAGTTAGTTGACTTAGACTTAATAACATTTCAATTAGTTTGTCATTTGAATATGTGTAATAATCTAGTTACAAAAGAGTGTAGTGCACAGTTTCATGTACACAACTCATCACATACACAACATCATGATAAATGTAAATACACGCTGGTAGTGTTCATAATAGTAAGGGAGTGAATGAATCTGGACATGCTGTGCCTCCAGTGATCTTGTGTAGTGTAGTGATAGATCATGTATGTAACGTTATATATATTATTATATCATCCACACACCCTATCAACAGGTGAGACTCACACAAACCTATGCATGGAATTTGCTCATTTTGCTTTTCTAGTTGTATTTCTGTGTCATCCAGATGATGTGTCTCTAATATACTTAATTGTTTGTGCTAAAAGATAATAATATACCTACATACAGACAGTGCAGTGTGCTGTTGCTGATCAACCCTATTGAAATACGCTTGATAATGGTAGTAGATAGTAGGTGTCTAGAGAAATATATATATATGTATAATAATGAGTGTATATATGTATAGTATGTATGTATGTATACTACATGTAGTTTTGTGTCCATTGACCAGTTTCAGAGCGCACCCGAAACCAAAAGTTTGTTCCCCATTCAAGACGGCGGCAAAAGTTCTGTTTTCCCCTGTGATCTTTCTGTGTGCCGCGTGACAGGTTAGTTCCACACCACTTGAACACGGTCCTACCATACCATACGGTAGCGGCTTCTCTCGCATTCATTTTGTTATATTCTACTTACGAAATAACCAAGAGTAGGTAATAATAATACAATATAATATTTATAAACCTAGTTAGTATTATACATTGTTAAAGTGTAGGGACATGGATATTAATAATATTATAATTAGTGCAGTGCCTGTTTCAAAAGGGTTGATTGTACTAATTGTGAGGTATTATGAGTTGGTAGTACGTAGCAACATCAACTTACTACGCCCATTACAGAACACACAACACAAATACATCTCTCATATCTCTCTGTTATTCTCTCTCTGCCTTTATTTTTCTTCATAAATTTTCCCCTAGGTAAATTAACAGTATTTTGCATGATGGTATGTATAGCGTAGTGCATCCCGTAGGCCTTCTTTGGACACATTTTATGTTATGCAGTTGGTAGTAGATATATATTATTGTTTTATGTTCTGTTTTATTCAAAAAACATCTACAGTAATCTCTATTTTTTTAGGGTTGTACAATCAGAGATGGTGCAGATATTATATTTCTCATTTCCAGAGTGTTACAAGAATAAAGAAATCTGTCTTTCCATAGATAGATTGTTACTCTTTTAACGCTCGCATATTTTATTTTAAGAAAGTTTTGTGATAAGAACTGCACAATAATCTTTTGAATTATGGTAAATATAATCAACACTTTTTTACGCAGAGGTGTCAATATAGCCCGCGGAATTTATTTGTTGGCGGCCCTCGTCCTATCTGAAACAGGCTGAATGAAATATGACCTGAATAAAAATGTGAAACCTCTTGAAGTCAGCGCATATACCACTAGGCTACATAATACATAAATTGTATTTTTGCAGTTCTTATGACAAAACTTTTTCAATTTTATCTATTTATTTTTGTAATCAATCATAGTTAATTTATTTTGAATCATTTGCGATGTTTCATTTTTTTTTAACTTTGTTACATCTAAGTTTCTATTGTTTTTTTTTTTACATTTATTTTTCAGTGCATGTTTGTCAATACTGGTAGTAGAATTAAAACGGAAACTTGAATCTAAATTTTGTTCTTTCATATTATTATAATTATTAATTATTTCTATACATTTTCATTATTAAAGTTTTTTTAACCTCGGAGAATTACTGATCCGTATTGTCCAGTACTCTTAGTGATTGGAATGTTTGTGGGTGATATGTCTGGTGGAGGTGGTACGATGTGCCGGAGAAACATTGGATTGATGTGTTTGTGTCTTTCACGTTTCAGTTCTACTGTAGCTCATCCTTCGGAGTTGCCGCCCTCACCGCATCAGTGGGACTGACACCCTCAAAAATCTTCCAACAGCAATAAGAAGTCTTGTGACTGTGTTTTATGAACCCTCTCTCGACACGTGGGTCACGTCTAATTTTGATTCTTGAAGTTTTTTTTTGTGAAGACTCTGAATTTAAAAAACAGTGTAAATAGTGTTGTTTCTATTCTGTGCTTTCTACACCCAACCTCTGCTGCAGTAAATGTGTGTTGTAATAGACCATTTTTTTAGATGTTTCAATTTAGTGCGAGTCGTCGTCGTCGAGAAGTGAGAAATTTTGGACTATTTTGTTTTTGGACAATTTATAATTTTCAATATTTTGTGTTCATTATAAGTTAATTTTTTTTAACCAAACCATACCTCATTACGACATCTAGTAATTAGAAAATGGGTTGTTTGTGCTTAGTTACGTATTCACACGTAGTAAATCTGCTGTGGGCGGATCAAACAAAAAAAAGTGAAATTGAAATATTGTGTAAATAGAATTTAGCATAATAGTATTTTTTTTGCACATATAATAAATTACATGACACTATGTATGATGATGTCTAAAAAGAACAATTATATAATTATTTTAGTTTATTTTTGTTCCTATGAGTTTATTTTATGTAAATTGTCGAAAGTCAACTGAAAAAATATAAAATTCCTTAAGCAGCAAAAGAAATGTACCTTCAGTGCTGCTTAGTTTGTATTGAATTCCTCATAAAGTTTAGTATTTTGTGACAGCATTTTGAAAACAAATGATAAAAAAATATCAATCCCAAAAATGAATTTATCTAAACGGTGTTTAATAGCCGCGCCTTTTAACACATCTCTCTAAAACGATAATGTTTAATTTTATTTAAAATAAATTTGTGATGAAAAACCTTTTTTTCAGAAATCTCAGAGAGTATCATGTTAATTGAGATGCAGTATATTGGTTGGGGGTTAAATGGTTAAACAATCAGTCGTTTCAAATGAAACTTGAATAAAATGAAAAGTATATTCCAAAACATCTCTTTTATCTTACTCTTTTGTCCAAAGATCTTAAATCTCGGATCCTTAAAGCTAAAGGCAAACATCACTATTTCGCATTTAGTTTTCACAAACAAGATAAAAATTAACTTGCCTCATTTGCTAAAATCATGTGCGTGTGTTTTTTTTTTGTATATATTATGTAGGTAAATGTAAGTAAGTACCTGCCAAATGTTTATTTCACCATTTCAAGTTTAGCACAAATAAAATGTTTGTGTTTTCAGTTGAAAATAAAACAAAAGTGAATTTAATATTAATAATAATTATTGTACATAATATTATTACTATGAGGAGTAGCAAAAAGTGTAGTCAAATTTTTGATTGTCAGTCAGTATAAAATTAATTCAACATGTCGGTAGGCTTAGCGTTCATTATGTTGGTTTTTTAAGTGGTGGAACTCTAGTGGTTTGACAATTATTAATGCTTCGATATCTTGCAAAACAGTTTTTATGATTTTAATCACTTTTAAAACTTGCGAGTGAAAATAATATGCGTAACCAGTTTTTTGAGAGTTTTGGACTTGGCATCTTCAATGGCATCACAATACTTATAACTGTTAATAGTAGCAAGATAGCATTCAAAGGTATCTTAATACTAATTAACGTATTAAGATAGCATTTGTAGATGAAAGTTCAAATAGCTGGACAAACAGGTAAATCAGCAGATAAATTGTACCAATAGATCAGTGGATAAATTGGTTTAAAATATTGAGATTAATAAGTGTCTTAAACAAGCAAATTTATCTAAGCGATTTCTTGTAACAAATTTATTGGTTAGTTAATTTGCTTTTGTTTTCAAAAGATATTTGTAGGATCACCCATATTTCAGATTGCTGTGAAATTAGACCGACCATCATCAGGGTTCCCGTTGTTTTTACATCTGAACTTTTTACGTTAATTCTGTCATAAAAATAGACAATCAAAACGGTAATCTTGATACCTTCTTTTTCTTTGAATGATGGACTCTGAAGAAGTAAACGTCGAACTGAGTGGTTATGGCAAACGACCAATACATCCTTGTTTTTGAGGTTTTATAGACGATGCTAACCTGCCGATTTGACAAATCAGTATATTGTTCTAATCGTGCAGATAAATTGTTATGTGTGTATCCAGCTGTTCATCTTAAAGTTGGCTATGCAGAAATTTTCTCATTAGTAACACTATTAAAACCTTTGAAATTTATTTACTTATTATTAAAGTAAAATATTTTGATGATTCCACTGTACTTTGTTAATGGTTAAAAGAAAAAAAAATGCTCCCACCAGAAATTTTAAATTCTAAAACGTAAAAAGCCATTTTGCCTTTCTAGTTGTTGTTGCCCTTGAGTATGTTTGCAATTATATATTATCGACTGTTGTATTTTAGCAATAAATAATTTTACCGACAGTACCTCAGAAATTTGTACAGGAATACTAGAAGATACTAGAAGAATATTAGTGTAAAGTACATAGATAGGCACTAGATAGCTGTAGGCTATTTGGTTTTTATGAATTATTTACCATAATCTGTATTTTTTTATTTGACCAATAGACTGATGGAAGATGTTTAAGAAGTAGTTTAATTTGTAAAAATATTAAACAATATAGTGAGTATTGATGTAAGTTACTTGTGCGAGTGTGTGTTTCATTTTTATGTTCAGGTGAGAGTAGGAAATGTATTTTTTATGAAACATTAATAGACAGACGTATGTATTACAGCTATTTCTATGTATATTACTCGAAAAGCTCATAGTTTAGTTTAAGATTATTTTCTAGATAAATAGATTCAAAATTTGTCTTTTTTTTTTTTTTGTTTATAAAAGGTATGGGTTATGCAAATTCGCATAGAGGAGTTGATAAAAAAAAAATATCAAAAGATTGTGCGGAGGTTGAATCTAAAAGTTGATAAATTGAGATATAATCATTGTGTGTATTGTATGTTCAAATCATTATTAATTATATTTAGGCTGTGCTCTATGTGAAACTTTAGTTTTGTTCCTTATAATTTTCCATAACAACTTATAATAACACATAACTTTTTGGTGGCAAATTAATCTACCAATAATAATAATTGATGAATAGCACAGATAGCATTCTATATTTGCTGAGAAATCTTAAGAAATTTCTGTACATCAGATTCATTATTGGCGTCGTGTAATATTTCAGATTGATCATTGGCATCATATAATATTTCAGATTCATCATTGGCGTCATATAATATCTCGGATTTATCATTGGCGTCATAAAATCCGGAAATTATGATTTTTTTTATTCATAATAAAAGACTAAATAATTATTTTTTAGTTTGATGACTTATTTTAGTTCCAATTGATTAAAATATGTGTTAATTATGTCATATTATTGTAAATATTAAATAAATTTTTAATTTCGAGTGTATGATTTCATGTCTCATGTGTCTTACAGTTAGTTTTGTAATTTAAACAATTATTGATGCACATCTAATAAAATGTTTTATACACTTTGTCTCATTGAAATTTATCATTGAGTGTCTGTGGCGTTTATAATAATAATAAATTACTAGCAAACATAACCTCTAATAAATGTATAAAAAAGAAAGCTTTGTAATGCAGTAAAGAACATGCGATTTTACCCCTGAAGTCGTCGCATATGTTTATACTGATCAATTAATCAATCAGATCTGTCACCGTCAACCATCACTAGAATTTTTATAGTAGTCATTGCATTTATTGTATTCTGTGAAATCCTAAACAATTTCATGCACATTTTAGTCTGAAGAAATGTAAAAATTTCATTGATTGTAACTGTTCGCGTTTACTAATTAGATTTGTATATAAGCTTGGAGTGTAAAATGAGAAATATTGTTCAAGAAGTTGTACGTGGTTTGATTGTAAAATTAAAAAAAAAAAGTAATATGTAATACCTAGTAAACTGTTTGTAATTCCTTTGCAACTTCCAGAGATCTCGTTTAACACATTATATGGAGGACTCCTACAGAGTCCCTGTTATTTTTAATGATAATAACTTTACTAATAATGATTAACTGTTAGCGTAAATGAATATTACAATGTGTATAATCTGTTTTGTATATATCAAAAAAAAAAAAATAGTATGGTTATTAAAAATTAAAAAATCACATTTAGGATATGGCTATATTCTCAAGTAATACATGTTTGATTAAATTGTGTTTGTGAATATTACTTGTATTTTATTTGACTGACACTATACGGGAAAGTGTATTATGGTTTTTATTTTGAAACGAGAATGTGTGCGTATTGCTTGTGTATTGTAGTGCATATCTTGAATAATATTTTTAGTTAATAATTATCTGTTTCCAAAGGTGAGACCGCTATGAGACAGGTCGAGTCTCAATTACCACTGCGGTCTCGCTGTTTGAACATCCACAATTTATTATTGATGATATTGTACAATAAAATGTTCAACAATAATAGTTTGATAAATCTTTTATATGTAGTTTTGTATAAATATATTATTATGGTGTAATAAAATAGTACATTTAGGCTTGTGATATACGATATGTATGTGTTAGTGTAATCTGGTCCACTAACTAGCAATGACGGACGGACACACTTGTATTCAAACACCCTACAAATACTTAATTACTACATTATTTTAAATATATCATCACAAATCATACTCGCTTTTCTCATTTTTTCATGCCCTATTCCTATTTTAAGAGAACGAAGGATTTTATTCAGGGCAGAGTGGTTGGGATTGCTGAAGATCAAACGCAGAAGAGTTGCATTCTTGTTGTCTCACATAGAGATTGATTGATCTCTATCTACCTTTGAGAATAGGGAAGTTGCACATAATATATATTTTTTAAAATATAATTAAAGGTATCGATAAATAAAGACTTTTGACAATTAACATTTCGAAAAAATTTCTTTTGTTTTCGAGATATCAAAGTTTGAAGTTTGAATATTTCATAACGGCGCGAAAAAGATGGTAAGTTGTAACCACACCCCCGTGACTACTATTTTCAGAAACAAAGACATGATCGAAAAATCAACATTTTGGCCATCGTTGTGTATTTTAGTCTGAAATCCGGATTTTATTCAAAATTTAATTAAATAACTTTTGAACCACCCATTATAGCTGAACATACATGGGAGGTAATTCGAAAGGTATGAAGGTAAACCATGTCTTCAACACGCATTAATAGCAGATGAAATCGAGTTATTCCTGGGTGGTGCAAAGGCGCGATCCAAATGTTTGGAATGGTGAAAGTGGTTGAGCAGATAAGAATTTGCAGCCTGGGGACGAGGAGATTTTTTTAATTTTATTTACCTATGCAAAGATTTTACACATACAGGCGAGTATATGTATAGACACACTTAAAAACAACCAACCAACCTACCAAACTTCCTTTAGCCCCACTTAGGGGCATAGGGAGGCAACAAGAGCTCTCCATTGCGCTCGATCTTGCGCAATGTTTATGACCTCCTCCCACACCGTGTCCGGATTCATCAGCTCTGCTTAAAAACAACATTAACAAAAATAATAGATGGTACAAAAATCCCTACCAGGCCTCTGAAGACCTCCACAGTTTACATAATATATTAAGGTTGGTAGAGGTCTTCATAAAGAGGTATTCCCAAGCTCGACGAAGGGTCCTTGTGTATTTATTGACGACTCCAAAGTGTCTGCAATGGCAAAGGGGTGAGAATGAATAAAATAAAGCGTTGATGGCTGCGCAGGATCCATCAACTACTGATGGCTTCGCCTGGTTCTGGTGTACCAAATGGATTCTCCTAATGTCCCAGGTCTCTACATAGTTTCGATCCGGTTCAAATGACCAAAATGTATGGACAAATGGTATGTATAGTTTGAATCTTCCATGCCATTTTCATAGAGGGAGACCTAAGGCTCTGTAGAGAAATTGCATTAGTTACAGAAGACCAAATACAGAACATAGAATATAAACCTGCGGACGGGAGGAGCAGACCCCAACATCCAGTAGAGACGATAAGTTGGGAGGGTATGTACTCCTTCTCCTGTATAGAAGGAGAGAAGAAAGGTTGAATATCTAAACGAACACACACACTCCCTTTTACACCCCACTCAGGGGCATAGGGAGGCAACAAGAGCTCTCCATTGCGCTCGATCCTGCGCAATGTTCCTGCAACGAAATGCCATCGTTATATAATAAATTCATTTTGATTTAAAATTCAACACGATTCTGTTTTTCATTATAGTCTTATTGCATTAATACTAAAAGGGTATGATGTTAATATAAAAATTACAGGCATATAGAACTTAAATTATAAAAGTTGAAGTGATGATCCTCGCATAGATTATAAAAATTTATGGAAGGCTTGCGAAATATTCTTAAGTCCAGTGAAAATTTTAATATTGGATTAAAGATGAAATATTATGCAGGGAGGGCAAGGTATTTTACTTAAGCTCTGTCCCCCTATAGACAATTTGAAATTGGCGTTCGACTACAAATGAAGATTTCGTCAATGTAGAGTGCGAAAAAAATGAACTGTCCGCTGGAACGTATAAACAATATAATTTAAACCAAACAAATATAAAAAGTGGACAGTTAATTTTCTTTCAACTCTACACTGTCCAAAAATTCGTTTGTACCTAGTCATTCGCAAAATTCAAATTGTCTAGGGCCCCTGATTTCCTAGAAAAGCGGCAGTAATATTAACCTTTGACTGCACAGGTGAATTTTTCCCCATAAACACACATGTGTGGTCCCCGGGACCCACATTGATTTTGTCATAATATTATAAAACTATAGAAATAATTCAACTAAATAATCTTTATTATTCAACACTAAACTATCATAAAGTCAATTAATTAAAAAGCAAAGAAAAAAATAGTCCCAATTATACACGTAAAAATCACACCTTAAGAAAAAACATAATACTTTACATAAGACTTTAGAAAAATAAAATAAAACGAAATATTTCTTTTGTAACCAAAAATTTACATAACAAAATATAATAAACGTCATGAAGAATATTTTTTTATAAAACTGTAAAAAAACCTGCATATTATGGTAAATATGCCTGTATTCGTCTTCACATATAGGTACGCATACTCTTTGCGAACACGAGATATATTGGATAATGGCAGCATGAACCCACATATGCTGTTTTGGCTATTTTTTTATTAGAAGCATATAAAGCATGCTTTTTTAAAATTTCAATCTAATCTTTCTACTCCAATATTTCAATAAACATGCGGAGAACTAGTTAATAGGAGGGATGCAGATGCAACCGAACAATTTCCCCTAATAATTTTTGGATTCTTCATTCGTTTCAAGAGTAATTGCATTTGGAGTTGACAACATTAACAAATAAGTTGTGGTTTGGTTTAATTTTATTAGTGCTCAGTGCTTAAATTATTAAAATTTACAAAACCACTTTTGTTACATTAATGCACATGTGTGGTCCCCGGGACCCAGCAACTACAATAAGTCAAAAAAAAATTGCGAAACAGTAGCCCTAGTATAAGTTTTCGATGATCGAATATCGAAACGATCATCGAAAGAGTTTCGAAAAAAATTCATACTAAAAGGATCGAATGATTCGATCGTTTGATTTTAGAACACTATTTACACACTAATAAGCGCTTATTTGCGTGCCATTAGCTTTCGATAAAACTCGTACTAGCCCAGATTCGTTTTCTCTCTCACAGGGGTTCGACATGAACATAAAGAGCATACAAGAATCGGCAGCACACAAAAACAAAAAATAAAGAAGTTATGATGACTTTTAAGTAGTGCGTGGTCCCAGGGACCACACCTATGCAGTTAAAGGACACTAGAAATCTACTCTCTCTAGAAATCTACTCATTTGATTTACTAGACAACGTTCAAAGTGACATTTATTAGCCATCTGACGGGACCGCTTGCCTGGGAGCTTATTTTGAATTCTTTGATTATTGGTCCTCCATTTAGAAAGTTCGCACCACCTCCTTGGTCTAATGCATTTCATGAAGAGGACGAAGTTTCTACATCTATGTATATTTTTTGTTTTTAATTGTCGTAATTTAAGAAAGTGGTCTGTAGTAGGTATATCAAAGAAATACGTCAATATGTAACGAAAGCTCACTCATTCTAGGTGCCTCACAATGTCCAGTGAGATACTAAGGGACATAAAGAGTCATGCCCAGCTTAACGAAAGCCTCAATAAGAAAATAAACAAAACTGCATGTCTTTGGAATAGAAGTGTAGCAAAGCAAGCAATGTAAGGTTTGTTATTATGGGCTTAATGTTAACGTCAAAACCGGAAAATCTCTGGTCTTGGAAGTGTGATGCACCCACACTCACCGCCTACATGCCAAGTACCACACTCCGCAACGCACCATGGCTGTGCTCTCTGCATCGATGTCTCTTTAGTTTGTTGCAAATGGATCTATACGCAGGTTCATAACCGAATATTTCCTTTTAAACATGTTCCTTTTAAGGGACAATATCATTACCAAGTCGCGTGCGTGCCGTGAAAGCCTTATCTACATAACCTCCGTGGAATTATTGTGACGTATTTATTATTATCAATTAAAGCTGTCAGCAGTGTTGTTCCTAGCAATGGCTATGGAGAAGGGTTAGTTTCCCAATGGACTGCAGCAGCGTCCTCGTCATGCGATACAGCCTCTGGACAATTTAGTGATTGCAATAATACTATGAAATATGAGAATGGTGCACAATATCAGCTATAATATCCAGTGGATTATGTTATTCTTGAAGCGTATCTGGTTTCATATTTAAACTAGTAAAACCTACTGAGAAGTAATACTGTGTATTGGTTTTCTTAAGGGATTGCCGGCTTTGCGACGTCCAGCTATTTGTGTCTTAATTTTTGAAGTGCATCGGTAACGTTTTTGTGATATTTTGTGTATCTTTACGTTTTATTTTAAATAACACTAAATAAGATTTTTCTACTGGAAATAGAAAGGTGGTTTGTTATCCTGAGACGCTTCCTCACAGTTTCCTGGTAGTAAAAACCTACAGAGAAATACATACAGCAATAACTTTATAAATATTCTTGATATTTATCTGACAAGCTGGTGTTTAAAGTTTCGTACAAAATTAAGCACTTCCATATGAAAAGTCATAAAAATACGATGAAGAAGCGGGCAGTAAATTCTCCCAAGAGCAGTAAAAAGCAATGGAATAAATCCAAACCCAACAGACCGCCTCCAGAAACTGTGAGAAGTTTTTCTGCCCCCCAAGCTGTGAGGACCCCACCGCCACCGGCCAGAGTAAGGACTCCTGCACGAAGTTTATCAGCTACAGAACAACCTTTTATGCGAAGAGACCCAAATGTTAAATCTTTGGATGAGAAATACGACTTTGCTTACTTAGATGTGACATCTCCGAGTGAAGATGAGGAAGACCATCACAAAAATGACGTGATTCCGGAAGAAGTTGAACCTGGAAAGGTGTTCGTTGGTCCTCCTAAGAAGGTGGTTACGTCTTTGTTGCCTGGAAGCGGCCTCCAGAGAGCTCAAGTTAGACCAGCTGTAAAAAGCTACAACTCCAGAGTGAGAGACTTGGCATCTGTCTTACCGCTAGCTTTCGATAAAGATTCCTTTCCTCCTGTTCGTCCTACCAGAACCAAGGCTGTCAAATGTTGGCTAGAAGACGAGTTCAAAGGTATGTTGTAATTTTTAACCAGTTCACACACACACTACTAATACATGATTAACTCTGTAGCCCACCATATTATCAGTGACCTACGTTTCTGTTGGAAATTTTAAAATTGGTAGATACATATCAATCAAATAAGATTTTATTTCGTTGGTGATGGTGTATCATTGTCAGGGCACTTGGGAGCATAAAAATAAAGCAACTTAAAAAGTATTTATTAGAAAAGATAAAATAAAACAAACAAATAATAATAAATTATTCACAAGGATCAAAATAAAAAAAAAGCTGCTAACCTAGGGTAGCCCAGAACTCATAGTATATTATAACAGCCAGAAGACAATTATTATCTGCTTTAGAACTACATATTCAATATTAATCGGTACTTTAAGGGTGACCCACTGAAGTTACGGACCTCAAATTTTACGTGCTTAGTAGGAGCATAAGACCAACCCGTATACCATATTTTATGAAAATCGAAGAAATTCTTTTTTAGCCCTTTTTCTTGAACAAGTGAAATTTTCTTTGGATACTTTAACGGGGTTCCCCTGAAGTTACAGATCTCAACATTTTACTAACTCATCTACATCGAGGGGCTAACCGTTCTACCAAATTCCAATCAAATCGGATAAGAATTACTATGAGTTATGGGTGCGCACACATTTTTGGCGTACGCGGAAATTAAAATTTTTTTTTTGCATTTTTTGGAATCTACACCCTCGAAAACAGCGAGAAAATTAATTTCAGCGAAATCTATTTTTTTTTTTTTTTGAAATCCGATCACAAGACTCATGTATATTCCATATACTATGAGTAAAATCAATGTTCTCAGGAGGAAAGAGGGACCTTTTATTCCATAAAGACAAAATATTCATATAAACATACATCTGTGGCGCTACAACCCCGTCTGGATCTCCCTCAGCAAACTTCTCCAAGCCACCCTATCCGCCGACAGGCTCCTCTATGCGCCATCTAATGTTCCTCCTTCCGTCTTCCTATATGCTTCTCCTACCCTCTGGTCTCGTGTAGAAGATTATGTTTAACATTGGGTGTTCATCTGCTCTCGATACATGTCCTAGCCAACGGAGCCGGCCTAACTTTATGAATGTGGATAAAAATGTCATTGTACAGAAATGTCATAATTTCATATCGGATGTACCAGTAGTTTCCATCTCTGACTCTGACTCCATATATCCGGTATAGAATCTTCCTTTCGAACAAGTCCAGGGGCCCTGGACAATTTGAATTTTGAGAACGAATTTTTCGACAAAGAAAAGAGGAAGGAAGAAAATTAACCGTCCACTTTTTATATTTTTATATAAGTGTCATTGGTTTAAAAATAATCGCACTCTATGTACATTGATGAATCGTAGTAGAATGATGATGTATGTACTCTGCTGATTTTAAATTGAAAATTTCTTCCAATTTATTTATTCCCTTGGTGTGTGTAAATATATGTTTTTTTAGATAGGTACTTTGCCCTTAATTTTAGCAAACGAGTGAAGCAAAAACTTTGGGACCATTTTTACGAAAATTGCGCGCCTGAACAGTACGAAATTTCGCACATTTATATTTTATATAGAGAAGGAGTGGCGAATGCTAATATATTTTTTTAAATAATAAAAAAAACAAACGATTCTCATTTTGTCATTACAACATTTTTATTTATAATCGTTAAACTAGTTGTCTAGCTCCATTCTTAAGATGGTCAGCAAATACATTACCTACTATTGAAAACGGTAGGACTGACAGCTCTATGGTAGAATTATTATTGCCAATAAAGATGATGATCTCCTCAAATACAGTCTCGTACTAAAACCCCATCTATCCCCTTCTCTCTCCCGCCTCATCCACCTCCCTTTCCTTTTCTTTTTTGTTTTCGTTTTCTTATTGTACTCTTTGGTTTGTTCTTCTTTTGTTTTTCTTCATATTTGGGTTAGTTGTTAGAGACCACAACTTCGTTGCAGTAAGCTCTACCTCTATATGTTGATTCTGTGATGTCATTTTAATGTATAATTTTATGTGTTGTTTCTTATACTTATCAATGTACAGTAAATAATAAATAAATAAATGTATATGTTATAATTTTTGAACACCATCAGTGCAAAGGCGAAAACTGATGGTGTTATATTGTAATTTTGTAAAATAGAATAAAAATAATAAATATCATCACACGAATTGCATTGAGTAGACATTTATTTGGTTTTCACCTAGAAGTTGATCGATCTCCATTCTTCATTTTGATGCTGTCCGGCTGTCCCCATTCTGATCATTAAATAATCTTCCTTGGAAATAGGATTTCCTCCATTTGCTTATTGTACACCAATCATCGAATCCGAAAATCTCAGATCTGTTCTTAACATTACTGGTTATTTTGTTCTTCATTGCGAAGACTCATATACGTAATATTATTGCTTACACGTTCGCTAAGATAGGTGGGAACCTGATGTGAAATTTACACATGGCAGCAATGCAGTTAGGAATCACGAGGCAGCGTTGTCAAAACGTGTTTGTAGGGTAAGCGATTCGATGAAAAGAAAGGGAAAATCAATGAAACTGCAGCAAAAAAATTCAGCTATAGAATCACTTAACAAAAAGGAGAAAAATTTGGAGCAATTCAAATCAGGAGCGATGCACTCTTCAATGTTTTGCTGATTTAGCTTTTATCGTTCAATAACCAACCAACAATCGAAGGTGTTCATTGGCTGCGATAGTCAATAATAATAATTGTCCCAAATTAACAGCTGTCGGTCAGTAGTTAATTAGGGACGAGATCATAGTCACGCCTGACTCGGTTCACCATGCGTGCGTTCGGAATCCAGCTGTACAAGAAACTTTTGTGCTTGTTGTCTTTTAGACTCTGCCATTTTGGTAACATGAAACGGAAAAAATAAGATCTTCGTTAAAATAACACATAACCTAGTTAGAATATAAGTAACGATTGTGTTTTTGTTTACAGATGAAAATATCAAAGCTGATTCCGTAGATTTAGAAGACGTAGATGAAGTAGGAGCGTCTATGAAGTCTGATGAAAATTTACTAGAAATAGCAGAAAAAAATAAAGAGATAATGCCCGAACAAACTTTCAACAACAGGAAGACGGAAAAGTTCAGTAAGCCAACACGCTCCAACGTTAAAAGGGGCAACGAGAAAAGAGCCGACGTGAATGGATACGGAGCCATGAAGATCCAGGAACATTTGGGTAGCTTGAAAATGGGAGAGAGGAACAGACTGAAGTTGGAAGAAAACTTCAACAAGCAGTTGGAGAATCGTTTGAAGAATATGAATTTGAAATTGATGATCAACGATAGAAAAGCGGTGCCTGTTGCGGGAATGTTGGCAGTCAAGGAAGACTTGGATGATGAGGTAAGTTTTCACTTCTTATGCTTTAGTTATCATCAAAGTGTGAAACTATTACCGCAATTGACTGCAATACTCTATTCCGAATTTTACTCACTGCGGAGCTTTCCGAAGTATTCTGTTGAGATGCTATGCACGTTCGCATACAACATTTTATCACTTCACGCCAGCGCAAGGCCCTGTCGTAATTGAAAAGAGATCGCGCGTCCGATCGACCGTCGAGCGATCATACAATGTTCTTAATTCGAACGATCCGTAGAATATAGAATAGGGGATCTGTACTACAGATCTTAATGATTTTTGACATATCTATCACACCTCCCAATTTCGTTATCCATTATATATGATTGAAATCATAAATAAATGTCCTTTCTAGTTTCTGTAATGATCTCACTTTTTAAAGGACATGTCGTAGATTTTTTTTCTCTTTTGACAAAACTTTTACTTCATATTGTCGTTTTTTTATTTCGTTTTAGGTAATGCTAGTTTATATTCGAGTTTGTGCATGTAATGGACTTCTAATTTGAATCTACAGTATGGCCGTATTTACTCGGTACAGGGACGGTATATAATAAAATAATAATACTAAATTATACACAAATCATAGATTAGGTATATTTTGATGTCAACATTAAGTACGATTTATTAAATTAAAATATTAACCATAAAAATTTATATAGTATTTATGTATCGGCTCTCTCAAAAGCTGGTTGAAAATAATGTTCTTAGATCGAGTACTGAAAAACTGCATATGTACTATATTTTTTTAACATAAATGAAGTGGTTGGTAGCCTGGCGGCTACGAGGCCGGCTTTCGTATTGTTTCGTGCGAAGGTCATGGGTTCGATCCCAGGTGCTGATCATCTCCCTGTTTCACGACTTAAGCCTTAAGTAGCTTACTGTGAAAGAGTGAATTTGTGTTCACTTTAAGTGAGGCCAGATTCGTTTAAAAAAATTACAATAAATTAAAGAAAGGCTGTGGGCATCGCAAACTTTGAACTAAAAGATACCTACCTACTTCTCATTTGTGATAATTTTCATTTTTCGCACGCATTTGGAACTGTTGATGACAACTGCGGTTGATAATATTGAATTTACAAAGAAATGAATCGCATTCACACAAAGTTTCATTTTTTACACAAACTTATAGTACCTACGTACAATCTACATCCATTCTCAGACAAACAAATTCAATATCACCCTATAGTGTTATTAACCTACGAATAGCAATAAATTTCCAAGAACTTTTCGCGTGCTTAGGATTAGTAAAAGGAAAATCGATTTTGTTTTGTTTCGGTCACATTCAAACAACTACATACTTTGTATTAGATTTTCTCGCATTATAAGTCTTCTTATGCGACCGACCATCAAACTCCAGTGTGTTGTATTTTTAAAATAACGTCATCTTATACAGCTAACACAGACAATACCGAAATTTTAATACACATTACAGTCCGCATGTGAATACATAAAATAATGTACAAACATATTAAAGCGTGTGTGGCTTCGCATATAACTACCGGCGTTACATAGTTATTCGAGGCGCATTTTATAATTCGTTTTGCCGTTGAGCCCACGCGAGTTTCGGTACAGCGATGAATTAATAATATAAACGAACGAATACGATTTTTAACGACCGATGACAATAATTCGTTTATATATTCGGGAAAATCACAATAAAAAAATAGTCTTTCACAGTTTTAAAAGTGTATTTTTTTCATTTTTCAAAAAACAGTTTTGAAATAATTGTAGAGTGTAAATTTGTGTTTTTTATAATGTACGTGTTCGGAATAATATAACGTCTCCAGCCGATTTGTCGTTCTGTGAAATGTTTTGCGAAATTGCAGCAATTTTGTTGTTTACATAATATGTAGCTATGATCGCCAAACTTATATGAGCGAATATGATCTTTGACAAAATCTTTATGGTATTCGAACGATTTTTAAAATTATTCAAAAAACCTCTTATTTTTTCACATGATATTCGAAATTTGGAATTCTTTCTTAAGGTTTAGTGAATGAAAAATATTTGCGTAATGTCTGTTGTATAGATAGAACCTGTGCAAATAGTGTTTCAAACACATCGTATTAATACGTAGGTACCTACCTATATGAAATTAGCTCTGACAAGTGTTTCGAACATTTGCTTAAACGATTTAAATTTGAAAATTTAGCGTTCTGAAATGAACTGAGGTATTTCCATAGACAGCAATCTTCGATTTTTTAAATTTAGAATTTGAACTTTTTAGAAAACATATCACTCTTTAGCTATCAATAATACGTCTACATCTTGATAACCTTTTTCATAACATGTTGAATTGCTTTATAAGGCTACTTTAATATATTTATTTTTCATCGGATTTCTTCTGTAACATACATTTTTTCCAAAAAAAAAATATGCCAATTGTATACTTCATGATTAAAATGAACCTTTTTCAGGCTTTCAGCTTTTGTTCCGAGGAAAGCTAGTAGCCGAAAGTGGGTATTAAGATATAAGAGTAAACTCAAAATTTATTGAAATGTTCCGAAAGTTGTTGAAATAAATCGATTTTCGCGAATCCTACAAAAATAAATATAAAATGACATTAAGTTAATTGATGCTAAATTGTTATTACATACATAAACATACGTAGTTTGTATGAGGATGAAATTCAGGTAGGTACCTGTCTTTATATGACAACATAAAAAATTTAAATGCCAACGATGTATAAAAGATACATACCTATTACATTGTTAAATTATTAAATAGACATTGTATCAATTAGAATTAGGTAGGTAGACCTATCACGTAAATACAAATTTGACGCATTGTTCTACTGTGTCAAAAATAGTGTATTTTTTTATGCAAACTCAATGTTTTTAAACGCACCGTGAAGTAGAACAAAATAACATAAATACACATTGTCCCATTTAATCGTAGGTGGGTTAACGACATTAGCCTCTTAATATTAACGATATATAGACGAAAGCGTTTATTTATGAAAAAAAATGCGCACACTTTTATTTCGGAGAAAAACTTTCGAGTATTTTTATAAAACGATTAAAATTATTTTTTCTAATGTCATATAAACATACTTTTTAACAAGTCGATTATAGTAGATTTTAGTATATAGTAGATTTTTTAAATGAAAATCACTTGTATATTGAGTGTGTCTTGACCGGGATTCAAACCCGAGATCTGTTGCCCAAGCAAGTGGGATTCCGAGATATTTTTTTGTTAAAATTGCAAGACCTTAAATCTTATTTTATTTTGTTGGAGAAATAAGTTTCAAAATACAAACACGGCATTATCATATTAAACAAATTATGAAGATGCGAAGTGGTTGGTAGACTAGCGGTTACAGCGCCGGCTTTCGTACTGTTTGGTGCGGACGTCGTGGTTCGATCCCAGGTGCCGACCATCTTCCTCTTTCACGACACAAGCTTTTTAAGTAGCTTACTGTGAAAGAGTCAAGGAGTGTATTTGTGTTCACTTTGAGTGGGCACAGATTCATTTTATAAAAAAAAATATATAATAGGTAATCAATTTCTCTAACTTTTTTTCTAGGAAAATGTTTCCTTTTCCCGACAGACGTTGTCCTGTGTTCCTAACTATGAATATTGAATTCGAATTTGTATGGTGATGAATTGATTATCATTTGACCAATGTGATTCCGAACGATGCATCTGTTTTAAACCATGTATATTCCATCCACATTCTGTCAATCACACCAATTGACAATTTCTGTAAATATTTCAAAATTGGAATAAAAATTATAAGGTAAAAAGTACTAATAAGGTTGTCTACGTAGAGTTTTCTTTAATTTTCTATTTTCCCATGCATTTTTATTAATATTTTTCTTCTAAAAGGACATTCTCCTGATAAAAGCCTACACGACAAAAAAAGAATTAGCGAAATCGGTCCAGCCGGGAAATAGCTCTCCATTTTTATATATAAGATAAGAAGATGTAAAAATGGAGTCCTATTTCCCTTTTCATCGCATCACGCATAAATTAAGTGCTTTTTTTTTTGAGATTCCTTTTTTCGAGTTCCAAGTTTTGCATATTTGACTAGTAAGCAACATTTATACATTTACTGTAATAAGCAAAATTTTGTACACTTATTCGTTTCGATATAGATGCCATTTGGTAAAAACACAACCTTTTAAACTGCACACTATCGAGGTAGAATATAGACAAACTTGTACCTTGGTGTCCTCAATAATAGATAGGCAGAAAGATTTGATAATATTTTTTGTCATACATAAAAGTACCTATACATTTTATCATTGTACGCGTATTTAGCAAGGCATTGAGCCGTCATACAACCTCCTATCAACTAAGTTTGCCAATTATTTATTAAATTGTGGTCCAATCATAAACTGTTGATTGAAAACATATTTTTCTAGTATCTATCGAATCCTACTACATCCTCCTAAACAAACAATATTATTCCACGCTTCTTATTTAGTTTACTTTGAAATGTTTAGTTAGCTTTCTCTTTTTTTTTCTTTTAATTTTGAGCTCAGATATATGAAGCGATGTTTTTTTTTTCACTTTCCGAAGAAGACAAAATGGAATCGAATAGCAATTTTTACAATTTTGTTTCTCTTTTTCTTTTTAACCCACTCTGTCTACTGCTGAAAAAAGACCTAACCCTGTAGGCCTAGACAAAATGCATTTGTCGATCGACTACAAACGAATTATTCAACAATGTAGAGTAGGAAGAAATTTAACTGTCCACTTTTTATATTTTTATTTAACTGTAGGTAATTGTTTAGTTTAAATAATTGTTTATATGTTCTAGTGGACAGTTAACTTTTTCGCACTATACACTACGTTTGTAGCCGAACGCCAATTTGAATTTGTCTACGGGGGCTGATCTAAATTAAGGAGATAGTTGGATAGTTTGTTTTTTATAATTAATTAGGCATTCCACCCATAGAGGACCAATGAATAGTTAATTCCTTTCCGTTCTAACTCAATGCAAACAATTTTCTCAAATTAACATTCGATAATGGTTTTGACTTATCTTCTCTATATTATAAAAAATATCCTCCCATCAGGGTCCCGACGACGAGGAAGTCCTCTCATACTGTGTTCCGCTCCTTCGAAGCAGAGCTGAGGAATTTGGACATGGTGTGGGAGGCGTCATAAACATTGCGCAAGATCGAGCGCCAATGGAGAGCTCTTGTGGCCTCCCTATGCCCCTAAGTGGGGCCTTAAGGGAGTTTGGATTGGATTGGATATTATAAAAATTGAGACCTGTTTTGCGTGGCTATTGCATCACGCCTAAACGGCTGGACCGATTTCGCTAATTCTTTTTTTGGCGTGTTTGCTTTTGTCAGGAAAAGGTTCTTATGAAAGAAAAAATAAAGAAAGTTGCGTGGATAGTTAGAAAATCAAAGAAAACTCTAAGCAGGTAACCTTATTAGGTAATCTTCCAATATAATTTTTATTCGAAATTTGAAAAATTGAAATTCAATTAAAGTTTGACAGGGACTGTCAGTTGTTTGATAGTTTGTGCGATGGAAAATATATGGTATGAAACAGATGCATCGATCTAAATTACATTGTTTAAAAGGTAATAAGCTTTATTATTATACAAATTCGAATTCCATATTCATAGTTAGGAACACAGAACAACGTCTGTCGGGAAAGCTAGTTTATATTAAAATTCTTTCACAAAAATACAATTAAGTACAATACAAAGGGATATAATATCGATCTGCTAGTCTGTCACCTTGCTGTCATCGAACGATATTGAACGTAATCGAATGGCACTGTGCATTGTCCATGTATCAACCACATATTGTAGTGACGATGAATAATTATTCCCTCTAGTATTATTCTTACTAAGATTTTGATTATTGAATTTAGTATGTGAGCTAGCTTTATCACAGAGCATGCTTTTGAACTTTGTTTCATAGTAACTGAAGATTTTATAGTCGAAACCTTCTAAGATTCTTGGGAAACTAAGCATGATGAAAGATGTTCAACGAATAAGGTACCTATAAGGTTTTTGAGAGAATGTTAATGTATTGAAATGTTGAGTAGAAGATGTTTTTAAGCAATTAGTTGGTAAATATTTTTCAATGCTGAATACTTTCCTCAAATAAGTTCCTTAGATTGTAACAGCTGTCTGTTTATTTAATAATAATTATTATTAATATGAGTTCAAGGTTAGTTATAAATCTAACTAGGCGATAATTATTTACAACATAAATATTTACAAGTAGATTTTTTTTACACTAAACGACAAATCGGCTAAATTACCGTAATTGGGCGAGGTCAGTTTTAATAATATTCAAATCGATTAGTTTGTAGCGATAAAAAAAATATATTCTAATGTTCGTGAAAAGTGAAAAGTGTCATGGGGAATCAGTGGTGTACTGGCCGAGTGCCTAAATCTGTCCACGACAAAGGCCACATCATTAATCGCGTGGACACGTCTTTGAATAATGAGTTCACCAAGAAACAGATAAACGTAGAGGAGGAGAGTGTTAGCAGGAGTGAAGACAAGTTTCCCGACCAAGTCGACGGCCCTTTGAACAGAGTGGCGTTTATCCTGAATGAGAATACGAACGAACCCAAGAAAGTGATTGTTGTCAAGACGATGTTGGAGCAGCCCAAGTCCAGAATGGATCAGCAAATCGCCAAGAACAACCTTGTCGGCGAAGGATGCGAAAAAGTGATGACAACCAAACCCATTTATGACTCCTTAGCAGAGCGGTATAACTTCTTCAACACTAAGGTAAATACTTGAACTTTTACAACAAATACAGAAATGACTCCTTAGCAGAGCGGTATAACTTCTTCAACACTAAGATAAATACTTGAACTTTTACAACAAATACAGAAATGAAACATCAATATGTTTCTTTCACAATTATTTAAAGGATTTTTTGAAAGGTTTTTATCCTTATTAGTTCAATCAATATTTCTTATTGCTGAACTCAAAATGAGTTTTGATTGTTCGTACATAATAATATGTATGTAAGAAGTGATAGATTATTGCATTTTTTTATTAGCCTCCACTCATTATTGAGTGATTTAGGCAATTACTTACTGCATTGTATACATAAGCAACATCATTCTTATTTTGATTTTTTAAATTAAAATTAAACATATTATCTTGAACCTTTTCGCACTTTTGACAATATAAATTTTTCTATTTTTTTATTTTCATTGGCCTTTGACTTCTGTCAGTTGTTTGATAGTTCTCAAATGCCCTATATCTTGCACAATCCATTAACTTGGTGTTAAAAAAAACTTCAGTTTTAATACTTTTATTTCATTAAAACATATTAACTTTCTACTTAATCCGATTCCTAGATCTTTGTACACTCTTCAAACCATCGCCAACGTCGTAATTCGTCCGACCACTATCATTCAAAGCAATATACGAAAAAACTGATGTAGAAATTTTAATTAAAAACATGTGGATAATTTATGTATGTAATTCAAACATTCGAGTAAAGGAGGTGTGTCAAATCGATTAGTCATTATTTTCCACAACTAACATTATTTGGCGACTGTGAAAATGTTTGAAAATTGTAGTTTAGTCTGGCATTTGTCCACGATAAAAATCAAAAAGGTATATTTTAATGTATTTTCGCAGATTTATGTTATACCCAAAAAGATAGGTGGTGTGTGCACGTATGCGGTCTGACGGCATTCTCAGTGGATGACACAATAACAATGTATAAAAAAACAAGGTCCACGAGAAGCAGGCCGATGCGGGTAGGCCTTGGTAACGATGTGATGGTAACGTTTTATTTCATCACTTAATAACCTCCTAAATACCATTAACTCAAGATGTTACCAGACGCTACGCTGGCGGGAAAGTGTCGAGCTGTTTTATTAACCACAGCTAACTAATAATAAAGCTTCATCTCAATTTTCTTTGAACTTGCTTGAACTAGGGATATCGCAATTTTAGAATGTTTTACACACTATCTTTAATGGCTAATACATAAAATAAGGTACCCATGGCGTGTCTTTGGAAACGTCTAATGCGGTGTTCACACGGGGCGATATAAGGCGAGACGATTTCGCCTGCATAAAAAAAATATCGCTCGGTCGTCCATTGATCGTGTGATATGATCGAGTCCACCGATATACATTCAATCTGTCAGGTGCGCTGATAGTTTTAAAAATGGCGGACGTCGAGGTAAAGTCGAGGAGTAATTGGGTTTAGTTGAAAATATTGTTTTAGACGATATAAGGAGACTCCTAATTGAGGAAAAATAAAACAAAAACGCAGATATTGGGTGCGGAATTGGATTTTAGGGAGAAATAAATTTAGAGCAGTGCTGTCAACTGTCAAGAAACAGAACATACGGACGCCACGCATATCGGCGCATGCGTGCATCGTTCCACCAGATACAAAAGTTGAAAGGCGTTCAACTTGAGACGATATCGCTTTCAACCATTTTTATCGCTTCAGATTTATCGACAATCTGTTCACACGGTTCAATTGGCTGGCAATATTTTAGTGTCCTGGCGATATTCGCCTCGTCTGAACACCGCATAAAGCTCTAATTTGCTAGCAAAGCGGAGCAGTCTTATAGCAGCTGTAATATTAAGGACGAAAAGTAAACAGTGTCGCGTACCGCTCTCTAGATCCCACGCTATTATACCCCGATGTATTACAACCGCTATATGACGGCACAGATTTCCTAGCAAATCGGAATTTAACAGTCATTAGTTGATCTTTATATTCTCGGTCGAAAGAAAGAAAGAAAGAAAGCTTATCAATGTAGAATTTGATCGCTGTTATAATGCCCCAACTAGTATAGGAAGTTCCGCAAGCAAGTGCCCCCATACAAATGATGGGTCATTCCTACAGAACACAAGTTTTAGTTGTTCAAAACAGATAGGTACCTATTTAGTTTATCAATCAATTCCCATTTTTTGCCTTCTGCATTTTGAAGAGTTGGCTATGAAGTGTGAGGCAGTCAGTGTCCTATCTTTGGCCGTTTACTTCATCTTTCAATGTGTCCATTTACTACATATCTCTTTTATTCGGAGGTTGCTCAGAGTTTTCTAGAGTTTTTATCTTGTATTTGACCCTGACCGTGCATCTGTTCGTCTATACAATATGTCATATTCAACAATGAAGTATTCTATAATATCAAGTAAGGTATTTGCACGTTTACCTATTATCACTTCTGGCTGTAGAATTATTATTCCCTCGCAGTCTAGAACTCTTGTATGTTTTTCAGTTCCGGTGGTACCAACTAATGAACTAGTACGGGCTTGTATTGTTGGTATATTATTAAGTAATGTATACAAAGTTGTACCTACCATGTCAAGGAGTGGATTTTGTAGAGCATTGTAAGTTTCTGGGTGTCACAGTTGACAGCAAACTACAATGGGACCCACATATTGAGAGTATATGCTCAAAACTCAACTCTGCAATATATGCTATAAAAAAAGTTATGGAGATTTGTGGGGTAGTCACTGCAAAAATGGTTTATTTCGCATATTTCCACTCAATAATGACATACGGAGCTATGTTCTGGGGTATGGGCTCAAGTTCAAATAGAGTATTTCTCCTACAAAAACGAGCCATAAGAGCAATTCTCAATATGAAAACTGTGGAATCATGCAGAGAAAAATTTAAGGAACTTGAAATAATGACCTTACCAAGTACCTTTATATATCAATGTCTTATTTATGCTAGAAAAAATATCAAAAACACACCTCTAAATTCTGAGCTACATAATCACGACACCCGTAACAAAGATATAATAAGACCTATTAAACACAGGCTAACTAAAATGTCAAAAAGTTTTTTATGTATGAGTGTGCGTCTACATAATAAGCTGCCTGAAAATATAAGGTCACTAGATCTAGGGAGCTTCCAGAGAGAGGTGAAAAAGTTTCTTGTTGACAAGGCTTTCTACTCAATTGACGAAATGCTAAATAATTAGTTTAGCATTGTTTTTTTTTTTCTAATCGTGGTGACGGTGTAATATTTGTTTTGTCATGTCTCTGTAAGTGTTGATGACTGCTTTGTATCATCTTGACGTTGTTCCTGTCCACAGATCTGCATAGCCAAAATATTGTTTCTCTTTTTAAGTATGATTTTTTTTTTGTTCTGACGCGATGCTGAAAGGGCCTTTTACACCCTTTTAGCATTAAACAATGATTATTTACAATTTTTATTTTTCACTGTGCTTTCCTTTTGACTTTTGAAATTGTATTCTCCAAATTGTGCTGATCTATGTACATTTTTTCTTTTCCTTGTAATTTAAATTCTTATGTGTGATATTTTGTAACATGTGATGATCCCAAGAGTCCCGCAAGGGACCTACGGGTTGATAAGTGAGAATAAAGAATAAAGAATAAAAGCTTTTGTCAGATCTATAATGAAGGTATTAGGTTTTCTTGTCTATTAATATAGAATTTAATAAAAAAAAACTTTGCTCTTCTATCTTTAGAAATATCAATATTGCGTGACAGCCAGTTTTGTTAGTTTAACTGCATTGTTTGATTATCTCTCCTATATTAATTTGTAAAACAGACTCTACTTTTATTTAATTTTGTTAGCTGGTTCCACAACATTTATTTTATTGATATTTTAACTTATTTCTAAGTTGTAGCAGAAAGTTCATTCGTGGTCGTTGTATTGTTTAAAATAGTGGAAATAAAATACTCACTAAGCGCCAAAAATGAAAAAAAAATGAGTTGAGTATGAGGAAATGTTCTATAAACCATTGCCAATAGCCTAAATATTGCACTTAGTCCATATCGATGATCTAAAGGTGTAAAAAAACAGATTCAAAAATCATCGTAGTACCATGTCTATATGGGGGGAAAATCAGTTTTATTAGATTATCTAAAAATGAATATTTTGGCACTTAGTGCGTATTTTATTTATTTTTTTATTCAATAATTGTCACATCAAATTCATACATACTATACAGCTCAAAGAAATAATACACACCAGATACAAATAAAAAGAAAAATTTGCCGCCTCACTAGGTGTGAACCTGTGTTGAGGCTAGCATGCATATACGAATAGGCACATTAAAACACAATAAATCTTTGGAAAATAAAATTAAGAATTTATTTCTTAAATTAATTTCCACTATACATTTGTATTTGTAATATTATATTATTCTATATTTATTTATTTCACTCCACGCAACTATGTTGCTTTTGTAATACAATGATATACCGACCTCGGTAGCCTAGTGGCAAAGGCTCCGACTTCAGATCAAGAGGTTCCAGGTTCTATTCCCGGTCGGGTCTGAAATTTTCAATATGTTTTTTCACTTGAAATTTCTACTCGGGGTTGGAATCCTGTCTCAGATTGGACGGGACCGGTAGAGAATGCTTCAAGCATTAAGTTCCGCCGGCTATACTGACACCTATGTATAGAAGAGTTTTATTTAGGTATATATATAAAAAAAATAAAAATTTGTTTTAACAAACTCAAAAAAAAAAAACGAAGTAGTATTAGGTATGTTCATTTATCATAGCTTTTTCTTGAGTCTTTTGAAAAGTGATCGACATATCTATATGTAATTACCTAATTGTAACATGTAAAAGGCTTAATGCCAAAAATGATTATAAAATAAAAAATAAACCTTATTAATCAATTAATTAATTTCATTTCACAGAGATATATGTTTTAAATCTATATATTAATACGTGAAGGAAAAACTTTGTGACTATTTTTACGTAAATTGCGCGGACATAGGAGTATAAAATTTCGCACACTCATAGTTTACATACTAGAGAAGGAGTGGCGAATGCTAATATTTTTCTTAAAATTGTGCATAAAAATAGATAAAATCAATAAAAAAACATTTCAAACACTACTGTAATGTATTTGATACACACACACATCGATGTATTTGACATTGACACAGATGAAATTTCCTTTTGTTTATCTGTGGTCAAATTGAGAATAGATTAATATTGTTTGTCTTTATTAATAATAGACAAAACTTTGTAAATATCATGATATCAATATTTCAAATTTCATGTGCCCATGTCATTGTTTTTGAAAGAAAATATTGTGAAATAACGCTCGCTCAGTCTTTGACAATGGAACCTTGAATGTTCAAACTTATAATTTAAACTAGCTGTCTGTCCCAGCTTCGCGCGGGTACATAGGTATTTTAATTCATTACATGTCAATCGAAGAATATTTTTTGAAATTTGAAAAAAAAAAATGTTTTTTCTTGTTAGATACAGTTAAGTAGGTACTCAAATTATGAAATGGCGTTTCAATTAATTTTTTAAAGTAAATAAACACTTATTGTGGCATAACTATAATAGTTAGACATAATATGCTGTCGCGACATTTTTTGTAAATAATGATCTCATCTACAAAATCGTGATACATTATTTTACTCTATCTTCAATAGTTTTCGCAGCGTACTCGATGTAAAGAATATTTTAGGTAAATTTTTTGCACCTTGGGTTACATCATTGGAGTTTTAGTAAGGATCAAAGGCTTTATGAAAATAAAATATAGCCTATGTTCAGAGGGGAGAGTGTAGCTTCCCAAGAGTGAAAGAATTTTTCAAATCGGTTAAGTAGTTTCGGAGCCTATTCCCGTCAAACAAACAATCAAAACTTTCCTCTTTATAATAGTAGTGTAGATAAGTTATGGTCCTTTTTCGAGCACTGGTCGACCACTAGTTTACATAATTATTTTAATATTCATCATATTAATTAAGTACATTTGAAATTTTTATTCGGTTGAATCTGCGTATAATCGAAAACATATCATTTACTTTTGAAAACACCTGAAAAACTTCTAATAGAAACACGACTATGAAAAACCGTTCGTTGTTCCTATATTATTCCATATGAAAATAATTATTTCCTAACGGGTTGGTAACAAAGTTAAGTCATTAGTAGGTACCTACATGAACGGATATCTACCGGAAGCATTGTCGAAGTACTCGGACACACCCATTAATAATAGTCGGCAAGGCGAATTATTTTCATCGTATATAAAATATCTACTACCTATCATGCTCTATGGCTGTTTTAACTCTGCTCAGTACTCGCGTATTTAGATACTATATGAAGAACGTTAAGTATATTATGATACATATACCTATTAACATAGTCTCTAAGATCAGTGACTGATCGTTTTATATAAGTAGGTACCTACTTATCTGATAAAAAAATAGACTCGCATTTACTTCATTGTATTACGCGAATAAGAATAACTACAAGATGAAAAGTACCTACTTCTCACATAGGTACTTTATGCAATACAAAAACATGAAACAATGTGAGTAGGTACCTACGGGGTTGTAAGACAAATGACCTTTTCATTATGCCCGTACAATGGTAGATACAAGTATGAAAATAGTTAACTTGAGATAGCGACAATCGTTAGGTTTTTATTTTTTATTGTAGGTTTATATTATTATATACAGTATACCGTTGGAAAGAAGATATTTTAGGGTAGTTTTTACGAGATTTGAAGAACTCAATAATTTTGAGCGAGTACCTACTTTTAAAACTGACATAAAAATGAAGTTAACATTTTTCGTTAACGGTTCATAGAATTTTGAAAGGCCATAACTTTTTACTAAGCTACTTTTTGGACAATTATTTTTTTTTTCCTGAAAACGCATACATTTGAAATACAGAAAATTGTTGGATCTTATTTATTGGTAAAAAAAAAAAAACTAAAGTAAGGGAGCACCCTTCATATGTTTATTTTGAGTAGCTATAACATTTTCCAAATAATCTCTTCTATGAACCATGCTAGTTTGTCTAACGTTCTACAAAATATCCTGTAGGTATATTGATGTATTATTAAATTATTATTTTGATTGAGGCGCCGCACTGTGGAATATGGTAGAACAGTCGCAAATATTTAATGATTTTTTAGGTACACATTTTCCACATATTTTTAATTGCATTTGATAAAAAAAATGTTAACTATTATAATGATATCAAATATCTAGATTTTTAACATTTAAATGTATATAATATAACGAATCAAAGATAATTTACTTGTAGAATCACAACTAAACAAGTATATTTTGTTACATTTCAAATTCAAATATCTTATCTATTGCTAACAAGTAATGGTATGTGTTATATATTTTCGAAAACCTTATTTTTATATAGTAAACTTTTATTTTTTATAAAGCTATCACTAAGTCAACAAAAAAAAAAAACAAACAACAAACTAAAACTAAGTCTAAACTTTTTTTGACAACAAACTAAACAGCCTTTAGTTTGTTGTCAAATTTTAATGTAAAACAATTTTAATCGAACTAATAAATAAGTGTGACTGTGATGTAGATAATATGATTACCTATGTGTGGTATACCTTTAGAATCCAATTCCGCTTAAAGTTAGAATCATTAATTATTATTGTCGTTGAAATCTTCTGAAAGTTTCAAATGGATAGCTAGTTAGGAAGAAAGCTATAAAAGATTGCAACATAAGAATGGACAAAAAAAAATACAAATTATAAAAACGAGCTAGTAACAAAAACGTACTAAAATACAAATTTAATTGTGTAAAAAGCAAGTTCATAAACGAAAGGGCTGGTGAAATTTTTTTTTTTTATATAATAATCTATGTTACTTGTTTTAAGGTACGTACGCACTTGCGCTGCGAACGTGTGACATTGCATCAATTTAATCGAAAGGTCAAGTGTATACGTGATTCGAAAAAGCGAACACGAGCGGAACACATGCATCCTTTTGATAAAATTGATGTAACGATACACGTTCGCGGAGCAAGTGAGTACCGAGCCTTAAAATACAAAATAATGTTATATTATGACCGCATTATGTTATTATATTCGTTCATAAAATACGTTACATCTATGTAAAACTACGATAAAATTTTAATTATTAATTAATTCGTGTAATTATTTTCGACTTACGCTCATATAATAATTATTAAAATAAATTTACAACATTGAATAACTGTGCAAATTTCTATAGGAACCTTTGTACCTATTTTGTCATGGTGTGAATGGTATTTATTCTCCATGTTCCAGGTAGGTACCTACTATGCGACGTGTCTTTGATGCAATATGGTCGTGAATCCTACAGTCCGAGAGCTATTAGTTCTGATGGGTGTTTGAGGCAGGCTAAAAACTATATAGGATTAGACTTTTAATCCTAAACACAGGACCTTATAGATATGGCTGATGGGAGAGGGCGGAGCAAAATACCCTTCAAAACCTTCCGCTCCTCCCCCTAAATTTTTTTAAGCCAAATTTATTTTATTTAGTATAATCATTCATAAAAAAATACACATCTTTAAATATAGTAAGGCAAAAATAAATGCTATTTAATGTAGGTAATATGAATTATCATTTCAAATTTATTTGAACACCTGAAAAATAAATTAATTCAGGTGTACAAATATACTTATTCTATTTGGGATTCGGTTATTTTCAACTTTTTTTTTATCCGTGATATATCATTTTGTTCTTATACCTACTGATAGGTTATAATTTCTAGGAATTACGTATTCACGACTGCATTCGTACCTTGATTTACAAGTCTGGTTATTTATCTATGTTTAAAAAATCAATATACCTATTTATCGAAGTATGTTTTGCGAAATGGTTAGCGGAATCAATCCCCATTTTCGATTATATTCCGCTCAAACACAAGTTTGTTTGATATTGAAATTAAAATTAAATTTAAATGGTGTGGTGTCTGAAAGGGCAAGGATTTGAATAGGTAAGATCGCAGCTAGATCGGATTTAGACCGTTTCGTGAATTTGTAGGTAGGTACTCCTCCGATTTGAGATCCGAGGTAGTTATTAAAAAAGCATCAGCCGAGCTAGCCGTCCACATCCACCTGTTATGCCTGTCACCATTCACTCCTCTTGTCACACCTAAAGAATTTTCTGCTCAATACACCAGCAACAATGTCCAAGATTTATTATTATTTATTGATATTGGCTCGGCATGAATGTGGCATACGTCTCCACTCCACAAGTATAGTTTGTGAATAAAACATGTGTCGTTATATAAATACCACATAGGTGCAAACATGTCATTCATGTTGTATGGTAGTAGATGTGGAAAATGGTTTGAACAAGATATTTAGGTACAATCAATAATTAAAAAATAATTGGTATGAGTTTGTCCGTAGCTTGTTTTTTAAACACTAAACCCCATCAAGCGAATAATTTTCGAAGGAAATGACAAAATCAATCCAACAACAGGAAAAAGTTGCTATGACAATAATTGATAATAATAGGTAGGTATCCGGAAATTTTATAATAAGAATAATTTTTTTCTTTTTTTTTTTATTCAGGAAAAATAGTACAAAATACACAAAAATAAACACATGCAATCAAGACAAAAAAAACAGGCAAGTCAAAGATGAAATATAAAGCCAAACAAACGAGCGAGAACAAACAAAAATAACACAATAAAAGATAGCCCCTACAAATTTATACAGTTTCAGATCTTAAAGGGAACCAAACAATTTCTGAAGAGAGAGAGAGATAGAGAGAAAATAAATGATCCTTTTCTATGTTTCTTGTCCGACAGGTATTGTTGCTAGTGTAGGTATATTTGTTTAAGAAAACTTGACTTCCGTTCGGAAGGTCATTGGCTCAATCTCCTGCATCTAACATGCTTCCTCTTCTACTGTGAAATACGTTCACATTGAATAAATGAACACTGTGCCGTTCTACTCCTTTCTACACAGATTGATCTGCAAGACCCTCATAAATGTTGAGGTCAAGAAATAAAATTTCTTTCTTTAATGTCGTGAATTTTCATTTCTTTAGAAGTAAAAATACCATGCTAAAAGAGTTTTTAAAAGATTGTATGTGCAGTAAGCAAAAGCTTGTGTATTGAATGGAGAAACGGTGGATTTAGTAATTATTTATCTATAAGTAAATAAATTTACACTTTTATATTCAAAAGGTGTCAGTATAGCCAGCGGAACTTATTGCCTGAGGCAATTTTTTCAAACGGTCCCGTCCAACCTGAGACAGACTTTTAAGCCTGTCGTTCGACAAGTTTTACGGCTGGTTTGGGTTTAGTTATATAGTGAATGTATGTGAAGACTAAAATATGTCTACATACTTGGTTCTTTTTTCTGTTGCGTTCCTTTTCTCTGCATGTCCTATCTAATATCTTCGAAAGATCATCCGTTGCTAATACATAATTTTATTAGTTTCACGCATCTGGTTCAGAATTGTTTTATGCGTTTTTTCTTGAAATTTTTCTACCCAATATTGCCTCTCTCCGATTGGACGAAAGATGTTCAGGAGAATAATAACGCCAGAGGTAAAAGTTTCCGTCGAACATTCTGACATCTTTGTATAGAAAAAATTAACGACAAGATATATTTGTTCAAAATGAGTGCAGTGCTATAAAGAAAGATAATTTTGTTAGGTTTTTCTTTTCTATTAAAATGATTCGTTACGATAAAATTAATATCGATAGTTGCGAAATGTATGTTGGAATCCTCACAAATCTTTCGATGCAATGATAATAATAATGCCGCATGTATGTAAACAGCTTGACACTTTATTTTATTTTCAGTTGAGTTTATTTTGTTTGGTAAACCAATTAGTATGACGTGCGTTTGTGATCTCTTAAAATTATGGCCAGATATTATTTTACGCGTCAGTCAATGTTTGAAATTTAGTCATTCTTTAACTTACTGTTAAATCAGAAATCAAGCAAATTTTATGTATTTATTACTGAAGTTCTTACACTAAAGTTTAAACTTGCTTAAAACACATCAGCTATCAAACTATACACATAATGTTAAAATATAGAAATTTCAATTGACCGTTGATCTTGTTGTTTATATACCTACCTATGCCAAATTCTGTTAAAAGGATATGGTCAGGTCAGAATTTTTTAAATGTACGAAATATTTCAATCGGAGGTCTCTGGACCCAACTGATTGACTGAGGGAAAAATACCACCAAGCATTTAGTTTGCCGACCATATTTTTTGTAGAATATAATATTCTACAAAAATTGCGAAAATAAAACATTACAAAAATCGAAAAGTTGACAAGCCATTTATGTAAATGGTTTAACAGGACCCATTTTGCTTGCTGTAATGATTATTTTTCAGTGTGGTTTCTTATTTATGTTATGTTATATTTAAAATTTTATGTTGTGAAAACAAAAATTGTGCAGGTATCATTTTCACTTCATAGGTTGAGTGGTGTAAAAAAGCAAGTAAATGTTGTAATTTGGAATTATCCAAGGACAACTGATGTAAAAATATTTTACAAGGAATTTATTTCTATATCTGTAAATTGTGATTGTTGTCGTCGAATTTAAAAAAAAATAATGGCGTTTCCTTATAACAATTTCCTTGGCACACTGACCACTTCACAATATTATCTGCAGCATAATGCGGACATTGTTGTAATCAAAATCACATCGAGCTGGCTGCTACACGTTTACTTGAGCGGCCATAAAGTACAGCCAAGTATTTCTTGTATAAATATTATTCTTTTATGAACAAATCGCGACAAAGGATATAATTGCTTAGGTACCCACCCTGTTATTGTTTATTCACATGAATTTCTAGTGATTGAAATGCCTATTGACGACTTTGGGATTACTTATTAAATTTGAACTACAGTTGTTTTAAAGTGTCATGGATAGAATTATAAAGCTTATTGAGATATGTCAACTATAATCAACAACAACTAAGATTGAACCATTGAAGCTTATGTTTTAATTTTTTGTTTGAAAATTTATTGCCATCTTTTGGAGATGTTGCGAGGGTGGGGCAACGGGTGCAGATTTTCCCGGTCCCATTATAGAGAAAGTCAAAATCAACCCCGTAGAATTTTGCGAACGAATTTTTCGTCAATGCAGAGTGCGAAAAAAATGAACTGTGCACTGGAATACAGGTACCTATAAACAATTATTTAAATAAAACAAAGACACGTATAATATAAATATATAAAAAGTGGGCAGTTAATTTCCTTCGATATCTACATTTGCGAAAAACTCGTTCGCAAAATTAAAATTGTTTAGGGCCCCAGGTTTTAGAGACCTTCTATAATTTTCAAAATACGAGAAGCTTTAAAACTTAGTTTACCGTAAAAAAATCCGTGTGTGTGGGTAGATCCAAGACCTAAATTCAAAAGTACCGATTCTAATAGTAGAAAGAAAGAAGTTGAAAGTTACAGAGGGACGTAGACCACTAGAACGATCACCAAAGAGATAGAGGAAAATATAGACTTCCACATCCTAAAAATCAGATTAATTCTTGAAAAATATTAGATTCTAGATCTAAATAAATAAGAAGAAGAAGAAGATAAAACGAATTATATTCAAAGGTGTTAGTATAGTCGACGAAATTTTAACGACGTCTTTCTTCCAACCAATCTTTTCCGTCCTATCTGAGAAGTTCCTCTTTTGACTTTATGCAATCGAATCAAGATGGCTTGTAGTTTTTCTAAGACGCGTTTGAATTGAGTAGTTTCACTTGTATAAAATTATAATTCTGAGCACTTCTTTGTTCTCCGAGTGTTATTAGATGTGACGGAGCGTGCACTGACCTCTCGTCTCTTCAGAAATAACTACGCACACTCGCATTACATAAATCACTCCAAATCTTAAATACATTACATATATTTCGTACGCGACCTGCATGCACTGTTTATAAATAATTACATTTTTATTCTTCTTCATATTTTTGCAGACTATTTTATGAAGACTCCACTCGGTAATTGGTAGGCTAGTAGCTATATGAATAATTATAATGTCTTAATGAGCCTTGTACTATTTCACTTCTGTCTCACATTTCTTTTTATTTTTTTCACCGTAAAAAAACGTTCCGCGTAGTTGGTAGTAAATAACCTACCTTTTTTGTTGGCCAAGAAATGTTACATAGATGGACGGATGAGTCGGTTTAGGTCTACACAACCTTTTCCTACAACTAAAGGTTTAAGGTAAGGTGTTTATACTTTTAAGATTAAATGTTGCATTTCTTATCAACCAATCAATCAATGCTCCTTTTTTGACACCTAATAGGGGCAAACGGAGTCAACAAGAGCCCTCTACCGCTCCCGATCTTGCGTGGCTTCAATGACCTTCTCCCACACCTCACACCACGTCCAAATCCCTCAGCTCTGCTTAAAAAAAACGGAACATGGTGTGAGCGGGTCTTCCTCCTCGTATTTGGGACCCTGATGGGAGGAAAAACCAGACTCTCCTCGGCAACTACCATTTGGCAATCTTAACGCATTTCGTAGCCAAGTCCGTCTCCTCTCATTAACTCCATTCTTCTTCTTCTTCTTCTTCTTCGTCAGCCTGTCTCCGTCCATTGCTGAACATAGGCCTCCCCCCTCTCCTTACAATCATTATTGTCCTGAGCCTCTCTCATCCATGTGCGTTCTGCTATCTTTGCGATGTCGTCCGCCCATCTGGCCTGGGGTTTGCCGACATTTCATCTGCCTTGTCTAGGCTGCCACTCCACTACTCTTTTGGTCCATCTGTCGTCCGGGCATCTGGCCACATGGCCCGCCATTAACTCCATATGGTGGTTTAAAACACCCCAAGTCCCCAAATCATTGTCAAAATGGGAGAAAATTGTGGATAGTTTCGTACGCTATGGTTGTAAAGGGTGTTGCGAGAGGTATTGAGATTCTTTGGACACATTGCCAGGCGAAAACCAAATAGCTTGGAAAAGGCGTAAAAGTAGAAAGTATTCCAGAAAAGTAAATGAGTGGCTTACCGCCTATGCTGTGGTGTGATCAGGTAATGTTTGGTGGAGGACTTAAGGGGTGCGGCTGCGGAGTACAGGGAGGATTAGAAGCGTTTCGTTAACAACTATGATACCACAAACAGCAGTTTAGTAAAAATCGGTTAAAGATTCGAGCAAAAATAGTCATGCATTAAATTTTCTTATTTATCTTTAAAAACAAACGATTCCTTATTTTACGCAAACGCTATAACTTATATGCGAAATATCGAGTACTGTATGACAAGGCGTATATCCATGACGCTCAGTATTTTTACACTATTTGACAAGTAGTTACAATACAAAAACAAATTATCAGATTCGTTCTTCTTCTTTCTCTTTTATAGGACTGTTGGCCAGTTTTGTATTTACTGTGTTGTTTGCCTCTTGTGACGTGGACTTGCAACAATCCTTCCATGTTTTGCGTGGTCGCCCTGATTTCCTTTGGGGAATGCTTTCTCTATAGCCACCCTTACAGCTCAAGTGTCCGTTATCCTGGACGCATCCTCGTTCCAGAATCGACAGACTCTGATACATTTAGGCGAATCAATCTTATTTTAAACGCGTGGGTTTAAGTTGGTGCAGGTAAATTGAGAAAAAAATCTCTTTACACCCACCATACAATGAGTCGTTTTAAAGTTCATGTTCCACATGGCGATTTCATCATATTATGCAAAGCTTTTTTTACTTGCTTTGCGATAATGTTATCTTACACATTTTAGTAAGAATACTTCCTAGTCTCATATAGTAGTTAATTTACTTTCATCTGCAAAAAAATATGGTGTAAATTTTTGCAGATACAGTAGATATACCAATGAATGAGTAAACAAAATCCATATGAAGCACTGATTTTTTTGATACCATATGATCATCAATTTCCAGGCTTGATTCAGACTTGTGATGGTTCTAAGCAATTTGAGATCAGCTGCTCTGTATAATTTCAAATACTTTTATGTCAGTTGCAAATATTATTGTCAAATACCTAAAGATATAGGTTAATAAATACCATTAGAAAGAACCCTTTTAGCTATACATAATACGTATAATAAGCACCTTTATTTTATGAAAATTTCTTCCTAGGACCTCTAAGAAAGTGGAAGCCTTTATCTATTATATCCAATTCATAAGTTCAGTCAACATCATCTTTAAATGCACAAATAGAAAAATTCATTAGTAAATTTACTAATATTTTATTGTTACAAAATATGACTCTGTTTAGCATGACAGTATAACCTATACGCCAAAGAGTTTTCATAAGAACTTTCATCAGAAAAAAAAACACTCCATTTGTGCCCACATGTCATATTTATTTCAATGCAAAAAATGAACATTCATTTAGTCTCATTACCTATATAAATTATCCAAATTTAATGATATTAATTACAGTTTATTCGATATAAGACGATCAGTATGGGCGTTATTCTAGGCCGCAGAGGTATCTCGCAGCATCTCTCATATAGGAACTACTAATTAACTTCGAGACAGAACATAATGCAGGAAAAAAATACAGTTCGGAAACGTCAATAAACGCACGACTCATTCTTTCATTATCATTTGCCATCTTTCTCTCCTACGCTCGAATTTATCACGGTGTGTCTGCCCACTCGGCCATGCACAAACAAACCAATATCGTATCGCCACATGCGAAATCTCATGATGGATATCTTAAATGCTATTCATTATATGCCAAGCAAGTAGTATTACTATACTGACTGATATTCCTTGGTAGATAAGTACCTACTCTTTGGTAATTGTGATTGACGCGAGATAAACAAATCTAAACGCTCTCATTAATAAAAACTATTGATTGTATTGTACTAAATTGGATGGACGTAATTATCTATGCTATAAGGAAACAAGACAAGACCCTCATGCTCGATCATGATCGAAATGGGTGATTCTCATACTATGTCTTTTTCTTCTTCTTCATTTTTGATTAGGCCTGCTGTGTTGTCCCCTTGAGAAGTTGATTGCCAGCTATCCCTTCAGCGTTTCGGTGGTTGTCCTGGAGGTCTGCTTCCTTCTGCTATATTGTCTCTGGCAACTTTTGCGGCTCTTGTATCCTCGATCTTTTAAACATGGCCGTTCCAAAACCGTCTCATTCCCCACCTTACAACAACCTCGATATCGCATATCCTTCGGATTTTGGTGTTTCCAACTCTATCACGAAGGATTATTTCGGAGATATTTCTGAGAATTTTCATCTCACTGATGAAAGAAGACTCTTAGAAAAGTGTCGGATCTAGATTATATACCATAGTTCATAATTAGATATCAGATACCATGTGGGATGTCGAAAATATATTTAAACATGCCACACTGATATTATTTTATAATTTTATTGGATATTTTCATGCATATTGTCTAAGCTGACCCTGAGAATATCTGTGAAATTATTCCGTAGAGAAAATGATAAGAGTTTGATGGTTTGAAGACTTTCAAGAAAAAATGGAGAGGAAAACACACAATGCATGTGTTATCTCGATACTTGATCAAACGATATGTGTGCGAATAATAGACGAAAAATTCTATCTATGAATATCATATGAATCTCATTTGAAGGACAGAAAATCTTCCAATGTATGAAAATAAATACATGTGGGACAGCAAACTGGTAAAAAATATAATTTATTGAATTGTTTTTCTGTGGTCTTGGTTTGAAACCTCATTTGAAATCTCCATTGCGTGATGGGCAATTCAGATTTATTTTTTTGGTTTAACTTTGTCTTCTTTTTTTTTTGTTCTTTTTTTAAATTCTGTTTTCTCTCTCTCTCTCTCTCTTTAGATACTTATAAGGTACGTACATTTTTAAATTTTGTTTTAATTACTAATAAATAAGGCATTACAAAAAATATTACCCCATGTACCTAATGTTTTTTTTGGGTTTAATATGAATACTAAGAAGACGTTGATTGTACCTACATAACTTTGTAAAATAGCTATGCTGCAAAAATACCTAATATTGGAGAACTGGAGATTCTATGTTTTTGTTTAGTGGTTTGTTTTATATGAGTTATTTAGTATTCTGTTGATGTCTCTCATAAATTAACTGTTGAAACTTTTAAGTTTTATCGTTGACATGTCAATAAAGTTTTTCCCGATTTTCTAGTGTGTTAGTAAATATAAATTGTTATGAGCGTAGGTATATAGATTCAACATTGAAATCCTTAGCATCAAAAGTCATTATCCTGTTTTTTCATAAATATATTTGAATTAGATGCAAATATAATAATCATGTTGGAATCTCTTGGATAGTATGAATAAACATACCTATGTAGTGCGTCGCCAAAGGTACATAACATTAATAGTTTCCTTTAAACAACTCTCGCCTACACTGCAATTCGCAGGCGCCATTTCAACATAAAATGCCACTTTTCATATAACTACGGGTCACAAGTTCAAATCCTGTCGAGTCACGTAAAACATAAACACCTACGTAGGTATATACGTGCATGCACAACACGTCGCTACATAATCTTTAATCAACCAGAATGTATTTTATAATTATGAATGTAAACATAGATTAATTTAGAAACATAAACAATAAGTTTGTCAAATGGGACGTCAGACGAAAATTTTAAATATTTAGACGCTTTGAAATTAATAATTTAATGAATGATAACACTGTTAATTGATTGTTATGTTGGCAACACTGGCGAATATTTCGAATTAAGATCTCATTTGAAAAATATATTCTATTAACGTCATATTAAATAAAAGAACACAAATGTAGGTACCTACATACCATTTCATATTTTTTAACCGACTCTTTCTGATAATGGTTTCCTTAGTTTTTTGAAAATAGAACACGATTTTTTTTTTCATATTCGATTGCGCATAACCCTACTCACATTATGTATTCTTGAACAAGAAATTAATGAACAACTTGCTTACATAAATTTTATGAATGATCTACATAAAACAATACTTAGGTACCTATACGTTTTTGGATTGATAGGGTGACTTTGTTTTAGTTTCTGAAATAAAATGAATAAGTGAATTTTAAATAATGAAATGTATTATACGTCGCGTCGGGTATAATACGGGTAACTCGTTCGAAAGTTTTGACTCATGGGTCAACGTAAAAGGACGTCAAAGAAATAGCAGCGTTACCATATCTACCAACTGTTTGGTAGATCTACCAATTTTGCACCTTTGCTCATACCACCGATTTTGAAAGTTATCGATATGAAAATAAGAAAAGGAATTTTAATTTTATGATCCTTCCTAATTTTGCCTATTTCTGCCACTTCTTGGCAGTTTATCTACTTGTTTTCTTAAATTTGGGCTCGCGACACTGAAAGGTAGGATGGCAATCACCGTTACCATACATCACGTCCAGTTCAGAAACGTCTGAATGTAATATGAGAGGAAGATCATAATTACCACTGCTAAGAAAAAGAATAAAGACATCAATGAAAAGATAGATTATGAGAAGATAAAAGTTTATCTTAGGTCTGTCTCGGTATGGTTTTATATACAGTTTTATAACCATTTACCATGTAGATATAAAAATTTGCCTTGTTGGTAGTAAATATTTATTTGCATATGATTTATTACTATTTATTTATTTGCGGTTACGACGCCGGCTTTCATACTGTTTCATACTGTTTCGTCGTGGGTTCGATTCTTTCTTGACACAAGCTTTAAGTACTTAGCTTAGTATTTATTAAAAAAAAATTAGCTAGGTACATTTTTATTTATTTATTTATTCAATCACCTTATTAAAAAAGGTATAATATTTCAATTTAGATATTATTTTATTATTACATAATCCATATTAATATTACTACATAGTTTCTTCCTCTCTCATAAAACTCAGAAAATTTGTGTAGAGAGACATGAATGCCATTTCTACGTGGTACCTACCTTAATAATGTTAGTTAGAAAGAAAAAAAATAGCATAGCTAAGGAGGTTATTACAGAAATAATAAATGTAGGCGAGAATTCAAAGTGATTTGATAATAAATATCAATCCCGATAATGAAAAGTGTTGTTGCGGGGGACTGTGCCTCCAATCTAAGAGCCATTCCACTAATTTGCACTGACCTCCAAACACCAGAGACAGGACCATTATGTAACACTGTTTCGCCGAATGTTTGCCAAGAATTATGGCTGTCTTCCCTGACTTAAATGACGATGGTATTTGGTATAATTGCCATATTTGTTCTTTGCTAAAATATATGGGTACGTACTTAAATCATTGCTTTATGGCGCTATTTAGGTGCATACTTTAGATACTGGAGCTTCTTATACAAAATATTTGATAAACAAAAATTTATTTGCCTCCCTCTTCAAAATTACTTTAATTATTTTACCTTACTCCAAATAGGTTCCGATTTGGATGTATCTTGTCTCTGATTAGACGGGACAGGTTGCATTATACAAATAATTGTATTTTGTTTCACCGGGCATCCACTCATTTACAGTAGTAAAAATGAGCATAATCCATTTTGAAAGGTATTTGAAGAAACACATTCCACATCAAATTAACCCACAAAATAACATAAGTAGGTATATTCCTTTATTAATGAATGATAAGATTAAGTATCAATACCCTTGAAAGTATGTTCTGTTTCTTCGAAACGGAGGTAAGGTATTAGGACATGGTGTGAGAGGAGGACATTAATGAAAAGATTGAAATCAGTATGGGGACACAAAATAAGTATTGATTGATTGATTGATTTAAGCTTTTCCTTTTCGTTGCTTTGCTACCCCTTTCTTTAGAAAACTCGATTATGCGGAACTAACATTTTGAGTGTTGAATAAATTAAATTAGAAGGCCTTTTGTCGCAAACCTACCTCTATTACATAGGTACATAATAGTATATTCAGGTAAAGTTTATTCATTCCGCAAGAGATTGCCTCAAGCAATAAGTTCCGCCGGCTATAATACTGACACCTTTGTATAGATAGAGGGTAAATTTTATTTTATACGAAAGAAAAATTCTCAGGTCTTTGATTAACTTCGATAATGCCAAAAAATAATCTTATTTCCCCTATTTTTTTTAATAATTGCATATTATATTTTGGTTTTTTACCATCTTGGTACTTTTTTACCGGTCTGTTTTCATCCGAACATACTTATACTTACTTTTTTTAAATACGTATTATGTATCCAATCCAGGGCAATGCCTGAAATTTAGGAAGCATCAACATCAGTAGTTTTTAGATTCAAGCATTTATCATATCGCAACATCTCTGTTACTTTTACTCACACCGCGAATTAATTCTGCTGTTACTCTGTCGCGACTTCTTTGCAACAAGACCACACGTCTTGCTGTTGACCGGTATAATCCAATCGTGACGAGACTCGCATTGCACCTCCGCTGAAAGTCTCTGAGTCACCCTACAATGGTAACATCACTAACATTTCCTCGTCCACGCTCTACTATGCGGTTGATCCGTTACTTCCGATTGGCTCACACCGCCAGCCTTTTGGGTCTGCACCGTATTTTCCTCCTCGTCATGCTGTAAGAATGATATCATCCACTTTACGTACAACGCTGGAATGACCCGTAGTAAAATATTTCTACGGCGGTTTTGACAGTTGAGCGTAACAAGTATGGGTAGGCGACTGTTTCCGATGTTAGTCATCTCATTCACGAGTATTTTTCATTCAACCATTTGATTCACACTCCATTATCACAGCCAATTGGTTTCATTCATGTTTCAGTTTTTGTTATCGAAGATAATGGAAATGGTATACCTACTAGGTATGCCGCTTCTATTATACCTGGACTATCGATTCTGTCGTTGCCGTTTTCCATATCTTGTCCTGTCCCAGATGCCGACTTCTTCTATACGTATGGTCGCTCACAATTTCATTTCTAGAGACCGAAGCCATTGGATCGTTTCAACAGTCAGTACGTTCAAGACCTGCAATTCTTCTTTGAATGTATACATAGAGCATTCGTTTATCAGCTGATATTTGATTGTTTGTTTCATTTCAAATGTTCCTTCATATAAGCGCTTTTGACTTAACATTAAACAGCGCGCTTTCTTGGGTGGGTATATTTTAAATCCCTTGGGTTATTTCACGAATAGTTCAAAAGAAAAACAATATTGAAACAAAATCCAGTCTATAGCACCATTAAGAGAAAGTAAGAAATCCGTTATGGTGAAAATTAAAAATAAACTAACTATATTGTAGAGTTAACGGTAGATAATACAAAACTTTGTATCTCTATATTTCATTAATTATTAAATATCTACTTGTTGCATACATGAGATTTTTCGACATGTTGAGCATGTCGAGAATTTTCATGATTAGGAGTTTCGGAGACTTAAACATTACCACCTAATGGCGAACGTTCTCAACGTAAAGTGATCACACTAAGCCAGCCTTCGAAATAACAGTAGAAGACGGTCGTATGTCCGTAGTGGTTTGTTCCATTTAAAAATCGAACATCAGTAATGAATTGATAGAGTCATTATAGTTGTGACACTTTTTCTTCGCCCTCGCCTTTGTCCATTACCACCAAGACCTAGACTTTGTCCCGTTATTTGGGGTCGGCTCACCTTGTCCTATTGCACCAAGAGTGTCTATCGAACGCCATCTATGGCTCCACTTCGCATTCGTTGAGGTCCCTCTTGATTCTCGACAACCATGTGGTGGGTGCATGGTCTGCCTGGTCTCATTTTTCTTTTTCAAACACATTTTTTTAAATTATAACTTAAAAAAAATCATAAAGCATGTACCTAACCATAACGTAGAAAAGAAAACGGTGAAAAGGATTGGTTTTGTTTATGTGGTGGAATGTAAAGACCGTGAACTATTTACAAGTTTAATGACGTGGGGTCCAGCAGGTGTCCACGTGTTGTGGTCTGGACACTTATTGTGGTGAAGCAAAGGAATGTGGCTGCAATAAGAACTTTAAAAGCTTCAACATTGTGAAACTGATTTTATGCTTTATTCTATATCTATTATATTACTAGACATCGGATTATATGCACAAATAAAATACAGAAATATGCACTAAAATTTTAACATTTCACTATTCATTTTAGCATTCGCAGTGAATATTTTTAACATTTTTTTAAAATCTATATATTGTTACGTGAAGCAATGTGACCATTTTCACCATTTTTACGAAGGAGTATTAAATTTCGCACACTTATAGTTTATATAGTTTTTTTTTAAATTGTGTATAAAAAATACATATCAACGAAATATTATTATATCAATGAAAAAAGCATTACAAACTCTACTGTAATGTAACCTATGTATTTGATACTCACACACACTTCGATGTATTTGTCACAGACGCATTTTTTTGTTTATTTTTGATCAAATTGAGAAGAGATTTATATTGTTTGTTTTAAATAATAATAGAAAAAACTTTGTACATATCAACATTTCAAATTTGACGTATCCATCCATGTCATTGTTTTGGAAAGAAAATTGTGAAATAGCGCTCGCCCAGTCTTTGACAATGGAATCTTAATATATTAAGATTCCATTATAATGTTCAGACTTATAATCTTAATAAGTTATTGTCGAATTTTGAGCACTGGTCGACCACTAGTTCAAATAAGTTATGGTCGAATTTCCAGCACTGATCGAGTACTTATTAATTTTCCCATTTAATCATTTGGTAGATTAGCACACTAGCCGATTAATATACTTAAAACTATCAGATAAAAAATTCCTTCTGATTTACAAATCGCATAAACTGTAGGTTCGTGCGAACCCCCGCGAACTCTCAAGAAAGCTTCACTGAACAAAACTTTCTAGGTAGATACATCCTTTAGACCAGCGATGCACAAACCGCGGCCCGCGGGCCGCATGCGGCCCGCCGTCAGTTTGTCTGCGGCCCTCCGACGAATTAAAATATTGAAAAATCAAAAGAATATTTAAAATATACCTGAGAGATAATTTTATACTTTTACCTACTCCGCGCCGGGAAGAAGCCAGAGTCTGTCATGTGTTTTTGGATTGTTTGTGATGTTAATTGATGTTCTGTGCGACATTTAATTTCTGTGTTTAGTGATGTGACAATAATATTTTCAATTTTCCTAAACAATCTAGTTTTATGTTTTTGTTCAATCATCATGTACAAAATTCATAGTTTACTGCACTTCCAAAAGTATTAAGTAAGTAATTTGTAACATGCCATTGACTGTTATTTTTTCTTTCTTTGTAAAACTTGATAGATATTAATTCCTTCCTTACATTCCTTTGGACCTTTGGTGTACTTTAATGTGGTATGGCAGTACCCAAATGTTGTGACAAAGATGAAAGTAAATAAGTTGAGATGGTTTGGGAATGTGGAAAGAATGGATGCAAACAGAATGACAAAGAAAAAAGAATTTATAAGGCTGAAAGTAAAGGTGTAAGGAAGCGTGACCGACCGAGAATGACGTGGATCGAACACATTGATTCATTGAAAGAAGTATGCATGGATAGAAAAGAGTGGAGGTCCGTTTTCTCTGCCTACCCCTTACAGGGCACGGCGTGATAGGTAAAAAAAAATTAATGACACATCCCTACAGGGACGTAATGCCGTGATAATAAATTAAAAAAATATGATTACAGCGTTTGATCCTTAATCATTAGTATTGTAATTTGTACAAATTAAAAACGTTTGGAGTTAATTTTTCAACCAAGATGGCGTGAAGTTGTAAGTCAAAATATGAGAAGTTGTGGAGCTACCCCAGAGGAGCTGAGTGGCGGCGTAAAATACAAAAGGCAGACCCCCACCATCATGTGGGAATAACAATTTCCCGAGAAAAGAAGAAGAAGAAAAAGTGTTAATTTTCCTTGTAGCGGCCCGTCCTTGGCTCATAATCTTCCCCAGTGGCCCCCGTTACCTGTGTGCATCCCTGCTTTAGACAGTGAATTTTACTACCGACCATATTGACGTTATATTTTTGTTTCATACAAAAAGTTTCACATACCTAACATTTACAAAAAGTTTCACATACCTAACATTTACAAAAAGTTTGACATACCTAACATTTACAAAAAGTTTGACATACCTAACATTTACAAAAAATTTCACATACCTAACATTTACAAAAAGTTTGACATACCTAACATTTACAAAAAATTTCACATACCTAACATTTACAAAAGGTTTGACATACCTAACATTTACAAAAAATTTCACATACCTAACATTTACAAAAAATTTCACATACCTAACATTTACAAAAAGTTTGACATACCTAACATTTACAAAAAGTTTGACATACCTAACATTTACAAAAAAATTCACATACCTAACATTTACAAAAAGTTTCACATACCTAACATTTACAAAAAGTTTCACATACCTAACATTTACAAAAAATTTCACATACCTAACATTTACAAAAAGTTTGACATACCTAACATTTACAAAAAGTTTGACATACCTAACATTTACAAAAAAATTCACATACCTAACATTTACAAAAAGTTTGACATACCTAACATTTACAAAAAGTTTGACATACCTAACATTTACAAAAAAATTCACATACCTAACATTTACAAAAAGTTTCACATACCTAACATTTACAAAAAGTTTCACATACCTAACATTTACAAAAAATTTCACATACCTAACATTTACAAAAAGTTTGACATACCTAACATTTACAAAAAGTTTGACATACCTAACATTTACAAAAAAATTCACATACCTAACATTTACAAAAAGTTTCACATACCTAACATTTACAAAAAGTTTCACATACTTACCTAACATTTACATAAAGTTTCACATAGGTACCTATCATTAAAATCAAGTGATGATACATACTTCAAATAGTAACGACGTTTTCAACAAAATTGACAAACAAAAAATTGCACAAGGTATGTGATTTTTGACATTGCGATCACATGGTGTCATATTATTAAATAATGATGAAAGCTGTAGATCCGTTTAAACAGGTTGTATGGGAAGATCGTCGGATCGCAGTCTAGCTGCGCGTGAGTCACGCAATATCATGATAGTAACATGATGAAGCGCGCACTTCCAATAGGGTCACCCTTTGTAAATGTGAGTCATTGTTTAATTTGTCGTGCTCTACCCAAAATGTCTACGAAATATGGACTTCTTAGTTTGCTTAACTGTACCTATGTACTATGATGTATGCGATAATCGAAAAAATGATAAAACAATTAGATATTCGATAAACGGTGTAATAATGTGGTTGAGTGATATAACTGTAAACTTTGTAACCATATAGGTACTCCGGCATCTTATAGGTATATCTAATCAGATAGTACTAGGAATCGAATATTTTAAATTTCACCATACCTAATATGTTTCCTTGTATTAAAGATTTTTCTGACATATTATGCTTACTATCACAAGATTATACTGAGAATTTTACACACCTTTTAAAATTTATGTCTTTGCATTGAAGATGTCGGATTATGATACGGGGGAGCAGCTATTTTTTTTTTATTTTATCCAATGCTCATTTACACCATCACATCGAATTCGTATTTAAAGTACCTATGTAATAATTTGCACAATTACCTTGTTATATTAATTACCTACATGTTAAGCTAATTCGCCTCCTCGTGGTGCATACTGGGTAACACAAAATGAACTATATAGCAAACAAACCACTTGTCATAGATTCTACCTAGCAACCGAGCTAGGCTTAACTCTAGCTTCTTTTGGGTATACGTAAATCTTTCGATGACGCCTATGAGTTGCAACCCAATTATATTATCTAAACTATCGATTACATCATATTTTTACAGTCCTACGAACAAAACAAACCAGCTGTCTTGCGAGAGCTCCTAAATTTGGCTATAAAATGTGCCTGAACTTAATATGACGAACGAATAGGCACACTCTTCTACTTGTGTCTGGAAAACTATCTAGAATCGTAGAACAAACAACTGTCTACGAAATGGACTTGTCGCGATCGTCTAGAAACTAACCTAAGGACCCAACAGTTGTGTTTATTAAACTACTTGAAATTAATTCTAAAAACAAAACAAGATAAAATAACAGTTATCTCAATTATATTTCTCCATTTATTTGTAGTGAATCTGCAGATCGATGAAATGAAATAAATAGATTGAATTCATCCTGTAAAAGAAAACGGATTAGTTTTATAAAAATCAAGTATAATAATATGTTCCTTTCTCAGGTGCCTTTCAAGTATAAAAACAATTCTGGTCAGCTGCTAGTTCATTGTCTTGTCTCGTGAGAGAGTTTCACAAACAAACTCTACTTATTCCTTTTTTATTCCCCATCACCCATGCAACAAATAAAAACTAATCGTCAGACAATAAACAAACTAAATCAATTTCCTGCATCATATATAACTCGAAGACACAAAGAAGCAGCTATTGTCGGCAATCTAGCCTACCTTCAAGCCCGTTGCAGGCTTGATGGCTATTTTCTTGCTTTTCATAATAATTATTTTTTGGTATTATAATCTCATTTTTCTTCAAATATTTATAGTAAGACTAACAATAAATGAATGAATCATAGCCTATATATATAAAATATAGTGAAATACTAGTAGTCAGGAAGTGGATAAAATTGTACAAACAATATTAATTCTTGAAGATACCACAATAATGTGTATACCTATATTGTTTTCTAATTGACGATGCGCTATTAGGAGCAACATCCTACGTCATGAGCGATTCGTTCCGACCCATATCGTCGCTAGATTAAAAAAAATGAGTCATGTGTGTAAATTTTAATGTACGAAAAATTAGACGAAAAAATAGATTTAAACAACTTTCTGATCAAATTAGAATACCACAATCCATTTTTTTAAAAAATAAATCTGGTAGGTACTACCTAAAGTGAACACGAATAAGTATACTTTTGACATCTATCACAGAAAGCAAAGCTTGCGTTGTAAAAGAGGAAGGTGGTCGGTACCTGTTATCGAACTTACGACCTTCACTACGAAAGTTGGCGGCTGAATCGCTAGGTTACACGCCACTTTAAACCGACCCTTCTAACTTATAAAAAAATCGTTAATCCTAAGATTACCTACATAATATAAATCACTGATCAGTGTTTACTTAAATTATAAAAAAATATTTAATCCGCGTTTGTTATGTATGAAGATGACATTTCATACAAAATTTTGTAAACAAACAAATAATAGTAGCCGGGCAACGCGAGTGGTAACTACAAATATTCGCTATGTCAGATTTGAACGAGTTATTGATGCAGAATAGGTACCTTATTTTTTTAATTATTTATTTTATATCAATATTACATATATAGTTAAATCCTTATTAAATCATACGAAACCTTTACGTTTCAGCCAAAATGAACTAATTTATGTTTGATCACTTCAATTTTAATATTTGTAGGTACCTACTTAAAAAGTATTCTTTGAATATTTTCTTCAAAACGTCATTATATTTTTTATAAATTTAATTGGTACATCATGGTTGTAAGCCCTCGAATGATTACGAGAATGCATATTTGTTTAAATTTCCTATTATTAAAATGATAAATCAAAATACAATGGACCAAAATATGAAGGGAGCACATCACTGCTCCAGAAGAATACTGTAATATCTCAAAATTTATAGTTTTGAGATAATCGAGTTTAAAGATTTTGTTGAAATTATAAAAATTAAAATTGGAATAACTATTGTTTTTGGAACATCTAGAATTTTTTGAAAACCTTTTTGAAAAACTCATTTATTCCTTTAATGGATTTCATTTATTTTTTTCTAATTTGCATACATTTTTTATACTATTTTTACAGAAAACTGACAGTAGTTAGAGATCTTACAGTATTCATCTCAAAGTATATGAGTATTTTGAAAGTAAAATTTAGATATATTACTGTTTTTGAGATGTTACTGTATTCATCTCATAGATGCGAGCACATTATAATGAATTATTGGGGAAATAAAATAATATTTTGGAATGTTACAGTATTTTTCTGAGCGCCGTAAAAAAAGATATGTAACATTCCAAAATGTTATAGTGTTTTTCTTAAAAATTTCACTCAGTTTGAGTAAGAAATGTAAGATATTCAAATGTTACACTATTATCCTCATATATTTTTCAATTTTGAGATCATATTTTTTGTCTTTTGGCTATAGCGGCGTCATTTTCTGTTGTATTAAGTCAGTAGGTCTCATTAGATGCTATGGAACGAGACGCTTCCAACGATACCAATATCTCAAATTTCGTATATTTTGAGATCTTACAGTATTCTTCTGGAGCAGCGACATATTTGGACGGGGAAAAACTTAAATACAGTGAATTTATTACAAAAAGCGTTCTTGTATACTCGAAACATCTCGATGAACTCTCGTTAAACTATCTTGATCGTAATATTTTCTATTGCTGAGCTATTTTTCCACTGATCGTAGTTTTTAAATAAAACAGTACAAGTTTAATTCTACGCGAAATGGATTGTACAATTAAGATTCTATTGTTGTGAAATACTACCCTTTCCAAGAGTTTTCATAGATAATTACATAGAGTCCCTATAGAATTAAAATTATTCGTAATTATTTTTTTAGGTGGTCACTACTTTTCCCTCTCCTCAAAGTCCCTTCACATTATAAACAAAAACAGTGAGTGAAAATTTCGAAGTTTTGTTCCGCATGTCTAAACTCTAGTCCTAGTCCGTAGCACTTAAAGATCATTGATTCAGAATGGCTCTCATTAGCTTTCAATTTACAAAATGTTTGTACATTTGAATTTAAGGCATCTGAATATTGCGTACCTTTATACAAAACGATATTTTAACAGTGTTTGAACCAACAAGATAAAACATTATTTCACAAAGCGTAATGGTCTTATTCACTTCGTAATTATTATTAAATCACTCTCAAATGTCAAGCGGCACGCGGCGAATTTTGCCTTCCCTCTTTTGGAAACTGAACTTAAAACTTTCGAATCAACTTAATTACATCACCATTATGTTATTTTAATTTACGGTCTTTTTCCTTTGACGCTAAATGCTCTGTAGATAATGAATTTTCTTGATAAAATGTAAGGACATGCCGTGTTATAACTAATGGTTCAATGCCCCCTTGAGTTATATTTGTAATTCAATACGTCTGTTATTGTTGTTAATATGGATTCAGCAGAACTAACCTCTTATAGAAGTCAAAGTAAGTAAATCTCTTATGTACAGTAGTAGCAACACGCCCATGTCTTTATATAAGTACCCACATACATAGTTACTGAAAATAATTTCATATTTTATACTATACTTAGAAAGAACATAGCGTAATACAATTCAAATAAATCAATTTTAATTTGTTTTCCCACTAGTTTATTATCCTGACTTTTTTGTAGACACACAAAAGCCTTGATGTGCTAAGATTTGATGTCCAATTCGAGAGTTTTACATTTTTCACACTGATTGATGTTTCAGTTAAATTTGTTCAGCTAAACGAAAGCATCTCTATCCTGGATCAGGCCCAGGAAGGAGATGCTTGGCGAGGCTTTGTGGCGACCACATGCTGCACATAGGGAGCGTGGATTAAGTAAGTAAGTAAACGCATTTAAATAAAATTGATAATTCAGGTAGAGATTTATAATGAAACATGCAATAAAACCTACAAATTTTAGGGACATAAACTCAAAATATTTCCTCTTTCTTCATATTAGAAATTTCTCAAGATTTTACCTACCTTGGCAATCATTATCAGATAGGAATACCTAAGCTAAAACTCCATTTAATGCTTCTTGATTCCGTTGTCGTCATTAAATTATTCTCAATCAAGAATTTCATGCGTTCGTGCGTCCATAAACATGTTATTATATTTGACAGTTATCTATCCAACATTTGTTGGCCATTAATTTCGCTACCGAATAAGACAAAACATAATAAGTGTTTTATTCAATAATTAGACAAGAAACAACCGGCTTTTTGCAACGCCACAAGCCTAGGAACACGTCCACGGTAGACTTTGGACAAGTTTCCATGTTTGGGTTGTCGCTCCTCTATGCCTGGATGGATTATTCTTTATGGCTTTTACAAGCATATTAACGAGTACCGAGAAACATTATTGACAAGTTTGTCGTATTCTGATGCGCGTCATAAGCCTATACTTCGTTTGAGACCAATTCTGCACAGCAAACCATTGTCAACTAAATAAACGAATTATGTCCTCATAGCGATTCAATTTTTTTTTTAAAGATTTCCAATTCGTACATCTATGTTTGTATTCGTTCTTTCGGCTTGTAGGTTTATAACCTCGTATCAACACAGGCATAGTCGGTTGACGTAGAAAGAACACATAATAATATATAGATTATGTCCTTAAGGAAGGCCAGTTCAGGTTTAAAAGATTAGGGGAAGTCAAGTAAAAGCTAATCAATCGAAAAGTCACGTCTGTACGTGGGTTAGTGTAAGGGTCTGTACAGACCTGAACAGGCGTGGTAACGTAACCAATGTAACGTTGCATGTAACGTATCAAATTTCCATAGTAGGTACGCGGTTCGTCACAAAGCACAGCGTACTATGGCCCAACGCATCAATCAGTAGATAGATAAATATATATCTTACAGAAAAGGCTTTCTTGAGATATTTGCCGCATCAATGTGTAGATATCACTTATGTTTAGGATATCTGACGCCATTTTTAACATGCGGTACCTTCTATTGGATAACGATTTATCTCTAGGATGGCTGTCAAAATAGCGTTCACTGACGTTTATAAACTCCCGTAACGCCGTGAATGTGATGAACTTTTGACTTGTTTTTTTTTATAAACCAAAATGATAGGTAATTTTATACATCATCATAAAACAAAACGAGAAAATATACATTTTATAAAGAATTATCATTTTGAAGCTTCGAACAAATCATATTTTTCTTCAATTTCGATCGACAAAAGACACCAAATTGCCGGTTTTCAAACAAACGAAACGGTAAATTCCAAACCAATCAGCACAGAGAGTGCTCGTCCTATCAATTGTTTGCCAAATATTCGCATAGTTCTAGAAGTATCCGTAGGTATCTGAATTATATCTTAACATTGACACTGAATTAAACGTCTTTGATCGCAATGAGATATTTTTGATTATCATTATGCAACGGGGATTCACAATAGAATTTTTGGCCACACCTAACTCTTATCAGAGGTTACGTTGATACATCAGATGCTTGCGTAGGTACCCATTAGCATTAATTAGATAAGATTTTCTTTACGATTAAAGGCACCTATCATTTTTAACCGCATATAATATTGCGAACCCTTCGTTTGATTCAAAGAAATAACAATATGAATCAATGAACGTTGAACTAATATTTTTATTCATTTTCTCTACCAAATTTTAAAATGTTTTTTTTTTTTCATTTTCTCATATCACCTGAGAACACTCAACTCAAAATGACATAATATAACAACTCAAAATGTGTAACGTCTCTATAGGCAACAAGTCTACAGATGCTGGAAAATAGTGAAACTTATATACAAGTACACGATTTGATAATAATGTAAATAATGATAATTTCAATTTTTGGAACCAAAATCACACGAGTCCGGGTGGAGGACTATAAAATAAAAAAAATACTGAACCCCCCGCAGTTTTAATTTTACATTTTATGTAGGTAAATGCCTGAAAAATTATAGGTTGTCTTTGTCATAAATATACAGTACTAATGAATTATTAAATAAATTGAATGTAATTTTATAAATTGAGAATCTATATATCAATACGTGAAGAAAAACTTTGTGATCATTTTTACCAAAATTGCGCGGACGGAGGAGTATGAAATTTCACACACTTATAGTTTATAATAATATAGAGTAAGGGTGGCGAATGCTAATATTTTTTATAAATTATGCATGAAAATAGATTGAATCAATAAAAAAAACACTACGCACACTACCGTAATGTTAAGTACTTCATACTCACACACACATTGATGTATTTGACACAGATCTTTTGTTTATCTGTGGTCAAACTGAGAATAGATTAATATTTTTTGTATTAAATAACAATAGAAAAAACTTTGAACATAATCAACATTTCAAATTTTACGTACCTATACATGTCATTATTTTTGAAAGACAATTGTGAAAATAGCTCCCTCAGTCTTTGCAAAAGAAATCTTTATAATGGTCAAACTTATAATCTAAATTAGTTATGGTGGAATTTCGAGCACTGGCCGATCACTAGTATTTTTTAATTCATTCGACCACTTGCAAGATTAGAATTCGCATTAGAATGCTAAGCAGGTAGGGAGGTAGGTACTTGGATGTATATTTTGCACGTAATTACTTTAATCAGTATAAAAACCATTCGATCGCATTTTTTTGTTCTACGCATTTTTAGAATGAATTGAGAACCTTATTAGCAATACTATTAAGTCATTTACAGTTTTTCAATATTAATTGCATTTTCATGCAGATACATGGAATTGAATTATGTTGAATAATAGAAATGAAATACCCAGAGGCAATTAATAAAACACAACAAGTCGGTATTGCTCTTAGCCATTAAAGGAAGCAACAGTCATTCCACATTCTCAGTAAATTATGATTAAACGTCTAACACTTAACTGCTAGACCAAAAGTAAAACATATGTACCACAGTTTTCTCAATACAATGATATATCTCATTAACTGACTGATAACAAAGCTTCTGTATGTGATAGTATTTACATACGTCTGAAATTTTAAACTATATAAAAGACGTTCTATTCAAAGGTTAGTAAATATGGTGGATTCCAACCCCACATTCGACCATCTTCACAATTTTCAAAATCCAAATTTATTAAGTGAAAAAACGGCACTAGAATCTGTGAATATATTTTGTAACTTTGTGTTCAACGTAGCCAACAATGTAACAAACAAGGCAATAAATAGACACAACACCATGTTCCGGGTAAGGGATAGGCAGAGAGAACGGACCATCACTCTTTTCCATTCAAACACACTTCATTGGCTTCTTCTAACGATATATTATCATTTCTCGTATAACCTCTCCTATTTCTGTTATTTTTGACCTGGCCGGAAGGAAGCGATCTACCTCATTCACAGTCAGCCCATACCACATGATATTGAATAAAAATCAACAGAAGTTTCGCCACCTATCTTCATCGGGTCGGTAGGCCCAGAGACTATATTATCTTCTCTGCTTAGGACGGTTTAGGTTCGAGTCTTGAAGGGAGTGAGTGAATGTTGGACATGTTAGACTTCACATGAAGGACATTTTAAGGATTAAGAACGTTTTTAACGTAATCACAATAAGCTAGATTTTGAGATAGCAGCAGAACAAGTTCCGCAATGGTTCAAATTTGAAAAAGAATACTTATTAATTTAATGGTTGGATCAGATATCTAGTTGGTTCTTTATACAAATTATTTTTTATGTTATTTGAAAGTTGAAAAAAAGATCTTAAAAATAACTCTGAATGAGGTATTTCAGGCAAATTTTTTAAACTTGTTAGTAGTCACTAGATTTGTTATTAATCTTGAGACCCCATTTTCAGGAGTTTATAGTCTTAAACATAACGAGACTGGTAGAAATATTATGTAGAACAATAATTACCGTACGTCTTGATACATTCTTGTAATCAATTACCGTTAATCATTGAGTGTTTGTTTATCTCTGCAGATAAGATTTGTGAGAAAAAAAATAATCAAGAGCTTATAAGAAGAAAAACGCGGAGCTTTGATGTTAACCGAATTGTACATCCGCCAAATATCTCAGAATAAAAGAAGTCATAATCATAGATGTCAAAATTCTTTGAAACTTGATAAATATTAATAATTACATAAGGTCGAACTTAACTGATATGGATCTTTAAAAGTTAACATTTTAAAGATTGCAAATTTAAAAAAAAACGAGAAAAAACAATTAATTGGTAAGAATTTTTGGATTTGTGTGGAGCCGGTTTTTTGGTTTGATCGCTTCGATCGAACTAGAGGGTTGGTTTCGTGCGGGACGGGTTTGCTGCGGTTTTGTCTCCTCCGGGCTGGCTTGTGGTGTGCGGGGGGGGCTTAAAGGGAGTATGTATGTAGGTATGTATCTTATGGCTTCTAAGTAAGATAAAAAAAAAACATCGCCATTGAATACATATTATTATCTATCTCAATATTTTACTTGTGCTCCTAAACGGGCCATAACAAAGCTAAAAATTTGGCTTCAAAAAAATTGGGGCCATCTACGTTAAAAATATTAGGCATGGCCACCATTTTCAATGCATTTACTCGTTAATGAGTTATTTTGAAGAAAAAAAAAGCTGTGTTAAACTTACAAAAGCAAAAGAGTCCTTTATTTTGTCATCTAAATTAATATTGTTTTCTGGACATATTCTGAGAATTCCTCACTTCCTCAGTCAGATTTTCAGTTAACTTATTATTTTTTGTTACCTACTTATTATTTTTTGTTACCTACTTATTATTTTTTGTTACCTACTTATTATTTTTGTTACCTACTTATTATTTTTTGTTACCTACTTATTATTTTTGTTACCTACTTATTATTTTTTGTTACCTACTTATTATTTTTGTTACCTACTTATTATTTTTTGTTACCTACTTATTATTTTTGTTACCTACTTATTATTTTTTGTTACCTACTTATTATTATTTCAATCAATTTCTTCATTGGTTCCCAGGACTTGATGATGACATGTCTCAGATTTTGTTAAATTACATAAGATTTCTTATAATGATAATAATTAATATTTAATGTTAAAAATATATTTAAAGATAAATGTTGCGTGTTTAGAATGATAATTAGTATAATGTAGATCATGAGATGAAGATCAGAGCAGGTGATTGATTTAACAATAATTAAAAAGCGTAAATAACCAGATTTTCAATAACTTTTTTTGTATGCTAGTAGGTACAATTATTTATTTAATTACAAATGTGTTTTAACATGGAAAAAGGTTTTTTTTTTTATTACCCGTCGGTATTTCCAACATTCTTTACAAGATGTGTGGCGGATCTTCTCTAAAGGAAATGTGCCGTTGTTACCACATTAGTATCATGTGACGGAAGCTTTCCTTCACATAGTTTAAATAAACGGAATGGTTTTGTCACTGGGATTCCAATTTTCGCATTTTATTAGCTGTATTATGTCACTCGTGCGCATCCTATGTAAAAAAAATCACATTGTTTGCGTTAATTATTGACTAATGAGGTGTAGCGTTTTTACTAAATTTATTTATATGATTTTTTTCTTATTGTTTATAGACAAAAGTCTAATTATGCAAATTTACCTAACTTTATAGAATTGATTACCGGCATCGGTAGTGGTACCTAATTGCACCCTAGTGGTGGCTATCGGTCAGTTTTTCAGTGATTTTTACTTCAAAATTCTACCAGGGATTGGCCTCTGTCTCGGATCGGACGGGAACGTTTGACTGGAAAAACTACCCCAGGAAATAAGTTCGACTTGTTCGACTAACATCTTTATATTATAGAGAAGTGTAAATTTAATTTATAATTTTACTCTAAGTTCTCACACTTATTTCATAGGCGTCCCCGATTTATTACAAAATATACAGGTACCTATATCTCCGTTTAAGACCGGAGGAATGGTCTAATTTGATAAAAAAAATTGTTCTTCTTCTTCTTTCTTCCAACGTCCACTCTCGAGGGAGTGATCTATGCCAAAAAAATCATTTTGAGATAATCTAATAAAACAGATTTTTCCCCCATATAGACATAGTACTACGAGGATTTTTGGATCTGTTTTTTACGCCTTTGGATCATCGATATATACTAAATGCAATATTTAGGCTATTGTCAATGGTTTATATAACATTTCCTAATACTCAACTCATTTTTTTCATTTTTGGCACTTAGTGCGTATTTTTTTTTTCCAGTATACAAATGTGTTCTTTGATCATAGAGAAAAATTGCGCAAAGAACTGGCAAATACATACCTTTAGCAATTTTATATATTTATATATTTTTATTTTTGCGTCATTGATTATAAATATTAATCAATCAATCAATTGGCACAGGCATCTGCCTAGTGAGATAATAAATCCCAAAAATATGTATTTACCTAGTTTGTAAGTATTTTAGTATTATTGCTTTATTGTATTTTATTTTTTTTATTATATTATATTTTAATTTTTGTACATGGGAGCAACCATTACCACCACTGGTGACCTCGGGGCTGAGCTCCCGATACGTATCGGTATGGCAAGTGGCGCCTTTAACAACATGACCAAAATATGGAAAGCGTCGGCGTTTAGTGTCGAGACGAAATGTAAACTGTTTGATGCGTGTGTGTTGCCTATTCTCCTGTATGGGTGGGAGTCCTGGCACCTGACCAAAGCCCTAGCACAAAAAGTCTCAGATCTCAAATGAAGTGCCTCAGGAGAATTTTAGGTGTAAGATGGTACCACCACATCACGAACGACGCTCTATACGTCGGCGCACCCAGCGTTAGCCCATCACTTCTACCATTATGTGGAGGAGATGGACTTGGCTGGGACATGTGTTTAGGATGCCGAATGACAGTTGGCCGAGGAGAGCGCTGTTCTTCCTCCCATCAGGGTCCCGAAGACGAGGAAGACCCTCTCACACTGTGTTACGCTCCTTCGAAGCAGAGCTGAGGAATCTAGACATGGTGTGGGAGGAGGTCATAAACATTGCACAAGATCGAGTGCAATGGAGAGCTCTTGTTGCCTCCCTATGCCCCTAAATGGGGCATTAAGGGAGTTTGGATTGGATTGGATTGTAAAATGTTTAATTTAGGAAAAAAAAATGAATTAATCGATCTTCCTTTGAACCCTACTTAGGGGCACAGGGAGGCAACAAAAGTTCTCCATTGCGCTCGAAATTGCGCAACTATTATAGGAACATAATATAACGTAGCATTATGGAATAAAAAATACCTATTGATGTATTCAATATTGTTTCATTGCAATTTCATTGACGTATTTTGTTTTATTTTAATATACCTTTTTAAATAGAAAATGCAAAAAAAATCAATCTACTGAAAACTTGTTCGGAAAATGAAAAAAAATTCAATCTACTGAAAACTTGTTCGGAAAATGAAAAAAAATTCAATCTACTGAAAACTTGTTCGGTGATGTAATAATGAATCAACTCGAAAAGTTTTGAGTTAAAGGAATTATATTATGTCAGAAAATCTTGATAACAAAGTACAAAGTTACAACGTCACTGCCTGCGCCGCGGCGGCGTCTTGATAATGATTCCTGAAAAAAATTTATGATTCCGGAATATCCAAAAAATTGAAGACGTGGCGGTATAAAGGTGTGTTGTGTTATGAAGAACTTGAAAGAAATTATCAAAGTGTAAATATTTATTCATGCTGTAAAAGTTTTATTTTGTTTCATGAAACGATAAAGGTTTATTGTAACACTTATTCTCGTATCAGTTGTATATGTAACAAAATTATCGCCATTTTTCAAGATTCAATCAAATAATTCATTCATCTTTTTAGAACTTACTACCCCACTAGATAAATCTATTCTAGGGCAGAACTTATACACGTTGTAACATCGGTAGTGGAAAACCCGAAGCAAGGAGGTAGAGGACCTCAATACCTATCGATTTAACCCCCCTGTATGTTCAGCGATATTGGGTGGTTCAAAAACTATTTACGTTTTTGTGAATATTGAATAAAGTTTGGATTTCACTGTTTTAATATCTACCTACTTTTTTGAAGTAAATAATAAATTCAATTTAAATATAGGAACAAATCATGCAGTTAGATACGAAATATAATTTAAAAACTATGTGTAACCACCCAAACAACAAATCATTTTTTAATCATTTTTTCATTAAAACACATCTTAATTAAAAAAATATTGATTTGTTAATAATTAGCTTTTTAGTATGATGCCCCAGAACCAGTAGAATAAAATTTGCAGAGCTCATTTTCTATATAGAGTCATTGAAAGTTTGTGGAAATAACTTAGCTTGGAAGAAAAAATCAAGATATATTTTTTTTAACATTTGCTATCGGATGTTGACTTACAAAGACTCTCTTTGCCCACCCCTAAAGGGACACGGCGTGATAGGTTAATAAGCACAGAAAGTTATGATTTCGTTAAGCGGTGCAAAATTTTCACAGCGTGGTGCGATAAAAACAGGGAATGCACATCTGTAAATATGTAGCATAACTTCTCAATGAATCATACATCATGTTATCGTTTTATTTGTAGGTAAGATAGACGGTTGATTTATTTCTCTTCTTTGTCCCAGCTTATGAATTTCAATTCACGTGTTTTTATTGAGGTTCCATTCACATACAGAACAATCGTTGTCTGATCGTAAGAATTTGCAGACAGTACGGTCCAAAAACGTAAGAGAACAATAATTGTCCATATAGGAAGGAGGAAAATCAAGAAGGATCAATCGTTAAGGCGCGGGTGGGATGAGGCGAAGAGGCAGGTGTCATCACTGCGGGGAACATCGTGAGGCACCTGTTATGCGCTACAGCTACATTACAAACTTATAAAAGTGAGTCTCGTACACGAGTCGCTTTAGTTCTACGCGTGACTTGCCGGTGAGAAGAGGTTTCGTACACATCAGTCGGCTCGCTAGTCATTTTCTTCGCTGTTTAAATTGTGTAATGTCGGTAGATAAAAATAATCAATTTATACCTCCGATGTCTATGATTTTATCGAGTGTTTTTCTGTCACGCATTCGTGACATTGTTTAGTTTGAAAACCCTAAACTATAACTTAATGCGAGGCGCACCTTTTACTGAAAAGCTGCACCGAGATCCAGTGCTTTACGTGTGTTGTTTGTTATTATGTAAATTATTACAGTTGAGTGATTGAGTTCTTTGTAGAGACTAACTTTGTTATTGTTTTTTTTAAGCTTTTAATAATAGTTGATGCTTCGAGGCCCATAACAAGTTTTCTTGTGGTATAGTAGATATGGTTTTAACCAAGATCAAGATGCCTTCAGACACTGCGCCTTTGGCTCCAGGACGATACCGCTCTTATATGAGAAAGGTGAGACTAATCATTATTCTAGTTTCTTAATGAAAATATATTGATTTCATTGAAGCGATATTTATAAACTTTCATTTGTGAAATAATGATATATCAAACTGATTTTGTGACAGGTATCATAATTTTCCTATGTAATTTTTTCACGTCAACCGCTTTAGACCAGTTCGATAAATTATGCCAACTTTACTTTGAAGTAAACAAGTTGAGATTCTTTGCTGTCTATTGCTAGAATTATTCGAAGAATCTTCGTAAAATTTGGATATTTATTGAATTGAACCGCGATTCTTTAGAGTTTATTGAGTTTTGCAAGCCGTGACTTTTCTTGTTTATCAACAACAATTAAATGATTATTGTGAACATAAACATGGTTAAAAAACCACCATCTTCCTGCATTATAGGAAGATATTTTGTTCCAAATATAATATTGTGGTGGTATTTATGGCTAAATAATTAAAAAAGGGTTCACTATTTTTTCTCAAAATCAAACACTTCTGGTACAAGAAAAAATAAAATGAAGAGTTTTTGAATACGGAAATATGCTTCCTAGCTATGGTTTATACACATCGTTACAAAAAAAAAACATTAAGATAATTATAAAAATAATAATAAAACATTACGTATTACGTGATTAGAATATTTCTATAAACGTTTAGCAAAGTTGATTGAGGTTCCGCCGGTGTGGCCATCTTGGCAAGATAGGTATCCTTTTGTTTTCTTAACGTTTGTGTAAATAACACTTTAGCCAAATAAATACTCATCTGGCGTTTCGTGGATCAGGTATTTGAAAGATAATTTTGTTCAAGAGCCCTCAATCTTTGAAGAACTCGCTAAATTATTTAATAATTAATTTAATTTTACACAATGTTATGTAATAGTTGTGTAGGAACTCATGCATATTATTAAATATGATTGCGTTATTTAAATCAAATTTGCGTAAGTTCTTTTAAGTATTCCTTTTGATGGTTGCAATCCTAGGATTGGTCTGTACCAAATATGTAATTCTCTGTTTTCCTCTCCTGTCACAATACAGTAAATTTTATAATTATTGGGATATAAAAATTATCTTAGAAAAAAAAAATGGGATTTAAAAAAATGGAAAATTTGTAGGTACGAGTACTTGGAGGAAAATTTCTTTTGTTGTAAAATGGACTTATTTATCAACATTTTACGAGACGACAGTGATCGAAATTCAAGAAAATTCTTTTAAAGTGTATCTTTTAAGCTTACATAGTTCGGTTATTTATTTTGAACGTGTCAAAAATTATAGTCTAAACAAAAGAGGTTAATTGTATGTTTTTGGTGTTGGAGAGTTTTAATGAATCTAAGAATCCATTTAATAAAAAATGAATGACACATCGATTATAGCTTTTCTATCGACCATTATATTTCTATTCATACTAGTCCATGTTAAACAACGCATTATTTTTCATATAAAACGTTAAATTAAAATTCAATGACGTGAAATTTTTGTAGACACTCGGTTGATTATCTTTCTTAACGATTGTCAAATATAATAATTGCAGTTGTTACGCACGTTGTATTGACACGCTCCACCTTGTGCCAATGTTTATCAGGTATAAATTTGTATTTTAAACGAGTTACTGTCGATCAGCGATAGTAATATTTACTCAGTTAACTTATTTTACGATTACAGACTGGGAGATAGCCGCGGTATCTATTAATTTATCGATAATATCGCGATCAAGCCGGCGACATTTTGCTGCGTATTACTGCGATAACTTTAAAATCAGCTTCCGAATGTTTAAGTTCACTTATTGATTTTTACAATGCAATCATGTGTCTGTCTAGGATTTTGTATCGTCGAAACGAAACTACATCATTTGCAAGCGTGGTATAAGTACGCCAACCCTTGTTATCTTATGCAATGGTTTGCTAGAAAAGCGGACTAGCAATTTAACGGCCGTAATACATAGAAAAATATACTTTTTTATACTTATTACCATCTAATATTGCAAAATATATGAATTTAACCTATTTACTTAGTTCGCGCGTTTTATTTCAATGGCCGTCTTGTTTACTGCGGTATGCAAGCTACTCGCTAAGACACTACACGTTTAGCTTAAACTGTCTCTTTCGCGCTATCTATATTTTATAGCCGGCAGTGAAAGAGATAAACATAGAATGCTTTGTACTACGGCTAAGCAGATGATTATTCTTAATCTTTAGCTCGAAAATAATTGACATTCTTCTTTGCAATTGAATCTGCATTTATATAAAAGTTCTAGTTATGATCTTCGTAAATTTCTAGATCGAAAATTTTGAAGTGTAACATAACTGAAAATTATAGGGTGATTTATTTAGTAGCAAAAAATATGTAGATATCCGTATTCTTTGTTTCCATTTAAAACTAGAGAATAGATAAACAGAGTCAAGATGGGTAACGTTGATAAGATATAACCATTCGGAAAGGTATGCAGTACTTCCTGTTCTATATTATCTTATCCACAAATATAACTATTCTTACCTGCTTTAAATAGTTTAAAAAACCTAACACATCAATTCGCACGTGTTTTGAAAGAATAAAAAACACTATTCTACATATTTAAATTTAGCTAATGGAAAAAACCTTTTAAAGTATTTACACATCAATGCGAGACAGTCGTTAAAACAAAATTCTTTAAATTTTTTCTCGTCTAATAACTTGGAGACCTTTCGCCAATAAAGACTTGACCCTCCATTATTGTTCAGGCAATCAACAAACCACATGACATTATTTATTCAGATTAGGAAGAATCATGTCTACAATTACACACAAACTTAATTTGAAGTAGGTATGTTAATTTTATAAAATTGTATTTGTTGATATTTCAATCAAAATTGTCGTTTAATAATGTCCCAAAAAAATGAAAACAAAGGAGCACATCTTGCTTCATCCAGATTGTTGAAATAAAACTCTAAAAAGACTGTATGTTTAAGAATTTCATGATTTCTAAGTCATGTCATGAGCGAAAAGTTTGAATAACCCTATTTTATCAATATTGTTCACATTCAAATAATTTTTTAGACCAGTTACTTGAGACTGGCCAGGAAGATCAACAAGGTGAAGGCCAATAAAAAAAATTTGCACAGATACCGACCAACATTTTACTAACGTAACAAATTACACTCGGAAGAGTAAAATACAAAATGAAAATGATGCTCTTAACTGCAAATGTTCATACATGACACCGTAAAATATGGCTTATACATATACATGTATTATGAATACAAATGTTGATTTGATTTATGTGAGTTTATTGCATTTCCACCAATTTATTATTAAAACTTTCACTTCCTGAACACAAAAATAATTTAATAGTACATACATACCTATAATACTTATTCCTTTTGATTTGATCTACTTTTAGATTCGACTCAAATGCATACACGTTTAGCAAGTATTTTTATACAAGTATTTGTATCTGGAATCTTTCAATATGTCTGTGTCTCTGATAAAAAAACCTATCTTTGTTATTAATCAAACTCATACCTATATTATGTAATACGGACAGAGTTGTATTTTTTATTATTTCAAATTTGTAGACCTACTCAATTATTCTTTATTCTGATTATGATGGAATCCTTTCACACTAAACTTAATAAGGTAGATATTTAAGGTGTCGTTTCCTCAATAATTAAAAAATCTTTTTAGGTGAATGAAACAAATTCAAATCACTATCAAGATTGATTTTCACATTTTCCGCGACTGAACTGGCTAAATTATGTAATGAAAGTTCTACATTCTACACTAAAACGTAAATTTAAATTTCATATGTTAAGAAATCGCGGAATTATTAAGTAAAAGTGCCAAAAACGGTTATTTTGACTCAAATATTTGAACTGATACCTTTAAACTTAAACTTTTTTGTGAAAAAAAAACCATGCTGTTTCGAACAACAATCGAATAATTTAATTACACACACATCAAACTTTTTTTGTTGAAAATTGTAATAGCGAAGTCAATCCTTGCACACAATTTCATCTATCATCCGTTTATCTAATGATAGGCTTTATTTTTAATCTGATTATTCGTCAATCTATAAATATTTTTACCTATAATAAACGTAAACAAATTCATCAGTCATAGTCCACACACAAATGAAGTAGGCGCTCGATCTAACATAATCAGTGAGTATGCATAATACGAGTAAAAATATAAACCTGCCCTGCCTTAAAATTTCATTTTCTAAACTGTTAACATCGAGTTTTTTTTTAATACTTAAAGCTATGGGGTCGTGTTAAGAATATGTCAGCGGAAATAGGTCATACCTTTATTCTCACAGTAATAATTGCAGTCTGGACATCCAAGGACTATTTGCAGTTGCAATTAAAAATGAGAGTTATAAATTTAAAGTGCTTATCTAAGTAGTGAGCGGTATCTGGTCTAGCACTACGCAAGTACCTAAGTTGCCGTAGTAATTGGCAGGCTGTCAGGCGCCATTTACCGCCTAGCTATAGATAGACCATTCTCCTTACTATGTCTGTAGGTAGGGGGTATTTAGGTCGAGCACTGAAGCGACGCCGTGGTAATGTCGGCGGCACATCAAAAACTAATCTTCTCACAAATTAGCCATCTTTATTGTGTCTTGTTGTCGTTTATTTGCGATTGCAATATTTTATCTTTTCAATCATCGGGCTGACAGCGTTTATATTATGTAGGTAATGTAAGTACAAACCATAATATTCGCGAAAAAGTCTAATTTCCAAGGCAATATTAATTAATTCGTTTGGTGTAACACTACGTATGTAACAATTTTAACCTTTTGTTTTAAGTGGATTTGGCAGATTCAATAGAATTCAACAGCGAATGCAATTTTTCTGTACCAAATTGCCAATCTTTCTATCTATAATAATATATATAAATATTTACCCCATTTATGGGTAGATGAAGGCTACGTGAGTTCTCCAATGGTCTTGAAGAAATGTAACTTTCTTTAATAAGGATTATTATATAATTCGACGTCAAGAAGCTTATAATGTTAAGAGAGAACTTTGTGATGATGCTGTACCTACTAACGAACTTCTTTGTAGTAAGTAGGTATCTTGTAACAAAATGCCTACATATAACTTTACTTGGACTTAAACTACCATTGGTTTTGAAATAAAATAGCAAATGTTCCTCTAAACGTACGTACACATGCTTTTTCCAATATCTATTAACTAGCTTTCCCGACAGACGTCCTGTGGACCATTTGGTCCTAACCAGAGGCGGCTCGTTCATATTATATGCATAATAATATGCACTGCGCCTACAGAAACAAAAATAATTCAATTAAATAATAACGTCCATATTTCATTCTTATTCAAAGCTCAGATGGGATCAACGTGAGAATATAATTATATGCGCGCAATTTGGTTGGCTTTGTATGAAAAATATCTAAAACGCCCGAAACGGTGGAGTAAGTGAAATGGGCTGCTGTAAGAAAGGCAATTACGTATGCGAGAAAGAGAGGGTGCAGGTGCAGAAGACAATAATTTTGTTATTAGATTTTTTCAAAAATGGCGTCGCATGAAATTCGTTCCATACTAACTTTAATATTATATTTTATATATATTAGACATCTTTCACACTTGGAAAAATAATGTCATGAAAGCGGAAGACGGTCATTAGCAGGGAGCTATCCCAGAACCGTCAGATTCCAACCACCTCCCCAATGGACACTCTCAGTTTCATACGCAGTATTCTATTTTTGTTTTCTCAGTCCTTCATTGTCTATGAATTGCTGTTTTTATTGTCTATGAATTTCTATGTTATTTCATTAGCACTTAATCTGGGAAAACTGTGTAACAGTTCGTAAGTATTATCATAACAGTATAAATATATTGTTAATGACTTAATAGTTAATCATGATAAGCAAGAGTGGTTAGTGGTACAAGTGCATGGTGTAGTTACAGAATAATTTTATGATGGCTAAACGGCAGTTGATAAGAACCTTTCGTCACGTGATAATGCATGTTGACCATATCGTGTTAAAGGTGCATGTAAAACATTGAACGTTGTTCAATAAACGTATGTCATTGCCAATGGTTTTTTATGAATTTTTATTTAACATAACACTAGCTTTCCCGACAAACGTTGTCATGTCTTTTACCATGTCTATTGTATTCGAATTGGTATAATGAGAAATTGATAACAAATTTAACCAATTTAATTCTGACTGATGCGTCTGTTTTAAACGATGTTTACAGGACACATTCTGACAATCGCGCCACTTATCAAACAACTGACAGATATTAAATGCCAATTAAAATTCAAAAATTAAAAAGTTTATATTGTCAAAAGCACTAACCTACGTTAAGATTTCTTATATTTTTTTAATGTTTCGCGCATTTTGCATGAGAACCGTCTCTTGACAAACCCAACAAAAACTTCATTTTCTACACAAATAATGGATGATATGGAGTGATAGGACGAGTTGGATATCCAATATGTCTTATCGCGTCAAGCCATTCGTCCATCACTCCAACGACTCATCAATGGGAAACTCGATCGGACGTGGTCCAGGTCGTCGGGTCACTTGATCAGTGTTAAAAAAAATGGTCCAAATTTGTTTAATTTTGTCACCATCCTTCCACCAGGGTACAAGAGTTGCTATTTCAAATGTTATAATACCGCAATCCGTGTAAGTTACATATCTGTCACAATGGATGACTTCCATTTTGGAATAAGCGTGAATGGCGCGTTTAAACAGTTTTTACCCCTATTCGCTATCAGATCCGCTAAAATTAAGAATCCGCCAAAAAAGTGCATGAAAAAGTAACTTTTAACGGACTGTTCCACTTAAATTATCACGATTCCTCTCAAATGACCCGCTATTCGATCAGTTTAAGCGGCACCTTAGAAAGACCCGCCAAAATTTTGAAGAAACGCTTATAATATATCAAAATCGTGTCTTTTTTTCAGTCACCTCTCTTAAAAACAACAATCAAAACAAAATATAAGTTATTATTTTTCTAATTAGAAAATAAAACTGTCGTTCTACTTTGTGTTATTAGGGTAAGTATTATCGATTGTTTATCAGATCCTGTATCGATTTGATTGATTGGATATAAAACATAGGCTCCTATAGTATTTATAAAGCTAATGATTTACAATGTCAACAAGGAAAAGCGCAATTTGATATTTAGATTCAACTTAGAGATAATAATATATTATATTTCTGGCGTAAATATGGACCGGAACTTATCTGATGCAGACAATCTAATTATTATAATATTTTTCGTTTTTAATTGGTTGTTCTTGGCAATAAAACATATAATAAACGGTTTACTTTAAGTTTTAATATTTTCTGCTTTCACATATATTGAGCTTTCACACAATTAACAAAAAAATTAAATTTGTTTTTTTTAACGTTTTTTTTCTTCAAAATAATTGTTAAGAACTGAATTATCTCATACATAATAGGACACATAGTTCAAAGGATATTATAACAAATTAAAAGTGGTAGAATCATACTTTAAACAACTGAGAAATCCTAAAATTTTACTTCTTATACTTATTTTACCATTAAATCAGATGCATCAACTATTACTTTTTTATATTTATATATACAACAAAGATGACAACTGCATCAACGTCTGTTAAAGAAGGTGGCGTTCTAAATGACCCAACAAAGGAAAGTAGGTACTTTTATGTTACTTTTAAACATATTCAAAAATAAGATTGAGTTCTTCAAATCTCGTAAAAAAACATCCTTTTGCAAACAAAATAGGTACCTACATCATGAGTGTGTACCATACCCAAAAAAAATAAAAAACCTAACGATAGTCACTATCTCAATTATTGAACTATATATTTTCATACTTTAACCATTTTAGTAATAAGTGGTTGGAAGACTAGCGGTTACAGCGCCGGCTTTCGTACTGTTTCGTGCGGACGTCGTGGTTCGATCCCAGGTGCCGACCATCTTCCTCTTTCACGACACAAGCTTTAAGTAGCTTACTGTGAAAGAGTCAAGGAGTGTATTTGTGTTCACTTTGAGTGAGCACAGATTCATTAAAAAAAAATAGATCACTCTCTCGAGAGTGGATTGCCACAGTGGAAGGAAGAAGAACCATTTTTAACTACATAGATTTAGCCTTTTTTTAATTAATGGTGCTCACTCTATGTAAGGCTTTAAGAGTGTACTCTTTGACTCTATCACAGCTTCTTAAAGCTTGTGTCGTGAAAGAAGATTGTCGGCACCTGGGATCGAACCAGTAAGAAATTTTACAATAGTCGGCGTCGGTTTCGCTAGGCTATCAACTACTTCATTTGAATCTGAATTCAATGACATTTTCTACGCTATTGCATATAATAAGGAGTGTTAACGACAGATTGTGCATTGTTAGGATTGTTGTAAAAGGTCAGTGTTCAGGATGTGGCGGATTCCCCGTGATTTCCTCAGACACCATATCCTTCCTGACGTGCGGTGGATCGTTGACACAATCCTCTCTATACCTAGCACTTATTCTAGCAACAATACAATTGTATTAATGATGTGGCTTGGTTGAATCACAACCTCACCGCAGAATTATTATCTTTTATACAACTTGTAACGCACAGTATGAGCAATTAAGTCTAGGTGTTTTATTAATAGTTTTAAGTGGAACTCATTTATCTATTTTAAATGCCGCATCATTTTTTAATTGCTGTATTTTCCGTCATAAAATTTACATATATGGTAGGTTAACCACTAAAATGTGAATTGTTTTGCAAGTCTTGAAAATTCGAAATGGGCGATCGAGTAAAGACCACACACGTCTTTTTGCATATAAGTTAAATAAATAGACGATGTTGGGTTAAAAAAGATTGCTGTTGGAAAAGAAAAAAAGGTAAGTGTGGACAAATGGAAAAGAAAAGTTGAAAGTTCGTCCTTTCTGCCCGCCCCTTAAGAAACACAACGGGATGAGTAAATAGTGAATATAATAACTTGTTTTATAATACACAATTCTTTTTTTTTAGAGCAAAGTGACGGAATACCTACTTACTCCATTAACTGACAAACTTTTTTTTTTATTATTACACTCGAGAGTGTCTATCGCTAACGTTTGCTGACCACTTGATATTCATTTAATCAAATCAAAATATCAACTTAAATTTGAAATATCAGATATCAATGAGGAAAAAAACTCATGCTTACTTATTTGTTTCGGAACTTATCGTTTTGTCTTTTAAGGCGTCATTTTTAATATTGTGTACCTAATCAATTTAAGTGGAAAAGGCATGTTTAGTTTATAATTTCGAAATTTTGAAGATAATTTTGTAACTTCGTATTATGTTTGTTTATGATAAAATCTCATTTAATAGTACCTACAATTATTATTGAAATAATAATAATTGTTAAACGGAAATGGTGAATAAAATCATAGACAAAACACAACACTTAAGACATCAGACTATTAAACACCTCTTCAAGGATCCATGATTTAAATGTCTTGTTCTTTGGATTGATCGTTTCCGTGGGAAGGTTGTTCTTATGAATGGGCTCGGTACCTACCTGTCTGCCACCTCCAAACCATATAATTCTATTCTTTTTTTGAATTATGATATTATGTCTGCACTGTATACACTCTACACACGCTATGGTGTCCATGGTTTACGATGCCATAAAGTATAAACCATAGACGACCTAAGAGTTGGTGGCAGGATAATAGGACATACAGTTTTATTGCCTAATCCCTGATGGATATCAACTAATAAAATAAATCAGTCTTCGTCCATAATAAATTTGATTGCCGACTCATTTATTGATTTTTTTCACTGTCAATGCCATAGACATCTTATTTTGGATTCTAAATTCATTGACGCTAATAAAACATAATATTTTACGATGGCAATTATTCATTTCGTTTTTCTTTTACAAAATAATTGTGTTACTATGACAACTATTTTTAAATCTGTCCTTCGTTTGCCCTCTCAAAACTATAATTATTGAACAATAATGATTTTTTTCAATGGATAAAAGTAAATGAAATAAGAAATGTCAAGATTATCCTGCAAGACTTGTTTTTTTGTCTTTTTTTTATAATGAAAAATATATACAAATACAGACATATAGGTATCTACATAAAAAAAATATATATAACAAAAAAATGTGAATTTTATATGCCCCATTTGAAGTTTGAAACTTGTGTATGGGGCATTGTTCTTTTTTGTTTGTCTCCTGAATTTCAGCGGTGATAATAATGTACTAAGATATTGAGTCACGTAGTCAAATAAACCAATAAAGTACTTGTATAATACGTAAGTAGGTATGCGAATTAAGTCGAATCTGAAACTCGATCCTTCTTGTATGTCATACCTTAGTATGTAAATAAGCTCTCTAATGTTGGGATTCCAAGCAATTTTCTGTGTTGCTTTGATGTTTGCTTTGTTTTACCTATAGCTGTTTTATTTTCAGATTATCAGTGCTGTTTTTTTTCCTTTGCTTTCTGCAATCTAATTGTATATTGTCTTATCGCTTCATTTTGATTTTTGTATAATTTATATTTGTTTAGCTGACTTTTGAATATGTCTTATATTGTACTAGCTGACCCGCCCGTGGAACATCGATCTAACTGAATTAAATAAGTACAGTTTAACATAAAATCTGAATTAAATTTAGCTAATAATTTAATAATTTATTGCATTGTGTAATTATTCTTGATTCGGATGTGGGATGAAGTTCGACGGGTCATAAGTATGTAATAATAATAATAATCCCTCTATAGTTGCCTAACTTTTAAAAAATCCAAGAGTTGGGGTGTAGTAGGAAATAAGTCACATATATGAAACATGTTACGTTGTTGGAAGAATATACTCCATTAAAACCAATTTAATCAAATTATTATTTTAAGATTATTTATATATTTGATTTTTTTTTTATTCTTTCCATCAATTTGTTTAAATATCAGTCAAGTCATGATACAGGCTCTGCCTAGTGAGGTGGCCAAATCAAACCTCTATTGTATAATCTTGGTACGTTTTATTTTGATTCTTAGCGCATCATATATAATAAATGAATAAACTGTTATTAATATTAGATTTTTTTTCAATTTTGAAATTATATATTTTGAAATTATTATAAATCTCGGTACAAGTATTTGCTTAGCGTGGAAATATCACTTATAAAGTACATACATATAATGTTAATAATTTATTATCATAGAAATATACGTTTTACTCTGATGGTTTTAAAATGAACACATTGATCGTCGTTGAATACAAAAACAAATGATTCAAGTAATCAGACATAAGAGTTCTACGCGTCCAAGGCTGTCGGTTCATATAGTACCATGAGGCTAATAATAAACCATTACAATTACATATTCAAATTAGAAAAATTATCATAGTGTTGAAGGTGTAGGTATAGGGCCATGTCAAAGTGTGGGTTTGGAGTCGTTGTGGACTCATGAAACTCTTCTAGAGCAGGCGTGGCGAACAAGTTGACGCTATGTACATTGTAATTTTTTTTCCGTTCATCGTATTTATTTTAACGTGTCAACGTATTTACTACGAGATGTTTTTTTTAATCAGTAGGTTAAAAAATATCCAACTCACATGGAACAAACCATGGTCCATTCTCATTGTGCGCACATGATCTACCTTCGATCTTTCCCATCAGCAAAAGTTGAAGGATTTCATACATATCCCCACGCACGATGTGTCCCATATAGGATATTTTTTGGATCTTAATGATTTGTAATAACTCTCTGCTGTTAGTGTTTTTATCAGGACATTAGTGTTGGTTACTATTTTTGTCTGCGCATCGCAAAAAAGTTGAGCTAGTTAGACGAACTATTATCACACTGAAGATTAAGGCTAGCGTTATGAAACTATATATACTCCTCATTTTTATATTCATGTATCTAATTGAAGAAAAAAGCAAAAACATCACATTAACATTATTCTCACATACTTATGCCTTTTTAAACATACATAGAATGTCTTATTTAAGAATTGTTTTTTCTCTCAACTAACCCCTTATCTAACTACATATCGCGAAATCTTAAGAATATTTAAAGTTGATCGCGAACATAAACAAGTTGAGAACCCCTGTTCTAGAACATGGGTGGAGATGTGGATGTGCTCTAGGTTCCACGTCGAGCAAGGACAACCCCGACGAGCAATGACTTGTAACGAACACATTGTGTGTTGGTACGATAAACATTTGAGTCTAAGCAAATAACATAATTACATGGCTATATTTTTGTGTTTGTTGTTTATTTAGTAAATTACTGGATTGTAACTTGTCCAGAGCCACTCGCTTATCTGGTGAAGAACAATACCAATAATTATTATTGTTTAAAGAACCACAAGACAATCTGGTGCCATTAACAATAATTAGTTTTAAATCAATAGTTAGGCATTTCCTTTGTTATTTTTAGATATAACTAAACTGTAACAAATTTTTGGTTGAATATTCTTTGTATCAATTTTAATGTTATTATTATGGTGCGTTTACACCAAACTAACGTAGAGCATTGTGTTTTGATTGCTGAAATTAACACCAAGCAAAGATCAGGGGCAAATACATAGGCGATGACAGATAACGCGCGCCAGAGTTCTAGTTATTGATTGTTGTTATTTATTTGGTGTCAATTTTTTACAATGAAGAAAGAACGCTCGATTTCCAGCTCTGGCTCTATGTCAGTTTGGTGAAAACGCACCATTATACATTAAAATGCCATTCTCGTTAAAATCTTTTTTGAAACCTAATATTGCAGAGTTACAAGAATGAAGTTTATTAATTTTATACTGCCAGTTTTTTCACGATTTTCGGCTGAAATGTATAATTGTACACCCGAAAAAGTTGCCGATTTATTATTTTGGGTTTTACACTACTACACTAAACTCATTTTTCAAAAACCTTTTTGCATCTTTTGAAATTCAAAAACTCAAGCTTCAAAACTAGACCTGAATGCACCTATAGTACCTAATGCAAATAGACGCCTGGGTTTTTCTTGAACTATTAAATTTTCCAAGATTACAAAACAAAGATTTTCTAGGGGTTTTCTTCCACTAATTTTCCCACTGCGTAATAACTACTTAATCATTGTTATTAATTAAGTAATATGCCTTCGTTAATTGGCAAAATCTTTGAAAAGCAGAAAACTTTTAAACAGAGAATTATACTGCGCCTGTGTGGGTTTTTATGCTTTCAACAAATCCCCCCTTCGCTATTTTTATGTCTGATTGCTATGATCACTTTGATTAAAAAAATTCCATCATTATCGTATCAGTTTTTGAAGGATACCATAAAACCTCGACCATCTTAAAATAATGTTTATTAAACATGTTAAATTCACTGATATTTTAACGATTTGATCATCTTTTTATCGATCAAATTACATAAATAATTATGATAAAGAATGAATAATTGAAACAGCTTTTTAATAACTAGACATAATTACCACAATCATGCTTTCTTTAATTATTGGTATATATCTAGCATTACATAAAGCGGCAAACAATACAAGTGTTCTGACGTAACTTTAGTCCAGCATTGCATGGTCTGCTGAGCAGATCCCTATCAACCTGAATTTCACCACAGTATCGTAATACATCATATAGAGATGCAGATAACTCATATTTGGAGACACCTTCTTCTTTTTTGTCTAGACTACAGCGGGCATTGAAGGTATTCGCCCAGTCGGATATTTACTCGTAGGTTCATTAATTTGATGCCACCGCCATGATTGAAATGAAAGTATAGAAGAGTGAATGTTACATAATTCATAGGTAATAACGGCAGTTGCCAAGTACAGGATGTTACGTAGGATGGTGTAATCGCCATCGTCTCACACATGAATTTAGTTTTATGGTTCCTGCTTTATTGGAGAGACCTGGGGCCAGGCTGGTGTAGGACGTATAATGTCTCTGCTCGCATATCGCACAAATCCACACAACAATATTTAATTACGGTTATAAAATTTAATGCAGAGAGGACAGTTCAAATTGAACGCTGTTGTGGACCTTCACTTCGCATTACACGATTCTCGGAACATTTAATTATAGACCTACGCGAATATTGAGTTCCGCAATTATACGCCATCAGTCGCTCATCCGTCCTTTAACTTTTTAGCAAAATAACTACTCTTGGCGTCAAGAGGATAATATTTTTTGGCTGAAGAGTTCACAAGATAAATATTTAATTTCTACCGATGAACTTCTTTTCAGAGGTTTTAAAAAGCGTTAGTTTTTTTTATTTCAAAAATGAATGAAAAATGAAAATGTCCACAACAGCGTTTAATTTGAACTATCCTCTCTGCATTAAACATATTATTATCGTGAAAGTGGAAGATGGTCGGCGAAATCTTCACAACTTCAAATTCAAACGTATTCATTGCAGAGTAGAAAATAAAACTTAACTTAGCTACCGAACTCAAAAATTCAACGAATTTTGTAAAAATAATCTAATCGATATTTTGTATCCTTGACTATCAGGTACTATTACTTAAAAAACACAAGGATTAAAATTGATATTAGAGAGAAAAAAAAATTGTTTTGTTTACACTTAATTTAATAGATTCAACTAAATCTAAAAATATTAAGAATGAAAGATACGGGAATACACCGACTCGAAACTATCTTCTGTATTTTTTTTGTTATTATAAATTTTGCTGGAGTTGGGTTTCTTCACAAGTTTTAAATACTGTTGGGAACTATAGTTGAGTATGTATAAATACCTTAACTAACGGTAGGTATTTAATTGGAATACATATATTATAAACTATAGTTAAGCATTTTTTACCATTTAAAATTGCGCAATTAATTTCATGCTCATAATAAAATTCAGAGTCAGTTGTGAACAGGACACAAACATTGTTGTGCAGGTCCACGCGCAATCCGTCACTTCTCATAACAATCCTCTATTAATATTCCCCGAGTGTTTGGCCTCAATTCGTTACAGCTCCGTACATTGTCTTCTTCGTGGAAAAACATTTCGATTGTTGAATGTTTGATGAGGAAATGTTTGTGCCGTCGTGACCGCATAGATGTTGTCTTGTGATGGGGAAATATCTTGAAAACTTCATCTTAAATTAATAAATAAGCATCTGGAAATTTAGAAAGCTAGAACCAACCATTGGGGCTACCGACGTCATTCACCTTCTCAAACTGATTTCAAAGCTTAATTGCTTTCATTGTGGTATAATATATGACTAAGTCATAAATTAACATAGGTAAACTGATTTGAAGGTGCTTTTGACGATGTAAATTTGTCATCTGTCAGTTGTGTGATACTTATTTTTTTTTTATTTATTTATTTTCTGTCAAAATTAAGCATTGCTCACCATTACAGAGTAATACTTTGCGGTGAGCAATGCACATACAATACAAAAGAACACAATATATTATAAAAATATTTTTTCTCCTTTAAACTAAAATAAAATTAACACAAAGATAGAAAAAAAATGGACAATCCATAGACAATACAACACCATGGAAAGTCTACTTCGCCGACAGTCACACACACACACGCACGCACAGACGTCAACAATACTGTCGAGTCCAGCCGGTATAGTGAGTGTACCATCGCACCATAAACAAAATTCATCGACACAATTCATCGACACAATTTAAGAAAATAAAAATAAGAAATCAGCCTTCAGATTATACATACATAGGTATTTATAATATTTACAACAAAATATATTCGATACTTTTAATAAAGTCGTTATAACTAATATTAAACAAATCGACATTGATAGACAAAATATTAAGTAACATTATAGCTTTTCCTACCGGTGAGCTCAGATTGAGGTGATTGTCAGAATGCGCCCTGTAAACATCGTTTAAAACAGATGCATCGGTCGGAATCATATTGATTAAATAGGTAATTAATATATAATTAAGTATACAATTTGAATTCAATATTCTATGTAAATAGAGAACAACGTCTTTTGTGATATATTAAATAAAAATTATGTAAGCAAGTACCGTAATTTATGCTATGAATTACATACATTATGATTATTAATATCCGAGAATTATTATTACAAGAAAAATGGTCAAATAATTTGTCTTCCCAACATTTTATAAGGCAGTTGTAAACGTATAAACAGCAATCAGGAAACATGAACCATTTGCAATGTATTATTTTACTCATGGTATATGGAATATACATGTCTTGTGATCGGATTTCAAAAAAAAAATAGATTTCGCTGAAATTAATTTTCTCGACGTTTTCGAGGGTGTAGATTCCAAAAATGCAAAAAAAAATGTTTTAAAATTTCCCCGTACGCCAAAAATGTGTGCGCACCCATAACTCATGGTAATTCTTATCCGATTTTATTGAAATTTGGTAGAACGGTTAGCCCCTCGATGTAGATGAGTCAGTAAAATGTTGAGATCTGTGGGCCTAGACAAAATACAGTTGGCGATCGACTACAAACGAATTCTTCGACAATGTAGAGTAGGAAGAAAATTAGCTGTCCACTTTTTATAATTTTATATCAGTGTCATTGCTTGGTTTAAATAATTGATTACATGTTCTAGTGGACAGATATTTTTTTCGCACTATACATTGGCAAAATCTTTGTTTGTAGTCGAACGCCAGTTTGAATTTGTCTACGGGGGCTGTACCTTTAGGGGAACCCTCTTAAAGTATCCAAAGAAAATTTCACTTGTTCTAGAAAAAGGGCTAAAAAAGAAAAAATAAATTCTTCGACTTTCATAAAATTTGGTATACGGGTTGGTCTTATGCTCCTACACAAGCACGTAAAATTTGAGGTCCGTAACTTCAGTGGGTCCCCCTTAAAGTACCGATTAATATTGAATATGTAGTTCTAAAGCAGATAATAAAAAGCTCCAATAGTCGATATCATTTTAAAGTTTCTATAATAATTCCAAGGATAAATTCATTTTAATCGTAAAATTATGATTTTTTATGCAAAGATATGTTTTACACGAAAAGGCTGTTATAATATACTATGAGTTCTGGACTACCCTAGGCTAGCAGCTTTTTGATTAATCCAATCCAATCCAAACTCCCTTTAGACCCCACTTAGGGGCATAGGGAGGCAACAAGAGCTCTCCATTGCGCTCGATCTTGCGCAACGTTAATGACCTCCTCCCACACCATGTCCAGATTCCTCAGCTCTGCCTCGAAGGAGCGGAACACAGTATTAGAGGGTCTTCCTCGTCTCCGGGACCCTGATGGGAGGAAGATTATATTTTGATTAATAGACAAGCAAATTGCTGGAGTAATAGAAAATAAACATCAAAACATCCATAAAAACGTCCATTTTAAATTTGCGTAATGCATTTGTAGGACTACTAAATAATAAACAAAATGTCGAAAATAATTTGTTTATGAATAAATCACCTGAATTAATAATTATTATTGTCTTGGAATCTTTAATTAAATAAATTATTTACGATCTTATTAAGTTTTATCACAGTTTCTTGTTATGTCTTTTTTTTAAAACATATTTATTTTTAAAACCGTGAAATTCCACGTGATTAAATGCTCGCCTCTCCGGCTTCTCTTGACCCCAATGGACGTGATTTATACGCTCGTTCGTGGCTCTTCACATTGCGTTATACGAGTCTTCATGCGGAGATCTCAGAAACGTATATTCCAAAGACCTATTCATTAATTACACAGGTCTTATTTATAATAATTTTAGTCTTTATATCCTCCAAATTCTCAAAAAGGAATCTTTGATTCAATTGATTTTCTTAGGTGATCCTATTAAGGATTGTACAAGAAAGTATTAAGTGTATTTTTAAGATAAACGTCTAAAAATTATTTTTATCTATGCCTCTTCTTTGTAAAAGATATTCTAAGTGTGCATTTGAACCAAACAAACATAGAGCCAGAGCTGGAAGTAAGTATATTTTCTGATCTCTGATATAGACACTAAACTGTCATCGTTCATTAATTATTAGTTATTACTACTTGTTGTTGTTTCCATGGTCTGTAAGATCAACCCTAAAAGAAAGTATGCTCTATTTCTAGATTCGGCTCTATGCTCGTTTGATGTAAACGCACACTAATAAAAACTTGTCACTCTCTTCCCAACAATAAAATTATTAATATTGTGATTGTTCAGTTCGTCTGGAAAACTTAGGTACGATACTCTTGATTGATTATCTAAGTAAAGCGTAAGTCATAAAAGAAAAAGATGTTTGAACCCACGATCTTCAGTAGGTACGAAAGTCAGCGCGTTGAATAACCAGGACATCCACCGCTTCACACATTTTTTTAATTTTGATTGATTTTTTTTCACACCTTCTAATTAACAGATTTATACATATGTTCAAAACCTGTGGTGAGTAAGTTTTCTAGAATAGATTCTAGGCAAGAGTAGTATTATAGGAATGAAGAAAACATGAATTTGCTTAATACCATTGTTAACATTTGTTTAATAAAAATATCGAAACTCGAAAGAGTTTTTTGAAAGAATACAGACGATGCTATAAATTAAAGTTGAAATTCCATACCAAAACAAGTATTAGGCTAAGTAAATACGTCCCGAAAGTACGGGGATACACCCTGGTGTATATTAAACAATAATAACAGGTTGATAACGTAATATTAATCTCATCAGTGTTTGCTAGTTATTCGTTTGGAGTGTTTGCATGATCAAAAGGACCGCGATTCAGCGATAACCTCGGCACATCCCCGCAGATATGCGATTGTTATTCCTTCAAGAAGCACGACGTATCGTGTCGTTTATTATCAACAACGAACGATTATGCTTCAAGATACTCTAAGTAGGTACTTAAATTGAACCCTTATTTTCCTTCATACATAAAACAAACAAAGCATTTATTTAGAGGATTAACCAGCTAGTAATGTACTAAAAGACTTATAATCCTTTCGGGCTGAAACTCGATTTTACCTTCTGTTTGAGCGGATTAGCGGACTGTATATGCGGGGATGCGGTTTAATGGAATCAAAAAACTCATCAAAGGTTTGCACATATGGTGAGAATTAATGAATATAAATTCCTACCTTTGGTTATGGATCTGGTGCATAGATGGATCCCCTGATGTCTTCGATGACTCCACTGATTTATTACACAACACAAAATGCAATATTTATTATGTGCATACAAAAGTAAGCGGGTTTAGATGGTTAAGAAAAAGTAATTTTATGCGTATGATTAAATTAGCGAAAGCGATAAAAATATGCGACAATAAGCGAAGGAGACGCGCACTGCGTGTGTTCCGGAATAATCGTAATTAATTACTGAAGATAGCGTTGCGTTGCATTTATTGCAGGTTCAAGGTTAAGGAGAGAGAGATGGCAATAATTTTGGACTATAGGAAATATGGATGGGTGACAGAGATAGATTCTATTTATTAAATCCCACTTCAACGCAATCCCATAAATCAGTTTTTCAATTCAATTATTGCTAATGTCCATGCTACTGGCTCAAACATTCTCCCCACCTTGAAAGCTTAAAGCGTACGAAGCTTTCAACAAATAATGACAAAGTGAACATGAACAAAAAAACGCTTGAACAAGCCGTCAAAAAAAAAGAAAAGAAAGAAAAACAAGTTACTATATTAGCAACCAATATTTAATAAATTTAGAATTATTGTTATTAACTAAACTTACAACTAAGAATACTTGTAAGATAAATTACTGGGTTGGCAAAGGACATAATTTTACAACTGGACGTTTAAACGTTCCATTATTGGTCCTAACCAACGCCACACGATTGACTCCATCAGAGCCAGGAAAAACCTCTTCGATTCTTCCTAAGGGCCACCGAAGGGGTGGAACATCATCGAGATGTATAATAACGATAGTACCCACTTCAATGGGTTTATCTTTAGTGCACCATTTCTGTCTGGTTTGTAAAGTATGCAAGTATTCTAACCTCCATTTTTTCCAAAACGATTGTACTAAATTGTCTAACAATAGTTTTCGTGATAGCAAATTAGGACGTTCAGAAGACACATCTGCTGCGGGAAGAAATTGTAGAGGCGTGATCATTAAGAAATGTGCTGGAGTTAAAATCTCTGGATTTGGCTCCTCTGAGAGCAAACATAGAGGCCGGCAATTCAAAACAGCCTCTATCTGAATCAATACAGTGGATAATTCCTCATAAGTCAGCACTTGACTTCCAATTACCCTGTATAAGTGGCTTTTAAAGCTCTTAACTTGCGATTCCCAGCAGCCACCAAAATGTGGACTGTAAGGCGGTATCAGCTTCCACTGGATCCTATGCTGCAATAGTTCCTCAGCGAAAGCCTTGTAAAATTCAGAAGAAGCTATCAAAGTATACAACTCCTTCAACTGGGCTCTTGCTCCGATGAAATTTGTCCCATTATCAGAATAAAGACACGAAACAGGTCCTCTGCGTGATAAAAATCGTTTAAATGCGTTAAGAAATCCATCAGTTGACAGATCGGGTGCCAATTCTACATGCACTGCTCTCGTAGTGAGACAACTGAAAATGCAGATATATGCCTTTTGATATCTTTGTCCACGGCGTCTTGAAAGGGTAATATTGATGGGTCCTGCATAATCCACTCCGGTATGAACGAATGCTTTAGTTGTTTCAGTTATCCGATATTCAGGTAAATTTGCCATTTTTGGGTGAGTCCCCTTTGGCCTAACACGAAAGCAACTATTACATTGTCTCACTCTTTTTCTGACAAAATTTCTGGATGAAACAATCCAGTAGCGTTGTTTGATAATGGAATTGAGCAAATTTGCTCCGGTGTGGCAATTTGTTTTGTGATAATGATCCACTAAAAGATCCACACCAGGGTCAGATTTTGGAAGAAGCGCGGGATGTTTACTTTCATAAGGTAAGTCCGCATTAGACAATCTTCCTCCAATGCGAATGATACCCTCCTTGTCTATGAAAAGATCAAGTCTTTTGAAAGGTAAAGGCAGCTCTTTACCCTGCGAAATAGCTGCATATTCTTTGCCAAAATGCACCTGCTGTATGGTTAGCAACACATATCTTTCGGCAAGATTTAAATGATCAACTTGAATGTTTTTTACAGATGCTAGTTTGCGAGTAAATCGCAGAACATATATGACGGCCCGAAGTAATCTATTCCATGATGATATTCGAGTGATCAGCGGGTATAATATAGGCGGTTCTGGTACAATGACATTTAAAGTCTTTGAATTAAATTCAGGTATGTCTGTTGAAGTAGTGGGTATAAATAGTTTGACAGGCCAAGAGTCAGGCGCAGTCGAGACCCATTTAGGTGCGTTCCACCACAACTCATGCCTCAATATTTGCGAAGGCATCAATCCACGAGATAAACAATCACTTGGATTTTCTATTCCAGCTATATGGTAAAAATGTTTGCAATCTAAATTTTCATGAATTTTGGCTACTCGATTAGCTACGAATATAGACCAGCGGTGCGGGGATGAATGAATCCACGACAAAGCGATAGTGGAATCAGAAAATGCGTATATTTCCTCAATAGGATATCGAGGATTGAAAGAATCATAGACGATTCGAACTAATTTAGAAAGCAATAACGCAGAGCAAAGCTCTAAGCGTGCGAGTGATACAACCTTAACTGGTGCGACTTTAGATTTAGAACATACTAAATTAGTAGTTATGTTACCCTGAGCGTCCGTAACATGCAGGTAAATTGCGCATCCATAACCTTGAAGACTCGCATCACAAAATGCCACAATGTTAACCTTACATCCAGGAGCTACGTTCAGGTAACGATGAATTTTTAAGTTCGATAATAATGGCAATTCATTAATCAAACTTTGATAAGCACTGATTATATTACTAGGAGGCAGTTCGTCCCAACCAATTTTAGCGCTCCATAAAGCTTTAATAAGTAATTTAGCCGTTAAGATAACTGGTGAAACCAGTCCCAAAACGTCAAACAATCCTGCTATCACGGAGAGCATGATTCGTTTTGTACATTTGTCAGTGCATGGAGATATTTTAAATGAGAATATATCAGATTCTGGAGACCATTGCAGTCCCAGTATCTTAAAATTCATATTATCACAAAACTCTACAGAAGCACAGTTTTGCGGCGGTAATTTAGCGAGTAGATCTTTTGAGTTACTGGCGAACTTTACTAGCTCGAAGTTTCCTGAAGCGAAAAAAGATATCAACTCATTAATCAGCTTCGCAGCCTCTCGATCCCCGGGGCTGGCGTGAACTGATTTGACTAAATCGTCCATGTAGAAATCCGAAGTTGCGGTTTTAGCGGCATTTGGAAAGGATTGTACCTCAGCTTCTGCAAGCTTGCGTATTGTACGCATAGCTAAGTAAGGACTTGCCTTTAATCCAAATGGAACACATTTAAATTGAAAAATGCGAACATTTTCTTCATCATTGAAGCGGTATAAAATCTTTAGGTATTTTTGATGTTCTTCGGTTACACCAATTCGTAAATACATTTGTTTAATATCTGCGGTAATGGCTACAGCAAATAAGCGAAAGTTAAGTAAAAGTAAAAATAAATCTGCTTGTAAATTATTTCCAGTGTGTAAAATATCATTTAGCGACACACCGTTGTGCGTCTTTGCACTTGCGTCGAGAACAATTCTCAACTTTGAAGTTAATTTATCCTGTCGAATGACACCGTGATGTGGTATAAAATATCCTTTGTCATGTTGAGAGGGACTTTCAATTAAATAACCATTTTTTATGTAGTCATTAATGACATCATTGTATTGATTGCGTAATGTGGGATCTATTCTGAATTTTTTCTCAAGAGACATTAGACGTCGCTGAGCAGTGGCGTACGAATTACCCAATAAATTTGGTTCTTTAGAAAATGGAAGAGATACTATAAATCGCCCTTGACCATCTCTAATGGCCGTAGAACAATAGTTATTTTCACACTCCTCATCCTCTGGGCTCAAATGCTGTACATTAGGTACTTCATCTAATTGCCAAAACTTATGTAAAGATTGTTCCAACTCATTGTTAGAATATGTACAATATGACAATGTCTCTAAATCTTGTTGATCGATAAGAGAAATCATCGACATTGTATGCGAGACGCCACTGTTAATTTTATTATTATTAGATGTGTTAGGTAAATTTCCCATTATTAAATATCCTAATGTAGTTTCAATTAAAGGAGATAAATTATTTACATTGATTCGTCCTCCCAATAATATGTGAGGGAAGATTTGAGCTCCCAAAATGACATCTATATTTCCCGGTACGTTCCATGTATTGTCAGCTAGAGGTACTGACATTAATTTGGGAAAATTTCCAGTATTGATAAATTCAGAAGGCATGTCCTCAGTAATTTGATCCAATATTAAACATTGAATCTCATATGAGTGTTGATTAATGCGAGATTGTATTTTCAACGATGTATAACCATAAATTGGCTTAGAACTGACTCCCACACCCTTGACAACCGAATTGTGTAAAGGGATAATTCGTAAGTTTAATTTTTTACAACAGGCGAGCGTTATTAAATTATTTTGCGAACAATTGTCAATAAGACATCTAATCAATCTCTTATTATTTTCATTCAAATATGCGTATACTTGTGCGGTAGAAAGAATTACCTTTGTATGTAATTTATTATTATTACTAGCGAGCAATGATGTTGACGTACTGGCAATCATCACAGATTCAGTATTATTATTATTATTATGAGTTACATTTTCATTACCAAAATGCAACAACGTATGATGCTTTTTATTACAATGTTTACAATAATTTGTAGAACTACAGTGTGTTATTTTATGGGCTAAACTTAAACAATTTATGCACCCATTATTCGACTTTATAAAATTAAACTTTTCTATTGGTTTGAGTTTTTTAAACTCAGAACACTGATAAAAATGAGTATGGGAATTTTTACATAATGAACAAGTATTTTGTTTGGTATTGGTCATAAAAGACTTTGAAACATTGCGATGATTAATTTTCTGTTTATACTTTCCATAATTATTATTATTATAATTCTTCAAATTATTATTGTTTGAAGTACGCTCCATTATTTTTATTTTATCTTTTACAAAATTTACTAAGTCACTTAGCAAGGGCATTTCCTTCTCTCTAACTGACATTTCAAATTCGTTTACAGTTTGAGAATCTAATTTTCTTAGAGCGAAACATAACAAAACAAAATCCAAATTATCTTTAATGGCTAATTGCTTGAATGCAGCTACACCTGCAGACAATTTATCAATGAAGAGATTTAAACTTTTTGAATCATGACGTGAGTGAGATATGTCTAGAATATTATTTATATAAAACGATCCTAAAGTGCGATCATCTTGATATTTTTTAACCAGACTATTCCAAATATTATTATAATTTTCACCTGTAGGTATTATTCCTGCTACCATATTTAGAGCACCGTGAGTCAATTTCCCAATAAGATATTGCATTCTTTGGGAATTGTCAAGCGAAGTATTTAAATGAATATTTGTTTTAAATGACTCGTAAAATATAGACCAATTCTGAATATTTCCATCAAAACTAGGTATGTCCAAAACTGGTAGTTTTATGCGATTTTTTGAGTTCGTACTCTCAGTAACAGACACAGATGGTGAAACAAGTTTTTGTTTTTCTGTTAGCAATTCATCCCGTTTACATTTAATTGAACAAACCATATCTTTGAAAACATTTAGACCTTCAAAAGACGGTATATAATCATCGACATGTTTAATTTTTAATAAGACAATAGTTTCCATTGTATCATTAAACTGTTTGTAATCTTCCTCTAATGTCGAAGAATCAACCAAAAATTGCGAGGCCGATCTGGTATTCGAAACCAGTGTTGCGATCTTTGCGTAAAGAGACTTGACTCTCTCCTCTATGCTGTCCTTTAAGGCCTCCAACATACTAAGTCGGTCTACCATTATGTTATTTTAAGTTAACTATAAATAACAATGTATCTACTATTTACTATATAGCGAAAAATATTTCTCTATAAACAAACGTGAGCGAATTTTAATAAATTTACAGTGAGTAGCTATCACTAATTATTATCATGCAATTAATAACAATATAAAACGACCTCTCAATAAATCAATACTATTAATTATAATTTGTAGCGATTTAAGTTCTCAATGAACGTATTTTTACTCGTTTTGTATTCAACAGAAAGGTACCACAGCTAAGTATGTAAGCGGTGAGCGATGAACGCCGCGAACCGTTGTTTTTACCAAATAATAATAATTATTCTTTAACAGTTTCCAATAAATACAATATTTCAATCGTTGCGGTAAATTAATATTTTACTTTATAAATGAACAATATAACACTACACTATGTCTGTTCAAATGCGTTCTAAGTATTCGGAAAAAATGCAATATTTTTTCGATACTAAAATAAATATTTAATATATTTATTTGCTAGATAATATTAAGAATGTTCAAAATGCGTTTTAGGTAGGTATTCAGAAAAAATGTAATATTTTTTCTATACTTAAATAAATATTAAATATATTTATTTGCGAGATAATAATATTATTTTTTCAAACTCGTATCAGTCAACGAATGTACTTATGATAGGCGATGTGAATAATTCTATGACAATAATACCAAATTTGATATCTGAACTGTAGTATATTATTATTATAAGCGGAAATATATTTAAATAATATACTTGAAGAATATGAAAGAACAATTAATTAACCTTATTATTATTAAAGCCTGTTCAAACGATTTCGTATTTCGAAAAATGCAATATCTTTCGAAAATTAAATAAATATGCACTATATTTATTTTGAGAAATCTAATTTTTCTATCCAGTTCGATTGGATCATTATGTTTAATATAAATAACTTAAGGTGCGTTAATTTTTTGTATGTAAGTATCAATTCACAAGTACAAGTAAGTACCTAGCGCTGCTATGCGTTTAGCGAACAGCAATCAATTTTAACAATACTTGTGAATGCGTTACAACAATTATTCTAAATTTAATATGAATTAAATTTATTTTAAATGCGGCGAAAATATTAATTAATAATATTTTAATACTATGAATGAACAAATTAATCTGTAATTTATCGACAATGCTTGTTCAAACTGCGGTTTTGTGTTCCGAAAAAATGCAATATTTTTTCGAAATTAAATAAATTTGCAATAAATTTATTTTGCGAAAGCTAATTTAATCCGGTTCGTAATGGACCATTCAATGTTTGAGCGGATTAGCGGACTGTATATGCGGGGATGCGGTTTAATGGAATCAAAAAACTCATCAAAGGTTTGCACATATGGTGAGAATTAATGAATATAAATTCCTACCTTTGGTTATGGATCTGGTGCATAGATGGATCCCCTGATGTCTTCGATGACTCCACTGATTTATTACACAACACAAAATGCAATATTTATTATGTGCATACAAAAGTAAGCGGGTTTAGATGGTTAAGAAAAAGTAATTTTATGCGTATGATTAAATTAGCGAAAGCGATAAAAATATGCGACAATAAGCGAAGGAGACGCGCACTGCGTGTGTTCCGGAATAATCGTAATTAATTACTGAAGATAGCGTTGCGTTGCATTTATTGCAGGTTCAAGGTTAAGGAGAGAGAGATGGCAATAATTTTGGACTATAGGAAATATGGATGGGTGACAGAGATAGATTCTATTTATTAAATCCCACTTCAACGCAATCCCATAAATCAGTTTTTCAATTCAATTATTGCTAATGTCCATGCTACTGGCTCAAACACCTTCTATGACTAGGGTAAATCTCACCGAATCTATCAGATCTCGGACAGTACAGCTGAGGGCTTAGAACCTCCATTGGCTTGTTAACATTGCAATAATTTTCTCCGTTTGTACTGTAACTACTTGTTGAAAATTGTGAACAGTTTATAAACTGTTCTATTTTTGAATTTTAATTGATGTTTGACAAACTGTCAGTTGATTGATATTTGATGCGGCTGTCAGAATGTGTCCCGTAAACATATTTAAAACAAATGCATCGGTCGGAATTATATTAGTTAACATAGGTAGGTAATCAATTTATACAAATTATACAAATTTGAATTCAATATTCATAGTATAGACAGGACAACGTCTGTAGGGAAAGCTAGTTTTTTTATAAAATAATTCATCATTTCATTTGAAATTTCCTTCACTATCCCTATTTTTAATTATTATCCATAGATTATTTAATAACAATTAGGTATGTACTATTGCATAAAAATATAACTTATTATGTTTGTGTGATAATTGTAATCATTTATATTTATTTGATGCGTATCGATATTTAATAGGCATACCTACGATAATTATTATCATAAACGTAATATATTGTGGCCTACACTTCTAACGTGTATAAGAAGAAACATTTGTACTTATCACAATATGTTGCCTCTTATTATTCTTTATGTGGGAAAATCTACTCAAGGTTTCGACGATATTGTTACAGGCGATTGTGTTTCTATGGCCTATCTGCGTAACTCGATAAGTTTTTATATCTTTCATTTCTAAGAATGGAATGGATAACCTTAAGATTAAAATAATGCTTGAAAATAACATATAAAAGTTAATAGTTCTTCTAATATTTTGCAAATTCTTTTAATAGGGAGAAATGATAAGTTTAAAAAAATCATTTTAGTATTCATTCAGTTATCTTCTAGTAACGATTCAGTTCAAAAAAAGAACAATCTCGTTATCACAAACCAAACATCATCCTGTGAACAAAATGGCGATGTAATTGTTCAAGTCTTAAAATCAAAAACACTAAACTTGACGATTTGTAATTATATTATTAGTAATACAAGACATTTAGATTGATCATACAATCATACGCTTTGATATTTCGCAGATTTAATTAAAATAGATTTCCTACATACTCTTTATTGTGCATTATTTATAATAGTTGGTAATAATTGGCAATGTTACATAATAATATATTAAATGTTTTCAAGTACCTACTCGCGAGTTGATTGAATTTAATCCAAATCATGACAGATGAAATGCCAGAAATAATTATTATTGTATGCTCTTCTACGATTTTTGTCTGTGGCATAATAATTATTAATGACATTTTATTTTGACTTGCAGCCGTGTATTGATATTAATGACAAAATGTCAAACGACCCAGTAAATTGCTAAAAAGATTCAATAAATGATATGTTACATAACGTCAGTGAAGAGCTTCATTTTGACAATTTGCTTTACTATGTTCGTTCTCAGAATTGGCACTCGGTTTGATTAAAATGCTCCACATATCATTGTGATCATCAATCATGTACGTTTGTCCACTCTCAGCTCTGCGACAAGGGACGAATTCCTCAACTGCGGTGTTTTATTGCATTTTAGGACCGTGTTATTGTGTATCATTCGTGTGTGGGTTTTTTGTTAACATTGCTGAGATTTATCGTTTGAAATTCTAACACGTTACATATAAACGAGAGTATTAAAGGCGATGGGTTGGTCGTGTTGCTTTTTGCGAAAATGAATGGCAAAGCGCCTCCTGTCCTGACGTCTCCGTGGTTACAGAGACGTTTTCACTAGATACATAACCCTCAACTGCTTTCGAAGCAAAAGCTTGTTATCTATATTATTATTTCATTTTTTATTTAAAAAAAAAACTGGAGGATTGGGAGAAGCAGCCATTAAACAAAACATAAACATAAGATCTGCCATCTTTATTGACATAATTGTATAGGATAATAAAATGGACGAGTCAATCAATAAACAAATGAAATCGAAATATCAATGACACTAAAAAGTCTTGAAATATGAACCTGGGCTAACCCAAAACGAACAAAATACACTTTCAAGATCTTTCACAGAAAGCAAAGGTTGTGTTGTATCTGTGGAAGAGTTCGGCACCGCCCCCCAGTAGGTACCTACGCTGTACAGTGTACGTACGAAAGTCGTCGAGTGAACCACTAGGCTATCAACCACTCCATACCAAAACTTAATCCAACTTTAAACACAATTATTTAATTCATTGTCATTAAAATGTATTTTTTATGACAAATGCGCTAAAAAAATGAGAATGTGCAATGTGGTTGACGTCTTGATCGTACGTAGTTTTCATAAAACGGAGTAATTTTACAAGAGTTTTTTTTTTGTTTACAACAGAAAATTCAAAAGCGTATAATTTTAGTAAAACAATCACTTGTTTGTCTAAAACAAATATTTGTTATAAATTATATTGGGGAATCATAATGATGGGGAACAAGATGAACCTTGCATAGGTATCTGTTCTGAACTTGAAGGAATGTTCTTCAAGCAAATCGCTACGGTTCGGTTCGCCGAATTTAATTTGAAGTATTTGCGCTATGTGTGAAGGATTATTTCGCATATTAAAGAAGACGCACATTATTATTTTATTTGTAAACACGTGTTTATAACTGAGCCAACTTGTCTTAACTCAAAAACAAAAAATCAGTTATAAAGTTTTTTTTTGGCCCCGATAGAGTATGCGGCATATAATCCGAATATATAAATGCATATTTTCTTCGCTGTCGTCTTTTACATCCATGCACCCTACATGCCGAATTTTAAACGTTATTTATCACGGAAAGAAACTGAGGTGCGAGGATGAGTAAGTAATGTAAGGATCCCTTATAGGTTGTTGAATTCAACAACAACCTTTCTTTGTCTTACAAAAAAGGCATGGGCAAGTTTTTTTCGGTTTGTTGACACTATGGTTTAATTCAACAGGAAAACACATGTTGCCAAAAAACAGGAAAAGCAAAGGTTTTACTGATATCCTTCGAGTACCTATCATTGAGATTTCTATCGATAAAATCTTTTATGTGCATGTTTCCAGCTACGTACGTCTTGGTTTACCATCTCTCTTATGGATCTATTTAACTGACATTTTACTACGAATACATTATCATTTATAAAATTTCTTAAATATACTCGCACCTATTTAAAAAACAAAAAGAAAATATTCGAAAAAAAATTGAATAATTTGTATCTAAAGGTGCATTTATACCAAACTAACAAACACCCAGAGCTTGAAATTAGAGTATATTATCCTAATCGTTGATATGGTCACCAAGAAAATAATAACCAGAAAGAACTATATCGCCTACTAATAAGTTGTCGTTTCCATGGTGACCATATCAACGATTAGGAAAATATACTCTATTTTCAAGCTCTGGGTCTTGGTTCGTTTTGTAAAATGCACCACGCCAGCTCCCGTTTTATATATTAGAGGATTTGATACGATTAAATAAAGGACATAGGATGAAAATAAAGGACATCAACATTTTTTAAATAAAATACTGTTATGGTATCAGTAGCGACATTTGTTAAAAAAAAATGCTAAACGCACAACGTTGTTTGTCGTTTATCGAAGCCAAGTAACACCCGGATTCAATAACGTATCCATAGTAATCAGTTTAACGCTATCCATCAACATCCCCGGTATTCACTTAAAAATTAAAGGACAAAGTATTGCCCTCTATTGAAGATTTCAAATTAGGGGACAAGATCAATTTTTGGGTCTGAAATACAGGACGTCCTTTGAAATAAAGGACGTCTGGCAACAGTGGCAACCCTAGTTTACACCCAACGAACATACGACATAGAGCCGGGGCTGGAGATGAAACATTCTTTCTTGATCGTTGATATTGACAGTAGATCGAGAAATAATAGAACTCTTGCATGGGTAATCTGTCATCGCCCATTAATTAGTTCTTTGTGTTAATTCTTGTTCGTTGTGGTTTACCTAGTGACAACAATATCAACGATCAAGAACGAATGCTCTGTACTCTTACTCTATTATTTTCGTTTGGTGTAAGCGCACACCTTGGTACATTACTACTAAAGTTATTCGTGAAAGGATCAGCGATGATTAAAATCGAACTTAACGTCTGAGATGTATGCGTGATTCGATGACATACGAAAAAAAGTAAGTACATACCTGAATTATGTGGATTTTTCTGATCAATCCTTTTTCATCCTACATAAGGGAATCTTAAAGATACAATCGTAAAGGGCGTTGAACAGAAAACGGTTGTTGTCTTGTTTTCATACGATATCTTGTAGTGTTTATTGTGAGTGTAGGTTTTTTCTCAGGTTGCATCAACTCACAAAACACCACGAATCTCTTAGTCATAATAATAATAATTCGAAATGTTAATTTAACTTTCACAATACGGAGTTAAGTTGGTATCGAGGTTTTTTTTCTGGTCGTGACAAGATAGTGTTGTGTATTCTAGTTTGGTTTTCCCTCGGTGTATCGCTGATTCATAGATAATTTGAATAATAATGATACTAAACTTGTACATACTTGGTGTCGATGAAACGACGCTGTATTTAAAGCCATGCATTAGTTGAGTTGTATAACAATAATGTTTGAGTTCGAGATTCTTAAATTAAACATGTTTGTCACATTCATTTTCTACTACTGTTCCTTTTGTGACCTTTCTAATATGTAGGTATGTTTCTAAATTCCTTTAACAGTTCTTATTTTATCCTCATGAGTGTCTTTTTCATTTTCTTCTCCAATTCGAGGTTTTCCACATATCAGGCGATCCTGTATTGTTTTGCACCATTTCAAAAAAGTCTAATTTTGTTAGTCACCTTCGGGATTAATTGTAAAAATATTTTCTTTGACGTTAATACTTCTTTTAAATCTAAAGATTGTCTTGAGCACGAACATCAAAGAAATATGACATTATTTCTTCCTCCTGGCATATTCACAAATTTCCTGGGTAAGCCCTTCTCAGTCTAGCATATTCTGGCCTGTGCGTCACCGTCGTCCAACTAATTGTTTGAAGATTCATCTTTCATAGTGTTTCTAGGGATACCTGTCGGGGTAGATAAACAAATAAACTAAACTGCGTACCAAAACTGCTTCTTATCGTGTTGTCTAACATTACCATGATATCCAATACCGAGAATAAAGTAACGAACTTAGTCGGTCGTAATGAGTGAGCAGGTTTCGACCTGACACACACTCTCGCAGAGTCACGGACTGGTTTTTGTTTGACATTGCCGATAATGTTGGAACGTGGGCGGATGGATCCCCTAAAGGTCTGGTCGCTGCTCGACCAACCTAATCCAAATTAATCGGCCATCATGCTTTTGTTTACCAACATTACGCCGTGTGATTTGTCTTGTGTATATGTGATTACAGATATTACAATGGCCGGCAGGTATTTACGAACACTGGACGTCGATTTAAATGTTGATATTAATTTTTCAAACTCAAGGACTTTTGTTCTATTCAGTATTCATATACACTTATGTACCTACATGATATCTAATTATAAAAAATAGGCCGTACTAGTTTTATGAGTATGAAATGTCGAAATGATCTCAAATCAAAGATATGATTCAGGCATATCTTCTTCAGAAATCCTTTCTCCTTTCATTCAGTGAATCATCACCATGCTGAAAGAAATTTTCCCTGGGAAAACCAATTCGCACAACGGTACATTCATATTGCTAAGAACTTTATTGTACTTGGTCATTCATTACATTATGCTGCATCCGATCTAACGATAAAGTCATTTTCATTCCTGGTATTTTTGTATAAATTTTCTATCATGTAGGTATCTTGATTGGGCCTTAAAGTATTTACGATAAGTATTTTGCGTATTTTGCAACACGCTTTATTAGAGTTTATATTTTGTTTTTCACTGTTGATCCTAGAAGTTTTATTTGCAACTTTCAAATATATGAAGAGAAAGGAATAGATCCCATTATCATTGGCATTATCTGTTTCATGCAAGGAGCTGCTGTTTATTTTAAAATGATTTCAAAAGAGTTTTCTGCAAATTTTTAACTAAACCAAGATTATTTTTTTAAAAAGAAAAAAGAGTCTTATAGAAATTCTATAAAAATGAACAAAAATATAATTATAGAAAAAGTGGTAATTATCAAAAATGCTATGTAATATGTATCGAAAAGAAATAAATCTTACTCAAGCCATTATCTTAATATATAGGGTGTTTGGTAGAACGTTAGAAAAACTGATGTTATATTATAGACGTGACTATTTGGAACATAGGTATTGTGGGTACCCAGAATTTATAGAATGCTCCCCGATTTTCAGAATTTTTTTTTTTTTAATATTAGGAAATCTCCAAATTTTACCCGTTTGTTAATTGTGTTTAATTTTTAAAATGTATGCACGTTCAAAAAATTTCTATTTCAGAAAGTGATGTGATAAAAAGAAATGGCCCATCGAAATCCAAAGAACCGTTAACGAAAAAGTTATGTTTATATTTAAGACAGTTTTAAAAATACTCACATTAGGTGTGAAAAAAATTGTAAAAAAAAAACAACTATTGTTTTTTTTTATGTATATCGTGTCAGTAAGTCTATACATAAATTTTGAGCTAACATCCATATTATATAATATGTAAATGAGAAATTGCCAATGCATACCTAATATTAAAAAATATAAAGAGTTAGTAAATTTAAACGATATAATTACTTCCTCTAATAAATCTAATCTGACATAGGTAATAAGAATATGTTGTACAACCCCCACATCCAACCTAGTCTCTTATTCGGACACCCACAGTTCTGAATCGCTAATCGACCTTCTTTACAATATTTTTTATTCGACCGAGCGAGTTCTTACACTTTCGTTTTCATTCTGATAGATTTCGCTTCAAAGCGTTCGTTCCATTCATTATCTTTATTCATTCATACTGCTACATAGATGCTTATGATACAACGTATTAAGACACGATAATAATATATTTGAACAGAGATAATATCAACATTATTATTAGTATTATTTTTATAAAGACACATTTTGTTTAGACAGCGTTGCGCCCACGTTCCTATATCAATGGAGTTTTATACAAACAAACTCTGTTATATTGTTGAACTAAATTAATCACATTATGATTTTGAGTGAATCTAAATAAGCATAATAATATTATACACGGTGTTAAGTTGGTAGTCGATAAACCGAAGCAGGGAGGTAGAGGACCTCAATACCTATCGATTTGAACGCCCTGTATTATCAGCGATATTTGGTGGTTCAAAAGTTATTTACCTTTTTGTGAAATTTGAATAAAAACCGGATTTCTGACTAAACTACGTAACTGTGGCTAAACTATTTAGATTACGATCATGACTTTTTTTCTGTAAATAGTCCGATAGTTACCCTTACGCAAGGTATTATTGCTATGAGTCAGCACCCGATAGCTTTTGTTCAAAAAAATTTTTTTCATGAAATTTTTTCTATGCAAAAATTTTCTAAAATCTTTCAAAGGCTCTAGACAAAAAATTTCACGAAACTTTTTTTTTCTACAAACTATCTTAAAAACTTCTATTCATGGAGAATCATCCCTGCAAATTTCATTTGGCTGGAATAATGGGATCAGGCTAAAACGCTCTCATAACTTGTGCAAGTATCAATATTCAACGTTTTTTCATTAACACACAACCTTGTTATATAAGGGTGGTAAATGTCAGTTTTTAAATTATTTGTGGTACCTAAATGCATACTTTGATGTGATATTTAAATGAAATAAATAATTATTTGTTGAAATAAAGATAAAAAATATTGTTATACACTCTTAAAACTACCACAAATACAGTGTTTAATAATAATTATTGGTTAGGTTCGTCCGTAACTAAATATTTCGCACTGTTTTGTACGGAGATCATGGGTTCGATCCCAGGTGTCGACCATCTTCCACTTTCACGACACAAGCTTTGAGTAGCTTACTGTGAAAGAGTCAGTGAGTGTATTTGTGTTCACTTTGAGTGAGCACAGATACATTAAAAAAAATGTCAAACCGTGACTTTTAGGGTTTTAAAAAGTTACAGAGACACACACATGATTTTTTTTCTGAATTAGCTAAAACGTATACCTAGTAGATACCAAACAATTATGTACCTATATAGTCGATACCAAACAATTATGTACCTATAGTCGATACCAAACAATTATGGGTCTATCTGATACCATCATCCCAACAATCATCATCGCAAATATCAAAATAAAATTGAGTAGGTACCTACGATATAAAATTAAAAAAAAATAACTATTAAGACGATTTAAAAATCACATAATTTTTTTCTTGTAACTATTTTAAAAAACTTGCAAATTTATCAAACTATGTACCTACCTTGTAAATTAGATTAAGCGACATTCCTTACCTACCATATAAAAATAATAATAGTGTCCGTGGAAAATATAAATCGACCTATGTGATATTTGATCAGAAATTCCTTCATACAAATGTTACGAGAAGAAAGTTCTAATAATTATTGTCCGTAGTCTCCAACGAGGTAAAGTAAAATTAAGACCCTGTTATGGGACGATATAACTGATTTATAGGATAATCAAACAATACATTACCCTTTTGTCGTACGATAGTTGCTGCTGCAAACTTCAAAATAAAATAGTTTCATTTTTATGTACTTACTAGATGACCCATCGAACTTCGTCCTGCCTTAAAGTCAATAAAATATTGCTGGGTAACAAACATAGCAATATAAACTACACATTGTGAAAAAATCAAAAGTTATGTGGTAATATATATACACTTACAATGTCGGTAACATTACCGCCATCTATGGAAACATAGGGAAAACATTGATCTTTCTATCAAAATATCAATCTACCAGACATCTCCCTATTTCCCCAACAGATGGCGGCAGCAGTACCGTTGCCGAATCCGATGCATACTAACTTTAATATTATATTTATTTATTTAGCGTATGGCCATTTCATCACAATTTATATTATATAATTCAATTAATAAGTATATTTTTGTTTTTCTTTTTAAATAGTCAATATAATAAAAAATGGTTAGGGCGCAGGGGAAATTTTCCTGCTTGTCAGATGGTCCAATCCAGATCTCGAATGTAGTCTTTAGCCCTGTCTGTAAGTATGGCGAAGTCCGAGAGACTACCCTCGTATGCCCTGTTGCTGCATTCCGATAATATGTGGCTGATGGTCTGCCTGTCAGCTCCGCAGTCGCACTCTGGAGACTCCCGCCATCCACACTTGTGGGCGAAATCGGCGCACATGCCATGGCCTGTTCTGACCCTGTTTAAAGCAGACCATGTCTTTCTTGGTAGATTGAATCCAGGCGGTGTTTCAGTGATGCAAGGCAGAAGATACATAGGTGACTCCGCCATGCATTCACGCCACTCAGTGCTCCATGCATCTAAAATGTTAAATGCATTGTTATGAGCCATTTGTAGGTTGGAGGCTGTTCGCAGTGGAGGGTTTCTGGACTTCAATCTGCTGCTCCGGTTAAGGTTGTTGAGGTCTATGTTGGTCAACATTTCATAGTTTTTTGAGATCTTGTCATGTTCTCTGGTCAGGGCGTGCAGTCTTCGCAAATGGGGAGGAGGAATGTGGCTCAAGACAGGCAACCAGTGTACAGGTGTGGGTCTTATGGTTCCGGAGATTATGCGCATGGTGCAATTCAGCTGGGAGTCTACTCTACCAGTGTGGGCGCTGTTCAGCCATACGGGGGATGCATATTCAGCAGCCGAGTAAACGAGGCTCAGTGCAGATATGCGCAGTGTTTCTGCGGTGGATCCCCAAGTGGTACCGCAAAGTTTCTGTATGATGTTGTTTCTTGTCTTGATTTTAGCTGATACATTGCCGAGATGTTCCTTGAAAGACAATGTCCTATCGAGGGTGACTCCCAGGTATTTTGGGAAGCTGTTGTGTTTTAGTGTTCTGCCCTCAAAGACCACGTCAAGTTCCCTTCTTGCCTCTCTGTTGTTTAGGTGAAAACAGGAGACTTCCGTTTTGGAGGCGTTAGGTATCAGTCTCCAGTCTCTGAAATATTTCGACATTGCCTCTAGATCAGATGTAAGATCAGATTCAACCCTTTCAAAATTGTGGTGTTGGGTTGCCAGGGTCCAGTCGTCGGCATACCCAAATTTTCTTGATTTAGTCTCGGGCATGTCTGCAATGTAGAGACTGAAGAGAAGCGGTGCGAGGACAGAGCCTTGGGGTAGTCCGTTGTTGAGTTTTTTGACACCACTCGTTGACGCTCCCATCGTAACCGAGAAAGTTCTACCTGTAAGCATGCTGTCGATGATGGACACGGTTGTTTTGCATGGGATGATCCGTGCTAATTTATAGATCAATCCTTGTCTCCAGACGGTGTCATATGCAGCAGAGAGATCTATAAATGCTGCACCAGTTTTTAAATTATTTTCGTAACCATTCTCGATAAATGTGGTAAGGGCCAGTATCTGGTCACAGCAGCTACGGTTTGGGCGAAAGCCTGCCTGTTCCACCGGGATGTTCTCTAAGATGTCAGGAGCGATTTGATTGTATATTACTCTTTCTAATAGTTTAAATGTTGTATTCAAGAGAGCAATGGGTCTATAGCTGTTTACCTGTTCGGGCGGCTTGCCAGGTTTCAAGAGTGCAATGATTTTTGCACGTTTTAATTTATCAGGTATATTACCGGTCTGCAGTATATCCGTTAGAAACATGCTTAGCCATTTTATTGTATATTTACCGCAGTTTATCAAGAACTCAGAGTGGATTCCATCAAGCCCCGGTGCTTTTCCAGGTTTCATCTCCTTTATTGCTTTCGATATTTCTTGAGGAGTGATGGTAGGGGGTATACGAGGGGTGCTGTTATGACCAAGTGAGCTTTTAATCAGTTTAAGTTGTTGTCTGATGTTTTTGGTGTGTTTCTTTTCGCTAGGTACTCTAGATGTGGAGGCTATGTGTGCTGCGACCCTTTTAGGTGTTACCATTGATTGAGCTCTTTTTTGGAAGTTGCTACCACCCAGCTTCCGCAGAAGAGACCACGCTTTTCTGCTAGATGTTTTGAAATCCAGTGATTCCACTGTCTGAGTCCATTTCTGGCGGCGGGAAGCGTCCAAGCTATTTAAAAGGTCGTCTGCGATTTCTTGCTCACCGCTCCGGAGATACTGCTCATATAGTTCTTCACTTTTCTCGTTCCACCCTGGGACATATTGCCTTCTAAAGCCTCTAGGTATATGTTTTTTAGCAGTGGAGATAACTGCGCCCACGTATCTTTCGTAGCTGGACTTATTTGGTGGTATCCAGCCGAGGCACCTATCTAAATCCTCAGAGAAAGCTTTCCAATTAGCTTTCTGGAGGTTCCACCTTGGTCTGGGATATGAGGTTATTAGGGGGATTTTTGTTCCTGTTTCGATGAGAGCTGGACGGTGTTGGCTGCGGGGAAAGTCAGAGAGAATCCTGCGGGTGCAAGGTACTGGTCTGCCTTTCTCTGAAGAGACGAAACATAGGTCTGGATTGTATTCTCGATTCCAGGCAGCCGATCTGAAGGATCCACGTTCTTTGGCGTCAAAGATAAGCCTCATGTCATGGCCCTCAGCCCAGTTGACAAGAATGTCTCCATTTTGGTCATTAGCTCTATACTTCCAATGAGTGTGATGGCTGTTGAAGTCCCCAATGTAAACAGCCGGGTGGGGCTGGACTTGTATGACCTCGTTCGGCCACTGGGTTGAGGGGGGCTTGTAAATGTTACAGATTACAGTATCGCCCAGCTTGATATTTACAATGTGTATTTCGTTGTTATGATGAGATGATATGAGATGGACGTCTTCGATATTCGATCTCGCATATGTAGCCACGCCATAGGAACGGTGGTAGGTGGCACCAATTAAGTCGAAGCCTGGTATATGTCCCCGTAGTTTGAGCTGTTCCTCGCTATCAGTATGTGTTTCTTGCAGAGCTACCACATCGATCTGGTGTTCAGTCAGAATCCTACTCAAAAGTTGACATTTAGACTGGCTGATGCCTTCTATGTTTAATTGACAGATCCGGATGCTGGGTCCGAGATCCCGAGTCGTGTGGCCCTGAGGAGGGCCTTTTATGTTGATGTTTATCGCATTCGAAAATTCCATTATCTTGACTTGTATCGCTTTGTACTTGAATTTTGTGATGAATATATCTGCCAGGAGATCAATGATTGTCTGGCGGCCTATAGTTGCATACTCATTTTGCGTTACCCAGGGTGCACCACGTGGAGGCGAGCAGCTTTACACCCCGTAAAGTATTAATTATATATTTATATTAATATTATATTTTATATAATTTATTATTCATTAATTCAACTTTTTATTAGTTATTCTGTTGTCGGAAGCGGAGAAGAATCCAATAAATCAATTATCGGAAGAATCTGTTCAGCCGATCTCCAGTTCGCACTAACCCGACTTTCATTTATATTAGAGATTTAAATTTGTGTGACTCGTAAAGAATAATGTAAGAACCTATATTGCTTCACTGATTAATCATAGAAAAAATTTGAACAACTAATACTGACAATGTTCCTCGACATTGTTAGTATTAATAATTGTTCTTCAATACTGACAATGTACTTGTATAGTTTGACGTTAAATTATCTCAAGTTAATACCATAACCAATAATTTTTGTACATACTATTGTAACTTGAAACGTTGCTATTAAAGTTTAAATGTTTCCTTTAAACGTATAGTTACGATAATTGTTACAACGAAGTTAACCGCATATTTCTATTAAGTTAGGTGCAATGGAATTTTATTCCTCTTAACTGTCTGTCACTATATTGGATATCATTTCATGCATTGTCATAATGAACTGAGGTATTCTTTAAGAGCATACCCGACCACATTAGGGTGAAACATTCAAGGTATGTCGCTACTCGAACGTTTTGTATTGTTGACACAAGTGTAAAAATCCATATGTTGTATTAAGGCGTTATTTTTATTTCTTGTTCATTGTTTTTACAAAACGTTGTCTATCGTTTTATTGGCGGAAATGATTCTGGGAAATCTTAACGTCAATCATTCAGTTGACGCAAATATGGCAACACCTGAAACGCCTATTCTTTTTTCAAAATATGAATGTACTTACTACAATTTTTTACTGATGTATTCGTTCCATATTTTTTAACATTTAATGACACTGTTTAGACATTTTTTATTCAAATTATCAAATTTAGTCTTGAAATCGTCTTCATTTATTAACAATCTGACTGTACGTATAGCATTCCTGCTGATAAGCGCTTTATCTCACAAACTCACAACCCTTCAATATATTTAGGGCAAGCTTCAAAATGCAAAAATTGAAGTAGGTACCTTCTCAAAGCAGCCGAAATACTGGTGTTCACATTTTTAGGAATTATGATGTTATCTCTGATATGAGGTGATAGTTTATTAGTGTTAGTTGTTGTAAAAATTCTCGTTCTAATTGTTTTTTTTTACTAAACTTGTATTTTTATATTGTTACAGGTATGTCCATTTCCTTACAACTGGAATACTCTTTTAAGCTACTATTAGGTGAGTACATAAAAGCGAAAGAAATTAATGTGATTATTTCAGAGAAATAAAAATAGCACGAGATTTGTATAGATAAAGAGTCTGGAAAGATGTTTCTAAATTCTATACTCACTTTTTTCCATTGCCTTCTCAGAGAATTTGGTAAAAAAAATGGATGTCTTATTTTATTTAACTCCTAAACAATTCTTTGAACAACAAATTAAATTTTAGATATAGATAAGGCGGTTTTATTTAAACTATGCACTAATACAGAACTAAAAATAATAAATTTGTTTTTAATCACATGTCCCCATTTAAACAAAACAATCGCTTATGCGACCAATATTGCAAAACCAAGAATGCCGTCTTCCCTATTATGACTGGCATCTCTTGCGATTATAATAAATCTACCATCGATGTAAATATTAATTCCGATATATCATCCGCAACAAAACAATCCCACGCGACATCCATTACAGTCCAATACGTAATTATACTCGTACGAACACGCTTACAGGCTATTTTGTCATACTAAGCTTCGATTAATCACACGGTGTATCAAATACATTTAGACAGATACTAATTTAATTATTCGGTTTTGTAAAAACAAAAATATTCTACCGTTTTGTACCTAATTCTTTTGAGCTAGATGCTGATCTCAAACGATGGTTCCATTGTTCCGAGTAACAATATATTGTTAAAAACCTTATTTATGCAAATATATCATTTTTTATGCTCGATTTTTAATATTGGATTACAGCTTCTCTTCTATTTCGAAGGCTGAATAAGAACTCGCAACAACGAATCATCAGCAGAATAAGAAGCCATTTATGGCTCAAAATTACCATTGAATCACAAAAAATTGCACCAAAATGGTAATCCAGATGTAGGAAAACAACACGAGAACTTAAAAACATAAGTATTTAGTCGATAAGCTAGCCCGGTAAAATAATACATATAACACTTTTTCTATACAAAGGTGTCAGTATAGCCGGCGGAACTTATTGCTTGAGGCATTTTTTCCAGTCATCCGGTCCCGCCCAATCTGAGACAGGCCAACGCCGGGTAGAAATTCTAAGTAAAAAAACACTATCAGAATGAAAATTATGACCTTCTAATTTGACGCATCATCCATTCATTTTTGATGACTTCTACGACGTGATTTCTTTTGTGATAGTCTGGAGAAATATTGCACCTCGTCAGCCAAACAGCTTTCTCAGGTTTTTCCTCAACCAAGAACAAGAGGAGCTTTTCGATTAACATATAAGCTTAAAATGATGCTAAAAAGATTTAAATTTACCGAACCCTTTCAAATCGCTTACATTCGTCCTTCGATTAATAGAAGTTTTAGTTAATTTAGTTGCTACGAGTATACTACGTTCTGTACTAGATGCGGCATTTGGAACGAAAAAGTTAAATTTTTATGTCACAAAATAATATGGTGGAGCTAGGCATGTTTATTCGAATGGTTATGTATCGTCTTTTATTAACTTTATCACAATTCTAATTATGATCAGCATATTTTTATACTGTTTTTAAGAGTAGGCGATATCTTGGAGGCGCTCAAAATATGTACTTAACAAAATCATCTTAAAAGTACCTATCCATGTTTTTTCCCTACTCGAATGCGGAATAGCCTTCCTGACCCACGTAATACAATACAATGAACTGTATGGAATGTGTGTACGGATATTCTTTAGGGCTCCATCGTAAAATGTTGCGAATGAATGCAATATGAACGTGGTAAGTTTAGCGCTGATCAGCGAGACGAAAGCTTCGCCAAGGGCTTACTGTCGTTGAAAGGTAAGTACCCTAGCTGTTCACTTCAGTCGCCCACTTTCGTACTAAAGCTGACCATTTTCTCTTCTTTCGCATCATAAGTTTGCTATTTTTGTTTTTTGTAAAAAACTTTGGAAGTTTATTTTAAGCGAATTCTAAAAACAAATGCCATTAAATTTAGTCAGATAGTACGTTTTAAAAGATCGACGGAGCTGAAAAAAAAAGGAAATTTAATTGCATTTCATATCAAACAAATTTCTTTCTCGATCTTTGAATCTTTTCGCTGATGTAATTAATGAATGGTCCGAGATAAGGACTAGTCCTGAAATGGACCATGTTTTAACGTCCATTCGTAGTAATACTGTTTAATTATCTCCATATTTATATAAATGCGTGGACCCTTTTTCCCCTTAGTCATCAAATCACGCGTGAATATTGTCAGGAGAAGTCAGGACCAATTTCGATAATTCTTTGTTTTATTGTGTTCGCTACTGTCAGAAGGTTCTTTTGAAAGTAAAAATTAAGAATTGAATTTTAATTGGCTTTTGACATTCTGTCACTAACTTGTTTGATAGTTGGTGCGGTTGTCATTGCTTAATCGTGAAGCACTATGATAAAGTTGAAATATCGACAGCTCATGTAGTAGATATATAGCTACTAAAAAATGGAAATATTAAAAATGCTTGGTTTTTTAACGCTTTTTACTATGAACAAAGTACATACCGGCATCGTAGATAATATGGTAATTTACAACATAATTAATTACAATCATGTAGGTACGAGTAGAAACGCTACTTTTGTTTTTTGAATAGGTAACTAAATAAAAGAAACAAAAGTAAATAGGAACTATCAAAATAAGATAATATATATTATACAACTACATCGGTTATTTATTACATTATATAAATCTCACGATTTCAACCCACGTTTTTTCTAAGATGTATTAATTATTAATTTCATTGTTCACTTGAAATATATTTTATGGTTGTTAATAATTATTTTGTTCAATGGCAGGAGGCTTTGGAAGATATACAAGCAATTGGCCGCCTCCCGCTGTTTTGGATAAGATTTTTAAAAGCTATTTCTTGCATTGAACAAAAATCAATGACAATTTGTCTTCTCGATTGTAACTACTTGATGAAAAGTATTATGAAACGTGTTTTGGGGCTTTTCAAATTATTCAAGATCTCAGTATCATCAGCTTCTTCTTAATTGAGGTCTTGTGGCCTGTAATTTAAGAGGTGGAGTTCTCCTGCGAGGTCGACTCCCAAATGTCCCTCCACTTCTTTGGTGGTTTTTCTGGGAGCCCTCTTCCATGAGGCTGTGAAATTGCATGTGCGGATGACTGGATGAGTTTCTTTTCCTCACATATGCATACCAGAATCTTTTTCGGGAATATTTCCCTTACCCTCGTGTTAATCTCAGAATGCTACGTAAAAAAAAACAATTGAAATGATTTTGAAGATCATAGCTAAGATGATCAAAAAGTACGTTTTTTCTTAGATTTTGAAGGTCCAAAGCTATTATGATTAGAAGGTAATTTTTTTTCCAAGATTTGAACTCGCTTAAGACAACCAGAGGAGAGGGGGATTTGAGCCTAGACATTTAAAAATGTAGACAATTCATATTTTCCTCATCCTCCATATAGAAAATAGCCTATGAATGGGTCAAATTGCCCCCCCCCCCTCCTTGGCCCCGGGGTTGCGACGACCATGTTTGAGTGGCAAATTTTGCATAAATTTCATTATATTTGATTACCTATTCAAACTTTAATAGTCAATATGTATCTTATGATCAATGAACTTATTGTTTTAAAGATCGTAAGCTTACTTAGAAAAGGTAATAGAGATGAGTTTTTGATGTGAAATAGTTCTAACGTAAATTCACATCACAAACTCATCTTACTGAAAATATTTGTTGGAAATTTTACAAAGTAAGCCAGTAATAACCAGATGGTGAAGTAACCTTATAATAATAGCAATGGTGTTGATGATATAGCACCACCAGTAGTTATTGCCTGCATAAATATAAAACTGTCTCTGATCGCAGGTCATTCACTGCGAATTTCTTTTGTGCATGTACATCAGGTCTCTACCCACCTTGACAGTGTAAATCGATTTTTTATTGGTTATTTTACGGCTTGCAAAGATATTTAAATGTACTTTTAAGAGTGCGAAATGTGTATGAGAAAATTCAACAGGAATGATAATGGAAAAAAAATTAGGAGATTTTTAATTTACATGTACATATTTAAAAAACGTCGAATCAAGAGACTCAGTATCTTAAATAAATAAATAAAACTTTATTGTTCAAAAGTAAAGTAACTTAACTTAAATGTGTGATACCAGTTTTGCGAATGACAATTTTATGGACATTATTGTATGGAATACCTAGTGATTACAATACAAATCTATTGATCAAAAGCAGTAAGTACCCACAGAGCTGGAGTTAGAGTCAAACGCAATAAAACGGTCACCAACGGTATATCATTCAGTTGGTGTTCCCATGGTAACAACAACAACGTATAAACGACAGCTTTTTACGTTGTCGATCATTTTATTGCACTTGACTCTAGCTAGACCCTGTTCCGAGTAGGTACCTACAGGAAAAAATTACTCCAAAATTGAGTACTTTTTGTACTACATTGGCATCGTGAAATACTTTATGAACGAAAATGCGCCGAATCTTAGTGCACTATAGAAATTACCGGTGAGCTGAGTACAAAAATATGCGAGATATAAAGCTTTATAGCCAGAGTTGGTAAGAAGACTGGGATGAATGTATCCTATTGTTTTTATAATGTCAAATGTTTAATCATTTTTTCGTTTGTATGTGTATTAATTTTTGTGAGTGTAAATACTGATATTGATTTTTCAAAACGTTCCCCTTTACACGAGACTTGTCTCTATATAAAGGGGATAATACACATGCCTTATTATGTTTTTTTTTTTCAAATTCTTCTAGTTCATCATGTTATCTGTGTAAAATATTATATTGTATTCAAAATAAATAAGCGTGTTATTTTAAAGAATCAGTGTTGAAAAAAAAAGTTGGTTACCTTCTATCAATATAGAGGTATATAAAAACGGTACAGTCGCTCAACTGAGTCTCAAGTTTTTCAAAGTATAATGGCGATGCTAAATCATCAATGATTAAGTTTGGAAATATGAAAAGATTCACAATAAATACATTATAAAAAGGTTGTTTCAATACAAATCGATGACCATAGATGCAAATTTTAATCTTCCTTGTAAGAAAAAAAAAACTAATTAAGTTATTTAAAAATTGCAGCAATGAAAAACCATAGACATAATAATTAGGCAGGCGTACCAACTGAGCGTGCGATAATATTTAATAGCATGTTGGTAAACGTTAATTAAATTAATAATATTGAGAGTGTGTAGCCGCACATTGTAATTAGCAAATTATTCGTCAGTCACGAATGTCTTGTAATTGGCCAAAACACCTATTTTCCAGCTCTGATAGCCATAAACCACAATTTATCATCTAGTCTATGGATTTGATGAAGATTGATGTTTGTTTTTATTAATTTATTTGAATGATAACAGCAATACATAAATTCAAGTAGGTAATGATATCGCATACAATGCGCATGTAGCATAAAGCGCCACCTTGACATGCCGATATTTTTTTTGTTTATGGTTAACCTATGTGTTTGAAGAATGCTACGATAATAATTTATTGGTGTATTTCTATTGTAGCATGTATTTTTGTTATGAAGCTTCACCCGTCTCATAGTACGGAATATTATTTATAAATTTCAAATATTGCTATGCATACCTACCCCTATACTAACAGGTATGCATCTATATATATAATTTGGTTTCTGTTGAACGCGCGTGTAAGCACGTAGTCCACAGGTGCTGTTGCCAAATGTTAATATTATTGCACGAGTGCAAGTGGGATGGATGCCTATGCATTTCACTCACTCACTTTCTCTCCACCCCTTTTTTAATTATTTGCGACGTAGATTATATTCCCAGGTTGTCAGACGTTCGCTACTGAGTATGGTGAATGTGAGAGGCAGATATCTTCCATCTCTCTCACCCATGGTCACATGATCAAGGACCTGTTGACCCAAGTAGAAAACGACCGTTAAGTATTTTTTCCTTTGTTTCAAATTGCATTCTAAAAACTCACTTGGTGGGAATCAGACGTATAAATTTTGGAGTACTCCCTGATAGTTGGAGAAACTCAAACAATTTTACCGCGATTTCCTTAGAATCCAACCAATTATATTCATAGATACGAAAAGTGATTATTATTGTTGTTTTAGAAAGAATGAACAAACTTTTTATAATTGATTGTAAATTTGATACAATTACTGTCGTGAATTACGTGATAAATCTGAACTTTTGTATATTTTTCAATTTCCTGTTAAACGCAATAAACAAGTGTTTCTTAAATTATCAAACAACATCTTTGATTAAAAATCATCATCTCCTCCTGGATCGAACTTCCAAAGACCAGAGAGTTCGGAGTCCGCTCTACCAACACTAGCCGAGGCAAGTATCCATGGTTAAAAGAAGAAGAGAAGTTGAAGCAGATTCCACTCTGACTGTTAAGAAGACACGTAACAATTATGGCGCTTTCCAACGTGTGAGCATCAAGTCCAGAACGAGCTGATGGCAATGCGAGCAGCGTCAAGATTCGAAGACATCCAGAGGAACCTTGTCTGCGTCTCCCTTGACTCACATAGATGCCGGACAGGAAATTGGTGAGCGAAACGTAATTAATAATCCAATTCTTTTGAAAATCACTAAATAATGCAATAACACAGTGTTCTGGTGTTTAAAGTTTTTTTTGATAATGGTGTATTAAGTTGCCTTTTTTCCTTTTCTTCTCTCTTGAGTATTAGCAAGTTCTATTATCTCAATTTAAATTTCTGCAATTGCTAAAATTTTGTTGTGGGCCAAAAGCCATAAAATTTTGCAATACCTACAGATAAATTCAGCCGACGGCAACTAGAAAAGTTTTTTTTTGTTTTGTTGCAATTTTTCTTAAAAAATTTTTTTATTTTTTTTATTTTTGCATTTGGGTACTCTGTTTTGCCACAATAATTCAATAACTTTCCTTGAGAAAGGGTCTTTCTCCCTTGAATGTTGGATGGGTGAGTGAAGTCGAGATAAAACTTCGATAATTTTAATTTTTTTTGACTTTCTTGTGATCGAATATTCCCGACGGTAGTCAAAGTTTGAGATAGTCACACTCCGGTAGTTTTATTTGTTAATAATGTCATCCCTGGTCGATCGAGTTATTCCGCGTGTGGAGAGGGCGACATGCAAGACACTCTCTAAAGCACTGTTGAATAGAGGTATCCAGCCTGATGTAGGTATTGAATCTCTGCGAAGGCAATGCAGACTTTTCAATTCTAACTTATTGTCTGATGTGGGTCAGCGTGACAATCACCCTTCGGAATTGTTAGGTATCCAACCCCCTGATAGCCTCTCGGAAATTAATCCACCTCGTGATAGTTTTGTACCTTCTTCTCCGCCCACTCAAGCCGTGACAATGATAAATACTAATGTTTCCAATGATTTAATTATTACACCGGTTCGTAGAAATTTAGATAGACCCAATCCTACAGTTAGCCAATCACACATCATACATTCAGTAAATTTTAGTTCATGGCCAGTTCAACATTATTCCGGTGTCGAGGATGTTAGGGATTTTTTTTTGAGATTGGAGGAAATTTCCCGAGCTCGAAATTTTCCAGTGGAAAACCTAGGCCCCGCCTTGCCTGAATTTTTGGAGGGAAAAGCACTAACCTTCTACCGGACATTTTATAACAGTGTTAAAAATTGGACACAGCTTAAACAATCGTTTATCAAGCGCTTCGATTTGCCTGATGCTGAAGGCAACAGACGATTGGAAATCTTAACTGCATCACAGCAACCTTTGGAGAGTGCTAGTGATTACATTTCACGTATAACCCTTTTGAATCAGTCCTTACAGTCTCCATTGCGTATGTCAGATATCCTAAAGGCCATCAGAAAGGGATTAGATAGCAGATATGCCAGTGTATTAGTGTCCAGGCGACCGAACTCAATTGCTGAGCTGGATGAAGTTTGCACGGAATTGGAGTGTGTTTCGGTTGCAGTTCCAACCCGCTCTCCCTCTAAAGTTAAGATAGTAAGGAAACACCCTGTTCAATCAATTTCTTCTCAACAGCCTTCTGCTCCTATGATTAAATGTTTTCACTGCGGACGTATAGGTCACATTGCTCGAAACTGCTACTCTAAGTCAGGGCCCAGTGCCAATAATGCTCATTCATTTCAGTTTAGGAAACCCTTCAATCCTGTGCCACGCCAACGCTTACCTGACGTGAGTAAACCGCCTCCCCCACTTAGAAATTCAAAAAACGAATAATGAATCCTGCAATTTTCCCGAGCCCAGAGACCTCAGCTCGCGAAAGATTGTCGTGGATTCAGAGTGTTAAATTGTTCTTTTCAACATTGCAGGTCAATAAAGTTTCCGTAATAAACGAGAGAGATCGACGCCCTTATTTGCTATTTTCTATCTCTCAAATACAACTCCGAGCCTTGCTTGATACCGGATCAGCTTGTAATGTCCTAGGGGGTCAGTTATATCGGTCTTTTGTCGAAATAGGGTTCCGTCCTGAATATTGTCAGCAAAATATTCGTGGGGTTGACAATAATTCCATAAGATCTATAGGTACCATAGTTTTGCCATTATGTTACAACAATAAAATTCAGCATGTTAAATTTGTTATTGTTCCTTCCATTCCTGACCAATTCATTTTGGGGTCACCCTTTCTGGAAAAGTCAGGAATAATTCCTCGTTTGTTCCCCACTAAAACCCATGTTACGGTAGCATCCATATCTGATCAACAGTCGTCTAATGTAGAATCAGCTCCTAAATGTCTTAACTCCATAAACGATTTAACAGTGTCGCAGAGGAAAATTTTGGATGACCTTATGAATGAATTCGAGAATATTTCTTTTGAGAAGATGGGTTTGGGTAGGACGAATGTAGTTTCTCATGTCATTGATACAGGTGATAATTTGCCCGTTAAACAGAGATTATATCCAGCTTCCCATGTACGACGAATTCAGATGTGTCGAGAGGTAGATAAAATGATAGCTTTAAAAATAATAGAACCTTCACGTTCCCCTTGGTTAAATTCCTGCTTCTGTGTACCAAAATCCGATGGCACAGCTAGATTCGTTCTCGATCCTAGAAGATTGAATGAGGTCACAGTCTCAGACTCTTATAGACTCCCTAATATCAACCATATGTTGGATAATCTGAGAGACACCAAGTTCTTAACCACCTTAGACTTGAGCTACGGCTTCTGGCAAATTCCTTTGAGTCCAGAAAGCAGACCTAAGACAGCCTTCTATGTAGAATCCAAAGGGATGTACCAGTTTGTTACCTGCCCTTTCGGCCTTAAAAACGTGCCCGCCGAAATGCAGAGAATTATGGATAAGCTTTTCTCCGATTTGGGACAACGAGTATTCAGTTTCCTTGATGATGTTTTGATTTGTAGTTCAGATTTTGAATCCCATATTTCCACCTTACGAATTGTTCTCCAGCGCTTGAAAGAAGCCAACTTGACAATTAGGCTCAGTAAATCCGTGTTTTGTAAATCATCGCTTAAGTACCTCGGTCATATTATTGACAGGGAGGGAATTCATACGGACCCAGATAAGATTAGTGCTATGAAAGATTATCCTAGACCATCCACCAGTAAAGAAATCCGCTCATTTCTGGGATTAATGTCTTATTACAGGCGTTTCATTAAGGACTTTTCTAAGATTGCTTCTCCCTTGACTCGCCTCACGAGTAATAAATTTAACGGTAAAAAATTCGAATGGTCAAATGAAGCTGAACTTGCCTTCCAAGCCTTGAAACAAGCAATGATTTCCGCTCCAATCCTTAAACCACCAGACTATTCCCTTCCGTATACATTGACGTGTGATGCAAGTGGAGTTTCCTTGGGCAGCTTCTTGTCCCAGAAAGACTCAAATGGAGTGGAATATATAATTGCTTATCATTCACGTAAATTGTCCGGTCCAGAACGAAATTATAGTACCACGGAGAGAGAACTTCTCGCCATAGTAGATTCTATACAACACTTTAAAAGCTATTTAGACGGAGTACACTTTACAGTAGTCAGTGATCACGGATGTTTAAAATACCTAAACTCAATTTCTTCACCTTCTGGTAGGTTAGCCAGATGGGCTTGCCGACTTTCACAGTTTGATTTCACTTTTGTATTTAAGCGTGGCTGCGAAAATAACCTTGCCGACGGATTGAGCCGTATTCCTGTTTCTAGTCTATCTGTTCCAGAACCGTTTGAAAATATTATAGACCCCTGGTATAAAAAAGTGTACAATTCTTGTCTACAAAAACCCCAATCGTTCACTAATTTTATGATAAATGATGGACACTTGTATCGTTATTCTAGGTATAAAAAAGATTCCTTGTCTAACTCTCCCACTCACCTTTGGAAATTGGTTGTCCCTGCGTGTAAGATAGAAAGTCTCATATTGGACTACCATAAGGGAAACTGTCATTCTGGAATGGAAAAAACCTACGAATTTATTTCCCGTACATACTTCTGTAAACGATTGTTACCTCTTGTTAGACAGGTTGTGAATGAGTGTGAAATATGCAAGGCCTACAAGTATAATAACCAAATGCCCCATGGTCTTATGAAATACCCTAAAAAAATTGAACGTCCCATGGAAAGTATATCTATGGATTTCATAGGTCCCTTACCGCTGAGTCATAAGCGGAACCGTTACATTTTCACTGTAGTTTGTAATTTTAGTAAAATAACTTGGGCATTTCCTCTCCGAGCCGCAAATACCAGTAGTATAATTCAAATCTTAGAAGAAAGAATCTTTAAAGTCTTTGGAATCCCTCGACAGATTGTTTTAGACAACGGAAAACAGTTTGTTTCTCGACAGTTTAAAGAATTCTTACACTCCCACGGAATAAATGATCTTAGATATAACGCATATTTTCATCCCCAGCATAATGTCTCCGAAAGATATAATCAATCTCTAGTAACCTTGTTGGCAATATTAGTAGAGGAAGACCAACGCAATTGGTGTAAACATCTTCCAAAAATCTGTTCTTGTTTAAATTCTATGACTAACATTGCTACCGGATATTCTCCACATTTTTTGATGTTCGGTAGAGAGTACATTCCCCACGCCTCTTTTTATAAGCCACTACAGATAAATCATGATTCCCCGTCTGAAACATTTGATCCCTTAAAACAAAGATTGAATGACATTTCCACCTTAGAAAATCTATATAATAAAGTCTCACAAACGTTAGTACAAGCTTTTAATAAAAATAAGGACCGTTATAATTTGCGTCGTAAAGACATATCCTTGTCAATTGGTCAGCTGGTATGGAGAAGATCTCATTACCTCTCAAATGCTTCCCAATATTTTTCAAAAAAATTAGCTCCTCGCTTCATTAAGTCTCAGGTAGTACGTCAAATATCAAGAACAATTTTCGAACTAAAGGATTGTGATAGTGGATCCATCGGTAGGTTCCATACGAAGGATATAATAAAGTTGTAGTTTGAATTCTATCATATCTTGAATTAATTATGAGAATTCCAATAACGTGTCTTCTATACCACCCACATCCCTGTAGGTTGTCGAGTGATTTTTATAATTAAAATTATCTCTGAAAGATCAGTACAGAATAGTTGTGTAAAAGAAAAATTTTGTTGTTAAACTCTCCCCATAGTATTTGAATGGATTCAAGCTGCAGGAAAATTGTGTACGTTCCGATCTCATATTTTATTAAATTTCTTAATTTTCACATCGCATTCCGGTGCAGCTCTGGGCCCCACCCATGGCAAATTCTCCGCTACCATCGGTGAGTGAGATGACATGATTGAGGTATGCACCAGAAGAGTGCAGACGTATATTTTTTTTTCTCTCATGTTAAGTTCCGCCCCATATCACGTCACAGAGGACCTCCCATCCTACACCGGAACAACTAACGAAGTAGAAAGTTGTATACTCTAGGCCATTGACCTAGTGACCATCAGCTGTGAAGTTTAAGGACACCTTTGTGGGCCGTGAAATTATGTAGGTCAGCAGTCTCAGCTGAGTATAATATTCGCCGCATTGTAATGTTCGTCAGTGGCGGCCAATTTTTTTGTGTTTTGTTTAATTGTTTTTTTTGTTTGAAACTTGAATAGGGAAGGTTTGGTTAGATCAAGTAGAAGGTGTATATGAGAAATCTTGACGTTACAAATGCCTTCTTCTTTTTTTTGGTACCTTCTAATGTTTGAGAAGTGTAAATGTTGAAACGTACTTGTCATAGAAGTCCGTATGTTTTTTTTGGTACATTTCTGGTTATGCCAGGCTTGTAAATCTGTGCAATGATAAGCGCTATCTGATGTATAAATGACATCTTTCGTCACAGCATTGTTGGCTTAGAGCAAACATCAATTTCCTTGAATCTTTTTTGTGTTCCTAATTAAGGCCACAAATCTTCTTAATTATTAGTTAATATTTTAGTCGACTCATAACGTTAGTCTACTGATAATTTGTAGTTACTACTTCTCTAATAATCTTAGACAATTTTTTTTGAGTTGCAACTCGTTTTTTTTTTATTTAAGTATATTCTTAACTTTTCTATTCGATTGAGATGAGGACGCTCGGATCAGTCTTATGCAACTTTGGCATACTCCAATCTTTCTCTCTTGTCAAGAGGTAAGATAATATTTTTTTTTGCTGTTTTGGTTTATTATTGGAATTTTCCTAGTTTATTCCACGTATTTTCCCAAACTAGGTGGCGCTCCAAAACTTAGTATTGTGTCCTAATTACCAGGACAATAGCTAGCATGAAGTTTAACATCTCTTCTTACTTGTCGATCCGTAATCTTTGGGCAACGGATACCTTTCTTTTATATATTTTTTTTTTGAAGTGAATTTCTTTCTTTGCAGGATACTCTTATGCAATTGTAAATGATATAATAATTTTTTATGTACAAACACCAGAACATTTAAATTAGTTCTCTCCAAATCTTTGAGCTACAAGCTAACCTTAGGAGTGCTCTTAAACTAATCAGTGAACAGTGAAACTAAATCAGTGGACATTTCTCACTTTGAGAAATGTTATGGGCATTTTAAAATCAAAATTAATAATAATCTAAGTGAGCACTATCAGATATTCTTAAGAGATGTCCTTGATGAAGGAAAAATATTGTACAATATATTTTTTTTATTTATATTTTTTTATGTTTATGTTTACTATTCTGTCACCTTCTACTTCTTGACAGTTGGATTGTTAATTGTATTAATTAATTTTAATAATTTTTTTTTGTGGAATTATTGGATTGCAGTCTCTGCTTTGAACCATTATTTGATAAATTTTTTTTGTGTTGTTTGTCTAACCGTGTGATAGTAATTATTGATGAATAAATCTAGGAGTGAGAGGTTATGAATGAAGGCCGTTAGGGATGGATGAATAGGTAAGAAAGGGTGACAAACAATTTACCAATCTAGGTTCTACTCTTCATGAGGGTTGTCCCATACTTCCACAATCAAATTTTCTTCTCATGCCATCTTTAACTCCTTATCTATATGTATGAGAATATAATTTTTTTTGTTTTATACCTAATTACTAAACTAGGGTATCTATCTTTGGTATACCCCTTACAACTTTGGAACTCTTGAAGTTAAATGTTTAAGAAATATTCTAAATTCCTTGATCCTACCTTATTGGATCAGTTACTCCTTAAGAGATTTTTATGTACGCAAAATCTTCTTTTTTTTTCTTTTTTTTTTCTTTTAATAACTAAAAATTGATTTGTAGCATGTATTTTTGTTATGAAGCTTCACCCGTCTCATAGTACGGAATATTATTTATAAATTTCAAATATTGCTATGCATACCTACCCCTATACTAACAGGTATGCATCTATATATATAATTTGGTTTCTGTTGAACGCGCGTGTAAGCACGTAGTCCACAGGTGCTGTTGCCAAATGTTAATATTATTGCACGAGTGCAAGTGGGATGGATGCCTATGCATTTCACTCACTCACTTTCTCTCCACCCCTTTTTTAATTATTTGCGACGTAGATTATATTCCCAGGTTGTCAGACGTTCGCTACTGAGTATGGTGAATGTGAGAGGCAGATATCTTCCATCTCTCTCACCCATGGTCACATGATCAAGGACCTGTTGACCCAAGTAGAAAACGACCGTTAAGTATTTTTTCCTTTGTTTCAAATTGCATTCTAAAAACTCACTTGGTGGGAATCAGACGTATAAATTTTGGAGTACTCCCTGATAGTTGGAGAAACTCAAACAATTTTACCGCGATTTCCTTAGAATCCAACCAATTATATTCATAGATACGAAAAGTGATTATTATTGTTGTTTTAGAAAGAATGAACAAACTTTTTATAATTGATTGTAAATTTGATACAATTACTGTCGTGAATTACGTGATAAATCTGAACTTTTGTATATTTTTCAATTTCCTGTTAAACGCAATAAACAAGTGTTTCTTAAATTATCAAACAACATCTTTGATTAAAAATCATCATCTCCTCCTGGATCGAACTTCCAAAGACCAGAGAGTTCGGAGTCCGCTCTACCAACACTAGCCGAGGCAAGTATCCATGGTTAAAAGAAGAAGAGAAGTTGAAGCAGATTCCACTCTGACTGTTAAGAAGACACGTAACACTATAATCATTAAATATAATGGGAAATATAAAAAATATTATTTGATAATTATCTGTAGATGTTGAATTATCCTCCATAAATATTGTAAATATACTTACATAAAAAAATACCACATGATTTAGTTGAAATACTTGAATTATCATTGTGTTATATCTTACAATTTATTCGATCATTATTTTAGACTATCATATAGTTCATTATTACCTACTAGTTTATATAATATTAGGTAAATCAATAATTATATGTGATTCTGCATAATATATTTGATTTTTATTAAATTTAACGTGCATTCTTAGTGGATTTATTGTTTTTTTTTTTTGTTAGAAGCATTTTTATAAGTAACAGGCACCGAAGATGGTCAACTGACCGAAAGGCCTCTGCCATATTTTGTTTTGCATTTTTATTTTTATATCCTTGACTAGTTGTTTTTTTTTATTTTATTTATTAGAACAAGTGAAAATAATATAAAGTTTAAGGTACAAGTCGCGCCAAATCCATACAAATGGATTTGTCGGTGCGTTCTTCTACAAAAATATAAACAATAATAAAAAATAGTAACTTAAAACCTAACCAATAGCAGCAATCAAATATTATCCTAATTATTTACAAATTTTTAATTATAAATGAATCCATATTTCACGAGCCATTCCTTGACAAGTCTTTTTGTTGCACTTTTACTACCACATTTCTTAATAGATGTCGTACACGTCATTTTATACAAGCAAAAGTAGACTAGACTAATAAACTATACCTATGTACGTTACTAGACTAATAATTAATATAATTCGTCTTTCAGACGATAGTTGCTATGATAAATAATAATAACAGGTGGACATCTACAGGGAACAACATATCGAAGAAATACCTATGTGACATTTGATCTGAGGTTACTGCTTATACAACTATTGCTGAGGGAGGAAAAAATGTCAAATGATCTGTTTGTAAGATTAGGCGTGAAACATTTTGTACCAACCTATCTACATATTGAATGAGTATTCTCTCTATCTCTCCAATGGCACTACAGCCCATTTCGAGCCTTGGCCTCCCATAGCATTCGCCTCCAACAAGTCCTGTCCTCCGCCAACTCGCCACCTGGATGATTTGTGTTGCATCCCTTCCAACCTCATCTTCCCACCTAAGCCGAAGTCTGCCGACTCTTCTCCTTCCTCCTGGATGTCCACTTAGGATTCTTTCGGGACTCGTGAATCGGGCATTCGCTGTACGTGTCCAGCACATCTCAACCTAAGGAGTTTTATGTGCGTCGAGATATTTGGGGCCTGATATATATTGTACAGCTCTGCATTGGTTCTAATGCGCCACTGATCGCCCTCTCTCACTGGTCCACATATTCGACGCAGAACCTTCCTTTCAAAGATGTCCAGAATATCTGCCATTCTCACTGTCAGTGTTAGTGCCTCGCCCCCTTAGGTCAACACATTACGTATGACTGTTTTGTAGATGATTATTTTTGTTTTCCTACGCTACGTGATTTGAACACTGGCAGTAGGGGGAAGTAAGTTTTGTTGGCCGCTGTGATTCTCTTTCAAATTTCTGTTGGGTCTTCATTATTTTGAGTGAGACTAGATCCTAAATAGGTGAACTGTTCTACCACATTGAAGGAGTAATTATCCTTGTATTGGACACTGCCTCTTGGTCTGTGCGATGGATTTCTGCTTTGTGTCATCATTTTGGTTTTATCCACATTAATATGCACTCTCACCTCTCGTGCAGCTGTTTCCAATGTGTCGAAAACCTCTTTAATGCCTGCTATTGATCATTCAATATTCATGTATCATTGTACATTATTTGATTGATGGTGTCATTTTTTTACAACTCTATGACACAATCCTTCATTCATAAACAGTCACAGCGTTCCGAGAATCTATTCACGGTTTTGTGGAATATTGTGTTTTACAACAATGAACTAATTTAAATGCTGTAAAAACTCAATGAGGTCTACCCATCATAATCGTATGTAGAGTTGTCAAGAATGTGTGTAATCTGGATGAGTCACACGATGCAAGTACACACTCATCGTCTGACCCGTTCATCTACATAAGAAATATATTCTTATCGCTATCAAAGTAGGCACACACCTACATAATGAAAAACAAAAATCATTTAATCATGAAATTCGCTGCAATTATAAGATATCAAGTAATTTTATTTATCTTTTTAAAATTTTAACCAATTTGAAATTAAGAAGCGTAAGTATTCCTAATTTCAAATTTGTTAAAAGCGAATTCGAATGTAAATTATAAAAATAAATTATACACTCTTCTTTGGCCATCATGATGCCAATTTTATTCGATTTAAATACATAAATACATATCTTTGTTTATTACTGAGATAATAATGTTCGTTTTCTCAATGGTAAGGTAATATAAAAATTGAACGATTCAAAATTCGAAGATTTTTAACCATGTATGCTTGTTTCATAAAATTTATTTTAAAATCTAGTTCTGTAATACGACAACAGACTTTTAAAAAAAATGAGTGTTTAGCAACTTTTTTAGACTCTATATTAGCCCCTTTTCATCTTTTTAATTTCAAAAATTTAAAGAAAGTAGTTTTCCAACAAGTATTCCTTATTCATATTTAGCCGAAGCCTTCGTGACTGTTGTATTTCTTGTCAATGCGAACGAGAGACAGGTCTTGGGTCAGTCCCCATCACGCGTCATTGATCACTAGATCACTTGCAAAACATGTTTGAACCTATAGTTTTTGTCGAGCTATTTAGTTACAAAAAAATGTCGCATCGCTAGAGGGAAATTTTATCGTATTTGCAAAATTCCTCTTACTTGTGAACTACACTCAAAATGTGAACAAATTTTGAATAGAGAGAGTATTTTGACGATTAAATCGACTATATTGTGAATTTGTGAACTATGTTAAAGAAGGTGTACTGAAGTAAAAGTCATTTGGTCTTAAATGTTGGACAAAATTGATATTTTATGCTGTAAGTTATCGGTGTTGTCTGTAGTAGGTGTGAGTTCTCTTGAGCACTCTTTAGAGGTTGAGTCAATAGCCATATTGATCAATGGCAGTGTTATGATGAATGAATCTCCGCTAGTCTGGTCGAATGGCTGTGGCTACTACTTGTTTTACAACTGATTGATGTATGTACATTGTATACCTACAGCACCGGACAGAGTGTTGCACTGCCTACACTATCCATGACTCATTACAATTTATTACCTACAGTTTTCGCCGTAATAATGACATTCGTCATTATATTATACAAATATGTACTCAATCAGTCCACTGCGGAAACTACCTACACACGAACAATATAGTGATTTAATTACTGAAGTTATCTATTAAGAAAATTTTTTAAGCCGCATTGAGTAGATAACTGAAAATTATCCATTATCAAACATGCTGAAACTATCCATTGTTAATAATATATACTGTATTTCTGGAGAGAAGGACCAAAAACATATATGATTTTGAAACTTTTTTACGCAATTAAAGGCGGGTCACACACCCATTATTGACATCTTACTGGCAAGCGTTCTTATTGGACGAACGCCACATCTTTAATTTTGCAGAAATGTTTCAAACTCGTATATTTGTTGATACATAATAATACAGAAGCCACCCAGTCTCAATCAAGTAGGTTTATGAGAAAATAACATTATCAATCCAGGAGCCTTATTCCCGTAATCAATCGCATTTAAAAATCACTTAACGATAAGATTAAGACATGATCGCAACCAGGTCGCCCTTGAATTTGACGTTTGTAAGATAGTTACGGGAATGCCGATTACATAGAATTTCATACTAATATTTCAAACATAACGAATTTTTAAGATATCTGCTAGATATCTTGTTTTGTGAATAGCAATCCGCCATTTTAATATTGTCAATCAAGATAGGAGCGTATTAAGACCGCTACGAGAATAACCCTACAGTGCCGAAACTACCCATTATCAACCCGGTACTGAAACTCCCCATCGTCAATCCAGGGCAAGAACTTTCCACTGTCAATCTATCTAAAACTTCATGGTAGAAATCTATCTAAAATAGGAATATCTGAGATATCGTCACCATATTACATTACAATCGGTCAAACACACTTATCTCTAGGTACCTATTAAGCTTAAAATAGACGAGTTCTAAGAAATCTCACGCGAAAAATAAATGTTTTGAAATGTCAATACTATAAAATAACCTGTCTTGAACGTTATTTTAATTATTGGTAGGTAGGTACACACACAATATAATGCTGTATTCACAGAGGTTGAATATTCCTCGATTCTACCCAAACACCTGTAACAATGAACTCTATTGAATACGAGGTACCTAATTATAAACTATCATACCTAACTATGTACTTGTTGGTGTTGCCAGTGATTCATCTTGTGTAAAGAATTAATATTATCGGTGTGTTCTAGCCAAGCACAACCTCGTCTTATACATATAACCTATACGACGTACGTAAGAACAATATGAATCAACTGACAAACATATTGGTGTATATGTGCCTTATCTGTCACGTAAGTGGTCCGGGTTCAATGGATACCGGGCAGCGTGCAGCGTTTGGAAGGCGCTCTAACCAATACACACACGTAACACTCAATAGACATTATAATATTATTATCATCGTCTTCCAAATTCGAATGAGTCATCCGGTATGAGGACCTATTCGTCTGTAAAAAAAACTAATACCTACCTAATAATATAGTAAACTACATATACATTCATATTTACAGCATTTAGTAATATGGCAACATTAATTTAATTGGCTATTCTCGGCGCATTCTCCCAACAAGTGATTTTATTAAAATGCCGGTTTAAAAAAAAGAACACGTCTGACCAGACCAGAGACTAAAACACACAGAACATAGGTACATTTGACCCGTAAAAACTATTTTTCTATGGTTACACGTGTCAAACGTAATATTAAAAACAAAATTAAAATACTTACGTACAATAATAATTATTATGATTATATTTTCGTTGTTCATTATTATCGCAAAATTTGCCTGTGCTGAAAATTATTTCAGTAACTTTTCCGTAGGTATTTACTGAAATAATTTTCAGCACAGGCAAATTTTGTCAAAATACATTTGATTAGATACAAAAATACTACCTATCTACCTACTATTATTTTCTCAATTTGATATTAGTAATAAAAATACAATGTATTTTCCATAACTCATTGTCATTTATGTTTTCCGAATAACCGCAGGTAATAAAATGATAAGAAAACATTTACATCAAATGGTTTATTTTTAATATGTCGGTCATTCTATTGAAAATACGGTGTCATGATAAGATATAATATTTATTTTAGACTCATGGTGGGAACCTGCCGCATCCCGCGAACTTCCGCTTATCCGGAACCGGAAATGATTCCCGACCTTGTTACAATAATATGCATCTGTGGTCAGACCATTTGGTTAACCGGTGTGCGGTGGTTTAGCTGCAAATTAAGATACAGTTATTTTATTATTTTATTTAATGTGCCTTCTTTCAATAATATTGATTAGGTATTTCTTTTAAAATATTTTTAATTTAGCTAAATATTAGAGAAGGTTTTTAGGTATAATTTGATGATATCCCCAGTACCTAATAAATAGGCCTTGTCCGTTGTCGATTTTAGATAGAGCTAGAAGAGGTTAGTATCTTAACGGTTCGATCGTCGACGTACGGAAGGCTTTGGGTTCGAGCTCTATAGACGACTATCTCCTCTTTCACGCTAGTAACATTGCTTTTTGTAAAAAAAAATATGGAATGTAAATTTATGTTTTCTGTCAGATCTGTTAAAAAAAGTTTTTTTCATAGAGATAAGCTACGATGTATTTGAATATACAATAGGTACAAATTTCAAAGGTAAAATTGCACCACCCGGGCTAATAAAAAGCGTCTTTAACTATCTATTACAAGGAAACTGCAGTATCTACCTTTGTTGTAAATATCATTCCGTTATACCGTCTTTAATCACCAGGTGAATGTTTATTATAAAACTTTCTATATCACACTGGTAGAAATGCGTTTAAATATTATTATTTGCCTGTATTAATTTATCCTACATTTCCTAGCACGAGTATAAAATAAGATTTATGAAGCAAGTTTACGACGTGCGCAGGACGTAACATGGTTTAATATTATATCACTAATTGAAAGACGTTTACTCAAAGATCAAATAATTTATAGTTGGGGCTACAACAGTTGAAGTGTGCGGATGCAGTCTGGTCCACTCTTCGTGAAATAAATCATGTCGTATTAATTCCGCTGCCCATCATCTCGTTTAACGATTTCCAAATTCTTCACCGCAGCATTCCATTCAAATTATAGCGTTTGTAATAGTCACAGTGGTTACGATGCACGCCTCGACTGAAACCGGTTCCAGGAACTGGAATCGCACCTCTTGGAACGGTGTGGAGTCCAGCGGAGGCTGCCTCGTGACTCACCGGACGGTGGGAGTTACTCCAACGGCCGTGTCCACGAAACCTTCGCCAGAAACTGCTGCTCTCTCATCTCGTTATTCAGCTTTCAACAAACCTTCAAATGATCAATCATAATCGATAAATAATATCGCCTTGAATTTATCTTTTTAAATGATTGCACACCCTTGTGCGCAATCGAAGCCCACGCAAACGACTTCGAGACACTTCCTTATTATTGGGTATTCATCCATTGATCTTATATTCTATGGATTGCTAGCCTGACTTCCCCGTGTTATCAACATGTCGAAGAGGAAAAACTACAATATGACAATTTAATGATAGTTACATCAATAATGTAACATTAAAACGTTTTTCCCTCTCCTCACACGAGCTCTGCTCTATTGGAGAGGTTATATATATATAAAAAAAATCAAGGGAAAATATTTGTTTAATAACATAATATTTGTAATAATTGTGTAACATTTTTCTGTAAATAAAGTTTCTTTTCAATTTGAATTTTCCCTACCAAAATCCAACAGAATTTAGGTAGAAAGGCTTCAAATGAGTTCCATTAAGTACATTTTTACAGTTGCCCAATGCCTCTTCGTTAGTACGGAAAAATCCTTGCATGTTGATAACACAAGTTGTTCCATTGACAGTTCACGTCAGCAGTCCATAGATATAGTAGGTCTATGTATTCATCGTACAAAGATTAACGTTTAAAATGACATTTCTACCTGAAAGTGTTGGTATGCAGGATGCAGGTAGGTGCCCCTCTTTACGTGTCATTGTATGGTGTGTTGCATTATCCTTCTTCCAGGATATAATACGGTGACCATGACTGAAGCAAAGAATTTTAGAAAGGGAAGATTTCTGTGTGGCTAATCAGTAATCACATAACTTTTATATTATAATAATATGCATAGGTACGGAATTTTAGGGACCGGCGACAGTTTATGGAATTCTCGTGCATTAGGTATGTATTGAATTTTATTTAGTTTTTTTTTTAAAGACCACATCACCGATGAAGATGAATATAAAATCTTCTATATCTATATTTTATGAAAACTTATTTGATTTTATTTATTTATTTTTTACTAACAAACCAACCTACATAAATGATGAAATCAATGTTGTGATTTTTCCTTGTATTATTTGTTATGGGTACTGTTCTATACATAATTTGGTTGGCAGATTATTATCTTATAACACTTATTAGATTCAACACACAATTATTTACCGTTTTGAAAAAAAAAATACTAGATAATTCAATATGAGTAGGTACCTATCTACTTACAGCCGACCATCTTCCTCTTTCACGACACAAGCTTTCAGTAGCTTACTGTGAAAGAGTCAAGGAGTGTATTTGTGTTCACTTTGAGTGAGCACAGATTCATTTAAAAAAAAATATATATATACATTTTAAAAAAGGAATGGAAATATCGTGATATCTATTGTATAAGAATATTTTACAGAACATTGAGTGACTGACCGACTAATAAATGCCGCCTACCCAACAACTCGTCGCGGACAACACGGGAGATTCGTTGTTTGAAAAAACACACCCACATACCTCGTGTAGGTACCGTGACAATAAGTTGTCAATTTAGTCACTGGCAACGAGAGAATACTTTGGTAATGCTGTATAAAACTAACGGTCTGGTGGTAGAAAAGTGAACTAATACATGAAATTTGAATCAAGAGTTCTTTGCAATAAATTCTCACCATATTTGTGTAAACATGAACTTTAGATACAGTCAAATGTAATTGTGTCACATGGTGACGGGTGACCTCTTATCGCAAAAATAATGAAATATCATTGTGAAATATAATAAATAATGGAAACTAGCAACATACAAAAAATAATATTTCTCATATGTTGAAACCATGGGCACCCTATGCACTTGGACACTCTTATAAAAATAGATCTCTACAATGTCTATGCTTATCGTTGACAGTTTGTTGTTGTTATTGTTAATTATTATGAGGCTTCGTTGTCCAACTTTCTACAAAAATCTTCCAACCTTGAAAAGTACAGTAGTTAAATAATAATATTCCCAGTTGTCTATGAGCGATGCATTCTATAGGTTGTGATATAATCATCAGTGTGTATTTATCGTTTGTTGACTTCGTTGTGTCGTTTGTTATGCGTTAAGTTTTTTATATGAAAGTTTTTAATATAAAATAGTGTTTAATCATTTTAAATTAAAGAGATGGAGAATGAAACTAAATGGAGTAGGAGTTTTAGCCTAAACGAGAGTGAATCCGTGTGCTACTGTTCTCATATACGTTCTTCCAGTGATTTCATATCGTACGAAATCTTAGCCAACTCCGAGAAATACTTGGAAACAAACGGCAATCATCGACGCGGCGCCGGTTGCAAGAGGAAGAGATACTTCTGTAAGAAATGCGAACATTTGAGAAAGTGTCACACGTTTCCAGGTCCGAAAGTGAGACAGATTCATAAGGAAAACGTCGAAATAAAATTTGTAAGTGCATTCTTAATGTTTACATTCCATGCGCCATGTTTCAAAGATAAAACAACACTTTAGGTCATTCATTATGCCCAACTCGATGTCAGTAGTACTTTTTAAGCCTAGTTCACAATAAGTGGAGTAGCTTGTAATTTAGTAGCTACTCGACCAAAAATCGTTCACACTATATTCGAGTACAAATGAGGAGAGTTTTTTTAATACCAACAGTCCGAAACACAATGTAGGGTTTACTATTAGAAGACACTACTTTCCATCGATAACCGCTCTCTGTACATTATAATATTATAATATCAGTCTTTTGTTCTTATCTAATAACCAATGTACATACAATAATAGGTATGTATAACGAAACTAGATATTTGTAACATCTAATCATCTAAATTCAAGGAGTTCAGACACGTTTTGTTACTGAATTACATATAAAATAAAATACTCGACCAGTGTAAACTACAAGTAAGCTTTACTCGATGTTAGTAAGATGTTATTATAGGTAATATTCCTGTTTGTTATTAGTGCAACTTAACGATATAGGTACACGCAAGAGTGAGCTCGTTCATGTTTATACCCGAGACGAATGTCGAGTATTCATAATGATCAAGTATTTATCGTGTATACATATGTAGTAGGTATCTAACAATGATTGTCTTTGTGAAGAGATCTACATTATGTGTATGTAAGGAACTAGGTGCTACTTATCTTTATCTCGGATATAATACATACTATTGATGATGTTTATATATGTAGGTACTGTGGGCATGCTAAGTACAAACAGTTTGAAAAGTTTTCTTTTAGCTTGTCAAACTAACAACGTGTTTCGTGTGTACCTCTACCAGCCACTCTCCTCTCACCGTAGTCACGCGCATGCGCAACAATATTCCTCCTCTTGTTACTCTCAACTTGTCTCTTTCTAACATAGTATCAATTCGTATGTGAGGGGGGGCGGTCGTGTTTTGTTCTTGTGCCGTAACGTCAAAACTTTTAATTCTGTTGAAAAGAGTTTCGTAGTATTGAATTAAAATGACAAAATACGTCAGTGCAAGTGGTTAGTTTCGTGTGGAAACAATGATTGCAAAGACGGCGGCGACAACGAGATGAATGGTCCAGATGAGATCCAACAGGCGAGTATTTCAATGACATGCAATGCAAAATAATATATTCGCGATGTTACATGAAGCGTGGACGAATGTCAAACCTAAATTAAAACTTGCTATTCAAGCCAGACACACACGCATTGTGATTTCAATTCAAATCGATCTACATTCAAGTGATTTAAGATCCTTCTCTCATAGTACACTATTTATTAATAGCTATTCAATTCCAATAATACATTGATAACAAAAATAAATGTTAATCAACTGTCTTTAGAGATAATAACATGTCTCCTTTACCTTATTCCGTATGCTATACCGCATACATAACAATCTTCAGAGTTGGTGGTACATACAATAATTAAAGGAGATACATACAACGATTCAAACTTACCTCTCGCAATGCATTCGCTGCCTCAGTCCCAGTCCTACGGCCGCTTTGAAACGACGCGTTCAAAACGATATTTTGACAAGTGTATTCGGTGTCATAGTGCTTTTGACGTGAATTTGAAAATAGAACAGTAATTTAAAATTTTTGACAAGGAGGATGTTGTTTAAAAACTTTCTATTGTCTGTGATAAACATTAAGAAATTTTTAGGAATGTAGGTGGTGTGTTTGTGTTTTTATTGGCAGAAAACCAAATAATGTTATCTTTTATTATATTATATCGTAATAGTGAACACAGTGGCTTATTAGTGTAAAAGTATTTTGTTCAAAACATTTGATGATCCTTATCAAGACATCGGTAGGTTTGTAAAATAAAAATTATATTAATCTCTTCTATTTTAAGACTTGTAGGTAGATTCGAGTAAGTCTTGTCATAGACAACACTGATAATATATCTGTACCTTAGAGCATAAAGTGTGGGAGTCCACTTTTTTGCGATTTTGACTTAATGATACAGTTTTATTCGCAATTGAAGGTTCTATAAGTGGTCAAAATATTGAAGTCACCACTTGTTAAAAAAGGTGACTTTTGAAATTAAAAATATGTTTAAGTCCAATTTTTGTTAGAGCATAATCCATTATATTTCTTATTATAAAGAATATTGAAAATTGTATTAATTAAACATAAAACATGGTCTAATTGGTGAAAAAAAAATATTTTCAGATTTAATATTTTTCATATAGAAAAAAAGTTCGCGTTTTGTAATTTCAAGTTTCACTAAATCCTCTCTCCTGCAAAATTACTAAAATGTGACTCCCACACTTTATGCTCTAAGGTACAGATATTATTTCAGTCACAGTCAACAATATTTCATAGATTTATTATTTCAAATGTCAACAATGTTTCAAACCTAACATTTGCATAGAGATATAAGCTAATTATATTTTAGAAATAGGTAATTATCGTTTCTTTGAATTAATTTATACAATTTCACAACAAAAGCTTTGCTCTCTGTGAAAGATGTTGTATTCACATTGGATAAGCCCAAATTCAATTAAAAAAAATATATATATAACTTAATTACAAAATTCCTAACATGTAAGATAAAAAATATCTTTTTTGTCGAAAATAAAAAGTGCTTTTTTGTTATTTTGACTTGGCCTTTTAAATGCTTTAAAAATCTCAGAATATCTGTATGATATGCGGCTAGTTATACTAACTATTTTGTTCTTTGCGATACCCATTTTCATTTGTTTACTTGAAAATGTAAAAACTTACGCAACGGGGCGTTGGATTTATGTCATGCGGCGAGTGCAGTGTGCGTTCCAAGATGTCATTACACTTTACGTTATAAAGTAAAGTTAAACCGACTTCATAATAATATTTATTCGTATTGGTAGGTTTGTAGAATAGTTTTGTTTGAAAGGCAGCCAAAGAGTTGTATGTAATGGCCACTTTGTTCCGAGAAATACGTTATGAGATGATTTGGAAAATGTTTTAATTCCTCCATAAAATAGATTAGATTAAGATTTATTTTCCCAATATTATAGCAAATAATTACAATACATAACCTATACAGGTGTCCTAGAAAGTACCTATACTTTGTTTCTGAAACGATTCATTTCAGGACTTTTTCAGTATCTTGGATGGAATTTAGTTTTGTGAAAAACGATACATACAGGACATAAGATATTGACAAAATATATCGATCAGGTAGCTTTTTCTAATGTTAATATGTGTTTGTTGTGAATATTTCATAAATGAATACCTATATATTATTTCCATATTATCGTTGATAACTTGAAACACAAAAAATAGGGCGTAAACTGGCATTCTAATGATAACAATTATTGTTTTTTGATATTTAGATAGGTATTGATTACGAATCATAAATGCATGGATGCTGAAAAAATTATAGCACCCAAATTCACGTCTTCTTATTTTTTTCTTTCATGAGATAAGTATTATTGCTATTCGAGATGGCTTCAAAATTGGCCCATGTGTCGATAGTTATTGGCTATGTATTTTAAAGTCGTAAATCCAATAGTTTATAGATGAGCATAAAATCAAACCTATCTTTGTATGAAAATCACCAAATGGTGATAAAGAATTCATGTGTTTGCATGTTTGCATAAACATTTTTTTGTTCTTCTGTTTTTTTTTTTGGCATTTTTTTTTGTTTTGTACAGTGTTCTGTGACTTAAATAAATAAATGTAAATGCTTTGGAACTAGATTTTTTATGAAGATTCCAACAAGAAAGAAAATTTTATAAATACCTACATAATAACTTCTTTAAAATTAATTATGTAAATTTTTTCAATGACTCCTTTTTGGACATTTTTCACAGAAAACAAAGTTTGTGTTTTGAAAATGGTCGGCGATAGGATTCGAGCCCACGATCTCCAGTACGAAAGCAGTTTACTGAACCGCAGGGCTACCAACCGTATCAAACAGTAGATCACTATTTTAACCATTCAGGATAATCCAGTCTATTTGTGGTTGATTTTGAATGAATATGTCAATATGTTAATAATCCCCCTTATTACGTTGTAATCTTTAACCAAAAGACTCACATAAATTATGTTTCAATCTGGACGTTTATATAGATATTATGTTAAACCTAAGGATTACAATCAAACTAAATGTAGTCTCACTTGGATCTTCTTAAATGTTAAGTCTTTGACAACATCGAGACATCCTATGATTATTTGACTACGTTATTATGTCTTCATTTGCATACCAATTTGTTTTTTTTTCTTTTGGGAATTTTACAACAACAAATTTTGATATTATGCCCAAGAGTGAAACATAATAATCAACAGAGAGTTTTTACCGTCCTTTTCATAAAGAACACGCACACTGTATTATTAAAAAAATTAAGTTTTTTTTTTATTCTTCTCTCTGCTTCAATCGGGGTTAATTTTTGATGTCTATGATTTTCGGTGTTGTCAAGTTAAAATGGCAGATGTCAAGTTATTTGTTAAATTAAATTCTAGCCATATTATCTATTATAATAATTATTGACATGTGCCGTCACTTTAAATTTGACACCGCATGAATAATTTCGACGTGACCTAGGAGCCCGTCATTCACTGATCAACATCATTAAATGTAATTAATTACATACAAGAATAGGTTATAAAATCAGGAAAACAATTTGTTGATAAATCTCCTGCTATGTGTTCGATAAAAAAACATCAAGATAACAATTATTGATATTATTATAACATTGAACTTAATTTTTTTTTTTTTTGAAAATAGTCTTTTTATGTCTTTACTTAGAAAGGGTAAACTGTTTATAACACGTTCATTCAGCATCGAATTATGTAAAATGAACCCATAAATTTACCCCGAGCATCGTACAAATACATAAAATTATCACCGAAACCTTCGTGAGTGCTTTCTTTTTCTCAAATGAGAGAGACAGAAATAACGATGGTCTCGGCGCTACTCAGTGGCTATAACATCAGAAACTCTCCATCGAATTATATCAAAGAAAAAACATCTCCTGGTAAATACCTAGACAAATTAAGAACTGTACCCGTATTATAAGTTTTATCGGAAGCTAGTCACGGAAGTAAATTGATTAACACGATACATTTTGTATGGAAAACGTGTATACGTATCGAATGCGAGAAATATCCTTATGGTGGCGCTATACGCATGTTCCATACAAAATGTATCGTGTTACTCACTTAACTTCCGTGACTACCTTCCGATAAAACTTAGAATACGGGTACGTTTCCGATAAAAAATAGTTGATCGCGTCGCGAATGACCATTTTTTAACCGGCGATCGACTTGTTTGACCGATTTGGTCAATGTTTGATGGTTTCGAAATATTGGTAGGTATAAACTGAAAATATTTTTGAGAATGACGAATAAGGCAAAACATATACGAATTTTTCGTTACACCTACTTCCAATGAAAACGCATGTCACTCAAATGTAAATTATGGGTCTTTGATTAGCGGGTGACAATTTTTTGGTCATTCTCTCTATAAATATAGAAGAAAAGGCACAAGAGCCTCGAACGCCTTCGAGCGCAATGGAGAGCTCTTGATGCCTCCCTATGCTCCTGAGTGGAGCTTAGGCCTCCCGCATTGTGGGTTGGTTTGAGGGGGATCCGCGGCGGGCCTGATTTGTGTGGGGCCGGCTTTTCGGTTTGGTCGCTTTGATCGAGCTGGGGGGTCGGTTCGTGCGGGTCGGGTTTGCTGCGGATTGGTCTCATCCGGACTGGCTTGCGTATAGAGTGGGGGACCTTAACGGGAGTATGTATGTATAGGTATATTGTTGCATCACAAATGAGCTTTTCCTCAAAGTCAACTCAATTTTATTCGTAGCTGTGTATATATTTCGGAATATTATCTATGTATATATTAATACGTGAAGGAAAATTTTGAGGAGTATGAAATTTCACACACTTATAGTTTGTATAGAGAAAGAGTGAAGAATGCAATTTTTTTTTTGAATAATGCATAAAAAATAGATTAAATCAATAAAAAAACACACTTCGCACACTACTGTAATGTTATGTATTTGATACTCACACACACTTCCACAGACTACTTATAAAGATCATCAACTTCATAGAAACAAACGCAAAATGAAAAGCGCCTCGTAATGGGGGCAGAAAGCATTTTGAAGGCGGTACCTATATTCAAATGGAAGGTGTAGATGGAAATGGCGGGATATTGAGAATATATTATTTGTCTTTAATAATTATTAGAAAAAACTTTGTATACATATTAACATTTCAAAGTTGACGTCTTCATGTCATTATTTTTTAAAGAAAATTGTGAAATATTGCTCGCTTAGTCTTTGACAAAGGAATCTTAATAATGTTCAAACTTATAATTTAAATAAGAAGTTATGGTCGAATTTGGAGCACTGGCCGACCACTAGTAATATTAATTTCTCATCATCAGTGCTTGACGGCGGCGTTATGTCTTAAGATTTATCACGAAAAAAAACTACCTACTCGACTGGTGGTTGAAAGATGAATGTTTGTTTATTCTATTCAAGGTGGCGAGTGGCGACGCATTTTGTTTTTCATCGGCAGACATAAGAATATTAAATTTATTACCAAATTACGACTAACCAATCAGAAAAGGAAGATAATTATATCCGTTATAAAACCATCGTTGAAATTAATAGATTGCTTTATTCTTTATTTTTAAATCTTTCATCGATGTTATTTTTGTTTTTTTATCATCGTAGTTTCGAGACTTCTGTATACATTAACTTAAATTGTATAATATTACTGCTAAAAATGTTATTGCTAGGTCGAGTAATTTTAACGATTATCTACAAACAAATTGTTATAATGTTATATTAATATTAACATAATTCGTTTTCAAATATTGTTTTCAACCATTATTGAACAATCGAACTTACGGCCCCCTTTAGACGGCCAAGAAACGATATCTCATAAGATGCAAAATACGATAGTTGGTTGAATTTGTTCAATATTTATCGAAAACTTCGACAACAGAGAATTCGTCCGCGAAAAGCCGATTTATATAAACAATATTTTATTGTTTTCTAATTATTAAAATAAAAATTAATTATTATATATTTTTTATTTTTTTGTCGCATCAATTAATCTCTCTTACATATTATTTTGTCTAGTATGGAACAAAAATTGCAGTATTAAATGCTTGCATTTCGAATCCTTTTTCATTTATTTTTCTAGAAGAAGAAGAAGTGGCTTGATATTTTCGAATTTTGATAGGTGTTTTTTAGGATAGATCAGGAGGTGCATGAAACGGTCGAAAATGATTTCGCGACCAATGATGTTTGGATTACCTACAACATTTTGACAAGAAATTACGAAATCATATACTTACGTATAGCATTTAGCCTAATAACTCCTGTAGAACAGATTCCAGGTGGATTATATCACCTCAATTATTGACCTCCACTGACGTAACTCGATAAAATTAAACAATCCAAATAAGCTTACCATATAAGGTATAATATTGTTTTTTTTTTACAAATCTTATCTTGACCAAACCTAATTTTTTTCGCGATTAATCATCGATGTGTAGTACTCCTCGTACTGTGATGACTCTTAAAATATTGAGCCCATAGATGTTTTCATCAACTACCTTATGAATTAAAATAACATCATGACCTAACATGTTCATGTGTTATTTTTTTGTTTAACGACTTTGTTCTATTTTTAAATAGCATTGTCTTTTATGTTGAATAATAATATCATTTGACAAACTTGAATTACGTCATTTTTTGCTCTTTATGGATAGTTTATGTCCTAAATAGTTGTGTTATAAAATTATTTTTATTTATTTATTTAGTTTATAAAGTTACAAAAATATACATTTATATTTTATTACTTAAAACTATCAATAGTACCTATACTTTACAGATTTATACATCACCTTTTTACAATATTCACTTTATTGCTAATAAGTGAAATAATGAATATTTCAAACGATCCAGCAAACCCACGTACATAAATAATAAGTATTTTTTTTTAACCCTTTAAAAAACTGTATATTGAAATTTCAAATACACGCATAAAATTTTTAGAATTTCTTCTATGTTTTACTGAAATTTTTAAGGCCGTGGTTATTTCTACACTTCAACCGTCATTAGTGTCAAATTTTTGAATTTTTTTTATCAATTTACCATAAACAACAAAGGAAAATAAATTTATTTTTTGTTTTTTTCTCTTTCTAAATGAAACAAAAACTATGTAAAACAATCAAAAGGTAAATAACGGCATTATATAACGGAGCTGTCACAATTACCATAGAATCATAGAAAAATTAACCTTAATGGATAACAAACACAATTTGTAGTTTTTGTGATCTGCAATCAATTATTTAATATAAAAAAATCATTAGTTTTCATTGTGCATAGTAATAAAATTTGTTGGCAAGCACTATTGCTATTCCTTTGGGGGACAAGGCATGAAGGGATATATGAATATGTAATCAATTCTTCTGTTTTTTGGGGCCCAGCTCTGCCTGTCTTCTTCATGAATCAAAGAAAAAAATAACAAAAACGAAGTGTAATAATTAATCTATTTTATTCTAGAAATCAATTGTTTTAATACAAAGTTCGTCAGAAATACTGGATAACAACACATTATTAAATTACACTTAAAATAATCATGACACACTTCATAGTAGTTGCACAGAACGAAATATCCAAGGTATTCAGAAATTTAACTTAAAGCGACATAAAAACACTTAATTTGTAGAAAATATGTAAGGAAATTAATTGCAATAAAAAAAGTAGATAACTAGTATAATAAATATAAAGTTTGCACACAAATGTAGCTAAAAATATCGATCAAAACTTCACAGACGTCAAATGACAGTATATAAACCACTTTTGAGTAGTATAATATAACAAGTGACACACGCTCCGCTTATTTACTTAGTAAACCATAGAAGTCGCAGAAAATTGGTAGGAATAACAACTTTTATGGCGGGAAAATTTTTAATTTGAAAAAGCGCGGGAAACCAAGGGGTAGAAATAGCGACTCCGAATTTTTAAATCATTAACATACACCGATCTCCTTATCCCATAGATAATATCGCTTGAGTTATAGGGTGGGCGGATCAAAAAAAGAAAATTCCAACACTTTTTCATAAAAAAAAACGCTGTGAATTATTGATATTTTATTGATTTCATCTATATTTATTTATCTGCCATTATTGTGGAAATTCTGGACGGGTTTAAATTATAAGTACCTTCCTACCTAACAGTAACTATATCTTACATTTTTTTTAAATAGGTAAAATACGATACAATTTAGCCCAATATTATACCTACTGAATAATGTGCTGGTATACCCATGTACACATATATTATGTTTATAATACAACTTTAACTATGTAGGTACATCTCATATTATGTATAGTAGGGTGACTCAATGTTTACGTTGACGCGATATCACACCTCGCGCCCATCTGTATGTGACGATGGTTTGACGTTTTAACGTCGATGATTGCGTCTCCATGTGACGTCACACCCCTTGCACATCATCAATCTATATCCAATCCAAATTATCAATAGGTATAAGCAGTGGCGTACCGAGGGGGGGGGGCGGAGCAGCCTCTATTAGCAGGGCGGCAAAAATTATAGAAATGACCTTTTTTTTTTTTTTTTTAGCATGCAACTAAAATGTTGGAATGTGCATTAATAATACTCAAAAATATTATTAATTACTAACAATTACTTATTATAATATTATGTTGTCTTATAATAATCAACCATAAACAAGTTTGACAAAATGTCAAACAAAGTACGGAAGAGAACTTGGTATATTTTGTAGTAGGTACTAACACTCCTCAATGCCCTTTACAGAATATTATTGTCGTATGAAATCAATTAATCACAGTATCTTAACTTATAAATTCGTTCCAACTATAACACTGTATCAAATTTGTGACAATGTATTGATTAAAATGCAAATAAATTCTTAGAAATGCCACTCACCACCATCCAGCGCCATGAAATCAAACAAGACACGCAATATTTTCCATACGCCGCGCCGGCAGTGTTGCTGGTTAGAACAGTAGGGTACTCAAGTACGAGATCGACTCGATTGAAATTATTTTCGTATAATGCGAGCTGTCAAAAAGTCGTCCATCGAATATCGATCAATTGCTACGTGAGCTGTCGATAATAATAAATTATTATTTGTTTATTAATTTCTAAATGTTTAACTATCTACTTGTAGAAAAACATAAATATTTTTTTTAGTTTTTCGTTATATTATAATGTCATTGTAATGTTTTTTACATATATTATTTTTCATTTACTTGAATAGTATCAACATAATGTAAGTACCTACCTAATATATTTTTTTCATGATGTGTATCTCTATTTTGTTGACTTCTAATTTTGTCGTATTGTAAACACTCCTAGGCGCAAAAGGTTTTACTTTCCTATTGCCAAACAGTGTCATTTATTCATCAATAAAAAAATATACAACATTTTATTCTTTTGAAAATCATAAGCGCAAAGGTGAGAGCTGTTGTGCTGATAGATTTCGTAGGTATTATAGGAATATAACATTCTTTCTTGATGGTTAATATTAACACCAAGCGATCAAAACACGTCCAAGCATAATTAACACCAACAACAACTTATTAATAATTGTCGATAAGACTACACGCGCCAGAGTTCTTGTTCTTGATCCCTTTTGTTTGCCCGGTGTCAATATTAACGACAAAGAAAAAATGCTTCATCCCCAGCTCTGGCCCTATGCTCATTTGATGTAAATGCTCCCTAGGGCCTTTATAAATAATACCCTAAACTACACACATCAATTAATTTGAGAATCGATGAAAGCCATTATCTCACATCTCGAAAACGATCGACCCGGTTCGAATGTGACATCAATAACAATACTGAGATTTCGCGTAAATCTCGTACTAGGGCTACTACATGGGCGTCGTATATGTATTTCTTCACATCGGTTGTAATTAACTAAGTCCCGTCTGGGTGTCAGAGGCGCAGCTTTATAATATGAAGGCTGTCACAGAGATTTTGTACGTGGGTAGATCACGCTCGCAGATATGCATAGACAATAGACACGCGATGTAAATTGATTACTTAATGAAATTACTAACCATGCGTTTTGTTTCAGGGTACTTACCATGGCGTTCGAATCGTGAAATTTGAAAATTCGTCGTGCATAGATTGAATTAAAGCATTTATCATAGATAATTTTATTGCCTTGTGCGATATGTTTTAAAAAGCAAAATAAATTAATTCTTTACAATACGTATCTGTCGATGATTTTTATTTTCAGCGCAGTGCTATGTATCTTAATTAAAATTTGAGATATAAGTTATAATTAGGGGTACGTAAATTTCGTATTTACGAAATAGATGCGATAAATGCGAAATTTTTCAATATATTCCATAAATGCGATGTTTTATTTTTTTGTAAATTTCAGTGAAATATCGATAATTATTATATTTTAAAGGTAAATGACCAAGTAACTCGTCAAAACGAACGCTTTATCCTTGTGAAAATAATTGAAACTGAAAAATCAGTTAGTAGAAGTCGCCGATGAACTAAATTGTATTAATTGAAAGCGTATATTTTATTACATGTTGATATTTTATAAAGGTTTTCTACAATTGTTTACTTTTTATTAAATATTTAAAATACTCAAAGGTGTTTTATTATAGACATTTTATGTTTTGTGCAAATAAATGCGAAATTTCGCTTTTATATATTTTTTAAATGCGATATTACAATTTTTTATTTGCGAAAATTACGTACCTCTAGTTATAATGTGTCAAAAATTGTATACTTAATATAAAAGAAAGAGTTTTTCCCCTTTTTAGAATTTTTCCATAGATTGTATCTTGATGAATTTAAATTAATTTTGTAATTCTTTTCGTTTATTTACAGGTATCGGACTTCCCATCTGACGCGGGCTGTGGAGATATGACGACCCTGATGGAGAGTATGAAAAAGGGCAGGCTGTCGCCTAGACAGACCCAGCTGAGTCAGTTGGCTTCCAGTCAATCAGCTCTTAGCCAGCAGCTCTCTTCAACACAAACTCAAGTCACGAGCTCTACCAGTTCCACTACTCAGGTAGCTATAACCATTGATTATCTTATTATGTATATCAAAATGAAGCCCTATTTCTCTTAATCATCTAATAATGTGCGGTTGCTGGACCAATTTCGCTAATTCTCTTTTTGTTGTTTGCTATTGTCAGGGTTCTTATGAAAGAAAAAAATAAGAAATTTGCGTGGAATATGTATACCTAAGATACTTAATTTAATGAAACCTAAAGGAGGTAGATAGGTACCTTCTTTTGACAATACAAACTTTTCTTTTTTTTTTAATTTTAATTGGCGTTTGACATTTTCCAAATGTTGCTAGTCGGTGATGTTGTAAGAATGTGCCCTGTCGGAATTAATATTTAGTTCATTAATAAACAGGTATGCACCTACCTAATTAATAGCCCATTAAGTACACGAATGTGAATTCAATATTCGTAGTTTAGGACAGGACAATGTATTCTGTCGGAGAAAGTTAGTTTAAAATAGAATAAGAAGAAAATTTCATAACAATTGTTTGTTTAACGTAGGCGTAGTATGGGATAAGATTTTCCTGAAACAATACAGTTCAGTAACAAAACTCGCTCTTGAAAAATGTTTTCAGAATAAACAAAAGCTGGCGTGCTGCCATTGTGCGTTTATTTTTGTCATTCTCTTGGCGTATCAACATTTAAAAGCACACCTTGATAATGTCTACCACCGCACGGTTGTATTAGCATGTCCGCACGCTCTAGTGCTATTCGTACAGGTGTTAGGTTATAAATACATTTTCCCGCTAAAACAGCTGTTTTGTTGCGAGACAACGCCATCTGTTGAAAATTTTCATAAGCAAAATATAGGCTGAAACGTTTTCACGGAAAATCGTGAGATGTCGTCGTGCTACGATGGGTTACCAATCCTCAAGTTTTAGTGCTACGTCGCCGTCGGTACAACATTGAAATACATTCATAAATTATTATACAATAGTATTTTTAATTCACTTATAAATGAATGAATGGATGACGTGTTCCAACTGTTTGTCAATATACATTCAGCTCCTCGTGTATTAATTTATTCTTATTATCTTTGACTCTGACTACACCATGAACAGCTTAAGCACAGCAAAGCGCAGTTCATCAGCTAAACTTGATCAAAGATATTTCAACCAAATAGTAAAGAATAGTATGGTATAATTCACTTGAAATTTCTACTCGGGGTTGAAATTCTGTCTCAGATTGGATGGTATCGGTCGACTGGTAGAGAATGCTTCAAGCATTACGTTCCTCCGACTATACCTACTGACACCTATGTATAGAAATGTGTTGTTTATTTATAATTATTAATTGTAATCTTTATGGTTGTTAAAATAGTTCGCTTATTTACCAATAAGTATTTATTCACTTAACCTTTCGCCTTTCACAAATAGGTACATTTCTAAAAGTCCATTTCCAAACAAAAAATCGTTGTTCAATGAAACACTAAAGGGGGCGTTCAAGTATTACGTAACGCAATTTTTGAAGATTTTTTACCCCCCCTCCCCCACATGTAACGCGCCGTAACGTTTTTCTGTACCCCCCTCCCCCCCCCCCCTAAATGTTACGTAACACTCTGGAAGTGACTATTTTTTTACTGAACTCTCGTATAATACTATTTATTATGTTCCATAAATTTTTCTTTATTTTTTCTTTTGATGTTTTTCAAATTTCATTGGTATTTTTTTGAAATAGATGCGTTGGAAAGTCAGCATGAGAGCCTTTATAGGCCAAGAACAGTTGATTATGTAAATCCCCCGCTTTTGTGGACATTATAGTACCTATCTACAAACTCACTTTAACAATGCTCACTACAAGCAATTTGTGTTTATGCGTACTGCGTGTTTAAAGCACTAACGAATACTAACAACGAAAATAAAATAAAAATGACGTAAGTATAATACAGTCGAGGGATTCCCCGTAAAAAATAAAAGAAATGGTTTGCTAACTTAGGAGAGCGAAATGAAAATTTCGACATACAATGCAGTCGAGGGACTCCCCGTAAGACGTAATCGAAAAAGGTTGCTTTTTAAACGCAGAGCAATAAAATTACATACAGTAGAATTGAGGGACTCCCCGCATTACATAAACGAAAAATCGAGGGACTTCCCGTAAAACATTGTCCAAAAGAGTTGCTAACTTCGGAGAACAAAAAATGATGTACATTACAATCGAGGGACTTCCCGTAAAACATAAACGAAAAGGGTGTCCAACTTGGAAGATTTATTTCACATTTTTTTTTATTTAAGAAAAAAAAACGTTACGTGACGCATTGTTCGAACCCCCCCCCCCTCCCCCCCTTGTAACACACAGTAACGTTTTGCAAGACCCCCCCTCCCCCCCAAATTGCGTTACGTAATACTTGAACGCCCCCAAAGGTTAAAAAACAGTGGAATTTATTAATTGATCAATATTAGTATTGGAAGCTTAATAATTTTTGTTCGGTTGCAGACTTTCATTCTGTCTGACGCTCGTACCTGTCGTAGGTAAGGCACATCTTCCTCTCATGCACAGTACAAGCTTTTCTTAGTGAGAAAAGTATCAACCTATGGATGGTTAATGTGTTGTTCACAAAAAACAATTATTTTTTTGTTGAATTATACAAACCAAAGCTAACAATTTATTAAAAAATGTTAAAATATCTAAACGTTTTTTTTTTAATTAATTCTTTCAGAACTATAGATTATGTTTACTTTACTGAAAATAAAAATACGCGGTTTATGGTTAACAAGGCCTGCGGTATACAAGAAAATGTTTAGTTCGAACAAAACTTAATTCGTTACTTGGAGTCGTTTCCGCAAAAAAAAAATGTTTTTAGATGAATGAAAAACCAATCATTATTAAGATATATTTTCACATTTTCCGCAACAGAACTAGCTAAACTGTCAAATAAAAAGTTCATTCTACAATAAAACAAACATTTCAGTTTCGTATGTTAAGGAATCGCGGGATCATTAAGAAAAATTAATTACTTAAGTAGAAGTACCAAAAACGGCTATTTTGAGAGATTGCGCCCTTGATTTTCAAATGTTTGACTACTTCCAAACATCAAATTTTTCGTGAATAGCCATAGCCCTCTCATTTTTCTTTTTTCCCTATTAATATATTAATACCTATAGACCTTTAAATGTGTATTTACTACCTCAACCATGTTCTTAGAATGTGGATGCCCATCAGCTTTCCGATACCTCTTCGAAGATGAGGTCTTTGGCGATGTAAAAAAAATTGTTACTACATGCTTATGACTGTAAAAAATATTATAGGTATACCTAGCTGTTGTATCTTTAAATAAAATAAATAAATAAAAAAAGATCGATGTCCTTTGGCGTCTTTCGCACCACTATATTAGGCAGTCTTTCAGGACCTATTCTGCCAACATGGTTTCTCCAGACTCGCCTTCTGTCTCTGCCCCATCTAACAATATCCTGTTCATTTTTTTTATTATCTGTATATTTAAAACATAAAATTTCATCTTTCATAATATATTACACTAACCTTTTCCTTGAATTTAAATTTAATTAACCCAACGTGAAACTTCATTTCGCAGAACATTTCAGTCGCCGCCAAATAATAAAAATGATTTTATATTTTGTTAATTCTGTCTTTCACGGCTAGGCACCTAATTATAAAATTAATCTACACGTTTCGCGTAAAAAAATAATAATCTGCCAAATTTTTTTTTTTCGGAATTTTCTATAAAATTTTGGAGAGTAGTTTTTTTATACGAATGTTAAGAATTAAATCATCGTTTCGGTGTAAATGAGTTATCTTGACACTTGTTCAAACGAAATGTGCGAATATAGGTACGATACAATTCGAAATTTTAAAAAGATATCTTCTAACAAAGGGCCTCTTTTCTTCAAGTAAATCTCATTTGAAAGCCAAATTGTAGAAAATAAAACACTTTGTTTTATTTTCTACAATTTGAAAATAAACAACATTCGAATTTCCTTTGGTCAAGTTTTTAGATAACACTTGGTCAAACGAAATGCTTTAATAATTTTGTTTTGGGTAAAAGAAAGCAAACTGAATAGATACTATTCAACTATAATCAGACAATTATTATAAAAGTCTTTCATTAAAAACTATATGCAGTAAGGTTATTCTCGTAGCGGTCTTAATACGCTCCTATATTGATTGACAATATTAAAATGGCGGATTGGTATTCACAAAACAAGATATCTAGCAGATATCTTAAAAATTCGTTATGTTTGAAATATTAGTATGAAATTCTATGTAATCGGCATTCCCGTAACTATCTTACAAACGTCAAATTCAAGGGCGACCTGATTGCGATCATGTCTTAATCTTATCGTTAAGTGATTTTTAAAAGCGATTGATTACGGGAATTAGGCTCCTGAACGGTTGAATCGCGATGCCACTGATGCATTAACCATAGAAATAAAAACAAACACATTACGTATTGAAATGGCGCTTCACGACGCTCTCTTTTTTCCTCAATGAGTGTAAGTCCATTTTAAACACATCACCGTCTCGACGCCTCAATGTTTATTTTAGCTCCATGACGTTTTCGCGGAAAATCCTATGACACAGGACTAGGTAGATCTGTGATAGTTCTCTCAGTGGATCTATGAGTAAGTACTCTAGTAACATTCACAGAGACTATACAATCATTGAATCGTTATGTAATAAATAGGTACCCAGTCTATAATATCGGTAGATCAGATTCGTGACTTGGGTGTTACTTTTGACAGTAAACTTTCTTTCATACCGCACGTGTCTGATATTACAAATCGAGCAATGCAAACATTAGGCTTTGTGCTGAGAACGGTCAGCTGTTTTAATAATTTGGATACTATTTCACTTTTGTATACCACCCTGGTGCGTTCTGTTTTGGAATATGACTCACCCATTTGGTCTCCTACTTACAGAAACCATATTTATAGCATAGAAAGAGTCCAACATAAATTTTTAAGATTTATTAATTACAAAATGAGAATTCCAAAATCTGATATTAATTACCAACATTTAATTTCTGTTTTGAAACTTGACACTTTGGAGGACAGGAGAATATTTTTTGATCTAATATGCATGTACAAAATTGTTCACTCTTATTTTGACAGCCCCGATTTGATCTCAATGATCGAGCTGCGTGTGCCTGGCCGAAGTACGCGCGGCCGCGATACTTTCAAATGTAATAATATTCCCACTAACTACATTCGACATACTATTATGCCTAGATTACACTATACTGCCAATCTCTATCTCAAGGAGGTGGATATCTTCAACTTGAGTCTGGATGTGTTTAAATTTCTTGCCAGGGGGTCGATACGGGGGAGTTTGTGATGGTGTCTAATTTTTAACATATTTTGTTAACTTATTCTATTATTATTTGATGGGTTTATACTTGTTAAACTAGTTGAGTATAACTTGTATCATTTCAACGCTCCTGCGACCTTCTGCAAATCATTCTTTGGTATTGTTTCTTATATATAGATCTCATGAAGGTCCTTATTTTTTATAGCTCACTGTATATTAATATATTAATGTAGCGTATTAATAATAATTGAGCCTAACCTAAAATTGACGTAGGCATGCCGCCGTATTTTAATTTATTATATCACTCCACCAAATGTTTTTGATTATAAAGTTATTCATTTTTTTCACTGATTTAGATTAACTCTTCAACAGTTTTGTGCACAGATTAGTGTTTATTTTTATATATTATTGAAGCATGATAATTTATTAATAGATTGAAAGAATGCCACAGGCGGTCAACGATGACATTTCTAAATGTTTTCATCGTCTTGTCAGTGGTGCCACCATTGAGGTACAATAAATGTTGCCATTGCTTGAAGTTGTGTATGATGTTTTTTTTATGCCATTTTGTATGATATATTTTTGTATTTTGATTATAAATTAATTTCTTGCATCGAAATTTGAAATATTATGCAAAGTATCATGTCTAGCTGTAAGTTGATTTTTGTATATTAAAATTGTTATAGGTCTTATTAAGACCGTAAACTTAATAAATAAATAAATAAATAAATAAATATTATGTACTCTGTCTATGATCTGTGAAAGTAGGAGTGTTAAGTTGATTCAAATCGTTTGAAATAGATCCGATGACAATTCTCCGCCATTTTTTATTCTTTAAAGGGTTATAAAGTGAAATTTTAATTATTATTAATTAATTAGGCAACAGACGTCTTAATTATGAATATTGAATTCGTATACCTACTTAATGATAAATTTGTTGCCTATGTAAACAATATAATTCCGACCGATAAATCGGTTTTAAACTATGTTTGTTTACAGGTCATATTTTGACAATCACACCGACTATTAAACAATTACTGACAGTTGTGTCAAAGGCTTAGGTAGGTACTTATTTAAATTCAAAAATAGAAAAATTTATTATGTTCATTTTTCGATCGCAACTTCTTGGTGGAACATAATTTTTAACTAGATATTATAAGTAAATAAAAGATTTTTAGTTTTTTCCACTTATATTATTTACTGCACAGTGAACCGCTTTTCGGAAGCGATCTTTATTTTTAGTTTTCGTAAAAAAAAACTAGGTATATTTATAATAAAAAAAGTTTATATCGTCAAAAGCACCTAAAAAGGCTAAATACATGAAGTTTTATAAAACTTTCTGGTATTCCGTGCAACTTATGTTAATTATGTAACGATCTGTGTTCGATAAGATGTCATTGAATTTTCAAATAAATACATTTTATAACCCTTTTCAAATGTCTATAGATATATACCTGAAATAAAATTGTTATTTTCTATCCCGCTTGATTTTATTATTTATATTAACAATATACGGCAAGAAACGCCAATTACAATGTTACATATAAAAAAATACAATAAAAAACACAAAAATAGAATATGAGGAAAATTTGTGTCCACATTTTTTACATCTTAGTCAAGTTGAATAAAAATTCACCTCGATCTTTAAACGAAGAGTGGCTCAATAACAATACAATAATAATCAAAATCAAATCTACAACACAATAATTAAAATAAATATTACCCAACACCTTCCATAGAACTAAAATAAAAAAAAAACAATGACACATCTCAAAATAAAACATGTGTTGGTTTAGGATTTTGCACAAAAAAATGTCGTTAAAAAATATCGCAAACTTGAGACCATCACAAACCAACCGCCAAATTAATTATTTTACTGAAAAAATACGTTAAAAGACTAGAACCATTCCAATAAACATAGCTCCGCCGTATTTTTTATGACATAAAATTTTGGCATTTTGGTTCCGAATTCCAGTGCTAGTACGAACAATGTAATTCAATTAATCTCATACGGTGTTTATTTGGTTTGGAATCGTTCGAGAAAATTCATTTCATATTGTCACACTTGTCCAATGTTATTTTTATCTTATTTACAAAATATTAAGTGTGGAATGCCAAGCTGTTTATACTATTGCCTACATACCTCAGGAGTCATTACTATATAGCTGACAATTGCTTCAAACATTTTATCAGCGTGAAAGACAGTTAAATCAATATGGCTGACGAAGGTTTATGTTTCCACAGAAATAGCTTACAAACCGGAAACATTATAGTATGGGATTAGGTTTTATGATTTAGTGAATGACTCATCTTCTCACTTTAACCCGCGCTTACTAAATTTTGCCACTTCAATATTTGCTACAGTCAGGTTTTCAACAGCCTTCCACCGTAATTTGTAAACAGCTGATCGGATGACTTTTTCGAATTTCACTGCAGTTTATAAGGCAGATAACCCCACTTTTCAAATTTTTTTCTAAGATCTTGAGACACCTCCCCTCAGCCTTTTTAGCTAGACCACAGCAGGTATAGAAAGCTTTGGTTTAGTTGGATATGCAATATGCATCTCATATCTATAATATTTTTACACCATTTTGCGATTTTAATTCGTAACTGCCTTATTCATACTTCAGGTTTTTTTTCAGGGCTGTATTGTCTGTAGGTGTACCATAAAAGTTTTCAAAAGATTAAAAAAATGTAGACGCATATAATAATAATAATATAAAGCATTTTATTAAAAAAAAATACACAATTAAACATAAAAAACATGCTTACAAATAATTAATTACTAACTATATGCATACAAGATGCCTCCCGAAAATGAGTTGATACTCGTGCTTCGGGAGGGATAATAATATTACGAATTTTCTTCTTTGTCGTATTCAAATTCGCAAATTATTCAGATATCTGTGTTTTGTTCCCTTTTTTGCAAGCTTATGAGTGCTTTAATTTCACTGATTTTATAAAAGTCAGTTTAAAATACCAAAGTTCTTGCAAGGTTGGCTTTATTTCGTGATGCGCAGTATAAGAAAGAGCCTTAAATGTAATTACAATTGTCAATATCATCGCTCTGGATACAATCTCTTAATATAAAAATGGAGCCCTATTTTACATGGTCATCACATCACTGGTGAAAAGCTGGACCAATTTCGCTAATTCTTTATTTTTTGTAAAGTAGATAGGTAAAGTTCTTATCACTGAGAAAAATCCTAGTAACCGTGCCAGTAAAAAGTGAGCCGATTAATTCGAGGAAGTATCGATAGCAATATTTTTGTTAGTAATACCAGTTAGTATTTATTACAAACCATGAAAATAACTAACTCATTCCATAGTTAGATGAATCCACTACCATCTTTATAGTGAAAACGACTAGAAAAGCAATTACTAGAAATAGCTAGTTAATTTTCTAGTAAAATCGGTATTAGAAATTACTAACTTTTTTACTAAAACTGAGCTAGTAAAAAGAGAGCCGACTAACACTAGCAGTAAAAGTAACTAACAAAAAAAATATTTTAGCACAGATTACTAACTTAAGCTCCATCCATTTTGAAAGGAAGTAAAAGGAACTAGCTTATTCTATAAAAAATACATACTTTTATTTATGCCAGGGCAGGGCACTATAGTGCCTTTTAATATATAATTTGAATTAAATATTGAAAGAAACTGTCAGTTGTGATATTTAGTGCGATTGACAGAATTAGGATAAAAATATATAGTTTATAACAGATGTATCGGTCGAAATTACATTGTTTAAATAGGTAGGTACCTATTTAATTAATTTATCATACAAATTCGAATTCAATATTCATATAGTTGGGACCACAAGACAACGTTTGTCTTGAAAGATAGTTTTTAAGCTAGTACAATCATAAACCCAAATACATTTAATAAGGAAAGCCGACTCTTGAATATAAGTTGTATAAAACTGTTTTTCTGAAAACTACTTGTTCAATCATTGTCGGGGAAATTTTGGTTTAAAATTGAAATTTTAAATTTAGGCAAATTCGTAGAAAAAGCGATGATTTTTGATGTTCCGATGTTCATAATAATATATATGTCTGCCGCCAGCAGACGCTGCCAAAGATTCGACTCAACTGACACATGTGAGATCAGTGTTTTACATGTTAAAGTTATTGCATTGTATATTTAACGACAGTGTCATAGAGACGTAGGGCGTCCCGACGAAGATCTTAGAATCATAGGTGAGACAGGGGACCCCAACTGTTGTGTAGACGCATCAACCTTATCAGTAAGCCACGCTGATGCAACGCACGCTAAATGCAGTGCAAACAATGAACCCTTATCTGATGTTTATGTCATTGTTTATTTTATGAATTTTATCACTCGTTTTCACTTTTTATTATAATTTTCTTTACAAAATGTAATTAGCTTTTATATTGTTCATAGTAATTCAACATTTTAGTAAAGGTTTTCAATGTCTGGACATTTTCTGTAAAAATGATTATTTTTTTCCAAAAAACACTAATATTTTTAACATTCAATAATCAGAAGATATTATATAGTATTGAAATGAGATTGACGAAAGCAATCTAGCTCTTATAAATTATCGTAAAGGTAACTAAATTGTTTTGAACTTTCTTATTATAAATTTTCCCAATTGTGTAGTTTAAAATATAAGGATTATACTCAAATCCGTTTTGTAGCTTTTTTCTTATAGTCAAACCATAAAATTGACCCTTGAAAGATCTTTGTAACATTTTTTTTATTAAAGTTTTCCAAATAATAAGTCGTATGTTAATTTTTTAAATTTTATTTATCTTTTATTGAAAATGTCTATACACACAATAGTACGAGTAATTTTTTTTCCTTATAACTGAAAATTTGATATCATATGAAAATAAATTAATGTTATTGTGTGAATATAATCTCAAAAATTATTAAATTTTTGGATAAATAATATATTTTTTGTTGTGAGTTGAAAAATTTGTAAAAATTTGTTAAATAATAATTGTAAGCACGACCGATGGTTGGTGACATCTGCCTTCCCACGCCAATGATGAGTGTTGTTTCTGTTTATAGATGGTGTCCAACAGCAGTAGTTCGCACAGCACGACCAGCAGGCAGTTGGCTTCGGCGCGTCTTCATCACCTCTCCTCTGCTGAGATGAAGGCCAAGTCTGATCTCTCCGAGTTGAAGAATTCGATATCGGAAATGAAAAATTTGTCCAGTGCAGTTAATTTTTCTCAAAGGTGATTTCGAACGAACGGTTTTCATTTGTTCTTGTGTTTTAAAAAATCTGACGGTTAAAAAAATATATTCGAATAAAAAACATTTTTGAGGCTTTGGTTAAACGAATAAATTCGAATTTTAAATTTTTGAGGCTTCGAACAACAACTGGGTACTTAAGTGTGATGACTTCATAACTCAATTGTTTACAAATCGACAGTCAAATCCTGTTTTGACAAAGAAAACGAGTTTTTTTGTATAAATAAAATAAAATAAAAACAACTAACGATCAATCGAAATACCTACGTTAGTTTATTGGACGGGGGTCCATAGAGGCTCGTCCCCGTATCTCGTTGCGTCAAGTGAAGAATATCGAGTTTAAAAATCGAACAGTTTTCAAATACACATAAAAAAGTTTTATTTACCGCGCTTTAGATTGTTGATAATATTTTCAAGATGGCTACCATGATTGAAGTTCTTGAAATGTACGTTTATATTTACATACTTTTACTTTTGTTTGAACTAACATTACTACATAAACCTGGTGTTAAATTGTTTGATTTTTCTAACATGTGAAATGACTTGCTCATTAATATTAAATTTAATTTGACATTTTCCGCCAACAAAAAAACATTATATTTAAGTTTTTTGTACAAATAATTTGATTATGTGAAGTTTAAACTTAAAATATCATTTGACACACCTATAGGTATTTAAAAAATTTGCCGTAGTTTTTTTTTTGTGATTCAAATACATTGATGTTTAATAAAACTTAAAACAGCAATATGTTACTGGACAACCATGCGCCATGCTATATTGCACACATTTGAACCTCATCGAGATTATATCATTTATTTTGTTAACCATTTCCTTTTGAAAAGCCATTCTTGTTTTCACGTGGTAATATTATGAAATTTCTCTAAGAAGGTACTCGCAGAAAACAAAACCCCAACATTACAGTCGAAGTCGTAGTTTTAATTTTTACTAAAAAGTTTGACGTATAACAATTAATAAATATAATATTTCAAATCTAACCTGACGACGAGTGCAAAGGGATTTTTGTGTTCTTTAATAAACGCGTGTCAGTTCTTCATAAGTAACACTTAAAATTGCCGCTTTTTAGAAGCCTGTTTAAAAATTTGCTTGTCTTTCCAGACTTCGAAATTCTATGGAAAATCTCGTGGATGCCGCCGATCCTAGCAACGACATCTCAGAACCACTGGTCACGTTCCCAGATCCTGAAACTCCTCCAGTTCCTGTGGTCTCACCCCCGCCATTGACCCCTCTTGGACCTCCTCTTAGACTTGTGGGCGATGCTACCGGAATCAATTCTACCAGTGAGTATTTTGCCAGAATTCAAAATTATTTTTTTTTTGAAACAAATGTTATAAACTCAGAAGTGGGTGGTAGCTTTTCATTTGAGCTTCCGACTTTCAATCTGAAGGCCACTTTCTTTTTTCACGACACAAGCTTTGATTAATGTAATAGTTTTCAAGAGTGAGCCAATATTGATTCCTTTGAAAAAAAAAACCACATAATTTGACATTGTTGGATATTTGAAGCTTAAAATGGTCTGTACTAAAATTTCAATATAGGTATACGAATAACAAAATAAAACAACAAAATTAAGGGCAGGTGAAAAAATGAAACACAGGAATACCTATTCACAAAATACTTAACATTAATAAGTAAATGTAAAACATAAAAAAATATATTGAACAAACCTAATTGAAAAAAAAAATATAGTTTTACGTGGACAACAAATTTGAAACAATTCACACAAATTATATGTTTTAAATCAAATATAATTTTTATATAGGTTCTCTTGACACAATGAAGTTCGAACAAAAGAGTATGACAGCATCTTCAAAGACCAAGATGGTTCAGGAGAACTACAGCGCTAGCGAAGGGGCTGCCACAGAGATCAGTGGGATGCAGAGCTTCCAAGGAAAGGGAGCCAGGACACAGCACCAAAGAATAGCCAGAGAAGAGATGGCGGCATCCCATTCGTCAGCCTTCACCAAGGTAATATAACCTCACATTTCTTTAAAAAATTATCATCCTTGCTTTTACCATCGTATTTTGTCTATTTTACTCATGATTGTGGATTATTGACTATTATTATTTCACTAAGGAAATGAATAGTTCGCATTTTTAATCTTCTGGGCTTTAAAAATCTTTACCAGCGAATCAAATAGTTGGATGAAAATAAAATAAATGTTCCTCAAAATTATATAGCTTAAAAAAGCGCGACTCCACATCGCACATAAAAACTTTTTTGTTGTGCTCTGCGATCACTAATCGTTTTAAATCGCCGGATTATACCAAAATTCTTATAATATCCACTTCCGTTTGTAGTGGCTCCTAAAAAACATACACATTATTATTGTTCAGTTTTGGTACCTACCTGACGGTTTATAATAACTTTCTTTGCTTTATGACCTGTCAATAATTATTATTAGTCACTTTCTTTTATCTGTGAGATGTCAAAAATCAATTTGTATCTAAAACATGACTGCAGTCCATTCCATATTATCGCGTGTTAGTAACTATACTCCCACGGTTAATTAGTGTACTTGAGGTTACTACTACATACCTAGTAATGACATGTCGTGTCTATAACAAGACCTATGTCATATAGTATGGTTATATGTTACCCATCCCTTCAAATAACCTAGAATATTATATGTAATTAAAAAATCAGGCTGACAGTAATTATAACTATTAGGTATATTAATGGAAAGTATTCTTGTCGCATACGTAAGTAATTATGGTATATCATATCACGTTTGATTGGAATAGTGTTTCGCTGAGTCGGTAACTAGACTAACCAATAACCATGTTTAATTTGTATATGTAACCTTATCGCGCATATTATTAGTACCCATATACCCTTTTTCCTTGTTTATGTAAATTTATTTTCTAAAAGAACATAGAATTTTATAAAAATTCGTTGTTTGAAACTAGCCGCGTCATATTCTAAAATCTAGCCAATAAATCCCCTAAAATCCTTGAGAAAAGTATTCAAGGACATTTTAACACGAGATCATTCAACCCTTCTTTGTTCGCCTTTTCCCTCTCCGACTCTGTACTTACTGCGTTTTCGCAACCCTCCCATTGACCCAAACCACAGACTGCGAGAAAAGTGGCGTCTCTCCTCTATGTAGACAATCTACAAAACTATACCTATTTTATCGTAGGTATGTCTGTATCATCTTCTCGGTGAGTCATGTCTTATGGTAGATCTTGTGAGTATTTTTTTATATCTACCTATGTCCGCAAATCTATGTTATTTTTTTGTTAGTTTTGTTGCTAATGTAGTGTAGTTGTATATTATGGTTGATGTGTTCTTTATAAATGTATATGTACAATATTATTGCTATTTTTTGCGGATTGCTTTATACTTTCAAGTACCCCATGACATGATGTATTATGATGACCAGAATCCATTTGTTTGTTTCGAAGTGGATTTACTTATAAGCGCTTTTCATTGAATGGATGAGGCCTAATATACGTTTTTGAGTGTATTTCGAGCCCAATCACGCCATATCAAATAGACATTGCTAATTTGGAAGCAAAATTCGGTTTCACACTTGATTTATATAGAATTAGAATGATACAGCTATGTTATGTAATCTCTCGTTACCGCTACCTATAGAAAATCCATTTGATCAAAAAATAAGATAATATTTTGCATTTATTTAAAATTAAAAAGACCTACCTAAATAAAGTGTCGGGTAGTAGACCAGCTATGTCATCGCATCACACTGAAACCCCAAACTTTATGTTCGATTTTTGTCATCGCTGAACCTTCCAGTTATAATAGAAGTGGTTGGTGGACTAGCGGTTAAGACGCCGGCTTTCGTACTGTTTCATGCGGAGGTCGTGGGTTCGATCCCAGGTGCCGACCATCTTCATCTTTCACGACACAAGCTTTAAGTAGCTTACTGTGAAAGAGTCAAAGAGTGCATTTGTGTTCACTTTGAGTGAGCACAGATTCATTTTTATAAAAAAAAAATTGAAGTGATGTTAGAGAGTAGGTACCTTACCTACGAATTATTCCATGTTCTCGAAGATATTGAAAGTGTTTAAAAAATTCTAAGACAGGATTTTCATAGAAAAAGCAAGACGGGCATCAACTAGTAAATAATGTATTTAACAATTTTAGGACTTCATTACAAGACTTCATTGTCGCAAATTTTTGGTGAACTAATTACAAATGCGTGAAAAATCGGGAGTGTTGGTAAATAACTTTATTATATTCGTCCCTCATGTGACCTCCACCTCGACCACCCCCTTTAGCCACCCTGTAAGCACCACACGGCATCCAGCGCCCCAACTCAGTCTGAACTGAACCGCTCCGTCGTGAGCTCCTTTGGTAGCGCATTGCTATCACTCTGACATGCCGAGAAAACGAAACTCATGGAAGGTACAAGAATTCTAGTAACAAAATATTGATCTGTGATGTTTCCTTGTATCCTGGTCACCTCGGCGAGGCTATGTAGATCCTCTTCAAGAATCGCCATGTCTAGACCTTCGAAAACTTACATCATAGGAAAATTGCGGGTTTGATAATCCGATTAGAGCACTTACAGCTTTTCATGCTAAATTCTGCTTTAAGTATCTATTTCGAACACTTTTCTGCTACTTTTGAAAATGTCACTACACATTTTTATCTAAGTGCTGAATTAATTCAGCTTGAGTTGTATTTTTTGAAAGCACAACGTATATTTTTTTAATCATGATATTATAAATTCTTCGGTTCATAAATTTATTTTAGTTTGAATTTTTTAGAGGCATTTATTTTGTAAAAAAATTCACAATTTTTGGGCTTTTGTGTTTTTATTCACCATTTTGTGCTGTTGTGTTTTTGTCACTACTTATGTTCGATAAAAGGTCTTAATAGACCTTTTTATCGAACATAAGTGTTAATACACCAACACTTTTACAATTAGTTACGTAAACCTTGGCTATAATATTGATTTCCCCCGTCTCTTTAACACATTGTAACTCGAGTTAAGAATAAGTATATTATTTTGCATTTGGAAAATATGTAGAGTTTTCTTTTACGAATTCTTTGTTACAAACCTATGTAGGTAATAGGTACCTACAATAACACGAAATGAGATGGCATTCAAAATATCTTCGCAAAAAAATATAAATTCGTTACTGAACTACCAACTTAGAAAAATCTTCTTTTTTTATAAGCGAACCTACTGCAAATACAAGCTCGATAGCTTATTACAATTAAAGCTTGCAGCGTGAAATAAGATGTGTTCAGTTTTGGGCTCGAACTCACAATCGGATCCGACAAAAAGTGCAAAAGACACTAGAAATTACATAGTCTGTGTTCTGTGTTACAGTTTTGTGTTAGTCTCTAACTGTCACTCTATGTTTCTCTTTCTATTGCTAAGGGTGCGTTTACACCAAATGAACATAGAGCCAGAGCTGGCAATAGAGTATATTTTGTTGATCGCTGATAATAATATGGTCACCAAGGAAATAGCAACTAGAAAGAACCTCAACTCTGGTGCGCGTAATCTGTCATCGCCTTTTTATTAGTTCTTGCTCTTTCATTTGGTGTATACTCACACTGACATCCTTAGAACACGTTCAGTTTAACAATCTTCAAAATCACGTTGAAATATTTAACACCTTTTATAATATAAAATTATGAGTAGGTAGGTACTTGCCTACATATATTTACAGCCCGCGGAACATAATGCTATGTATATATTAGTCGCCTATATGGACCACTACCACTATATGGGCTACCGACGTGTATTGGTAGTACCTAATAGTAAACTATACGTGAGCGCAGATAAAAGAAATAACTGGTCCATGTAAATAGCAACACCACCTATATTAAAAAGGCCTTAGTGCTGGCGGCCATTTTTGGCCTCTCGCGTCATGCCGCCTATGTGTAGACAGATATCATAGCGTACAGGTAAGTACATACAGATATAGAAGAGTGAATGCTGGGCCTCACGCTGTGACGTAGCGCTAAGGCCTTCTTATAAAGGTGGTGTTTATTATGTTTTATCTGAAAAAAATATTAAGATATTTTTTATACATATTTACATAAGATAAAAGTGACCTAAGGGTCACTTTTATCTTATGTAGAAGTGTAAACATTTTTCAGGGAGTCATTTTCGATTATGTAAGATTTGCGCCAAAATCAGAGTTGTGTTGTGTTCATTAACGTTTCTATTGAGTCTCTGCCAAGGGCTTTAGATCACATCTGTTGATAACACTGACATTCGCCTTTCCAAATTATTCTTCATAAACTGGCTCGTCTCTCAACACCAACTTGGTGTTTGAAATAATTATCTTTAAATAACATTACATTTTATAAAAAAAAAATATTGTTATTATTATTCGTATGGCTTCGGCTTTTTTTTCTATTTTAAATTTGTATATTTTTAACTCTAAATGTTGAGGTCAATCTCTGTCAACCACCGCACCGCCCCCGGTGTTGACTTGTGGAGGTCAATCCAATCCCCATGGTATCTCCGCAAAGGGCATTCCTCCACCATGCTGTACCGTCTGTATGGCGGCTCCACATTCGCACTCAGGAGAGTCTCTTTTACCCCACTTCCACATCAGGTAATTAGAGCGCCCTTGTCCCGTCCGTATCCTATTTTGCTGAACCCAGACCTTTCGAGAGAGACTGTAGCCCGGAACTCTTAGTGTAGGCTCTTCTATTATATATTTGTTCCCAAATGTATAATAATAAAAACAAATATATAATAGAAAAAAAATATTGAAAAACATAATACTCAAATCACCCATCTTTGAGGCAAGTAAAAAAAACTTTTGTTCGTTGGGCGATCTGCAAATTATAACTATAACAAACTAGGTGTTTTTCTATAAGCACACATAAAAAACATTGGGTCATTCAAATTCAAATATTAACTATTCTTTTATACAGAATACAATTCTGCATAATATTTTGCTAACATATTCCTTTTAATAGTTGTGGCTGACTGGACGGACGTTGACTTTCTTTCTGAAGGTCAAAGGTTTGACTCCCGGTGACTTCCATATTTCTTTAACAAGACATTCCATTCGTAGGGTAAAAATTGGCAGTTTATTACAAGGCCACGTGCGAAAAAGTAAATACCCGTAATAATCTTACGACATCCCCCTCCTACATAGCTCACGTGATTAGTGGATGACCTCTTTAATCAATATATTGATGGACCAAAAACCCAATCCCGGTTTAACAGAAGAATTTAATTACATTCCATACCGGCTTCTGCGATTAATTGACATTCTGTTGTCAGCTTAACAATCCTTTTTTGGTATGTAGTTTGAAAGTAATGAAAAGTTCATAAATTTTAGTTTTTGATAACCTACTTTTTCTTTTATTTTAGTTTAACCATTTTGTAAACAAATTAAAAATAGGTAGGTAGTTACGTTATATTTTTTTAACCACCATCAACTTTGGCAACCATCGACATTTAAAATATTGGGTACGCAGATTTATGATGGAATTTTTTAGAGCTTTCAGAAATAATTTTTTTAACATTCAAACAAATTATTTTAAACGTATATTTGTTTAACTACAAATTTAAAATCAATATTCATAGTAAGGACTACAGGACAGCGTCTGGCAGGAAAGCTATAGTATAGAATATTCGAAAGTATGGAATGTGGATTTGGAATGTCTCTCCTCGTTCAAAACAGAAAAAGGCGATCGAATCACTTGAATCAGTAACGCATCATTTCGTAGCGTATCCTCTAATAGCCAAATATTCCAACTCCGCCACTGCTCATTGGTTAGGTATGCATGCACGATGCTCCCTGTATCTCGTAGCACTGTAATGTATGAAAAATAACTGAAATACTCACCGTATGTTTACACGGAACAGGGTCAACGCATGCATACTATCCGAACATTACATTTCGTAACAAGCTAATTTGAAATATGTAGTCTATTGTATAATCAGTCGCGTGGTTCGTACGTTTAGCACGGTGTTATTGTCGTTTGCTGTTTTTTTTCTACAAATTTTAATATGGAGATATTTTTATATAACGGTCGATATACGTTCTAATTCAAATTTATCCCGTTCCGAAATAACAAAATATTTTTTATAAAAATTACTTAAACTTAAATATATACCCATATCGGTTGCGAATCCAAAGTGCTTTAAAAAGTAGGTACCGCATTCTTCAAAAACCACTTCAACAAAACTATTCAAGTAATCACTAAGCCAACTTGTAAAAACATGTCATTCTATATTATAAAGTTTTAATTTGAGGCCAGGTTTAGTGATAGGTAAGTCACAAGTGCGATTCTCTTGAAAATATGGATTATATCGGGACTAGATCGTGTTAAGACCGATTCATGAATACCCCTCATGTTTCTAAAGAAATTGGTACGTTGTTATCTTTTTATTTGTTTATCTTCCTGAAAGTCAAGCCACGTATATTACGGGGTGCCTGAAATCAAGAGTGACTAATCCTCAATGAATGTTACGTAGTTGTTTCCTCTTGTAAGATGTTGTGATGATGCTGTCTGTATGTTATGTTTTTGGTGTTTTGCGTCACTGCGAACAGTGTGTGTTTCAGTAGGCGTATCGCCACTGATTTGTCTCATCGCCCAAGGCGAATGGAAATAAACCGAAATGTTTGTGTTGATTTTGGACGAGAGATGCTTCTTTAGTTGTGTGCCGGTTGTTCAAACAGACGTCCATTCCGTCGCGTGTGCGATCCTCTTTAACTTCTTTATTCACACTTGATTTAATCGTGAAAAAATACGTTTTTCTAATGAAGTATAGTAGCAATTCGAAAGATATTCCGGTGAATGGTAAAAAAATGTCCGCTCCTTGGCCGGTGAGAAAGGGAGCGCTTCGCCCCGCTTCTCTCTTGAAGTTGGACTGTCCTGATACACCTGTACCCGTGGTGGACACTCCGGGTACTTGCACTCCGGACTCTAGCCGAACCGTGACTAGTCCCCGCGTGAAAATCACCGAAGTGCCGTTTAGTCCGAAGAGTCAGACGTCCGAGGTGAACAGTCCGAGAATATCTGAGGCGCCGTTCAGTCCAAAAGGTCACTCCGCCGAACCGTCGTTTGTTTCCCGCTGTCAAATTTCGGAGGTGCCTTTCAGCCCGAAAATACATGTGACGGAAGTGCCGTTTAGTCCGAGAGTTCGCTGTGTGCCGGTGCATCTTGACTTATCCGATGGTAGCAGCATGAAATACTCTGTAAGTAGTGTTAAGTAGCACCTCTCTCTACCTACATCTTCGTACCTATTTTCAATTGGTTCACGCCGGTAGCTGATATAAAATTGTAGTCGTGATTGGATATTTGTTTCTCTATAAATAAACCGCCTTTGCTACTTACTTGCCTGAAGCACTCGCGTAGCGCGTCCGTTGGAAAAAATATTCTTGGAATGAATTCAATAGGAAAACTATATTTGAGATTTTTCTTCTGAAACAAATCATCGTTTGACGGTATCGTATACCTACTAACTACGGTTGTGCTCTCCATTCTCCATAGATAATGATATTATGCGTAGCGTGTGATAAAACATAATATACGAGTAGGTACCTATAGTATGGGTTTTCTTTGAGGGTTTAACTAAAATTCTCGCATTTCATTCCATTTTAATACTGGTTTTAGATTTGTTTGTTTCTTGATGCCAGAAGTTCTATTTCCCAGTGTTCCTTATGAAATTTTGGGATGCTTAATCAATGCATTTGTATGAAAAAAAAATATGGTAGGTATAACATTTTTGTAATGCATTTATGCAGATGCTATTTTCTATTAATTTATTTTGATAATCTAAGTAGGTCGGTGTTATGTTCAACTGACTGCGCTTCCCTAAACAAAAAGTAATTCACACAGTCAATTTCCCTCAAACATAGAGAGGGTTTTCGCATCAAAGTCCCTAAACGAAAACATAGAGAGAGTTTTCGCAGTCAATTTCCCTAAAGTATAATATAATTTCGCTGTTAAATTCTCTTACACATAGATACCTAATATATTCGCAGTCAATTTCCCTTAAACATAGAGATATTTTTTCGCAGTGAAATTCCCTAAAACATATAAAGAGATAAAGATATTTTTCGCCGTCAATTTCCCTACTAAAGATTTTCGCAGTCGATTTCCTTAAAACATAAGAGATTTTCGCACTCAATATATATTTTTTTAAATTTTATATTAGGCTGACACAGGATGCAGTGATTTCGGTCAATTTAATTTATTCAACTTGTTAACTAGATATTGAGTTTTTAAAAATATTGATCCCAAAAATAGTGAAATATACTTAATATCATAATAACAAAATTAAAGTAAGAGTGTTTGCATTCCATAAATACGAAGACATTACAGTGTTATGGTGCATATAAACCAAACGAACATAGATATAACCAGAGATGGAAAATAGAGTATATTTTCTTGATCGTTGATATGGTCACTGGAATTGACCTACCTTTAATTTCGGTCAAAAATACTTGTAATAAATTTTCATTATCATAAATCACTAAATTATTGTGAGTAGAATTGCAGCAAAAAAAAATAGTTAAATTGAAACTGCTACAAACTAAAATCAAACCATATTAGTCATACTACTTTTAAGAATTGTATAAGTACTTATTGTAATTTCTAATCGTAATGAGATGAGTAGTGCTTGTTAAATAAGTTATACATAGTAGATGGCAATTAATTGATTGAGTATTATTCATAGTTTAGAGTGAAGAATGATCCAGTCACTATAAAAGCGAATGGGTTAATATTTATAACCATATTCCTCTGGTAATAGAAAGATAAAGAATCATATTCATCTCTCTTATCAAACCCCATTAGATTGAAAGAGACCCAGATATTCTGTTAAGTATACTTAGGATTTTCTCTCAACACACACAATCTATTTAATCTCCGTGCTCCGTGTATTCAAATCAGTCTTTGATAAGCATCTAAACAGTCGACAACGAGCATAAAGTGAAATGGTATAATACCTTGTTTCTACAAATTTGCCTTTTACTGATGTTCGGAGAATAAATTTGTTATTTCTTTTCCAGGAGCAGAGAAGTCAAGAAGCCTTAATGGTGGACTCTTTCAGCAGCCAACAAGCAGCAACATCCAGCACCAGTAGCATCGCTCAGCAGCAAGCCAGGCAAACTATGACCAGTGGTGTGTTCAGTAGTCAAGAAAAGCACATGGCACAGTCCAATATTTCAATCACAAGCAGCAAAAATGTCTCTACTAAATCTAGTGTAATGTCTTCAGCTTCACAGGTTTGTTAAAAATATTTGATGTAATAATAATTGATTCCTTGTTTTTTTTTTATCCAAATTTGTCAATATTAACTTTATTATTACTTTGATTTAGATTGGTCAGCTTGTAAATGGAACAATAGCAGCCAGCGAAGAAGATCTGTCAAACATGAAGTTTGACGATATTGATAGGCTATCTGCACAATCCAGTCCTAAAGAAGTTGAAACGGCTAAAGCTAAATATTCAGCGATGATGGATGTATTTATTAAAAAGCTTCGAGAATATCACGCAGGAGAAGTTGATATAAAACGAGCCACCAATAATTTGAACAAAGTAAACGAAATGATAAAAAGAGCATGGGCTGTGCCGAAGTATGGACACGAACTTGGATATTCATTATGTAATGTGTTGAGGAATAGTGGAGGCTTAGATTTACTCATTACCAATTGTGTGGAAGACAACGATGAATTGCAGTTTTCTTCAGCTCAACTTTTAGAACAATGTCTTACAACAGAAAACCGTGCACATGTGGTAGATCATGGACTGGAAAAGGTAGTGACCGCAGCCTGTAGATGTACAAACAAAACTAACTCCGTTGAACACTCAAGAGTGGGCACTGGCATATTAGAGCATTTATTCAAACATAGTGAGGAGACCTGTAGCGATGTCATCAGGCTGGGTGGTTTAGATGCTGTGTTATTCGAATGTAGGAAAAACGATGTAGAAATTTTACGGCATTGTGCCGGAGCATTAGCAAACTTGTCATTGTATGGTGGAGCAGAAAATCAAGAAGCTATGATAAATAGGAAAGTTCCCATGTGGTTGTTCCCACTTGCTCTTCATAATGATGACAACATCAAGTACTATGCCTGTCTAGCCATTGCTGTGCTTGTGGCTAATAGTGAAATCGAGGCAGCTGTGTTAAAGTCAGGAACATTAGATTTAGTAGAACCATTCGTCACATCTCATAATCCTTCAGAATTTGCCAGATCTAATTTAGCTCATGCCCATGGCCAAAGCAAAAATTGGCTTCAAAGATTAGTTCCAGTTTTGAGTTCAAAGAGGGAAGAAGCTCGTAATCTAGCTGCTTTTCATTTCTGTATGGAGGCTGGCATAAAGAAACAGCAAGGCAACACAGACATATTCAGAAACATTGGCGCTATTGAGCCATTGAAAGTTGTAGCCAGCTGCCCCAGTGCTGTAGCCTCCAAATATGCTGCAAGAGCTTTAAGATTAATTGGTGAAGAGATTCCTCATAAACTATCGCAACAAGTTCCTCTATGGTCAACAGACGACGTCAAAGAATGGGTGAAACAAATTGGTTTCTCTGAATATGCTACTAGCTTTTTGGACAGTAGAGTAGATGGAGACTTATTATTGCAGCTAACTGAAGACAACCTTCAAAATGATATTGGATTATGTAATGGAATCAAAAGACGAAGGTATGGACCAAAATTATAACATTATTTGTCAGTTATTATACTATAGTTATTAGTTATTGTAATGATTTAATATTTTTTTAGATTCGTAAGAGAGCTTCAAAATTTGAAGAAGATGGCTGATTATAGCTCCAAAGATGCTGGCAATTTGCATACGTTTTTACAAAGCATTGGTATAGAATATGGCACCTACACTTATCCCATGATAAACGCTGGGGTGGACAAAGAAACAATTAAGTTGCTAACTGACGAACAATTAGAGACTGAATGTTGCATCACAAATAGCATCCATCGGCAGAGAATACTCAACACAATTAGAGGTAAACAAAATGATATTATTATTATTTAAAATAATGTTATTTCTCCGAGTAGACTAATTATTAGATAGTTTGGAATTAGTTACTAAAGATAAAGCAGTATATTATTTTTTCACATGCCTTCCAAATTCAGAATTCAAAAGGAGAGGAAAGTTGTAAGTACATAAATATAATTGAATTTGTATTTCAGCAATTGAAAACAACTTATCAAGCATAAGCGCCGAGTGCTTAGACAAATCGCTCGATGTATTTGTGAGTTACCGCAGATCTAATGGTTCGCAATTGGCTAGTCTTTTGAAAGTCCATCTCCAACTCAGAGGCTTCTCCGTATTTATCGATGTTGAAAGATTAGAGGCTGGGAAGTTCGACAACAATCTCTTGCAGAGTATTAGACAAGCTAAACACTTCCTTTTGGTGCTCACTCCCAAAGCTCTGGACAGGTGTATCAATGATAGTGAATGCAAGGATTGGATCCATCGTGTAAGTCCAAGTTTTTTTAACAATACACTTGATCTTTCACTTCATGAAAATGACCATTTTGTTTATTGGTCTGTTTCTTTTGTAGGAAATTGTTGCAGCTCTAGAATCCCGATGCAATATAATACCAATTATTGATAATTTCCAATGGCCAGAAACAGAGCAATTACCAGAAGATATGAGGCAGGTGTGTCATTTTAATGGAGTCAGATGGATACACGACTATCAAGATGCCTGTGTGGACAAATTAGAAAGGTAGAAAATCCCTTTTTCCGAATTAATTTATTTTTATAAATTGTATAGAAAACTGTCTAATATAACAGCTGGATTCGAACTCAACAAAAATTTGTAAAATATGCCAAACTGTGGTATTATTGTCCACTAATACTGCCTAATATGTCAATAGTGAAAGAAACTGTACAATAACATTTAGATTAACATAGAAATTTTTAACACTCACTAGTGTCACTCACTCACCGATGAACAAGGGATCTTGGTCAGCCATTCTTCACTTTTCAGCTCCTCCAGAGCCAACCTTCAAATAGAAAAAAAACATGCTGATTAAATAATACGCCACGAAATAAAACTTGGGTTCAAACAGGGAAAAAAGTAATTGACATATCTTGGACTGAAGTCAACTGTAATAAAATGGCCGCCAACGGTATTGTTCAGTCTGTGTTCCCATAGTAACAACAGCCTTTTATGTTGTTACCATAGGAACACCAAATGAATGATACTGTTGGTGGCTATTCTATTGCACTTGGCTTCAGTCACTGGTCAAAGACCAGTTTTATTTTCTGACTATATATATATACCTACTATATATTTTCCACCTTTTTAAGGTTTTTTAGAATTACACAAAGAGGGTGGAGATAAATATGACTAACCAAAGCCACAGAGAATAATAAACTAAATAATATAACAGAAACAAACCAACAATGTGTGTTGCCAGTGTACAAAACTAACATTAATTGTTAACAAAATGTTTGAAACAGCATCTCTAAAAAACCCAAAGAGTTGAGTATCTGCAGTTAAAGATAAAATAAATTTTGCAAATTTTGAAAAATACTATTATTACTTATAATTAGTTATTTAGATAGAATTTTTTTGGTTTCTTATTAATGACAAAGAGCTATTTCAGCTCCTTGATGACACAAAATGTAACTTAAAGAGTATTTCAACATTTAATTGGTTTATGATTGAAAATTGTCAAAAAAATTATTGAGAAAAGACAAAGTACCGAGTTTTTTTTTACCCTACTACTCACCCAAATAACCTGAACTATTCATAGGCTCATTGAGGATAAAAGATTCTAAAATTTATCAAAAATAATTTGAAAAAAAAAGATTGATACCTGTCACTACTTTTGTTTATCTTAAGATAGACCATTGTTACATAAAAATTAATGAAAAATAAATTTTCGGTCATGTTTAGAAAACCTTTAACATCACACTTGTTGTTTCAACTTGCACTTAGCACAATTGCCAAATGGTTGGCAGCCAGCGGTTCCGTCGCCGACTTTCGTTTCACACTGTTTCGTATTGGAGATAATGGGTTTGATCCCAGGTGCCAAACATCTTCCTCTTTCATGACACAAGCTTTTAGAAGCTTACTATGAATAATTCAGAGTGTATTTGTGTTCACTTTGAGTGGGTACAGATTCATTTATTCAATAAAATAATAATAGTTTCAAATTGATATCACTCTAGCTTTAGGTATTATAATAATAAACACTTTATTGGGTAAAAATATAGGTTCATAATTAACCAAAATTGGCAGGCTTATTGCCTAGGGCAATTTCTTCCAACCAACCTATAAGGGTGTGGGATATCAGCTTTACTTTTTTAAGGGTCTTCTTTTAAGTTCTGCACCACCATTGTGAGCGAGGGACCACAAACTTGCTAATATCTTTCAAGTTAAATCATGCTATGCAAGAAATTTTTCTGAACTGATTTTCGACTCAACTTAATAAGTTATTAACAAATCTCTTATGATTAAGGAATAATTTGTTGAATATTTTCAACAATTTATTTTCTTCTGTTAGATTGTTTCTCAATTGTTTTTAAATGGATTTACCTAGGATTGTTGGTTGGATGATTCTCGGCATTAACTGAATAAAAAATTGAAGTCATTCATTTTATTGTTAAAGGTTCATGAGAGGGGATGTCAAGGATGGCTTTCTGGGGCGAAGTCCATTAGTGGGTGCAAAGGAAGGCAGTACAGCACCATCTACACCCGCTACATTGGCTAGACCACCCACATACCAAAGAATGACATCTTCAGATAGTGGTAAAGGCAGTGAAAAAGATCAAAACGGGAGGACAGAATGACTAGATGGACCCTCAGGACATGCGGCCAAAATCCCAAGGTATGATATCATATTTTTATTATATTATGTACTAGAAAATAATATTGCAATTCTAAACCATCCCTTAACAGAGATAAAGATTTATGTTGCACTTTGACTTGGTTGAAAATATTCTAATTCGCTAATTTTTCACAGGTTGCGCAAGTCATCACATCCATCTTTGTGGTGGACAAGATTAGGAGGTGCTCCGCCACCTTCTTTACCACGTCCGCCTCGTTACAACTCACGCGCACGATCTTTAGACCGCACTGCCCTGGCCTCGGAACCTGCATCTTGCCAAATACTCTCTGCTAACACACCGCATTCATCACAGCCTAGGAATAGCACTATGAGCTCAGCACCAAATCATAAATCAAAAAGTTGTGAAAACATTTTAGAAAATTCCGAACAAGACGCTTTAGACGAGTACACAAATTTAACAGAAAATAGTGTAAGTGATAATATGAAGCATGAAATAAGAAATTGTAGTCCTTTATTGGCAAAAAGCTGTGATAATGAGTTGGATTGCTTAGACGAGGAAGAAGTAAGCGATCATCAACCCGATGTACCAAGAAGAACAAAAAGTTGCGAAGGATTGTTGGAAGCATCTTCTCCCACGCAGTCCTCCTCGCTCTCTTTAGCTTCAGACACACAAAGTGACACTGTAAAAAAGAAAAATTTTATGGACAGATGTGTGCACAAAGTCAGATCTCTAGTTTTGAAGAAATGAAGTGAACCGATTGCTATTCGTTTTAGTATGGTAGTTGGCAGCAGTGTTTGTTATATTTATTTATTTTATGTTTAAATTATGTACTAGAACTGTGAAGTATTTTTTATTATTGTTTTATACCGGGAAGTATTTTATAAATACAGTTCCCATGATTAGGTTTTATTAATTGGACAATTATTATTATGTATTCGAATTTGACAAATGAATGAATGTTGAAAGCTTTTTATTTAATGAGAATGATATGTGATGACTGATTGAAAAAATGCTTTCGAATAATTGATACTCCCTCCATTCCAAATGAATTTCTATGTAACTTTATTATATTTAATGTTTTTGTAAAATATTGTGATTCAGATTTTTTTTTAATTTATGTAAACTACATTTTTGTAATTAAATGACGATAATGCAATCGAACTTGGTAGCATTATGAATTTGACACAAAAAAACTCTTTGTTTCTTTTATCAATCTTTATAATTTTATTGGTTTAAATAACAAATTAGATGTTTAACTTTTGTGATGATAGTCGACGGTTTAAACTGAAAGAATGTGTTTAGTGTGGTAGCTAAATTGTATTTCTGAACCCAGATGTGCCAGGTTCGACTGTGTTATATCATATCACAAAGAGCATGTGTGTAAATTTTGGAAAAAAAAACCATGGAAGCAGCTACAAACAACTATTTTTGCCTTTTAATGTATTCACTTATTGTTATAAGTACCTATCTGACTAGTTTTATACATGTAGATCTAGCTTTAAAACACATGAATTTATATTCTTCAAGGCAAATATGTGATGTACCACTATTTTATGAAAATAAATATTTTTAAATATCTCTTTATTTATTCAATTATTAACCAATTTCGATTCATTACACATAGTCACTAAAATAATATTTATACGTTGAAATGAAGTACACAACTGCGTATGGTGGGCGAGAATGGGTTAAAATCACTGTATATGACACAGAGCAATTAGCTAGTGGAAGAGTTGCAATGGTTCATTTTCAGAAATGCAAAACAGGGGATTTATCTTTTCTTACTAAAAGATCTAGATTTCACTGTCACAGTTCCAATCTCACACTGAAATGGCTGTAAATGAGAAAGTGTATATCTCAGCCTACATGTGCTCCTATAAAGGTTCGTCTCAGAATTTTGACAGCTATTTTAAATGAATATCAATACAAATTTTATACATAAGGGATCAAATTAAGAAAATACTAAATATTATAGCTGCTTTTTGAGAAAGATTTCTATGGCATCCAATGGTGGATAAACATTACGTGCAAGCTGCAACTTTGTTCATAAATTAAAAGTTTCCCTGACACTCCAAGACACTCGTTACTTTTGTGAACCTCATAAGAGTTCCAATCGGCTTCTAAATCTAAAGGAAAAACCTTATTATCATATCTGGGGACCCCTATCCTTTACAGGTTCTTGACAGTTTGAATCTCAATCCACGCACCCATATTTCGGAGCCAAAACATGAGCTGTCTTCTACCCACCACATGGCTTTCTCTGATGGTCACCCGCAGAAACAAGCGACTATTTACCCCCGAGCACATTTGAAACTTGATACTGAAACAACACTACTGTATAGAGAAAGCAATAGATAGCTAAACAGAAAATGCAGCAAATAAATACAAAGTAATAATACAGGAGGCGCCGGATATTGTGATCACACGTTTGTCCGGTGTGTTTTGATTCTATTAACCGGCGGCCATATAGAATACACGTACTTAGTACACACCTACATATATTTCACACAAACATAGGTACCTACGCAGTATATACCTAAGAAAGGTTTTTTATGTCAAAAAAATCGTAAACAAATCGAAACAAAAGAGAGTCTGTCCACCTACATCACAAGCAAGTGTTTCACGCCTTTAAAACATCTGGGAGATTTGCTCTTTCCAAAACTAAAATGTCATCTGTCAGTCATAGCGCACGTTAAAAGTGCTCACCGTTATTCGGTCTTTTATCTTTTTGCCTGTTCCAGGGTTCGTATTTTTTATAACCATACAATAAACAAACACACGCACAGCTGGAAACAGTTCAAAACTGACCTCGACTGAGCTATAAATGTTTTCTAGTGCGGAATTTGTCTATTGAGTCGAAATTGAAAAAAACAATGTGCATGCCAGCGGCTAAAATATAAGAAAGTGTTCTAAATGTTTGGAACAATTGATTCTATTTACCAAAAATGTGATTCTATTATCCGATAGAAATTGTATGAAACCCTTTATTTTGAATCGGAACTTGGACTTTTGATTCTATAAAGCGGCTGATTCTATTAACCAGTGATCACAATATCCGGCGCCTACTGTAATTACAAGATAAAAAGAATATTTGAAATTTTCTATTGAGTCATATAAACTTATTAACAGTGTACATAATTTACCTATACTCCCTTTGCATAGGGAGGTGATAAGAGCTCTTGACTGCACTCCATCCTGCCTAGTTGCAATTATCCACTCCATCCTCCCCACCATGTCCAAATCCCTCAAATCTGCTTTGAAGAACAGAACATGGACCAATAATTGTCATTCGGCATCCTTAACCATGTCCACCTTCTACATAATATATATAAATACTTGAATTTGATCCAAGTTCCACCTTAAACCACCTTCGCAGAAAATGAACTCAATTCTGCTTAAAGCATATCCATAGCTCCCTTATCCAATGGCCAATCATTTCTTACTGGGTTATTATTTTTAGCACAATTCAATGCGGAACATCTGCCCAGATTTAATGTGACTAGTTGACGAGCAAAAACTCCTTACCCACTGTTGGGATGTGATTTGAATTTTGGTCACCACTGAACAAATTTTTAACACATTTGAAAAGTGATCAATTTTGATCAATAAACAAAATTTGTAACACTGTAACTAAATAAAAATTAAGTGTGACCACCGTGCAACATTCAAATTTTCAAGCTATGCGATGGATGTAAGTATAAATGTAACGATAATGCATCTTTATAGTATTCTAAGCTACTCTAAAAGTTTCAATATAACAAACTCACAATTAAACAAACATAGAAGTTGATAATTTATAAAACGACTTGTTGGGTTGTAAAATTGGAAGACCGAGGTAGAGGACAGGGTTGTCTGGAGGTCAAGGTTACAATTCGGCTGTAGCGCCATCCAAAAATGTGTAAACGGCAAGAAAGGTTTTGAAATTATACATGATATGGAAAATAGTTCATTATAATTTATTATACAAAAGATATTTACAAAATAACAACACAATAGAGAGAAATTTACTAAACTTTAATAGAAATGTAAAACGAACATTGACTACATCCCACCAAACATTCCGGAGGGACCACATCATTTTTACAGACCATAAATTCCCCACCACACCTACAGTTATAAAAATATAAATTATCTTGGACATGTAAGTCATCCATATTCACCGTTTCATATATTGGAGGCTTGGAAGAAATCTCTAGACGTTTCAGTGCCTCATCATACTCTCTTCTAGCTTCTGGGTCTTTTAAGACATTCCATGCTTCGTTAATTTTTTGGAAACTTTTGCAATGTTCACTTTCATAATTTTTTCTTTTGTCTGGATGATATTTTAATATAAGCTCTTGATATTTCAATTTTATTTCATTTGTGGAACTATAAGGCGAACATTCTAATATAGAATAATGGTCTTCCATTTCATCTGAAAAGATATTATATCTAAATTGATAACTAAAAATAGTTCATTATAGAATTCCCCACTAATCCATGATTTTACTATCCAATTTTTTAAATTGTATTGCACATGGCGTGGGAAGAGGTCATTAAGGCCCTGGAAGATCAAGCGCGGTGGAGGGCTCTTTTTGCCTCTCTATGCCGCTTAGTTGTTAGTTGGATCACAAAAGGAGAATTTTATGTATTATTTTGGCAATACTCCCAAGATAGTTCCGCAATGGCAATCCTCCGAAATTACCTATCGTTTTAGCCACCAATGGATATAAGTCACAAAATTAACTTACATTGCAACAGGAAGATCAAGTTTCAAATTTTTAAATTATCTTTTTGACGACATGTATGCCTTACTTATCAAAGAACTTTTATTTGTCGAAAGAAAAACTGTCAACTGTCATGCAATATCCCACTGTCATTTTTCTTCTTCTTTTGATCTGGCCTATCAACCCTAAAATAAATCTGAGTAGAGCGTTATTAACCAAATATATTTTTTTCATTATTATTTATCTAAATATTGATCAAATTTAATAGGGTTTTTCTTATATGGACGAGAAAATTATTATATAAATCAATCAAACCTCCCTTGAATAATAATAAAAAAAAACAGAACTGTACAGCGCTGTTTTGTGGTGTAATACCACCTCAAGGGCACTTTTTTAAAAGTAATTATTGATACTTAGGGGGCATAAGGAGAGAACAAGAGCTCTCCATTGCTCCCTATCTTGCTTAATGTTTGTGACTTCCTCCCACACCATGCATGTCCAAATCCCTTAACCCTGCTTTGAAGGTGCGGTACGTAGTATGAGAGGATCTTTGTGGTCTTCAGGACCCTAATGGGAGGAAGAAATAAATGCTCTCTTCGGCCAGCTGTCATTCGGCTTTTTAAAACATATTATGTCCCAGCCTGGCAAGTCCATTTCCACTCCAAAACAATAGAAGTGATGGGGTGATGCTGGATGCACCGGCGTATACGGGTGTAAAGTCGATGTTTAGAGACCTCTAGTGCTGCGCTCCACGAAGCTATCTGACATTTCAAATCCCATACAAATTCCCATTCAAATGAAAGTCGATGTTTAGAGACCTCTAGCGCTGCGCTCCACGAAGCTATCTGACATTTCAAATCCCATACAAATGAAATTCGGCTTTTTGTTTATTTTTTTTCAGACACAAACGACGTTGCTAAGATGTTTTTTGCCCCTGTTTGTTTCCATTACAATGGCTAGCATTAATACTATTTTTTTGGTCTCTCTATGAAACGTTTTTATTTTTTGTGGAACTGATTTTATACAAAATGTATGGAGGATTGGAGCGCGAAGCTGTCAAATTTGGACAAATGACGTTACACTTTACACACGTATAGCGTCGTTCATGATGCGGTGGTAACATCTTATACCCAAATTTCCCCTGTGGCAATTACGTATGCGAGAATGAGAGGGTGCAGAGGACAATAATTTTGTTGTTAGATTTTTTCAAAAATGGCGTCGCATGAAATTCGTTCCATACTAACTTTAATATTATAATTTGCATTATTTCTTATCCATTTTTCAACATTTTATTAGTTATTCTGTTATCCGGAGTGGAGAAGAATCCGATAAATCACACATCGGAAGAATCTGTTGAGCCAATCTCGAGTTATAAAGTGTTCGCACTAACCCGACTTTCATTTATATTAGAGATGGAATGTTAACATTGGAGAACCTTGATCTTTTTTTATTTCTATAATTCCACTCATAAGTCACAATTGAGTGATTAATCTTAAACTGAAAATCTTGATCTTGAACATGAGCAATTTTGTATAGGCTCCCATACTACAAAGAATTTACTCCATTCCCCGGATCACGTGACCTCCCACAGCTCAACTATTCACATTTCTAATCCATAGATTGATAAGTTGGTATTTTCAGTGTGGCCTTGGATTAGTTGTATGCTTGGATGAATCTATGGAATCTATATAATAATTCCTCCAAGGTTGTATGCTAACATGGCAATACAATTATGACAGTTGAGTCATTATGTCAAATCTAGTGTCACGAACGGCTGATGTAACGATGGGAGCTAGAATCAAAAAATGTTGACTGTTGCATGTAATGGTGTGAATTTTATTGATATTGTGTTATAAAATCTATAATAATATAGAAAAATATGACTTTTGCAGCATCTTGTAGATATTTAAATCACTCACTTATTGTGGCATCTGGAATACCCAATCTTAAAAATTATATGTAAGTGTGTTTTGTAATCTGTTAGTCATTAGTTCAATGTTTTTATTTCAAGGTCCTAATATTAATAGATTTTGCAGGCCAGTTTTACTACAATGCTCTTGTACTTGTATAAACAATCACAAAGTTATCCGTAGGACTATATTTAATGGCAGCAATAAGAAAGAATATCATGGAAGAAAACTTGTTGGGTAAGATAATTTCATTAGATATTATTTGTTTTCAAACACCAATTGATTCAATGATTGTATCAAACAGTTTTTACTAAAAATGACATTGGTGGGAGCCAGGAAGAGGCACTGTCACTCTGCAAGAAGTCTCTGGAGGCGAGGCACAATAAGAAGCAGCGCTCCATGGATGAATTGAAGGATATCACTATAGATCTAATTTGGGCGCATATGGTCCCTTGACCCTATTTATATAAAAAAATGGATTAGTGATTTATAAAAATAGCTGAAGAAATTTTCTTTTTTTTTCACTATTTGTACCATAAAATTAAGACATATTGTTTGTTATTTTTAGGTATTCATCTGACCAACTGTTTAATGTGGTCCAGGACGTTGAAAACTATTATAAATTCGTACCATGGTGTAAAAAATCATTAGTGAGATCAAGAACTGAATCACACCTCAGAGCAGATTTAGTTGTGGGATTCCCGCCAATAATCGAGAGGTATACTTCAGATGTATTACTTGTCCGACCTTACCTAGTCAAAGCCGAGTGCAGAGACGGAAGATTATTCAACTACCTTATGACATTGTGGAGACTCAGTCCTGGTCTTCAAAACCAGCCCAATTCTTGTTTATTAGACTTTAGAGTAATGTTTGAATTCAAATCTGTGTTTCATTCCCATTTGGCAAATTTATTTTTTGATCAGGTCGTCCTTCAAATGCAAGGAGCTTTCATAAAAGAAGCTGGAAAGCGCTTTGGACGACCGAGTATTCCAATGCAAATATTAGAAACTAATCAAAGTAAGGTCAGGAGTTGACAAAGAGTAACATGTTATAGTTTAAATGATGGAATTTCTACTTCGGGTCACATGTCAATAATATGAATTGTAAAAAAAAAAACTCTGCTTTTAAAAGGTATTTTACTTATCATTGTTTAAATTGCATTTAGATTTTGAGTTGGCTGTGAAGTCAAGTTTCTTATTTTATTCTAAAGCCAATGGATGTCAAACTTGAAATTTAAGTATTTTATTTATTTATACATTGAGCGATTTAAAAAAAAATATGTACATTTCAAGTTACAAACATCAACATACAGAGGGCGAGCTTACCGCAAGAAAGTTGCAGTCTCTAACAACTAACTCAAGTATAATGTTTACAAATTAGTTAAAATCAGATAAAATGTAATGCAGTCTTAATGAAAGATGAACAAAGAATTAAAAGGGTCATGTTTTTTAAAAATTCTTCGACCCTGTGTGATGTAATAATTTGTGAAATATTATTTTAAGTTTTTTTTCATGTTATTGTATTGTTTCCATTATGGAGATGAAATGTTATTAATGAAACATTATTTATTTTAGTGCTAATAAATAAATGTTGATGTGATTCGGACACCCGTGTTTCCATCGCTCAACAACCTTATGAAATCGCTTCTGTTTAAGAAGGTTCTTCCATCTTTTTTTTTAATGTGGCAATTCACTCCAAAACCTAAATCATTCTAGGTGAAAGTTAAAACATAAACAAAAATAGGTATATTCATAACTTCGTAGTGGGTGATGAATGTTTTAGTTGCATAAGGTCTTCGAGAAGGTTTGAAATCTATTTTTTCTAATTATTTTCAAGGATTTTACAAACTTATGCAAAGGCTACTTGATCTTAAGAATTAAATTAATTCAAAACCTGGTCATTGCAGTCAATGAAATGCTTTATCGTATTTGGTTGATAAAGCATTTTATTCTGTTGACGAAATGATAAATGAATAATTTGTTTATTTACATTTACTGAGAATAAAAATTTATTATGTGTACCTATATATTATTGTAAATCTTGATGAAACTTATACCCAGTCCAGTGTAGATTTGTAATCATCTGTGCATGGTGGATTTTTGTTGCTTTTTTTGTCGTTGGTTATATGAACTTGAAATAAGTAGGTATAATTGAGATGAGTCTTAAGTGCCTGTTTGGGTCAGTGGAGATAGAAATAAAATATGAACAAAAGGGAAACAGAGCCCTTAGCAAAGTGTAACTTTGCATTATGATAATATGGAGTTTTTCTCGTGAAGTCACATTAAAGTTCGTAATCGCAATGTTACACTTGGCTTAATCCGAAATGCAGTAAGTGTCACTCGTAAGGAAATGATACTACATAAATATAAAAAGTACTTTATTTGGTAGTTAAAAATTATCCTTATAGTTAAAATAAGTTACATTTGTCCACATTGCGATATGGTGACAGGTATTTTGGGTTTGTTATTTGGTCCTGTGGGAACATTCTCTATTTTCCTCATAACTAGTAAACCATCTATCACTCTACCAAACACAACATGTTTATTATCTAAGAAATTACACTTGGCACAAGTAATAAAGAATTGGCATCCATTTGTGTCTTTACCACTGTTTGCCATTGAAAGTAGTCCTGGGGAATCGTGTTTTAAAACGAAATTCTCATCAGCGAATGTACTACCACCATATATGCTCATGACTCCAGTTCCGTCACCCTAAAACAAAAATCAAACAACTAAAAATGATGATCGTACAACAGTGAATTTAAGACGATTTTTCACAAATATAAAACTATTTTTTAAGTGAAGATATACTATGGTAAAAGTAGATATTGTGATAATCTACCAACCAGCTCAGTGGAGGATAAAATGCAGGCAGCTTACAGCTGCTTCTAAGAAGAAGCTATTTTACTTGTAGCCCAATGCTGTTCTAAGAAAGTAAGTGTTGAGAGACAGGCAGAAGAAAATTATCTCTCTAAGAAAATAGCACTGTTCTATGGAATTTGGAATGCATATAATAGGGCATAGAGAAGTGGGTAAGAAAGTTATTATTTGAAGGTTAATCATACAGATATTTTATTTTGGAAAAGATGGCAATACAGCACCAAATTACAAACTAACATGTAAAATTATCTTCAATATTCCAATGATATGTAAAAAAGACATTTATTTTTAAGATGGAAAATTTTAACCCCAAATTAATAAAGTGTAGACAACCCATTTCATAGCTTTTTAAATTTGAGAGATGAGAGGTTTTTCTCATGATGAAAGAAATATTAAAATGTCTCACAAAGACCAAGTAACTGGAAAAAATGTTAAAGTAAAAATGATCCCACAACGTTCACCTTTCAAAATACAGTTTTGTTTAAGCAGATTTTTATTCTTATTAATATACACATCAAACCTATTCTTGTATATTCAGATGATGTAACTACTTGGTGACGCATGTAATGATACACAATATTCAGTACCAATTTACTATTAACTAGACTGAAGAAGATGTTTGATTTTCGAAAACTGGTCATAGAAATAAAATTGTAGAAAAAAAACAAAAACTTTGCATTATACGTTTTGTTCACGCATCGTATATTTCTCTCCGTGACCACCTCTTCACAGAAATATATATAGTCGTATGGTTAAAAGGCGCAAGTCAAAATTATAAAAACAATTTAAATCCCTCAGCCAATTCTTGGCGTCGGTCGTCAGCAAATAGATAATATAATAATGTTTGACATAGGTTTCTTGAATATGAATATTATAAGAGAAATCCATTGCAGCTTTCTGGATTTTGCCCCACTCTCCCCCAGCGAGGGCTATCTTTCTTTGTTTAGGTCTTGCATAAGTTTTAAGCCTGTCTCCAATACTTACCCAAAATTGTCTATTACAACTCTCCTACTACTAGCAATTGTAGCGTAGTTTACTAGTGCAGGTTATGTAAGTATACGAAAAAAAAAATATTTTAAAGGATAAAACTAACGTTGACAAAGTCTCCTCCTTGAATCATAAAGTCTTTGATCACCCTGTGGAATATGGCCCCTTTGAATCCCAATGGTACACCATCTCTTCTATATTCTCCGGTACAAAACTCTCTGAAATTCTCACTTGTTTTTGGTACAACATCGGCAAATAATTCAAATATCATTCGTCCTATTTCCTGTAAAATCAAATCGTCATATTTTTTAGTAGAGGTCTCATTTTATTCCTATGCAAACTAACACTATGTGAGAACTTAAAAAGTAAAGCTGCAATAAATATAACTAGCAATGTCATTAAACTTAAAGAAGTCATGAACATGTCATTTTATGTTTCCTCATTAAATTCGAAAAATGTTTTATAAAAACAATAAAGAAATCTATAACACAATAAAGTCAAATTGACGATAGGAAATTCCAAAGAAAAATCTCTTGAGATGGACTTCCAGAAAGAATTTCTCATTGAAAATCACCACAATTAAGCTTTTTAAAATAATTACAGGTGAAGGTAATAGAAAAAAATATCCACAAGTATCGTGTGAGTTATAATTGAGCAAATTAACTTGATAATTGACGTCTTACTTCAAATAAAAATTAAAGTAAATATAAACATAACCTAAACTTGTTTATTAATTTGCGAATACTAGCGGATAGTTTGCATATCTGCAACTAATCATTTCAACGAAGCATTTTAAAGGCAAAGCATAACTTACCGTGGTACCGACTGTTATATCGAAAAATACAACAGGATTATTTGGATTTCTCAGTTGAGATTGTATTTGATTCCAAGTAGGCATACTAAATTATTATATTTTATTTTCCTCAATGAAACTAACTTAAACGGTAGAGAAATGAGTTTAGTAATATTTATAATTGGAATTCAAATGCTTACGGACTTTTTTCACAAAATATACACAACTTTACTGTTTGGATTTGTTCGGAATTTGATGTTGATGGTTGACCGGTAATGACATTGACAGCATATTATTTTTATATTTATTTTTCTTTGCAACCATAAACAACTATTGTTTCTAACAGTTTCTAACGAGATAAAAAAAATGAAAATAATGATGAAAATCTTTTGTTGCGTTTTTTAATGTCAAGTATTTTATATATCGGAACACCTTAAATACATTTTATTTAATCTTAACTGGATTACAAGACAAAACATCATAATCAACCAAATTCAAAAGAATCTGATTTATTTTTGTCTTTGTTGGAAAAATTATGAGATATCTGTCAAAATTGTTTGTCTGTGGTCAGAAACGTGCGGAATTGTTTTGACATTTCCACGTGCTTTAGAATTTTAGAACAACCATGGGGCGAAAAGCGAAGTTTGATGAGGACGTTAAAGTTAAAAAAGGTCCTGGAAGGAAAACCAAGAAACAGGGAGCTCCTGTTTTTGACAAAAGTTTAACAGGTTGCTATTTTCAATTACATATTTTTCTTTTGAAAGTGTATTTTACAATATCTATAAGACACTGGATTCGATAACTTTTGAATGAAAGGTTTATTTGCCGAGTTTTCCTTTTTTGTAAGAAATTAGTATGATGTGTGAAATATTTCAATATTCACCCATTGTTTCTCTTTTTTCAATAAACTATCCATTTTCCACTAAATGTAGCTGCCTCATAAACGCCTAAAAGATCTGCTAGTTAATCTATTATGTCTTCACATAGTTTTTATCTTAAATCACCTTAAACTGAAAGGTAGGCTTAGCTTACCTTAAGAGTACTTAATTTATTACTCAGCACAAATCTTAAGAGTGATTTAAAATAAAGGTTTCACTTGTTATTCCTGCGATCTTCATAAGTGTGTTGTTTCAATTTTAACATTAATTACTTTGGGTTTTTTTATATTTATAGAGGACGAACCAAAAAAGTTAAGTCACAGACAGAAACAAAGGGCTGCGAGACGCCTTAAAAAGAAAAATGAAAAGATTGAGAAAAGAAAGGAAATTCGTTTACAAAAGAAACAGAAACAAGAAGTCTCAAAAACTAATGGACATACGCCCAGTAAAGGTATTTTGGTTTATTTAATCATTTGTTATTCTTCCTGATTGTATTGACTGGGTTTGTCATATAATATATTTGGTTGGTAAATTCCTAGTGAACATTATCATAGTTTCATATTAGCTTCGGTAATACTCCAGTTTCACCTCTCCTTGAATGACGTGAGTAGAATTTTGAGGTTTATTTTAGGTTATTTTTTTTAACCTTTCCAAAAATATTCTTTGTTTCATTTGTTTTTTTTCTTTTCTTATGAATGTATGATTTTCGTGATTGAATAGGGCCATAACATCCAGTTGGATGAGCTGCCAAAAAAAAAATAATAATCTTTTGTTCAAATTGAAAAGGTATTATTTATTATTTTTATTCACATCTATCAATTTAAAATTTTATTGTACAAACTGAACATGCCCTCATTAAAAATTCAGAGGAGTTATAAAACTGAAATTTTACCTTAGCTTCAAATCACTTAAGACATGTTTTCCTAGGAATGTTGTAATGCCATTTAGCGGCCATAAACAACAGTGAATGGGTGAATGACGCGAGTAGAATGTTGTCTGTTTTTTACCTTATGGTCTGATTTCCTACGAATAGCAAAAAATATTGATAAAATGATTGTTTGTAAAGGTTTCAGTGATGAAAACAAAACATGGTTGACACCAAAACAAAAGAAAATAAAAGAGGTCAAAAGTAAAGTTGAAGAAAGTGAAGAGGATGATGATGATGAGGAATCATCTGAAGGTGAGGAGGAAGATTCAAATTCAGACGTTTCACAAGATGCCCCAGCAGACAGTGGAGAGGAGGAAGAGGAAGTTGGTGAAGAAGAAGAAGAGCAGGACAGTGATGATGAAACAGATTTTAAAGTAAGATGATTGCTATAAAAGATGATGATTGCATTTTTAGTGCATGACGTTTTTCTGCCATGGTTCAGTCAAAGTCTCTAAAATCACCTGATTCAATGAACGTTTTATTGCAAATATGAAATACATTTTTATATGTGTTTTTCTTGGCACCGTACGGTTAAAAATATAGCATTACGCGTCTTTTGGTTTTTCTTTGTAATGAATTTACAATAATTTAACTATGAGTCGTAACATAATTTTATATAGCCAAGAAATAGGATATGAAATGCAAAAAGATTTTCTAAATATATTATAGATAACTATTATTCTATGGAATTGATTTCTGAAAGAAATGTCTATTCTTGAACATTTTTAGCATTGATCCTAGTTGATAAGTACTTAGATACTTTTTTTCGTATAATGTGATTCATTATTTTGTAAAATTTTAGGCAGGAACTCTTGATGATGTGGAAGATGATTCAGGTACGTCTGATGCCAAGGATGAATTTGAAATGGATTCTGATGATACAGATGGCGAACAAGAGTCTGCCGGAGAGGATGATCTTTTGCCAATTGAAAAAGCGAGCAAGAAATTAAAGAAAAAACAAAAGAAAGAAAAATTACTTGCTGAGCAGGAAATGCAACTGAATATTGCCAGTCAAGATGTGTTTGCATTCCCTACAGAAGAGGAGTTGGAACAACCCATTGGTCTTCAAGAAGTGCAGCAACGTATAAAAGATATACTTGTTGTGCTTAATGATTTTAAAAAGTTCAGACAAGAAGGCAAAAGCCGCTGCGAATACATTGACTTGCTGAGGAAGGATTTGTGCACATATTACAGTTACAATGAATTTTTAATGGAAAGGTTGATGCAACTGTTTCCATTATCAGAATTAATGGAATTTTTGGAAGCTAGTGAAGTGCAAAGACCTTTAACTATTAGAACCAACAGTCTAAAAACCAGGAGAAGAGATTTAGCTCAAGCTCTCATCAATAGAGGAGTTAATTTGGATCCTGTTGGAAAATGGAGTAAAGTTGGTTTGGTGGTGTACAACTCCACAGTCCCTGTAGGAGCAACACCTGAATACCTCGCTGGCCACTATATAATTCAAGGAGCTTCCAGTTTGCTGCCTGTAATGGCTCTAGCGCCACAAGAGAACGAAAGAATTTTAGACATGTGCTCTGCTCCTGGGGGTAAAGCGTCTCATATAGCTGCAATCATGAAAAATACCGGAGTTTTATTTGCTAATGACGTTAACAAAGATAGACTTAAGGCTGTAGTAGGCAATTTCCATAGATTAGGTGTTGTTAATTCTATAATAGTGTCATATGATGGTCGCAAATTCCCATCTGTAATAAAAGGATTTGACAGAGTTTTATTAGACGCTCCATGCACGGGAACGGGTGTAGCTGCTAAAGATGCCAGTGTCAAAACTAACAAAGACGAAACTGACTTACAAAGATGCTATAATTTACAAAGACAACTCCTCTTGGCTGCTATAGATTGTGTCACAGCCAGATCAAGTACAGGAGGTTACATTGTATATTCAACTTGCTCCATTCTACCAGAGGAAAATGAGTGGGTCGTCGACTATGCCTTGAAAAAGCGGAATGTGAAACTGGTACCGACAGGGTTAGATTTTGGCACAGAAGGCTTCGTTAAATATAGGAATCTAAGATTTCATCCTTCCATGAATTTATCCAGAAGATTTTATCCCCACACGCACAACATGGACGGATTCTTTGTTGCAAAATTGAAGAAGTTCTCTGATGTTATAGTAAGTTTCGAATTTTATTACATAATAATTTTTGCAATGGATTGTTCCCTTTGTTACTTTTTTTTATATCATCAACATTATAATATTTTAATTGTTTTAGCCTGAAGATTTGGAAAAGAATAAAGAAGAAGAGGAATCCCAGGAAGAAGAAGAAAAACCTAAACCTTCGTTAAAGAAACACGAAAAGCCTAATAAACCTTCGCTAAAGAGATCAGCCGAACAAAAATCACCCGTTAAGTCTAAAAAGATGAAAAAATCAAAAAAATAATATATTTTCAATTATTTCGTGAATGGTCATCAGATTGCAGTATTATGCGGGTCTTACAGTTCATTCCATGGAATATTGATTTGATGCCACCTTGAAATTATAATTTGACTGGAAATATTCAAATGTAAATTTATTGTTTTTAAATTAAAGTCTACATTCAATTATGAAATAAAACTGTTTTATTTTTTTAATCATTTCATATTGTTTCTTGTTTGAGATTTTGGACTTCAGTATTTCAATACTACTGTAATATATTATTTCTACAATGTAAACACAAGAACAGCTTTAAGCCCATCTTTTTTTTAGCACCGTACTCGTTTTCGAGTGATTTGGTTAAGTCCAACTTTAATGCCGTAATAATCTTAAGAACTTATAAGATTGAATTATTTCATGAATTATTTGAAACTTCTTAGTTACAGTTGCAATTTTTTTATTTGATTATTTATTTACATTTACATTTCAAAAGAAACACCACTCATCATAACAGCGACAAGCCTTTGCGATGAGTGATGACAACAATTAAGTATAATTATGAAATTGTGGCATGGATAGTTGTTTATAAGGAGTGCTTTCTGTAAATACATAAACTTGTCGAGTACCTTAGAATTTGGTTTCTTTTGACATGAAAGTTAATCTATTTGGTATCATAGTTGAATTGAATTTTAGATAAATTCATTGGTGTGCTTATGCAATTTTAATTTATTGCATCGCTTTTTTACAGATTAATTGAATTAAAAGTAATGAATTACCTATTTAAAAATATATTTTTATGGAAGATAGCTTTAGTTTTTTTTTGAGACAGGTTGTTTTTAGCTTAATTGGATAATCCACTATTTTATAGGTAAGAAAGAAAGTTGGCTTTCAAAACTTCTTTCTTCCAATGTGGCAATCCACCCATGCTTTCGACGTTCAAAACTAACAAGTCAATTGTTTTATTTATATGAACTAATTTCTCAGCCTAACTGATGTTTATCAAAGCTGGCAAGCAGACATAACCAAGCACAGCTAGTGCTGCATTGTGTATAGGGGTTTGTCTTCTCTTCTAACAGTCAACCTTATTTGTATATCTTGTTTTCCTTAATGCATTGACTTGCATGGCCATAGATTTCTATACTCTGCAATAAATTAGAAAAAGGTGTTTGATCTAATAAGTAAATGAGAAATAAAGTAATTTAAATGAAACAATTAATTTGTTATTCCACAAACTAATTCTTTCATTTAAATTACATTATTTTAATAATTCCACCAAGAATGCACATTCAATTCCTTATTTTGAAATGAGAAAGTTGTGGTTTTTCCATAATGGTGGATCCAATGATATTAAGTAGTATTTGGCAGAGTATTTTTACTAGGTACTTATAGCCGGAAAGTGGCGATGAAGATTCAAGAAGTCAGGTCAGAAAGAAATGAATTACGATAATTTTTTTAGCCATGATGCCGTGCAAAGAGAACCATTCTCAGCTATATTCTATCCAGACACTTCTTATGCTTTATACCACCGACATAACATTGCTCCTATTCCTTTCCACATTTCTTGAAGATGGAATCAATGAGTTCCATCCGTGTCAACCATGCCTTCCCACAACTTTTCTTTCAGACTTATAAATTGTTTTTATTTTCTTTTTTTCCCACCTAAAGTGAACACTAATACACTTTGAACATCTTTTCAAATTCAACCCTAACCCTTCATTTTGAACCACTAGGCTACCGACCACTTCCTTTTAGAATCCATTCTTTCTAAGTATATTTAGTTTCATCTTTGTTACAACACTTACTTCCATACCACCAAAGTATTCTTCTATACACCATGATATTTTACTGTAAGTAATTTTGTGCGATCAGAGTTATCACCTGAGTGCGATGACCTTCTCATAGCAAACTTTGTCCTTTCCAGATACCAAATTTTCGGAATGACCTTTTTTAAAGTCTGAATCAAAAATTTTCCAAAGGTGGCAACACTGGCGAAAAGCTATTTTTTTTCGATCATAAAAAAAATTCAAAAAGTACCTACCTACTCGAAATAAAATTGGATAAATTTCTTAGTTGAGTATAAAAATATAACCATAAGTAATATACATACTATATTTTTAAGAAATTAGGTATATCTTTAAGCGCCCTTGAGGTGGTGTTACACCACAAAACGGCGCTATATAAATCATCTTATATTATTATTATTATCTATGTAATGAATTTAAAAGATCAAATTTGTACCTACGCTAGAAGCATTCTATAATCTGACTGGTACTGAAAGAATGTGAGAGAGATCGTGCGGAAAGGAAATCCAGGGTTTGAGGGTGTGGCTGGGGATTGTTGCCAAAAATTTCGTATTTTTGATAGAGATAGCAATATACTATCCGTAAAGTGCGAGAGAGAAACTATAACGAACAGTATGAATGAAAATTACCTTGACAAATAGGTTAGTTTTACTTACCTACAACATAAAATCTTAGTTGAAAGAGTTTTTAGTTTATTATTATAATGAGTATAAAATAAAATGCGTTTTATAACGTAAGTACACGCGAGTGTAGCTGAGGTTAATAAAATTAGAACTCTCGTTGTTTGAAAAATATTTCCATAGATGCCTCTAGTTGTACTTGCAACTGATGTAGATTTGTGTGATTCCGTTTCCGCCGATGTGCAATATACCTACGTTTTTCAGGTTTCGTCCTTGACTAAAATTATGTACCTATGTAGCTTGAATACTGTTAAGAATTCATAATGTTATAAAAATACGCGTCAATATTTTATTAATTTATTCGGATGATTATTTTTGTAGCTATGCGGAATATCGCGGAAAGACTATGGGATGGAAACGGTTGAGTTTATTAAGAACGTACGGCAGAACGGTTGAGGGTTGTCCAGAGAGCGATGGAAAGTGCCATGCTGGGAATCAGTCTCAGAGATACAATCAGTGGCAGATTTGCAGTCTTGGCCGACCTAGGCCCCAGGCCATACGTAGCTGCCAATTTTTCAACACTCTTCATTAGACTACATAATGAAATTACACTTTACTGCCAACTGTTATCGAAATCAATTCATAAATTAAGTTTAGTAAACTATAAAAGCGGTTTCAGGGCTAATTGCACATAAAGTATGCAAGTAAGAGTTTTTGATTACGATTGGCCGCCCCTAAAATCTGGCCGCCCTAGGCCCCGGCCTATTGGGTCTTAGGGCAAATCCGCCACTGGATACAATTCGAAATGAGACTATTAGGACCTGAACAGGAGTGCAGCACATTGTCGAAAGAGTTGTCACATTAAAATTTGGATAAGAGTTGGTTGATAGACCAGCGGTTACGACGCCGGCTTTCGCACTGTTTCGTGCGGAGGTCGTGGGTTCGAATCCCGGCCGTGTCGACCATTCTCCGCTTTCACGACACAAGCATTTGCTTACTGTGAAAGATGTCGAAAGTGTATTTGTGTTCACTTCGAGTGAGCACAGATTCATTTTTATAAAAAAAAAAAAATGGTGCTGGGTTGGTCATACTGCCCGCAGCCGCAATGACAAATTGATGAAACGTTTCTTGTGCTGGCGCCCTAGAACATCCCAAAGAAACGTCGGAACACCCCAACTTCGATGGAGAGATGACCTGGTGAGGTTTGCGGGTGGGACATGGATGCAGAAGGCGCGGGATACAGGAGTGGAAGAGCGTGGAGGAGGCCTACGTTCAGGAGTGGACGGTACAAGGCTGAGAAGTATTGAAATACCTACGCAAACGTTGTAACATTGATGAGTTGAGATGGTAGGACATGATGAAATAATGAATGCTTATGAAAGTTAAATCTTCCTACCTACCAGAATGTAGATGTGTACAGCTGAAAGAAAAGTTTGGGAAGGCGTTGACCCTCCGAGATTATTTAAGAAACACGCGATGACCGTATTATGCATAAACGTCATACCATCTCAGGCTAAGTACTTGTTTTTTCATACATTGAAAGTCTGGGGAAGATCAAAAGAGGAGCGGATAGAAGATGGCTTAGACCAGAGGTCTCGAAAGTACGACCCACGGGAAAATCCAGCCCTCCAGTGTCATCAAACAGGCCCTCGACAGGCCAGTGTCTTTTTGTTGCTACTATTGCTGTGATAACCTTGAAGAAGAAAACAATGTGACATAAACTTCACAGAAGTTGAGTAATAAATATTACACTATACTATTTTCGATGAAATCTGAGTACTGGCTAAATCTATTAAAACTATAATACAATAGAAAAGGGTAGGATTATTTTTATGATGGTTGCATCCATATTAGGCTGGGCTGTTTTACTATGGAAGTATAGGTACGTACGCAAGTACCCTATATTGTCTTAACAACTCGCCTCCAAGTAGATAGGCACGTACGCAAGTACATACATACCTATCTATATTATGAGTAACATTCCTTGTGGACAGACTCAAGTCTGAATGCACTCGGCCCCACAGTAGGTACCTCTACCGAGCCAATGCGATAACATGGTTCCTCTGCACACGGCACCAAAGAGCAGTATCTGAGATTCAGGATTATTACACAGTAATTCTGAATATTCAGGATATCCATGAGACGTCGCAGGGATATTCCGGGATATGCGGGATATTCCAGCAATATCCCGGGATATTCGGGATATCCTTAGGATGTCCTAGGGATATCCCAAGTCCCGTGGATATTCCTGCGATGTCCAATGGATATCCCTTATATCCCGATATCCCAGGGACATCCCAGAGATATCCCGCATATCCCGCATATCCCGGGATATGCGGGATATCTCTGGGATGTCCCTGGGATATCGGGATATAAGGGATATCCATTGGACATCGCAGGAATATCCACGGGACTTGGGATATCCCTAGGACATCCTAAGGATATCCCGAATATCCCGGGATATTGCCGGACATTTGGATATCGCAGGGATGTCTCAGGGATATCCCGCGGGATATCCCTGGGATATCCATGGGATATCCTGTGCTGTCTGGTTCGAGATCGGCTGAACAGATTTTTATGATGCTTGGATAATTGGATTCTTCTCCGCTCTGGGTAACAGAATAATTATTAATTCGAAAAATGGATAGCAAATAATATAACATTATACCTATTAATTATTAAAGTTAGTATGCCAACGTAGTATAACAACGCCACTCGCGAAAAAATCCATAACACAATTTTTATATACTTGACAACCATTGAGTTTCAAAACATTAATGTTTTTAAAGAAAAAATAACAACTAATGACTCTAACAATTCATTACTAATGTTCGATTTTTAAATGGAACAAACCACTACGGGCTTACGACCGTCTTCTACTGTTATTTCGAAGGCTGGCTTAGTGTGATCACTTTACGTTAACAACGTTCGCCATTAGGTGGTAATGTTTGTCTCCGAAACTCCTAATCATGAGAATTCTCAACATGTTCAACATGTCGAAAAATCTCATGTATGCAACAAGTAGAAATTTAATAATAAAATGAAAAATAGAGATAAAAGTTGGAAATTGTTGAGAACAAGAGAGCAACCAAATTTAAAGACTGCGACTGCTGTCATGTATTTGGCGCCAGGATATAACTATATCCATTTTTGTTAATGTCTCATATTTATTGCCTATTGGCTTTGTTGGTGCACAACGTTCTAATTATGTTTAGATTCTTGTGACCTTTTCAGGACTAGATCTTAAAGAAAAAATAACAACTAATGACTCTAACAATTCATTACTAATGTTCGATTTTTAAATGGAACAAACCACTACGGGCTTACGACCGTCTTCTACTGTTATTTCGAAGGCTGGCTTAGTGTGATCACTTTACGTTAACAACGTTCGCCATTAGGTGGTAATGTTTGTCTCCGAAACTCCTAATCATGAGAATTCTCAACATGTTCAACATGTCGAAAAATCTCATGTATGCAACAAGTAGAAATTTAATAATAAAATGAAAAATAGAGATAAAAGTTGGAAATTGTTGAGAACAAGAGAGCAACCAAATTTAAAGACTGCGACTGCTGTCATGTATTTGGCGCCAGGATATAACTATATCCATTTTTGTTAATGTCTCATATTTATTGCCTATTGGCTTTGTTGGTGCACAACGTTCTAATTATGTTTAGATTCTTGTGACCTTTTCAGGACTAGATCTTAAAGAAAAAATAACAACTAATGACTCTAACAATTCATTACTAATGTTCGATTTTTAAATGGAACAAACCACTACGGGCTTACGACCGTCTTCTACTGTTATTTCGAAGGCTGGCTTAGTGTGATCACTTTACGTTAACAACGTTCGCCATTAGGTGGTAATGTTTGTCTCCGAAACTCCTAATCATGAGAATTCTCAACATGTTCAACATGTCGAAAAATCTCATGTATGCAACAAGTAGAAATTTAATAATAAAATGAAAAATAGAGATAAAAGTTGGAAATTGTTGAGAACAAGAGAGCAACCAAATTTAAAGACTGCGACTGCTGTCATGTATTTGGCGCCACAATTGGTACGCACATTTTTGATAGAATTTCTTTCAAGCTTTGAAAAATATTATCGGGCTATATCTAATTATTTATCGGGTTATATCTTATTAATATCAGGTTATATCTAATTAGTATCGGGTTATATCTAATTATTTATCGGGTTATATCTTATTAATATCGGGTTATATCTAATTAGTATCGGGTTATATCTAATTATTTATCGGGTTATATCTAATTAATATCGGGTTATATCTAATTAGTATCGGGTTATATCTAATTATTTATCGGGTTATATCTTATTAATATCGGGTTATATCTAATTAGTATCGGGTTATATCTAATTAATATCGGGTTATATCTAATTAGTATCGGGTTATATCTAATTAATATCGGGTTAGGTATATCTAATTATTTATCGGGTTATATCTATTTTTTTCCCTGAAAATTGATTTTTAGAATGATCCTTCTCAGTCCGCTGTTTTTCTAACAGCAAATTTAACGGATAAAATGTAAATTTTTTTGTTGTTGATAAAATGATGGTAGGTACCTAAAATATTAAAGGTTGTGTGAAAACTAAAATGATACAAGATGTTTTAAAATGGATTTTTTAATGAATCTGTGTTCATCCAAAGTAAACACTTTCGACATCTTTCTTGTGAAATTTTACTTGTGGTCTTTATTTTAAAATAACCCAATAATTTTTATTTATGTAAACGTATTGAAAAGTGATCGAATCGAAAAAAGGTCAGACCCCGAAGAAAAACTTTTAGAAAATTTCTTTTTTTATATCATTGAAGAAGTCATATACTTCATATTCCATCAAAATAATAAAAATTATTATTTCGAAAATATTTTTACACGACGGTACGTAATGGTAAGAATTCAATTTACTCAAAATTAGTTTTTTGCGATCCGACCTCGGTAGTTTAGTGGCATAGACGCTATACCCTTTGACCTCTTGGTCCCAAGTTCAATTTCCAGTCGGGCCAATGGTTTTTTAAAGTGTTTTTTCACATAAAATTTCCAATCTTGATTGATAGCCTGTCTCAGATCAGACGAGACCGTTTAACAGGGACAATAATGCTTCAAGGATTAAGTAATTCTTTCCGAGTCTGGATCGTCAGACCAAGAATTTTCAGTAGATTGCCACATGTATGACCCTGTCATTGGCATAAACTTTGGGGACACGGAAGGAGCCTCAACGTAGATTATAATACAGCGATTGGGCGTCCCTGGAAACGACACCATGTCGACCAATCCTTCCATCATCGGAGAGACCAAGAAAATTATGCCGGCTATACTGACATATAAATATTTATAATAAATAAAAAAAAAACACTTTTCTTTACATATCTTTATCTATGGGAGAAAAATAAAATAAAGATATGTATAAAGCACTGTTTTTTTATTTGTTATTTATATTATTTCGAATTAAACGATCTTTCACTAACCACCTTCAGCTCCAAAATCGCACAACTGAGTAATGATTTTTTTTTGATTGTATAAAAATAAAATAAAAATAAAAAATATACTTTTTTGCTTTCTTAGATAAAAAATGTGTATGAACTTAAATTTTTCTACTAATTTGTTCTTATCATTTTCTTTTATTTACGAGTAGTACGAAACTTTGGTTTATTAGAAAGGTGAATACTGTGAAAAGTATCACGATTGCTTTAAAATATTTTTGAATAAATAAAAATTATTGGGTAATTATAAAATACTTAAGCTAATTTGATAGTAGCATACATGTGTGGGGTACACAGAGTGGGAAGATGGCAAGCGAGAAGCGTTGGTTCCTTGTCCCGAGAACTTGATCGAATATTTGCAAAAATTCCATATCCATTGTGCATTTAACGTCCAGCGATAGTAGACTGTATGGTTCTGTACCGGGAGAGACTTGCGCACAGCATCACCGTTCCTCTCCTATCCATCCTGCCGGTACTTGGTACTCCCCTGCGCTGCTCCGTCTCTCTCTTCCATCCGTGGACTCTCCCACAAACACATGTACCCACCTAGTTACCTCGTAATTCTGCTACTGCGGGCCCCGAGTCCAAGAGAAGGGACATGAAATAAATTTAACAAGTAATAATAAAAAAAATAACCCTATATGTGACACATCTGTGGCCCTAGTCAATTATTTTCGCAAAGAAAATAATTGTCTTTTTATAATTTTGTATGTGTCTTTGTTTCGTTTAAATAATTGTTTATATATCTACCTATTCCAGTGTATGCACAGTTCATTTTTTGACACTTTAAATTGACGAAAAATTCGTTTGAAAAATTAAATTGTCTACCGGGGCTAAATAGGCAGGAAGATTTTGTATGGAAAAAGAAAATTGTTTTTTTTTCCTCGCAATTTTTCATTTTTTTCTAACCGTTAAAAATAACCCTGAGCGAATATTTCAAAACCAAAAACAGCTATTATGACTTTTTAGAATTATAATCATACGTAGATATTATGTTAACACCAAATCAGTTAAATATAAATCTTAATAGGTACCTACTTAATTTTTCTTATTAGTCTGTCTTTGCTCGACCACCTCGTAATAAACGCGAGAATCATAACTTTGTAATATTTTAATGAATAATATGTACTATTTTATTATTATACCGTATGTATAATTAAATTCATATTAAATATGGTACTTTGTTAATGTCGCAGTTTATTTTTAAAATCATCCTTAAAAAACTGATGAAGTACCACTACAAGCTGTCTGTGGATCGGTGATGGTGGATTCTCAGTGGGAGTTCGTTCACATTTTTTTAGCCGGTGATATAAAAAATTAATACTAATTGTTTGAGAAAAATACTGTTTGTTTATTAAAAAAGTATTTCCTAAAAACACATCATGTATATGTGATTCCTAATTATTTAAAACTGCTGTAACCTAGACCGAAAATTTTCAATTATTATGCTGACAACTGAAATGTTTTGCATTTCTCACGAAAATACTTCTTCAATGGCTTGCTTCTTAACTCTAATTTGGAAGTAAAGCAAAGTACAGTTTTCAACAGCAACTTAAGTGTTCTTGAAGAATTAAAGAATTTTGCATATATCACATTTCAGACCGTAATTGAAAACTCACCACTTTTCAGAATTGAAAATTTCGCTCATAGATTGCAGAAGTGTAAAAATTCAAAGGTTGCATATGGATGTAGCGAATATACATAATTAAACAGTATTTTTCTAGACAACAAGTTAAGGTTTTAACATCGTATCAAATGTTAACGGATTCATGGCCCATCTTTTATATCTAATAAAAATCATGAAATAGAAAGTTGATTTCTGGGAGTATTTTGTTAGTAAGTGCCTTTCTACTGAGTGGAAATTCATTTCATCTCAGCGCTAGGATCCTCCAGGAACTCCCCGCCCCCCTCGCTCCCACGGCCCCTGCTCGTCCAGGACCCCGCCCGCCCGGGTATCGAGCTGGGATATCGTACAAACTCTGGAGATTCGCGCCCTCAAATACTGTATTAGTACCACGTTCTCCTTTACCCTATCCGGAAGTGTGTCAAATTATTGTTATTATTTACCAAAAACACAAGGTGAATGTCCTACTTTTTTCACAACACCAAACATTCAGAAATAATTTTAATTTAATTCAACTGCAATAAGATAACATCTCGGTAATAAATTCAGCAAAACACTTAACAAAACATCGTTCGATTCAAATAATTTCGCGGTTATTTTACAAGAAACTTTTTTTCGTTTCCCGCCCATTTTCCATTTTCCGATCGTTCGTTGCCTATCAATACGAAATATTCGTTAAATTAATACATTTTCAATAAATTCGTATCCAAATTCATCGATATAAAAAAATTGATTAGTTTCAAGATAAAATGTTTTTTTTTTAGAATTCGAAAATAACAAAATTAACCGAAGCCATTTTTATAAATCAATCATGTTTGTTTATAGTAGAGAGTAGAAGGCATCCATTATATTGTTTTAGTCAGAAAAATAAGTTTTTACAACATTAATGTCAAAAATTAATTTTTGATTGTGAATGAGGATTAAATAAAAAAAAAACACGGATACCATTTTTTTCTTAGTGTTTATTTTCATTCACCCATAATCAAAATATAATTAATTTTATGCCCGTCACATAATACACAGCTTGAACCTTGAATCATATCCATGTATTTAACATTAATATAAATTAGGGTTTTAAAATAGGGCGTCCTATTCTTTTTCAGCTTTCAAGATTTCATCTCGCTGTAGTCTGTTTGAGTTTTTCGAACTGATGAACAAATTCAGTAGAAGTGAACTAAGTATTTAAAGTAATAAATGTGAGTTAAATCTTGTTGGTGATAAGTGAAGTGTTGAATCTCCAAAATACTCTGTGTGGCTGATTTCGTATCGTTGTTGTTTTTTTTTCGAAATAAGTGTGTAGGATCGCGGAGGACCGCGATCTCCAATCAGCAACCATTGTTAAAAAAGCAGCTAAAGTGTCTCCTGTGAAGATAGCGGCGATGGAAAACAACTCGGTGTCTCCAATGCCCGAGTTGGCTCCGATCGCCGAGTTCGACAAGACTCCACCCTCACCACCGCATGAAGTGGAACTTCACATGGATGATCTGCCACCCCCGCCATCAGCCCCAGAGGAACCTGTGAAAAAGTAAGCAAACCTTTAAATATATTGAAATCATAGAATTGAAAGACCCTAAACAACATCTGACTGTTCCAATACCCCTAGTATAAGTTTTTGATAATCGAATATCGAAAGAGTTTCGAAAAAAATCCATACAAAATAATCGAACGATTCGATCGATAGATGTTGGAACACTATTTGCACGCTAAGGGCACGCACGCACGCCAAACGATTTTCTAGATCGTTGATATTGTCACCAAGGAAATAACGAGAAAGAACTGTCATCGCTCATTGATTAATTGTTGTTTCCATGGTATCCAGTATCAACTATTAAGTAAATATACGCTATTTTCATCCTCTGGGTCTTTCTTCGTTTGGTATAAAAGCACCTTTATAAGCGCTTATTAGTGTGTAATTAGCTTTCGATAAAACTCGTACTAGCCCCACTGGAAGTGGGAATCCATTTTCCTCGCAATTTTCAGCACGATAACGGAACTTTAACGTATGCTTTCTGCATAAGCATTTGACATTCAACGTCCCAAAATTATGATAATGCAAAAAGCATGTATGTACAATGCCTATACACTTTTCATCTGTTGTCAGAAACTACAGTCCTTCAGTTTACTGTTTACTGAAGGACTGTAGGGTTATTCTCGTAGCGGTCTTAATACGCTCCTATCTTGATTGACAATATTAAAATGGCGGATTGGTATTCACAAAACAAAATATCTAGCAGATATCTTAAAAATTCGTTATGTTTGAAATATTAGTATGAAATTCTATGTAATCGGCATTCCCGTAACTATCTTACAAACCTCAAATTCAAGGGCGTTATCTTATCGTTAAGTGATTTTTAAATGCGATTGATTACGGGAATAAGGCTCAAGTTTTTATTTTAAGCAATCTTCCAGTCAAAATAACTAAGAGCATAATAATCTACTTATTTCATTTTGTTTGTTTATAAGTGTTTTGCAACCTTATTTCAGTTAAAACACAAAGATTAAGGTAAGATTTTTATCATTCTGATGTATCTATATTCTAGAAAGCCATAAATTACAAGCAGTATTAGTTAGTCCCCTTCTGAGGTGTGGCGTATCTATTATATAAAAATGAGAATGTTACTGATTCTATAAAAGAAAGTACCCAGATACAAGATTAAAGAAGTCAGAATTAGTCGCAACAATGTATTTTCAGGAAAATATTTTAAAGATGATTATTTTTCTAAATAAGATGAGAAAAGATACCTGTTATTGGAGCGCTGGAGATTCTATATTTCTAGTTTTTGTTTGTTTTGTTGTCGTTCAGTTTTCTGTCGGTGCCTCTAACAAATAAATAAACAATTGAAATAATATCGATATCGACATTTTTAATTCTATTTAATAATTTGTTTTAGAACACGAATTTTTTAAATTTTTATTATGATCTAAATTATTAAGTCTAATCTTATTAATAACAATAATTCAAAGGTTAATAGAAAGGCTAAAACAAAAAGGTACTTATTGTAACCTATAAGTCGGATGTGTCTGTTAGTCGGAATTAAGTTCCAATAAGTGAATATTAAAAAAAATCTTATATTTGGGATAGGTTTGGGTTCGATTCTAAATTTACACCAATTATATGATGCTACATAATATTATGTGTTCCAACATGCTGTTTTTCGTAAGGTTAAGCACACATATTCTGTTGTATAGACATGTAATAAAAAAAACTCTGAAAATAAATGAAAATATCTCATTTATAAAAAAAAACTACATTATTTCATTCTAAGAGCTTTTTTACGAGAAACTTTCTATCGTAAAAGTATTCACTTAAACTCAATTGCGAGGGCACTTTTTATCTTTATAGAACAATTTCCACAAATTCATGACTAAAACATATAAAATTTCGCTGTTCTCCGTGTTTCCATGCCAACCGCTCGTCAATTCATCCATCTTCTTTAAGATAAAAGACGGTGAGAGAGAAAGTAACATCTATAAGTCAAAATGTCGGGATATGCATAGGCTCTGAAAGCATTTCGCTTTCATTATTTCTTTTACTTATTGTTCTTGGTAAAAAAAGGTTAATTACCCCACGAGATTGTAGTCATGTGTACATAGAATTGTTATACCTAATAGACACCTTGTTAAAACTATGATCATAGAAGTATACGATACGGAATAAGTATAGTTATTTGCAAGAAAATGTCTATTGTTACTTTATTAACCCTCAAAGCCCTGAGCGTAGGTATTAATAGTTAGGAATATATTGACTTTATATATTAATGTTTATTTATTTTCCAATTTGCCATTAACGGCCTGTCCCAAACTTTCTATTATCCTTTTTTTTACACTCATTATAGACAATGCAGATGCTCGAATATTAGAATTTTAATATGCATAAAACAAAAAACAATTAGACGTAAAATCACCAGTTTCTATTATCTTTTCTCTATGAACCCTGTTTAATTTCGTAGGTAGGTAAGTACCTATTCGAAATAAAATATGTCATTGTGTCATTCCAATTTTAAATTTAGTTCTCATTATGACTTCTTGTTTTGTTTTGTTCTAGAAAATTTGAAATACGTTGTTCTTTTCACGGTGATGATGGATTTGAAAATAAAACATTTTTAAATATAAACTATCCAATACGTTTGTTTCTCATTTTTAAAAAAACATCATCACTATACAAACCCCACATTTTACGTTAAAAATTTGTGAAGCCATGAAAAAAAATATTAGAAGAGATTGTTATAAAAAAAATCTTAATTTTGGCTCAAGAACATAATAAGCACATCACTCTCTCCACAGTGGATTGCCACATTGGAAGGAAGAACAAGAAGAACATAAAAAGCATAGAGAAAAGAAAGTCCAATAAAAATAATAATGCGAGAGTAGGGTTACTTCTATTTCTGCGTGTCTATTTTTCTCACTCTTTTTCTTTTCTACTTCCATTTGGACCCTCGTTTAAAAGGTCAGAAGTTCCGAATGGTACGAGCTTCACACCTGAGTCTATTCTTATAAAATGGATAGGCACTTTTGAATAGTAAATTCAAATTTTTGTTCTAAAAGAAAAAAGATGTAAAGTATGGTTAAACAACTATTAAATTCAATAATAGATTTATATGAAAACAGGAGTAAGTAATATAAAAACTTGTATTTATTAAGGAAGTAGAAATTCTGAAATTCATAATACCATACACAGAATTTTGAAACTGCTTTCTGAATGACGTATGCATAATATTATATTTTTTTTAAATATTTCGATCCAATCCAAAATCCAAACTACTTTTACACCCCACTCAGGGGTATAGGTAGGCAACAAGAGATCTCCATTGCGCTCGATCTTGCGCAATGTTTATGACCTCCTCCCACACCATGACCAGATTCCTCAGCTCTGAAGGAGCGGAAGACAGTATGAGAGGGTCTTACTCGTCTTCGGGACCCTGATGGGAGGAAGAACAGCGCTCTCCTCGGCCAACAGTCATTCGGCATCCTAAATGTTAATCAATTCAAAATAGGTAGGTGTGACAATTTATTTATTAAAACGAATTATTAAAAAAAATAATATCATTGATTTTTTCACATATTAAAACGGCATTTTACATGAAAATAACCAAAATCCAATCCAATTACAAAATAGGTAAGTATACATCATGAAGTAGCAATTGAAATTGATTTTTATTCAACAGATAATAAATGTAGATAAAATACGGTAAATTCTTCTCCTATATTCCTATATATTATATTTTATTCGATGAATAAATTATCGCATTGAACTTTTTTCAAGGAAAACATGCCTCTACCTATTTACTCTCCAATTTGTAGGTCAACAAAGGAGTTTTGCCTGTATTTTGTACGTGAAGATAGCTTCCATAGTAGCAGCTATCTGCCTCCTTAACTGGGGGTGTGCGTGGGAATATCGAAGGATAATCATCCCTTCATATGCCTCTCTCCCTTTGCTGGCATTTGCTGTCTCTTTCAGACTACCCCTCGGTAATCTACGATACAAAGAACACGGTTGACTACAGAGAAAAGGGTGGAACCATATATAACGGAGCCTGATAACACCTTAACCCACTAATCTTCAAAGCTAGAGAGGCTGTACTCTTGAGAAGAAAACTGTTAAGGCTGACGGATGTTTCAATGACGGGAAAATATGTCGCGAATATATAATAATAAGGCGTTAAAGGTTCTTTCTGTCACAAAGCCTCTTTTATTTGGACTCATCTTGTCACATTTTTATACACCTTTTCATTGTGTATGAAAGTCCATTTGATTGTTTGTTTTATTGCATACTAGCTTTCCAGACAGACGTTGTCCTATGTTCCGAACTATGTACAATATTAAATTCGAATTTGTATAATGATAAGCTTATTTAACTGACAGTTCTTGTCAAACATTAATATAATTTCAATTTTTTAAATTTGGAATGAAAATTATATTGTTAAAAGTAAAAGAAGGTTACCTACTTAGAGTTTTCTTTGATTTTCTAATTATCCACGCAACTTTCTTATTTTTTTCTTTCATAAGAACCTTCTCCTGACAAAAGCCAACACGACAAAAAAAATATTAGCGAAGCGGTCCAGCCGTTTTTATAAAATAGACTATCTCTCTCCATTTTTATAATAATATATAGACTAGCTTTCACCAGACTTTCTCCAGTTTTAAATATGAATAATTATTATTTTGAATTCAAATTTGCATAATGAAAAAATAAAAAAAAAAAATTAATAAATAAAAACAGCTTGACAGTCATGTCGAACTTCAGTTAAATTTATTTATACTGTCATAAGCACTGAAAAGATTTCGTAAATTTTTTAATGTTCTACGCAATTTACTTCATTTTTTTTCTCATAAAAACCGTCTTCTCACAAAACAAAGACAACAAAAAAATAATTTGTGAATCGGTGCTGCCGTGATTCTGTGTCCAAGGAAATCCAGGAGCTTTTTATATCTATAGAAATGGCTTTCAAAAGTTCTCTTCTCACACATATAATATTATATTTGGATTTATCGTGTCACCTTTTTATATAACCTTACTTTGAATGCTAAACTCTGAAATTCCATTTGAAACGTGTTATTGTTTGTTCTATTGCGTATTGTAATAATAGTTAGTGTTATATTAACATAAACTACGACCTCACATCCACCTCACAAAAGTTTACTAGAATCGCTCTACTAACGTGAAAGTTTGGATTTGCGTTTAGTTGTGCCATAAATGTATTATGTTATTATTTGTCTAAGTGTTAGAATGTTATTATTTGTGTTCTTGCAAAACGTAAATACAAATTATTATTTGTACGCAATCTCATGACCTTTATCATCGTTGCTGTCACAAAATACTTCAGATTCTCTAGATTAACTAATATATCTACTCAAATTTTTAACTTTTATTTGTGATAAGTACATACTTGTATTTGTAGCGATCACAAAATGTCACAATACTTATGGTTAGCAATATATTTTTACAAAGTAAAGAATTAGATGAGATCCTATCAAAACATAGGTATACGTACTCACTACTCATGCGCCATGCTGTCGTTACATAAAATTAAATGCAAACGCAAGTTTTTAAAGTAAATTTTACCATACCGCGAGAAAAAATGATACATTAAGGTGTAGATACTTTGAAGATAGTGTATCTACACTAGATCGATACTAAAACTATTCAATATAGAGGTATTTTTCTCTAGCTACAACGCCCATAGTATTTCGAATAAACTGACCAAGTGGGTATACGTATACAGTAAACCGACACAGTGTTGTGAAATGACCTGTACAGTGTACACATACCACGTGATACGTTACATGCTCCGTTACATTGGTTACGTTACCACGCGTGTTCAGATGTGTACAGACAGACCCTTAAAGAGCCCTCCATCAAGAGTGAAAGAAACACTTTGCCCACTGTATATACGACATTGCAACAGCTAGATCTCTCTACCTAGAGTATCATACTATCACTCTATCTAGATAACTCTTGTAAAAAAATATTAATATTTTTTTTAATAAAAATGAATCTGTGCTCACTCGGAGTGAACACAAATACACTTTTGACATCTTTCACAATAAGCAAAGGCTTGTGTCGTGAAAGCGGAAATCGAACCCACGACCTCCAATACGCTGTACGAACGAAAGTCGTCGATTGATACCGTTTCTATATGATAGATCTGCACTAGGAAAGAAACATAAAAAATCTATAGAACTATCAGTATATAAATACTAGGATTGGTATAGAATGTGCTATAAAAATTAAAACTAGAGAAAAATTCAAAACTAATTTTCGTAGTTAAAACTTCACCTGAGACAGGATAAGTCTGCAGAATATTTCAAGATAATAATCTTCAAGCCACCTCAGAGACCAGCTTGACAGTAACGGCAGCTAATGGCTTAGATAGAATCTCTCGCTCTTCATCATATTTTATGGCTCAGCTTAAGGGTTAGGATCAGTGTTTCTGAGTAAGCTGTCTCATAAAGACATCGTGAAAACGGACTTTATTATTTATTTTATTTATGGTTGAGAGTGCTTAGTTTGAAATTAAATGGGATGTTTTTTTTCCATTTTGTGCCACTAGAGGCGCCCTAGCTAATCCGGTCTATTGTCAAATTCAGTGTTGCCAAAGGGGGCGATTTACTTCTATTTGGGCTATTTGGAACGAGAATATGCGACGAAAAAATCTAAAAGGCGACAGGTAGCCACTTGGGTTACTTCCCTTTTAGCGAATTTTCACCTTTCGGATACTAAATGACCTTTTTTTAGTGAACTCCCACCTCTCTTCGGTTACTAAAATTTTCGGAATGACCGCATACCAAATTTTCAGTTTGGCTACTTTGCGTTTGTAAAGCGGCGTTGGCAACACTGGTCAAATTAACGTTTATAACCTCAACCATATGTTTAGAATAATCATTGTACATTTCTTTTTACATACTATTACAAATAAAATAATTGTTTATCTTATTTTATTTTTTATATACCTACCTAAATACAAATGAAAAAATACCGTAACAGAAAACATAAAACAAGAAGATACAGAACGGCACTGCAAATCCACCCTTGAAGACAAATACATACCTACCTTGTTATTTAATGTTAACTGTATTATTTTGTTTGTGTGTAGTGTAAAAGGACACACTATGGTTTACCTCCTAGAAAAAGCCACTATTGCAATCATCAATAATTAAAACGTTAAATTGTTTAATTGAGAAAAAAAAGAGAGGAGATATATTAGCATAATATTCATCAGTCAATGCTAGATGGTATGTTTGACAGCTGTCATAATTTGACAATAGACCGGATTAGAACAAATTGTCGGAAGCTCCCTAGAAAACCTCCCATAATCATAGTGTAAGTGAAAATAATATTTCTATTACCTACTTACTTTATACTCTACATGGAGACTATGATCAAAAGAATTTTATGAATTTACTTTTTTTCGGAATTCAAAACAGGTCAAACACGCTCATCACTCATACATCACTGAGATTTTGACTGAAAAGTATTTTTCTTGCACGAAAGAGCGCCGATCTGCCTTTAGTAGCCCAGATAGTTTAATTCGTGTATTAATAGAGAATACCAGATATGTATGAATTTTAAAAATATACCTATTGTACAATCTATTTTTAAAAAAGATAAAAGAACAAGTAAACTTCATTGCCTTTGGCAATCACCTTCTTTCACAGTACAGTCATTTATTAGCTCAGCTCTATAGCTCAATAGCATAGAAATATATGGTAATCGTGTATCCTGATGAAACTAAATTTTGTGGAATTGTGTTGCACGTATTTTTAATACAATAAATTAACTGCCTGAAAAGTACTCGACTATAATCTGAAAAGTACTCTTTTTTATTAATTTCAATTTTAATAATATCTTATTTTCAATTTTGTTCTGGTATAGAGTCTCACCTTTATAGACGAAAAGACTACCAAGTTAGACAACAAACCATAACATCTGACAGTAACTGTTATCGTCTCTTACTATGACTCAAGTTCGAAAATCAAGTTAAAAATAGAATACAAGTGTGTGTAAATTAAGGAAGGGTACATTTGGTGTTTATTGACACAAAGCATCGTACAGCGGTTAGGAACTAGACAGGGAGTGCATCCTCAGTTCATCTGTGTAATAATAATCAGTGCCAGAGATGAAGTGCAAGCCCAACAGTGATTGCGACCGTATGCTCCATATGCACCTAATTCCCGTAGCATAGATACGTCGTCTTTCAACAGAGGCGTGCTCAAGGTTAGTGTATGAGATATCGAAGAACAAATCGTATTTTATTTTAATTTGATAGCCTTAGACTGAATGGAATATTTTGAATAGCAAAACTGCTTAAAACCACCACTGTATATATTTTTTAGCTATATAGAGCGATCTATTTTGAGTCAAGATGTGTAAATTGCAGTTAGAAACCGTTGAAATTCTAGATAGATATTTTTTTTTCAATCTCTGTTAGACATCACGGTAAGTGTTTTGTATACATTAAAAAAAACAGTCAATATGCTCTATGTAGAGAAAAACAGTTCTGCATTGTATATAGTTTTAGAATAGTCTAGTTAGATAGGGCCTACTCTTACTAGATGATTCTCCATAGTCTATAGGCACCTTTATGCATTATTATTTATTTAAAGAAAAGCGTTTTACATGATACATTTTATAAGAACTTATGTTCTTATTGCCTTAAATCCCTTTGGTAACTATGGGACATCTTGTTATGATGTCAAGATGACGTCACGTTTACTCAAGTGTTGATCAAATCCATACAAATAATTGAAGAATTATCTAACAACTAATTGAAGTAAACATTTCATGTGACGTCATCTTGTTATGACAACACGCAACATTTGAGTGTAGAAATAATTATACTTCATACTGGTTTTAGTATTTTTACCGTAGTTAAGTATTTGTATAAGTATATAAACCAAATGTAATCCATAGAAACCCATTAATGCAATGTACCCGTTCAGAAAATATTCAACAAAAAGATTGAAATTTAAAAATAAGTTCCAGTTCAGCAATTGAATGAGAGGGTGACAACCTCGGGTAGAGTTTTCAAATGGAAAACACAGAAAAACGCTTGTTCAGAAGTTAGTCGTAAACTATATACGTTACAGTATAGGTATTTTTTCCACTTTCGAATATTTATAACTGTCATATGTTCTACTACATATATTACTTTTTTGGAATTAGATTTAGTTCTCTGAAAAGTTCGTTAACTTTGTTGTTTAGGGAAGTTTATTTCGGATATTAAAATATTACGATTATATTCATTTCGTATCCGTTTTTTCCTGACAAATTCCTCCCTTCAGTTTATAATTAATTTCGTTAAAACTTGTTTCATATTAACGCAACGTGATAATTTTATCAAATCACCCCGCCTCTGAGTTTGTTTCATATAAACATAATTTAATATTTGTTTTTATGAAGCAACCCACTTAGAGGGCCGAAGCGAGGTGTGAAGCAAGTACGCAGCTACCTCGATCACTCACTGATTACTTTTTCAATCTCATGGGCCAAGTAGTGTTAGCAGGAAGCCAAGTGTAGTTTTATAACTCTATGACTTGAGTACACTTATGGTGGATCCGTCTATTGCCGTGTAGGATAATTCAATTTTTCAGGCTGAAAGGAAAAAAAACTTTTCTTCATACTTTGCTTGTAACATTCTAACTCTTTTGATTATATCGATATTACATACAAAGTATTGAAGCGTAGCCAGCGGGTGATATAGGTTGTTTTCTTTCTTATTGTCAGTTGGATATTGCCGAATAATATTTTCTAATATTTATAATAATATTATTTTTTCAATATGATTGATCATTACAGAGTTTCAGTGAAATGAGAACCTGTCTATTAAAAATCGACAGAGCGAGTCAGTCCCCAATTTTCGTGCTAGATCCCGGTACGAAATTTTTTTCTTTCACATTGAAACCTTTTGCTTGATGATTTCAAAAGTGTATTTGTGTTCACTTTGGGTGAAATTTGATCCAAATTTCTTCCAACCACCTTACCGATACTAGAATTTGAATGCAAGACCCAGTTTTACAAAGCGTTAGGTTGTCTTTAGACACTCAGGTTCTATTACAAGAAATCTTTCTCTAATATAAAATAATGCAAATGTGTCAACATTTATGATGTTGTACCCTTTTCCAGTATTTTACAGCACCAACTATTTTGATGATCGATATACCCATGTTCGAAAATCCTATGCCCCCGACCGGAATCGAACTAGTATCGCCAGCCTCTGCTTAGGAGGGCAAGGTGCAGGGATTGATCATGGTGAGGATAACCATGATTGCAATATCAGCAATCCGACAAATTTGATCACCTAACAGCCGGTTTCATAAAAAGCTTCAAAAGTTTCTTTTAAAATTTAAAGACTCCTTTAAGCTGACGCGTTTCATAAAAAATATTCCAGCTAAAATATGAAATGTCAAAAAAATATTTTAAAGTTGGTAGCAGTTGGTAGTGTTACCATGGAAATTTATGGAAAACATAGGTTGTTTACTAATATTTTCTCGGAATTTTTGTTGATCTGTCAGTTTAATTTCTCAATAGAGCATCAAAGTGCCGTTTTTTGTGTTCATTTATTATTATGGTTTATGAATTAGTAAATGAAATCTGTAAGCAATAATATTCTTCCCGTTTTGCTATGTTTTTCGTCCTATTTTAGTAATTTTTTGTCCATAGTGTCACCGCAAACAAAATGTTTATCTTTGTGACAGCGAAATTTTCTACGAACTCCGGTGGTAAAAATTTGAACTACCTAAAGTCGACTTTAACTAAAAATAATAATCAATAACGGTACTTTAGCTAAAAGTCGGTTTTAAATGTCGTTTTGTTGTTACGAAACCTCTCCTTTATTTTTTATGAAACCGGCCGTAACTGAAAGACGCCCATCCTATCATAAAATGTATCACTATGGAAACTCGAAGCAAAAATCGATCGGGAGAAAAATAAAAATTGGAAAGTCGATCCCCGGGCAGAATTGGTTGCCCACCCTTGGCCCAAATTGTCACATAAAGCCAAGTTTCAAAACAACACCATGCAGTTGGTCGTAGCAAATCAAATTTGAATAATTCACCATTTGAGAAGCGAACTTTCAATGATTTAAACGTAGCATCAAAATGGTTTGTTCTGTTTAAATATACCTAAGTACTTTGAGAATTCAATATTTGAAAGTTTTGAAACATAAATTTTTTAAAGTAGTTCAGAAACAATTTTTTTATTACCTCCCTAATACTCCTAAAATTCATCAAAAAATATTATTTTTTGTCTCACGCCTAATTTCAAGTTCTCCGAAGTTTTATAAATACGATTTAAGCTGACATTTTACCGCTTTCTGTGTGTGTGTGAATGTGGAAACATTCATAAATGTAACTTAACTTTGTAAATTAATTAAATTTAGATTTCCTGCGGGAGCCTCACCCCAGTTCGTGTCGTTTAAGGGTGGTTTGTTGATTCAGGTTTCGCGCTGTAATGAGGTATGAATTTAAAAAAAAACACATCTTCTTTACACTATTATATAATTATTATATTTTAACCTCAAGCGCCCTAACTATTAGCCTCATTTTTAGGGATGATAATTTGGATAAATTCTGGGGGTGTCGTTATTCTTTATTATGTGTGTATTTATAGGTACTCAATTAATATCGAGCGGCACCCAAATTTCCATCTGGACGAGGAGTGTCGCCATAACATCAAAAGTGACAGTTATTTTTATTTTTAATTTAATATCATCGTTTTAATTATAATTATTTTTTGCAGGTAGGTACGTTACGTTAAGTCTAGATATAGTTCTCCACGAAGTTGTGATCCCTCGGGTGAAGCTCTTTTTGTTTTTCGCTGTCCAGAAAAGTTCTTGCGCGGTTGTGATTCTGGTCCACTGGATTGGAGGGTTTTGAAAGTCGTTACTCAAATGAAACACGAAAATACTTGCAACTTTTAAGTTAATATTTAAAAGACTTCAACAAAAGATATTTTCGCTTTTTCGAAGTTTGTTTACAAAAAAGCGTGCTGCATAACTCAGCACACGAATACACAATAGCCATGCAAGAGATACTGTTATTGGAGCACTGGAGATTCTGTTTTTGTTCAGTGTGCTGTCATTGTCTAAAATATATAAATTTCTTAGTTTATGAGATAGCTACTACTATCATTCAAGCTAAAAGATACAACATAGATCCGAATATAGAAACAGAGCATACTTTCTTTTATGGTTGATATTGGACGCCATGGAAACAAGAACTCATAAGTGAGCGATAATAGTTCTTTCTCGCTGTTATTTCCTTAGTGAAGATCCAACGATCAAGAAATATACTATATTTCTACCTCTGTGGGGCTAGTACGAGTTTAATCGAAAGCTAAATGCATGTTAATAAGCGCTTATTAGCGTGCAAATAGTGTTCGAAAATCAAACGATCGAATCATTCGGTCATTTTTGTACGGAAATTTATCGAAACTATACTGGGGTACTGGCTCTATGTTCGTTTGGTTTAAATGCACCTTTACATGAGTAGTTTCTCATCATAATCGAAATTTGAATTGGAACATAATGTTTTAGGTATGATCATTTTGAGTTGAGTTAATTTTGTTTCATTTGTAAAGAGTCAGAATGCATTTCAAACAAAAATCATTAGTCACCCGCTATCGTGATTCGCACGACACGAACTGTGGTAAAAAAAAGAACACTAACATTCATACATTCGCATAAATATTGAATGCGACCAACTGAAGGTGGGACATGTGCCCCCGTGCATTTAACAAGAAGCATCCCTTCTACTCTACCCCCACATGCATGTCACGCACCAGCTGCTCTGCTATTTCAGAAACAAATGCTAAATCGATATTCAAAGTAAATATACTTAACATTAACGTTAATGATCAATCATGGCGGGTGGTGACTGGTGGTCAATGTTACTAATTATATAATAGGTAGATCAATTCTATTTTATGATTATATTAAAGAAGAAAATAAAAATTTGCATCCGAATATTATTTTTATTCTAATGAATTTGTGCTCACCCAATGCATAATTTCTAATGAATTTGTGCTATATTTTCTAATGAATTTGTGTGTAATATTTTCAAATGAATACACAAATACACTTTCGACATCTTTCACATAAAGCAAAGTTTGTGTTGTGAAAGTGGAAATGGTCGGCACCGGGTTTCGAACCCACGACCTCCAATACGCTGTACGTACGAAAGCCGTCTACTGATTTCACTGGTCTAGCAACCACTTCAATTGAACTAATGTAAAATTTTAGGGCACTCAAAGTGCAAAATTTCACAAAAACGAATTATATGATTCAAATTGATTTTTATTGTCTCCAACAACACAACTGCTAGTTACCTTTAACTTCAAAAAGGTTTCATCCTACACATTTTGAGCAAATATGATTTTAGGATGTGAAATGGATCTATGTAACCTCAGCAATAAAATCACATCTAAAACCATTTCAAAGGAAAATAACGCACCACTGTTGCCAAGGCTAGCCAATAGTTGGAAGTATAATCGCAAGCTTATAATATTCCAAGGTTTCGTTCCGTTAATTTTCCGACCTTGGAAGCCTAGTGGTACAAGCGCTAATTACAAATTAATTAATAGGTCCCGGGTTTGATTCCCGGTCGGATCAGAATCATTCATTATGATTTACTAAAGAAATGGGCCGGTCGCGACTCTGGTTAATTTAATTTTGTTACTATACAATTCCATGAAAGCAAAAGAGAATTCAATCTGAAAAATAATTATGAAAAAAGAAAAAGTTTTTTGTATGAAAAACGAAAATGTTTTTATAAAAAATAATTACCCGCAAATTGAAAATATTTTTCTTTCGAAGCATTTTTCCCAAAAATACTTGCGGGGTTCGAACAAATCTAACTTTTTATTTTTCAATAATACTTGAGGGGTGAATAATCTCTCTCTATATATATAATATATAGTACTGACAGTAAAAGCGAAGGCCGATGAACTTTGATAACATCGATATTATTCTATTTGTGTATTTCATCAAAATAAAAAAAAATAACGAATAATAATTCTAGCAAACTTTTTTCTGTGTATAACATTATTACGGACTTGTGTAAAATATACCTACTTTTTATTATTTTAATTAAAATATACCTAATTTAATGAAAATCAAATATTGGTTTAAAAAAACATAAATTTCTGTAATGGGAAAATGTTTGATTTTCTCGTTGATTTGAATATTGATTCAAATATTTACCTATATTGGTGTAAAATATATCAATACAGAAATAACAAAATGGTTGTGTCCAGCTATGTTTGCATATAGTTAAGAACAAACCATATTTATGCATCAAGTAGACACGAATTTTAGGCTAATAAGCGAGTTGTCTCATTGTTTATGACGGTAATAGATTTAATACCTTTTCTACAAGAATATTTTTTGCAAAAATTACACGAAAACAGTGTAATAAAAAAAGAGTGCATTGGCGGGGTTACGGCGGAGCAATCTCTTTTCTCCAACCTTACAAAGTAACATAAAAATATATAAGTAAGTGTACAAATACTTATGCCCCTACCACACGCTCCGTCTTACCTGTGGTCTTGCCTGCGCAGGCAAGACGACAGGTAAGACGGAACACGGACACTGCTACCACACGACACAGGTAAGACGGACGCAAGCCTCATTTCCTCCTCGCAACCGTGCAGCGAGGACAACACTTTCTTTTGCAAACCGTTGGCGTCCAAATAATGTTTCCAAACTATTTTTTTTCTGCTGTGTTTTTATATCTATATATTATGTAGAACAAGGCGTAAACGAACAATGTGGAAAAATGGTTGTTTTATAGTACATATTTCCAAATGATAAATGTAAATATCGATGTAAAAATATCAACATATTTTTTAAATAATTGATATAAATCGTGGATATTTTTTATTATGGAAATATCGATATTCTTTATTTATTTCTGAATATCTTAATAGGTAATTGCACTTTTGGGTATAAATATAATCATATTTTTTTAGTCTACATGCATCGATAATTTGTGAAAATATCGATAGATATATTTTTTTCCTATTGATCATCCATAGGTTATTTTTATCTCTAATTCAATGACAAGATATGCGATTAAAATATATAAAACAAAAATAATAAAATATTTTCTATAATATATCTTTCCCTTTCAACTCCTTTCTCAATTTCTCATATGCAGTATTCTGTCAATAGTACTTAGATTTGATTATCTATAGATCAGGTAGATATTTTTAAATTAAATAATTCGATAGCATATTCGCGATTATAATAACGCAGGTCTGCCATTTCCGAATGTTCAACGTCGACTGATCAATTGCGGCAGTACTGCGGCTGGCGTGGCATGTCAGGTAAGACGGAACTCCCAACCACACGCTCCGTCTTACCTGACATGCCAGGCTTGCGCAGGTAAAATTAATTCAAACAAGACGAAAAGCCGTCAAGCCGCGCTACCGAGTTTGTGCGGTGTACAGTTTTACCAACCACACGCTCCGTCTTACCTGACAAGCCAGGCTTGCGCAGGAAAGACCACAGGTAAGACGGAGCGTGTGGTAGGGGCATTATGAAAAATTAACCACAGAATAAAATCAAAAATGTTCTCGAGTAAATAAGTTTGATCAAGCAGATAGAGTGATAGTTCAATAGAGTTCTGCTTTTGGGCGCAGATTCTGAAAATAGCGTGTAAAAATTGTTCTTCATCTTCATGAGTGACTCATGTCCTAGATAAAAAAAGTGCTCGCAAGGACGGAAGTAAGCAACTTTGAATCGTGTATATTTTGAACTAATTTACTAAGTAAAAGAGTAGTATACAGGGGATCGTTTTCTTAATTTATATAATTCTTTTCTTCTTCTTCTTCCTAGCCTTCCCTCCATTGCTGGATGTAGGCCTCTTCCATTTGTCTTCACTTCTCTCTATTTCTATAATTCTTTTGCCTCATCTTATGCGGTGTTCAGACGGGGCGATATAAGGCCAGACGATATCGCTTGCATAAAAAAAATATCGTTCGGTCGCCCATTGATCGTCTGATGTGTTCACACGAGTCCACCGACATACATTCAATCTGTCAGGTGCGCTGATTGTTTTAAAAATGGCGGACGTCGAGGTAGAAGTCGCGGAGTAATTGGAGTTAGTTGAAAATATTGTTTTAGACGATATAAAAAGACTCCTAATTGAGGAAAAATAAAAAAAAACGCAGATATTGGGTGCGGAATTGGATTCTAAGGAGAAATAAATTTAGAGCAGTGCTGTCAACTGTCAAAAAACAGAACACACGGACGCCGCGCATATCTGCGCATGCGTGAATCGTTCCACCACATACAAAAGTTGAAAGGCGTTCAACTTGAGACGATATCGCTTTCAACCATTTTTATCGCTTCAGATTTATCGACAATCTGTTCACACGGTTCAATTAGCTGGCGATATTTTGGTGTCCTGGCGATATTCGCCCTGTCTGAACACCGCAGTATATATAAAAATGGAGAGCTATTTTCCGTTGTCACCGCATCACGCCTAAATGGCTAGACCGATTTTTTTGTCGTGTTGGTTTTTATCAGGAAAAGGTTCTTATGAAAGAAAAAATTAAGAAAGTTGCGCGGAAAATTAGAAAATCAAAGAAACTCTATGTAGGTAACCATCTTGGTATTTTAACAATATAATTTTTATTCCAAATTTGAAAAATTGTAATTAAATTAAAGTTTGACAGGAACTGTCAGTTATTTGATAGTTGTTGCGATTGACAGAATGCCGATGTAAAATATGTGGTTTAAAATAGATGCATCGATCTAAATCACATAGCAAGGTAATAAGCTTATCATTATACCAATTCGATTCAATGTTCATAGTTAGGAATACAGGACAACGTCTGTCGGGAAAGCTAGTTGAATATAAATCTCAGCTCAGTAAAATAAAAACACCCACGTTAAATTAAAATACATATTGAGATAATAATTTCGTTAGATGTGGAAATAATGAAGTTATCTCAAACACAGGGAGTGAGCAAGCCGTAAGAGAGCCGGCAACTGACAGTGCCCGGGAGCTCTATGCAGAAGAAGGGAAGATAACTTCGTTTAGTCTAAGTGGCGAAGAGTCTCCTAAAGTGACAGGGAGACAGGGAGGCGACGGATGAAATGGTAGATTCCCTGATTTCCTCCCGAGAAGGAATATATCTGGGCGAGTGAAGAATCTACGTGCTTCCGCCCCCAGTGTACGTGATCTCGCCGCCCAATCTCCTCGCACTGTGAGGACAACTTTTACGTGTTACGATCAAACTTATTATAATAATGGCTTGTGTATAGTAAGTTTTCCATCTGATACAGACACCTAGCACGCTACCACAATGTTGACGTTACCGAGTCGTGTTCCTTACGTTTCATAACAAGCAATTTTGCATGCACCGTTTGATGAGATCATCTCCTTTTAAATCTACTAGGATTTTGTTTGTTTCAATCAGAGCAATATTCATATACCTACGAGGATTTAGATTCTAGCGAATTGTCACGTGAAGAGAGATGGATGGATTCACAATCATTAGAATGTGAGATGATATTTCAACAGGAACTTTGAAAGCTCTCCAATGACACATTCTCTGTAAGAAAGATAATAATACTTTTTTATATAGGTACATATTACTTTTTGTTTGTTTGTTGTATTTTCTTTTAAACTTTGAATGATTTTTTTATCATCTTATTTGTAGGTATATAGAGAGTCCCTTTTAACGCTACTCAAAGGGCAAAAGGAAGAAACGAAAGCTCCCTGATGCGTTCGATCTTGCGAGGTGTTAATGTCATCGTCAATGAATTTTGGTACCTACCTATACTTATTTTTTTTGATAAAAAATGGGCTGTGACTCTAAAAAATTTAAAGCATCTCTGACTTAGGCTATAAAACCTAATCTAATGAAAAATTACTGTATGTCCTTTTTCATTAAAAATTAACATTGTTGTTGTATTTCTTTCTCACAAATACAAAATACATGTTTTTCTTGGTATGTACCTATGTATACGTTGAAAGTGACAAGTGATGGATGAGTGGTGATGTTTGAGAAATCAGAGAAGAGAAAGCTACACCGAAGGTATTTCGTTAAGCTTATGAAAATATACAAGTGATTATGATTATATACACGAAATGATTATGATTCTTTTGCTCTTTTGAGTACTTAAGCATGATTGAATAGTGTATAATTCATATGAAAATAAATGAAATTTTATTGATTTGAATGATGAGAAAAGAAATCAAAAAGATGATTGAATTCATACAGGTAGCTAAGCATTATAAAAACTGTTTCATATTACTTTACCAAGGCAACATATACGTGTACGTACGCAATTTTATCCTCCTATATCACACCTTTGAATGATTTCATCTATTCCGTCAGCATGGATAATATTATGTCCAGTAGGTACCAAAGTTTATTTTTCCGACCGATCTCAGTAGCCTGATTGCTTAGGCATCAATGCTTCTTTCTCTTGGTCCCAGATTTTAGCACTTGTTTTTTCGCATCTTGAAATTTCTATTCGGGGCTAGAATATCTCATATTAGACTGGTTGACTAGTAGAGAATGATTCAAACATATAGTTTCGCCGGCTATTCTGAGAACAGAACAGTGTATTTTTTCACACAATTTTGGTTTCAAATATATTGATAATAAAAAATTAACAGGTAGGTACTAAGTAAATCTGAAAATAAATTATTATTGTTTTAGAAACGTCTTCTTGCTTTAGAAACAAGCAGTTGACATTAAGCATTTGCTTAAGACAATGCATATCGGTTTTATATTCCTACATAACAAAGTAATTGATAATAATGTTTGTCATGTGAAGGTAAGATAAGAAGTGATTGTTAGCCTAGCAAATCAGTCACCGACTGTGGTTCTGAAGGTCGTGGGTTCGAAACCCGGTGCCGACCATCTTCCTATTTCACAAAACAATTTATGCTTTCAATGAAATTTGTTATGTAAGTATGAACTTCAGTAAAACTTATGTCGAAGAATACTCGATAAACCTCAAAAAACATTCCTGAAAAAAGGAAGAAAAAAATATTTGGTTTCATTTTACAAGATTATCTATACGTATATCAATACATGAAGGAAAAACTTTGTGACTATTTTTACGAAAATTGCACGGACGGAGGAGTATGAAATTTTGCACACTAATAGTTTATATAGAGAAGAAGTGGCGAATGCTAATATTTTATTAAAATTATGCATAAAAAATAGATTAAATCAATAAAAAAAAAATTACACACAACTGTATTTGATACTTACACACACACTTTCGCAGAATACTTATAAATATCATCAACTTCATAAAAAAAAACTGTAAAATGAAAAGCGCCTCACAATGGGCGCAGAAAGCTTTTTGAAGGCGGTATATTCAAAGAAGGTGGATTTGGAAATAGCGGGATACCTATTCAAACTCATTGCGTCAAATTGAGAATAGATTAATGTTGTTTTCTTTAATAATAATAGAAACAACTTTATAAATAATATCAAAACTGTAAATTTGACGTATCATGTCATTGTTTTGTTAAGAAATTTTGGAAATAACGCTTACTACTTAGTCTTTGACAATAGAACCTCAATAATGTTCAAACTTATAATTTAAATTAGTTATGGTCGAATTTCGAGCACTGGCCGACCACTAGTAGTCGTTAAACCTCAAAAAACATTCCTGAAACTTATTTTTATAACGCACTCTCACTCCCTTTGGCGGGCACATGCCAGCTGAAATATTCAGGAGCTTTGATTAAAGCCTTATCGATTATTTAGCCAACGATCCGATAAGTTATTTAGTTTCCAGAAAGAATGCGTCGGGTGGAATAATAATAACATAACATGAGAGGGATGCCATGCCTAACTACCTCCATAGAACACAGTGGGTAGATAGACAACTTATTAGATTTCCACACCTTCAACAGACACGTCGGCACGAAAATGTTGAATTTCAATTCATTACCTTTCCACGAGGTTCGTTCGTTTCATCTTTCAAATTAGATCCACTCCTTGTTTCGTATTCAGCGTTGTTCGTTTGAGATATGGAGCGAGTCTTTCTTACAGAATGTGCAGTGCATCTGTGAAAGTAATGAGTAAGAAGTAAAGTTGTTGTTGTGTTTACTTTCTATTCGTTTTTTTCTCTGGATTTGTCATTTGGAAGGATCTCGAATCATGTCGCGGTATAGGTGAGTTAATTAATTAATGACAGCATAATATATTGTTTTCATTACTAGAAGTATATTTCGGTATTTGTTTTTTTCACCCGTCTTGCTTTACATTTTCAAAAGATAGTCATCTCTTTTAATGAAATCTTATTAAGAAGATGCTGTATTTTTAGAAAATTATAAATAGTTAAAATATCACTACAAATAATAATGTCTGCAAAATTCAACGTGATGTATGCTGTTTATACCTTCATGATGTGAAACCGGAGGAGATGGAGAGCTCTTGTTGCCTCCCTATGCTCCTAAGTGGGGCGTAAAGGGAGGGCTTAGAGTAGATTAGATGCGAAAACATTTGAAAATAATTACATAACTGAAACATTATCTAGTGTTTTTGAGTATCACATATTTGTCAGGTACGTACCTACTTATTTCAAAGGTCAAAGTGACATCTTTTGAAAATCCGCAATTAATATTTACAAATTAATTGTAGTCACCGGTTCTGATTGAGTGAGACGTATATTTAATGCAAATGTTATAGATATTTATAAACTAGTAAAATCATGTCATTCGGGTGTTTTTAATAATCAGTGATCCTGGTTGTATATTAGTATTTTTGAGTAAGTAGATATTTATTTTGTTCTTTCAGATGTTATCATCGGTTAATGTTTGTAAAATGAGTTGAGATTTTGACTGAGATAAGTTGACACATGGTTGATTTTATTGCGCAAAAGTTTGTGCGCAGAGTAAAAGGACCCTTGTCATCTCCTTTAAGGAAGTGATTACGAAGGGACAAGAATTAGACAACGTCCGCATAATGCATGTCTCGTATCCAAGTATCTGCGAGCTTCCGTAGTTATCTCAGATTAGTTCCGTTTACGGATTTGAAGAGAATGTTTTGTTATTACTTGTGAACAAGTTTTGGGTATTTCCTATGTTGGGGGTTTCACGAAAAAAAAAGCGAAATGAGAAGTAAATCGTTTTAATCAGAATGAATAATTAAAATACGGATGTCTAGGATAGAAATAAGTTTCATACCTTAATTATTAGACGTGACCAGAAATTCGGACTTCTGAGAAGCTGATTGAAGTTTTATGTTTGGATAAATAAACTCACCCCTTCAAGGGGCTCGTCTTTGCGACGTCTTAGACCGTGGTGATTTTCTGTGGGTCTTCAGATTAACCAAGAAAAATCACAAGTGTGTTTTACTTTACACAATCTAACTAAAACTTTAATAGGTAGTCTACGCGCTGCTTTTCGACTATACATGTAGATATCTAATATTCTTACTACATTTCGTAATTTTTCTGAATTCGTGATGCTAATTTCATCCCTTTCTTTGTCACTTAACGCCCTTAACGTCGTTACATCGTTCATTTGAATATTTTACTTCTGGACTATTTTTAATTGATAAAACTATGAAGAACATTTTAAGTAGCAGTGTTGTTGATATTATGTCCGTTATATGGGGGTACATCCGTCAAATCAATTATGGGGTGAGACCTCCATCGCCTCACAACCCCTTGCTGGGGGTTGTTTGTGTGTAGGTGAATACAATATAGGAAGTGTCCAATACACTAATGTACACCTATCGGCTATCGAACATAATCAAATTGCTACTGTTATTGTTATTTTCGTGTTTTATTTATTTCCGGCAACACTGTTGTTTTTATGGTGGATTGAGTAACTATCCTAATTCATGGGAAATAATAAATAAGTAGATAGTTTATTGAAGTTCTTTTTGATTGATTTTTATTATTAAAGTTGATAAAAGAAATATTAAAAAATAATGAGTCTCTTACAGATATCAAATTATTAAGTTTTGCCTGGTGATACTCGTAAGTCACCAAGTCCGACTTAAGTTATCTATAGATATTAAAGAATATCTAACAACTAATGACTCTAACGATTCAATACTGATGTTCCATTTTTAAATGGAACAAACAACTACGGGCTTACGACCGTCTTCTAGTGTTATTTCGAAGGCTGCTTAGTGTGATGACTTTACGTTAACAACGTTCGCCATTAGGTGGTAATGTTTAAGTCTCCGAAACTCCAAATCATGAGAATTCTCAACATGTCGAAAAATCTCATGTATGCAACAAGTAGATATTTATCTAGATATGCAAACCATTCACTTTTTAACTAATTTGATATGTTACAAAATGTTTAATACTATATAAATCAGTCGGTACTATGAATTCCTTAAAAAGTAAAATAATTATTAACTACTTTTACAGAACTACTCTTGAAAAAAATATCTCCGTTAAAGTAGGAATCAGCACTGGTTGGAACTTGGTAGTTCATCGATTCAGTCTTCGACTTTCGTATAGCGGAAATCATATGTTGGATGTCGACAATCAGCTTTCTCTTATACAAAACAAGCTTCACATTCTGTGAAAGATTTCAAAATTGTATTTGTGTTTACTAAGGAAGATACTAGATTTGTCAAAAAAATAGGAATAAAAATAGTAAAAGTGAATCCAAAATGAAGATTGATCGACAACCTTATTTATTTTATTTTCATTTATTTTTTACCCATAAATGTAGTCCCTTGTCTTTTTTAACATTGCATGTCATCCGAACATCAGGTTTTTTTCATATTATTATTTTCTCTGTCATCAGTAGTTGCATATCGTTCGGTTACCTAGCTTTCATCATACATAATCAATGGAAGTTGTGAAAATTTGTAGGTATTAATTGGTGCTAGGTTTATTTATACCTCAAGCCCGCTGCGGACCCCCCCCCAAACCAATCCGCAATGCGAGGGGTCTAAACCCCACTTAGGGACATAGGGAGGCATCAAGAGCTCTCCATTGCGCTCGAAGGCGTCCGAGACTCATTGAGCCTTTTCTGACCGAACGAGGTAAGGGCGTAAGGTGGTCAATCTACGATACAAAATTTGCGGAAAGGGGATAGATTTCTAAAATTACAAAAAAGTTTCGTAATGAGTAGTTAGTTTTGTTTCGTATGTGACTTGGACGTTATTAATATTTTTAAGTAGATTATAATCATAGCGGTGTTATATTATATAGTAGCTTATAGTGTCATTGGCTCCTTTATTGTCCTTTGGCGCCACCCCACGATAGCTATCTACGCGTGTATCCATACCAACACAGGTAAATAATTACAATAATGTATATGCACATGTACCTCTGAGGGTAGAGTGAACCTAACACTTCGCAACCCCCAACTAGGGGCAGTTCCACGGGGTGCATAATGCGATGCATTTTTAATGGAATTTATGGAATATGCGTACATTACTCCAATCCCAAATAATTAACTCGCTTTTGGAAAACTGACTGTTACAGTAACATTGTCAAATACACACAAAGCCAATTTTTCAGGGACTAATTCTTATTAAGTACTATCTTACCGCACTATTTATCGCTCTTCTGTGGAGCATGGGAGACTCTTCTTCTCCATCAGCTTGTTCACCTAGGCCTCCACCGTCTCCTTCCAATCATCTAAGGAGATCCTTCAACCTATTTTAAAAGTTCTGCTATGACTTCTCAACACTAATGGGAAGAAGAATACAGCACTCTCCTCAATCTGTCATTCAGTACATAATGTTAACACACATTCACCTTGTCTTCAGCATGGTAGAAATATGCTGTTTGTACAGGCGAAAGTACCATCATTCCTCATCCCCTTCATATGCCTCTTCTAACGGCGAACACCACATGACGCATCTGGTATTCCAATCCACCGTCTGAGATTCTTGAGCCAAGATTTTCACTTATAAGGTTCGGCTCGTTATTAAAAACCTGCCTAGACTTCACTCAGATGTCAGGATTTACACTCATACAGAAATAGGGATTAATATTTTATGAACATGAGGGCCAAGTCAGGAGCCAAAGGAATAGAAGAGCATGTATGCGAAATGTTATGTGTTTGGAGGAAGTGAAAGAGGTTTGTTTGGATAGGAAAGAATGGAAATCCGTACTCTCTGCCTACCCCTTTCAAACGGCGTGATGGGAAAAAAATAATTAAAATAAATATTTCTTCCATCACCCAAGCTCAGCCTCCAAGAAATGAAGTTTATAAGACAAAAATAAATGTGATATAAAACCACCTATTTCAAATAAATGGAAGACTGTTGACAGCTCAAAATGCATCTAAAAACATTTGGCTACGTAACATGAAAGTTGAAGTAAATATTTTGTAACCTTTCAAATATTTTTAAATAATTTTCACATTTAGTTTCGGTAGAGTGCTTGCAGGGGTCAACTAAGTACAGGTGAGGTATAGCAACGCTACCCCAACATCGCAATAGCTTTGATGTGGTTCGTGGGGTGAGTTTATGGAGTTAGTTAGCGTTGTAGCGTTTCGTAGGGAAACACGTTCTGTAAACATCTCTAGTTCATTGTGAAAAAATCTTAAAATAAAAACAAGCAAATTATATTTAACAGTGGTGATAATTTGAAAAATAAGTTCACGAAAACGACACGGGAAATCCTGAGTTACAAAAAGGATAATCCTTTGTCTGTGACGTTTTTCTTTGTTCCTTGAACAATTAATTGAACATCCTTGCGGAAGGGGATATCGTGTGCTAATATCATCGTGTATTAATATCATCGCGTGCGACTGTATAACTTCAGGTGTTCTGATTTATATCTTCAGGCATTGTCCTGTTGATTGTAAGGAGAATAAGGTGCTGGGGTGAGGATAAGAACTAGTTTTTTCAACCAACAGGTCCTAAAAGCCGTCAAGATTAGTGCGAAATACGAAATCGCGAAGACAGAGATGTCTGACGAGGAACAAGAGCAGGAACAAGAAGAGAATGAAGAAGGGTTCGTAAATTTTATTTAATTTATCAATTATGGCCTTTGTATATATGGGATCAATACACAATCAAAATTCAAATGAATGTTTACTTTTCTTATGACTCATTAGAATTTAGATTGTTTAATTTAAACTGATTCATTATTAAACCTGTATACCTTTGTCTTTTTTCGTAAGTTTCTTATTTTATTTTACTTTTTAAAGTTAATAATATTTCTTTTGCTATTGGGTTACTAGTAAAAAATATTTATTTTGTTATTGGGTTAGTAGTCACTCGAAAAACCTGTCTATTTTTTTTTCAGGAACTGTGAGTTCATGAAAAAAATATATTTATCCTATACAGGGTGTCCCAGAAAGTACGACTAAGCGACAGTTCAGAGATAGAACACCTTAATGGCTATCCAAATAAGTCAATAAATTCTCAGCGATTTTTTATAGTTTTCGAGTAATAGTTATTTTAGTACTTTTTTTGTCAACTATAACTCAAAAACTATAAAAAATCGCTAAACATATATTGAGTTATTTGGATAGCTAGCCCTTCTTAAGGTGTTCTATCTCTGGATTTTCGCTTAGTCGTACTCTCTGGGATTTTTTTCGAAACACTTTCGATAATCCTTTCGATATTCGATAATCGAATACTTATACTAGACTAGGGGCACAGTTGCTGTAGAAAAGATCAAGTATTATCATGTCTTTTTAATGAAGCAAACAGAACGCAATGATATAGAGAAGTTCAATATGCAATAATCAATCATATTTGAACAGTTCAATAAAAAAAATACCCCGCTAAATTCAAAACGTGTGTTGAGGAAGAAGTGAATAAATGTAAATTTTATTATCACGAGTAGTCTCGTCCTTTCCACTTTCTCTCCTTATTTGGTGCCGTAACCAGGGCGTAAACTGCCTATAAATTTCCTTTTATTACCTACTCTACAGTGTCGCCAGTGTCCTGAAAGATAAAAGCAGGTCATGATTGTTCAGGAACCGTATTCTTTGAATCCCAAATCGGATTATGAAGGCATCATGATATTTCACAATGAAATCTCTAGGGATGTTATATTACCTACCTACTGATGTTTTATTTTAGCCTCAAGTATAGCAAATATGCTTTTAAACTAAAGTTTTTCTTACATATTCTTGTTATGTGACATGTTTAGCTGTTGAATGATAGAAATTATAATCAATTTCTATGTTTTTCCGAATAAATCATATAAAATAAAGGAAAGCCGGGTTAGTGCGAACACTTATAACTCGAGATCGGCTGAACAGATTCTTCCGATCGATGTTTGATTTATTGGATTCTTCTCCGCTCCGGATAACAGAATAACTTATTAAAAGTTGAAAAAAAAATGGATTAGAAATATTATAAAACATAATATTAATGTTAGTATGGAACGGATTTCTTGCGACGCCACCGCCATCTATGAAAGTTCCATAACAATACAACTTTTATTTACCTGACAACCATAGAGTTTCAAAACACTGGCCCGCAGATTATTGCTAGAATTTCTGCATTCAGAAATAATTTTTAACATAGTAGCGCAATGGTATCCCAGTTTATGGCTTTCGAACATACAGTGGGGCTAGTACGAATTTAATCGAAAGCTGATTGCACGTTAATAAGCGCTTATTAGCGTGCAAATAGTGTTCGAAAATCAAACGATCGAATCATTCGATCATTTTTGTATGGATATTTTTCAAAACTCTTTCGATGATCGTTTCGATATTCGATCATCGAAATCTTATACTAGTGGTAATTCTGAAGGAAGTGGTTTCGAATCCCGGTGCCGACAATTTCCACTTTCACATCACAAACTTTTATATGAATGTTAAAAAAATATACCTACCCTCAATGACCCCCATACCCATAAAGCGCCCTCCACATTTCTTGATTTATCGCAACGTTGTTCTTCTTCAAAGGAATGAAATATATTTTGACAGGTTTTCTTCTTCATAGCTCCAATAGTGCTTTTTCAGCCCACTGCTATTCGGCATACTTAACACAAATCGCAGTTTTGTTCATGCCCGAAGGACTTTTTTTACGTAAGAGGTGATCCATCCGGTAAACCGTCGTTCATGATGCGGTGGAGCAATATTATTATTCCATAATTTTAGTGGGACTTTTGATTCAAAATAAAAAAAATAAATAAAACGGCTATTTGAAAATGGAATAAGTAGGAAAGATTTTCAAAATTAGGTATATTTGATTTTTAAATTAAGAATGGTAATTATCTCGATTATATATTTTGTTGAAGTTTAAATAAACTCAAAATGGCAACATTTAAGATCATTAATGTACATTAAATGAAGCGGATTAAGTTTGGTTATCCCAAGGAAATTACGTGAAAGCAAAACTCATTACAGTTAATGCGGTTCTTAGGCACCCTTAAGAATTAGGAGGTCATAGAGAAATGTTTTTATTATGTACTATACCTACTAAACAGTAAACAGTATCAAGAGTGTTTGTATTTCTCCCACGAGAAAGTAGAATAGAGCAACATGTAGATTAAGGTTACGTGACACGAACCTCTGTTCTTTATTTGAAATTTTATATATTCAACGATATTAATAGAACAATAATTTAAAAAATGCATAGATAAAAAATGTTTTCAATGCATATTTTCCTGTGGCTTTTCTTTTTATCCATAACGCTTTCTTTCTATAGAGGAATAGGGAGAAAAATGAAAATCGATCCACTTCTTCCAGCGACAAACCATTTCGTTTACAGATTCTCCGCCTTTCTTGAGGACGGAATCGATATGATCGACCCATATTAACAATGTAGACAATGCTTTACTTTGTAATTTATATAAAAGAAACAACATAAATGAAAGCTTTTGGTTTACATTTTCACAACGTTTTTAAAAACTAATAAATTCGTGCAGTTTTCAGCAATCATTGGTTAGTAAGGTGGGATTAAAAATTTGAATTCCTATACTCGAGTTGAGGTGGAGAGAACATTCTAGAACAATTTCAATTACACCATAAAGAATTTGAAAAGAAAATGTTCTACGTTCTTATTTTGAATCGATTCATTTGTATTCTCAGCAGCAGTTCTTTCATATTAAATTCCTCCCCTGTGTTTTTTCTGTGGCGGCACGTATCGCGCAAAGCAGAAACGCCGTCATATTTCATAATTATATTGAAATGTTTACACAATTTAACATATTTCCTACTTGTTCGTGTGTTTACCGTAGCAGTTATTGGCAGCCTAGTTACAGGAATATACATACATAACTCAAACATACACACACATAATAATATGTGTGTTTTACCACCATTTACTCCTCAAACACTTTAAATATGGACGCTTTTTCCACTGGCGTCACGAATTCCACGAAGATAGGTAGGTACTCTCTCTCTCAATAGAAACAAGGAAAAAAATACGGCGTTTACTTGACTATTTTTGAAAATGGAATACTAGAACATCTCGGGAAAATAAAAATAGTGCCGATGGTAGGTATCTAATTTGCTTTAATTAACTCCAATCGTTTGCTAGTGCATGGTTTCTTGTGGCTTAAATACGATAAATGGTATTAGGCTAGAACTTGACTCAAAAATAATATTTTTTGGCGACAAAAGTCTCCGTATAAAAAAAAAACACATGTTATTTGCCATGAAATTTGTACCTATCACTGGGCAACTTTTTACTTATTGAAATGGACACTTAACTAAATAATTAATTTCATTGGTAGACACAATTTTTCGTAACTTGCTAACTATTTTTCGTAGCTTAGGTAAATCTGAAACAAAACTCTATTTTCTTATTTAATAAGTAGGTATTAAATAAAGTTACGCCACTGATAAACAATTTCACAGAGGCTTCAGATAGAAGCGGGTATACCGAATCCATAAAAACAATTCCCAAAATGGATTTATTATACCTGTGTTATTTTTGCCTCTGTTTAGTTTTCAGGTTGGGATAAAATATTTCCGTTCCGATCCTCGCTACAATATTCTCTCCCTGGAATATTTTCTTTTGTAGTCACAGTATCAATAACAAGATTAGGAAATACCAAGGTAAAGTTGCGTACGTTAGGTACATTAATTTAGTTCTACCTCTTCACGTTCCTTGTTCCTATATTTTTATTAGTCCTACTGAGTATGTGCTCATAGAGATTTATTCTTGGAAGATCTTGAAGTCTTCCTAGAATTTTTCTAGCGAATATATACCTTCTCAAGCCTTGCCCACAGTGATTGCTTTTTAAAATCATAAACGCAGATTCGTTTTCATACCTTTACTTCGATCTTCCATAATAATCTTGTGACCTTTTTACCTTAACGAGTAGTGTTCTTAGGTATTGCTTTATGGAATACCTACGTATATGTAAATACTTATAGCTTCCTCTTCACCACAAGCTTGCGGTAGGATTTTATCATGCAAATGGAGGTCTATGTTAAGGCGTCGAAGAGTCTAGCTTTCTAGCTATTCTGTCTCAAAATGGGTTTTAAATAGTTTAACGAATATGAATATAACAAATAATAACTCAATTCACTAACATTTACTTACTTTTCAATTTTGGTATGAACTAACCGCTTACCGTCTTCTACTGTTATTTCGAAGGCTGACTTAGTGTGATTGCTTTACTAACGTTTGCCATAAGGTGGTAATATTCAAGCCCCCGAAACTCCTAGCAATCATGAGAATTTCAACATGTTCAACGTGACATGTCGTGGAAATATCCCATGCACCCGTCATTCGAACCTGCGTCCCTAGCCATCTCATGCAGATACGGTAACTACTGTGCCAAATTGGCTCGGCGCTCATTGCTCAATAATATGTGTATATTAAAAGTAGATGTATTTTTCTTTAATCTAAATAAAACAATTTATTTGTTATTCCACAGATTAAATGTTATTAAATTTGTGGAATAACAAATAAATTGTTTTATTTAAATAATTCCACCAAGAATGCACGTTCAATTCGTTAATTTTAGATGTATTTTGTTTAGTCGGCGCCAGGATATGATGAGTATATCCATTTTTGTTAATGTCTCGTATTTATTACCTATTGGCTTGATAGAAAATTCATGTAGATAAAACATAATGAGGGAATTTCAAATGTCAAAAACAAAATTAATCTTTCGCATTGTTCCATTTAAAAATCGAACATTAGTAATGAATTGTTAGAGTCATTAGTTGTTATTTTTTCTTTTAGCATTTGCAATTTAATATCAGTGATGTTTTGCTGCATGTAAATTTCTCTCCTAAGCATTGATCCAATTAAAATCGAGTGTTTCACAATAACATTAGGACAAAATAATGGTTTGTAGTTCAAAAACGCTTTCCAATTGAATTGTTGAGTTGAATTTGATTTTAGCCAGATAAAAATATCAGTTTACTAATGGATTCGACAATTAATTCATTAATTGGATTTTACTATTAACATTCTGAATTAAATCTGTTGAAATACCAAGGCTTAAATGGGTCAACTTTATGTACTACGACTTTTATTTATTTATAATCACACACGGCCTTTGGTCATTAAAATGTATTTAGAAAACAAGGAAAATTGTTTAAATTATATTTACAAAATAAATATTATTATACCATAAGCACTGCATACTAAAAAATTGCATAGGTATGAGTATATAGGTCAGGTCGTATTTGTAACTAAAAAAGGTGACGTTGATAGTTCCCTATAGAAGAAAATCTTGCATGATCGGTCCAAAGGTTTTTTTTACTTCAAATCGGACATTTTTAAAATCAAATTAACTTTTTAAAAACCAAATACTTAGAACGTTTTCAATTCAAACGGGTATTGAATTTGAAGTTTGTATAAAAACATATCTATTTTATACCTCAAAGTAGGAGATCCTTTGCGAACTTCTTTACCTTTTCTAAAGTTTATAGGTACCTATACCAAAATGAACAAAAATTGAGAAAATTTGGGCCGTTAAAGAGGTCTTTTTGAGATTGGGATGGAAGATTTTTATAGGTATATAGTCTAGCATTATCTTTACTGGGCTGTTTCTCAAATTTATTGATAACTAGCTTTCCCGACAAACGTTGACCTGTGTCCTAACTATGAATATTGAATTCGAATTTGTATGGTGATTAATTAATTATCATTTGTGATTCCGACCGATGCGTCTGTTTTAAACCAAGTATATTCCATCCGCATTCTGTCAATAGCACCAACCATATAACAATTGATAGTTTCTGTCAAAATTTCAAAATTGGAATAAAAATGATATGTACAAAGTAGGTACTAATAAGGTTGCCTACGTAGAGTTTTCTTTAATTTTCTAATTTTTTACGCAACTTTCTAATTTTTTTCTTTCATAAGAACCTCCTCCTGATAATAGCCAACACGACAAAAAAATAAGTAGCGAAATCGGTCCAGCCGTTTAGGCGTGATGCGATTGGCCACGGAAAATAGCTCTCCATTTTTATATATAAGATAATAAGCATTTTTTCTATCTTTTTTATTCCCACTCTCAAAATAATCAAGACATTATAAGTGAGCTACATTTGGAATACAGGTTTCTTTTACTTTTTTGTAACAATTATTGACCTTACACAGTAATATCATGTAGTTGTCTGATCATCACTTGTTCCACTATTGAAAATAAGCCTGAAGAGATGTCTCAATGATCTTGATCTCTCCTAAATCTACATACATATTTAAGCTGTTAATGGTTCAGTGATGTTCATTTATCAAGGCCAGGCATTCCTGATTTAAAAAGCTACCACGCTGTCATCATCAGTGTCTATTACCTAAATCAATTTGCTGGCGATAGAAGTTGCTCCCTAGCGACTAAATGCTTTCGTTGTGCTGGATATTGCTCCATGGTATGTGGAGCAGCATCAGTAGTTATGACAGGCATATGTCTCCCCTCATATAGTCTCTGGCTGGGAATCAGAACTAATCAGATCCATCCGTTTCTATAGCACACACACACATCATAATACCTACGATTATATCACACATATCTACACAAAGTTCGCCTGGTGAATCTCCATAATATTATCTAATGTCTAAATCAACGATGTAATCTGTACCACAATGTTACCTATATAATGTGTCATCTCGACACTTGATCAAACCAAATGTGCGAAGAATATACGAAAATTTAAGGATGATAATTCCCATTTTGGTGTAGAATAAGTAGGTATCACGAGATTAAAATGAGATGGAAACATACAAAAATGTTTATCACAACGGCGTGATTAAAAAGGTGCAGACTGCAGACCAAAAAAAATAATAAACATTTTTTCACAAATTTCTAATGAAATATTATGTTTTATCGATATCGTATTTTTTGTATTCATAAATATTTTTTAGACATTCCGGTTGTCAAATGAGAATAGTTTGAAGAAAATAGGAAGCCATATATATAGCTTGAAGAAAAAATAAGTAGGTATGTATGATTTTTCAATTTCGAAAAATTTGTAGGCCGCTACAAAAAAAGACATTTTCCCAAAAATTTTCGCATTTTCATCGAATTTATCAACATATTTCGTTTGATCAAGTGTAGAGATAACATATTGCATCGTATTATGCTGTCTCTAATAGAGCTGTTAACACTTGCCTATATGAGTGTCCTTCCCAATAAATCTTCATTATGTCAAAATTAATTTGGTAAATCTGGTAGGTAGAGCAAGTGTTTATTTTTATACTTCCTATGAAGTTGCTTGAACTGAGGTAACAGAAGTCAGTTCCTGTTTGATAATCACTCCTTTCGATATTCCATTTGGAGCGAATCATTTGCAATTTCACAACACAACACAAGCTTTGCTTTATGTGAAAAATGTCGAGTGTATTTTTGTTCAATTTGAGGAGCCCAGATTCATAAAAAAAGAAGAGGTAATTTACAGAGTTTTCCACCTGTTCGGGTTTGACTCGGACAGTCCTGGCTTTGCGACGTGCGTCCGGGCGAAATCTAAAGTCTCCGGGTTGTAACTTTACTAAATAACCCTTTTTAGGGAACTTTCACCTCTCCGAATACCAAATTTTCAAAATGATCTTTTTGTGAACTTTCTTCTTTCCGGATACCAAATTTTACAAGGTGGCAACGCTGGTCTTTGAATATGCCTTCATGTTCTTGCTCTTCATAAGTCTTATTTCTCTTTATTATCCTTGAATGAATGATCAATTCGAGCGGTCACCCTAAACCATTATAGATACGAAGACTTCATTGAAGAAAAACTCAAGCATCAGCTTTCAAATAATGTACCTATTGAGCAGACTTACAAGTGCTTAGGGTCTGTACACATCGGTTACATTACCGCGTGTGTTCAGGTGTGTACAGGCCATTAGTGGTATGGATGGACTCAAGCGCGGATCCAGGGGGGGGTTAGGGGGGTCATGACCCCCCCCCCTAGGCTATGTAAAAGTGTAATTTCCAGATACCAAATTTTTTACTTTGTGACCCCCCCCCTGGTGCCAAGGCTGGATCCGCCCTTGGATGGACTAGGGTACGATACCTAATAGATGTAGCCCAATATTATAATGCAACACAGTCATGCGAAATTTCTTCTTGGAAAAGGCGTAGGTATAGGTACTTACTGAATTTTGAACAGATTAAAATAAGTAGAAAGACTTTGTTTCAGTACCTACCTACAAAAAATAAGAAATATTCCGAGATCGCACTTGAAGGTGTTTATTTGTCTTGAATGATTTTTGATTTTGTTTGTGTTGTTTTCATGTCATATTTATTTTGATGTAATAAAGTTATTATTGGAAGTGAAAACCCAAGATTTGTCACGAAATGCATGTGAACAACATGCACCTCGAAAGACAAAAAGGGATAATCAGCTTTTCACAGGAAACAATATGAAGATGGAAGGTTTACTCCTATACGCTGTGATGAATTCGGCAGAGACTGTGCTACTGCACTTGCATATGGGACGAGACTGTGCCCATCACCAGAATATGCGATTGGATTCGTCAAAAAGATAGTGTGTTTCGACATTGTGCGCATGTGTCTCATCAGGACCATCTCTCAAAATGGCCTACACATCGTGAAATCCGATGAAAGCGGGGAGTGCCGCATAACATGAATGGAAGTGAAAACCCAAGATTTGTCACGAAATGCATGTGAACAACATGCACCTCGAAAGACAAAAAGGGATAATCAGCTTTTCACAGGAAACAATATGAAGATGGAAGGTTTACTCCTTTACGCTGTGATGAATTCGGCAGAGACTGTGGGTGATGGGCACAGTCTCGTCCCATATGCAAGTGCAGTAGCACAGTCTCTGCCGAATTCATCACAGCGTAAAGTCCGTAAAGGAGTAAACCTTCCATCTTCAAAGTTATTATTATTAGGTACTTACTATCACGAAATTTTCCACTAGGTATTTAAAGTAGCCAGTGATGTCTATTATTATTATACTAGCATATAAACCTGTCGGTTCGTATGGAAACAGTAATAAAATCTTCATTAGCAGAATATTGCGTCTTTTATAAAAATGAACCGGTGTTCATTCAAAGTTAATACAAATATCAGTAAACTCTTCAACACTATCACAGTAACCTACTAAAAGCTTTTGTCGTGTATATTCATTCCGATAGGTTTAATATTATTATGTCTTGACGAGCATGCAGTTTAGAAAATAATTCCTATTTAAAATAAAATATTAATAATTTTGTTTACCGAAACTATTCTGTAAAATAATAAAAAAAACTTCATATAATGCCATCTGTTGTTGGATAATAAAACTATTAATGTTGTTGATAATGTTTTGATTCACACATTTTAATATACATAATGTTTCTGCATTTTATCCATAGATGGCTATTACTGAAGTCGTATTGCGCGTGCGTCGTGGATGCTTGGGATTTGCGCCTATGTTTATGCGCAACCAGTTTATTTACGACTTGTAGCGTTTGTTTGGGGGTTGTGTCGCTTTTGTTTGCGGGTCTTGGTTTGTTTGTTTACACACAAAATATTGTTTATTATCTTGTGTTTTTCATATAAATTTAGCTGTTTTGTGAATGAAAGTCAAGTTGAAATACTCTTTTTATACGAGTTTTGTGAATTGTTCATGTTAGTGATATTATATTTAGTGTGTTACAAGTGTAAACAATAAAAAGGAATTTGACCAACAAAATGGGCAAAAACAACCACCAATCTTCGTAAGTTGAAACAACTACATAATATCTTCATATGTATATTTTAATACTTTTGATTTGTTCTGAATAAGTATGATTGTTTCCTTTCTTCAAAAATATTAGGTATAGGCCGTATAGGTAGGTATCGTTGAATTATTTAAAAATGAAATTTCACTCACTTCTGCGTGTATCTTTCAAAATGCACAAGTAGTATTATTATAATCTGTCTATGTGCATAACTATTCTGTTTACATGCGACTTTCATCAAAACTTTTTTTTTTATAAATTGTTAATATCTTGACATTTGTGCGAAACGAAATGGGCGAATAAAAGTAAAAAAATCGAACCATTTTAGGAAATATTCCTTCTTTGTAGTTGTGAGATAACGCATTGTATAGTATTATTTTTGAAATTTTGTTGGTTATCTAATTAAGTAACCATTGAATGAATTGGGCGTTTGATTGTATGAAATATACACTCGGCATATTTGCAACTTAAATTGAACGCATTGTACATTATAATAATTATTTGCTTGTCGTTCATCCGTATAAATATTAAATTGACTAAATTGTTGAGAAGGGACATCATGATGTACATGTTATGTCATGGAAATGGGTCATATCACTTCTCGGATAATAATAGTCATATCAAAAAGACCATTGCGTATACTACATACTTGCTTCTCCGTATAAGGAAATATATATTTTTCTAATAATTTTAACCAATAATGTTCGATTTTTAAATGTTCGACAAATCTCGTGATCTAGTCTTGAAAACATGTCATAAGAATCTACATACATAGACAAACTTGTTGTGTATAGCTTAAAAACATTCAACTACAATTCCATATTCCTACGTTATAAGATTTTTTATAAAAAGTGTTATTTTTCCCGACTTGATAAAGGAACCATTTCCATTTGTACACAGTGTATGAATCCTTTTCACGGATAGCGTATTAAGTATTTGAATAAAAAAAGCAATCAACTTATCATATTCATCACAAATAAATATTTTAGCGTCCTGGTTTATCTATAAGTAATTGATACTTCTAACTAATTTTGAACGCAAACATTGGACGGTTATAACAAGTGCTTGGTAAATACAAATTCAAACATTATAGTTTATCGGTATCTGACTTCAAATGTTATCATTTTCTTCCGATCGCGATACAGCCCAATTCGAGCCTCGGCCTCCAATACTCGTCCAATTTCTTGAGTCAAGAAGTTGCTCAGCATCTTCTTCAGTGTTTGGTTTCGTAATGTAAGCTTTTTTTAAAAGAAGAGGTTATCAGCCTCTTGCCAACCCCCAACCTTTAAGACCAGTTTGTTGTTCAAGGTTTTCCTTCCTTTTGCCGTCTCGTCACTTATAGGAGCCAGAGATTTGTCTTTCGTCTTTTATCTGTTAGCTGTGTTCTTTATAAACAGTTTAGACAGATTTAACTGTATTTTTTATGCTTTTCATTGCGCAGGCATTGTCAGTATTTATCAGTAGGTACCTACACAGTATATAACCACTAACACCACCAGTTTTTGAGCAGCCATAAATTATTTATTTATTTATCATCAACGGCGCAAAGGCCTTTTAGAAAAAGAAAGCAATAGAACAACAAAACAAGTCGTACAAAGTATTAAATTTCACTAAAAAGGTAGAGACAAAATAATAGTAAGTGTAAAAATTTACACACTTACTAATATGGTTCATAATAATCAAAATAATGAAGCTAGACTGCAATAATACAATTAATTACACGAAATTTCAATAAAACTCTCACTACTCTAATAAAATTTCTATTTCTTCTGTAGGCCGATGTCTCAGCAGAGAAATTGAATGTCATTTTGTTTGTATGTAATTCAGATCTAAATTGATTTATTATTGTTGATTGGGTTACTCAGAAATTATAGTGGGTGTGGGTGTATATGGAAGTTTATTTGGGCGGGCTGCGCTGTCATTAGGTACGATCACACAATTCAGTGGAGAAACAGGAAACTCCCGTAATTCAGGCATATTGTTGGAATGTTCACATGTTTAAACAATCATTTGATACCGTGATAACTGGTGTCTGCCTTCAAGGGAAGTCGCAATTAAACCCGCGACTCCGAATTCATCCGATATGAGAACTCTGTCCCATACCATACCATGAAACCTCTCCCTACATACATCATATTATACTTGCTGGTACATGGAATAAATTATGTATCTCTATTCTAGTAATTATTACCCAGACAATATAATGTATCTGTATTATTTATAATTGTTTCCGAATCTAGAATTGGTATTCTTTCTGAGTTGAACTTAAAAATTATTATCCCTCGCCTGTAAAACTTTTGTTCAAACACAACATTTTCGCAATCCACGAGAAACGAAAGCTTTTATTAAAATCTTTATAATAACTCAATCTATCTTACTGATGGTAGTTGAGAATTTCAACACTATAAAATCGGTGTTTTTAAGACAATTCAATATGTTCTCAGTGAAACAATACTGAAAAATGCAAATTTTTTTGTTCGGATTCCTGATTTTATGCTCGCGATTTAGCACATTATATCAATTGGCAAGTTTTGCAAAATAAGGCAACTATTTATGACAGTCGAGGGTGAATTTTTCAAAATCTATATGTAGCTACTATGAATTTTAGACCTTTCTTTAGCCGGGTGATTTACAAATTAAAATGCATACATCTATATACTTTTTTGTCAACATATATATGTACATGAATTTTAGTTATAAGTTTTCTAAAATTAACAACACTATTCATAACGTTTAAAATGCTGAATAAATATAGTAGTTTTACTCAACATTCTTTTTTTTTATTTATTAGTTAAAACATCGAAAATGATTGTTACAGATGTATCAATAAATCTACAAAGTTCGCAAGCGTTTCTCACAAAATTATATAACTTTTTCTGATAGGTATAGCTGATGTTTATATAATATTTATTAAATAATTATTTGGTTTAGTTGACGTTTTGTAATTCTAACCAAATTATTATATTATGATTGTCTTGACAAAATTAATGTTTTCTCGCAATACTTCTCACACTGATTATTCCAGCGTGGAGAATCGAGATGGCGAGCGAAATTATTATTTCATAGTCCGAGTAAAGCGATACGGATGCTTTGTAAGTATTGTATTAGTTTAGTACCGCCATTGTGTTCCTTGGTACATTGTGGTTTGTTGTTATTTTACAAATTTAAAGTCCGTTGACGTGCTCGAGTACTCGCATTACAATGGCTCTTATATTTATAATAGTTATTTATTGCCTCAGCGCTGCACCCATATTTCACTCCGAATGGGTATTTATTTATAATAGAGATTTTCTGAAACAGGAGTTGATGCCAGGCTTTAACACTCACTTGACCACCATTCCATCATTTTGTGATGTGTCAAATGCTGTCCCTTACAACTTTTAAGGTTTGACTGTGGATGTGTTTCAGAACCTTATTCTCCTCTACTGCCCATCATGCCATACTTAACCATTAGCAGTGTAAATAATTTCTATCAATCATATCTTCATTTTCACCCCACTGAGGGACATAGGGAGGCAACAGAGGTTTCTTTCGACAAATGCGAGACAGGAATCATGGTAGTCTCGCCTGAATGGGGTCCAGGAGTCCTAGACTTTTTCTTATTGCTTTTTATGACCAGTGTCCAGTGTGGATTTAAGGACGTTTCGTCGTCTACCTCACGGTCCCGATTTGATTTTTCGATTTCCTGCCACCAAAAAGAGCAGGAATGCTATTTTTAGCTGCCAACCCTACGGCATTACTAATTTACTTTATTTTAATCTGTGGATTGATCTTTTTTCCCTAGTTCCGCACTCGTTTTCGAGTGATTCGGCACTGTGGATTGTTTTGCGCCATGGATTTTATCATCTTCTGAAACCCTTTTCATCTTAACGTTTGTCGCATACTTCATGCCCTTCCTTACCCACTCATTAACGTCGATAAACTGAGAATTTCTTTGAATAATTTGAATGTCTAAAATAGAACATCCATAGAAACATTGCTTTTTAAAAATATGATTTAGACCTAACTTTCGTTATAGGTATTGTTCATACGTCGTGATTTCTAGAAAATCATAAATATATTAAGGATCTTCAATGTTGTGAACACTTGAATATTCGAAGCATAATTTGTATACGGATACAAAGCTGCCATATTTTACCTTATTACATTACCATGATTTGAAGATAACCATAGAACAATAATTAATTACAAAAGTAATACATAACATGAGCATCTTAAACGTCACCATTTTATTCGCCACAAAACCATAAACTAACAAATTAAACGTCATAGAAAATGTCCATTTAAAAATCGAACATCGTAATGAATTGTTAGAGTCAATAGTTGTTATTTTTCCTTTTAGCTAGTCCTGAAAAAAGGTCACAAGAATCTAGAAATAATTAGAACGTTGTGCACCAACAAAGCCAATCTACATAATATTTTAGAAATGTTTTTTTATTTGCCTTTGACAATACTTTTACCTTATATGTGAACATCACGCTCAAAATACAAATGCTACGTCAGATATTAATATGCCCAGAGCCGTACAAAATGCTGGAGAAGGTTCTTAAATACAATTTGCTGCATTAACTTTAATATATTTAGAGCTATTTAAAAAAATCTATTTTTTTAGGATCTTCATACAAATTTCTCAAAAAGACTTTTGGAAACAAAATTACTCATGTAAACGTTGAATGGAATCTTGGTATTACGGTATGAAAATGTAATAAAATAATCGTAGATTGATTTGTTATACATATAAATGTTATTCAAATCTTATTATTCTCAATAAATAAAGATTTAATGAAAAAATTTGCAAAATGATTCCTCCATTTTGCAAATTTGACAGATAGCGCAAATAACCCTCTATGGGTGGAGAGCCTAATTAATTATCGTAGCTAAGATTCAAACCACAGAGCTATCTCTCTCTCTCTATGAAAACTTGCAAATTATGTCGGTAGGTTCGTATAATATTATGAGGTCTGAGTGAAACAAAAATTTTAAAAGTGTCATTCTTCTTTTCCTGTGCTTATGTCAGTTATAGAGGTCTGTTAAGCAATGGGAAGCTAGACTAGAACCTGTTTAATTACCTACCGATCAAGCCTGACAATCGGAATCAAAAACGTAAAGCAAGACGGGTATAAGCTAGTAGGCAATAAAGATGAGACAGTAACAAAAATGGATATAGTCATATCCTGGCGCCAAATACATGACAGCAGTCGCAGTCTTTAAATTTGGTTGCTCTCTTGTTCTCAATAATTTCCAACTTTTATCTCTATATTTCATTTATTATTAAATTTCTGCTTGTTGCATACATGAGATTTTTCGACATGTTGAGAATTCTCATGATTAGGAGTTTCGGAGACAAACATTACCACCTAATGGCGAACGTTGTTAACGTAAAGTGATCACACTAAGCCAGCCTTCGAAATAACAGTAGAAGACGGTCGTAAGCCCGTATTGGTTTGTTCCATTTAAAAATCGAACATCTTAATGAATTGTTAGAGTCATTAGTTGTTATTTTTCCTGTCATAGAAAAATTACTCATAGTATATGGAATATACGAGTCTTGTGATCGAATTTCAAAAAAAAAAAAAATAGATTTCGCTGAAATTAATTTTCTCGACGTTTTTGGAGGGTGTAGATTCCAAAAATGCAAAAAAATTTTTTTTTTTAATTTCCCCGTACCCGTACGCGTACGCCAAAAATGTGTGCGCACCCATAACTCATAGTAATTCTTAGGGCCGGTCTTATAAACATCAACCAAATAAACCGAAATATAATCCATTTGCTCGTTTTTCCGTCTTAAAAAAATTCGTTATTCAAATTTCAGTACGGCAATTTGTTAGTAAACCATCGATAAACTTACGGATATTTGGTGTCTCGTTTATAAGATCGGCCCTTATCCGATTTGATTGAAATTTGGTAGAACGATTAGCCCCTCGATGTAGATGAGTCAGTAAAATGTTGAGATCTGTACCTTCAGGTGAACCCTCTTAAAGTATCCAAAGAAAATTTCACTTGTTCTAGAAAAAGGGCTAAAAAGGAAAAAAAAAATCTTCGATTTTCATAAAATTTAATATACGGGTTGGTCTTATGCTCCTACACAAGCACGTAAAATTTGAGGTCCGTAACTTCAGTGGGTCCCCCTTAAAGTACCGATTAATATTGAATATGTAGTTCTAAAGCAGATAATAAAAAGCTGCAATGGTCGATATCATTTTAAAGTTTCTATAATAATTCCAAGGATTAATTTCTTTTTAATCGTAAAATTATGAATTTTTATGCAAAGATATGTTTTACACGAAAAGGCTGTTATAATATACTATGAGTTCTGGGCTACCCTAGGTTAGCAGCTTTTTTTCTTTGCGCTTCATCTGCGAGCAGGTGTTTTGATTTTGTCAAGATGTCGGAAAACTAACGGTCACTGGCGTTAATGAAAAAAATAATGTATGTTACGCCCGTTTGTAACAGGTAGTGTAGTACTACTATTTTGTTGACCATGCGTGCTAGCACTGTAAAGACCGGTTCTTAATAATTCGACTTCACACATATCGGTTACTCCCAGCATTTTTACCACCGAAATTCGTGTTCAAATCACAAACATAGGTATTTGTCGTGTATGTTACTCTGACAGTTGAACCGTGAAACAGCGACAAGTGAATGAATTCATTGAAGCAAACTGCATTGGCCCCGAGGTCAGGAAATGTACCTTCCCTCAATTAGTTCCATCAGTATTGTTAATCAATACTAATAATTCGTATCGTGATTTGATAAAATATTCATATATCCTGGCATCGTTTTATTATATCTACATAATTTTAGTGTTATACAATCACTGGTAAATTATCTATGGATTTTATGACCATAGACTCACGATAAATTTTATAGTTTTATTTTTCATGTAGGTACCTACATAAAATAATATTTTGTGTGAACGTTTTCTATAAATAAGATGGATCCCTCAGAAAATTATTTCAATTTGATAGCACATTACTATACAATTTGCCAGAGGCGTCTTACAAAATATCACGTGTTTGCTTTTGTCCGTGACCAGCTTCATAACCATAGATTTATATCTTTTCGAATTTATTCTCCTTCAAACTTTATTATATCTTCGCCGCATAAGACAAACCACAGATAGATTAGTAAGTCTATGATCCTCGCTCTATAATGGCCATCTAGAATTTAAAAATGGAATAGAATATCCCTAATCTTTTATTCAAATATTCATTTAAGTATATAACATTTTTATAGTAGATAAGTTTTGATTAGGATTTTCTTCACTGCCAATAATATGTTGATGTTTTATTTCACTGGTGTATAGGAATGTATAAAAATGCAGTAGAGATTAGAGCACTACGAAAGATATATGAAATTACTCTGTGGAACATGGAAAGGAATGATATTATTGGGAAAGAATGTGGTAGGTACCTACGAAAGTAAACGTTTTAACAAGTATGAAAGTTAAGCAACCTGCCTGGAAAGAAATAGAAAGGAGTGCAATTTCTCTGACTACCCCCTAAACAAACGGGTGCGGCGCGATGGGTAGATAAAAATTAATATAGATTAATTTATTATTGAAAAAAAGTGTTTTTTTTTTAAATAAAGAACAAAAATCCTTAGCTAGATCATAGATCGTTCCGTATTGCGTTGTGGGTGTACGCGAGTCCTATTTGATGGACTATTCTTGGATCGTATGATGTAATCCGTATTATAACATTGAAGGATATTGAAATTGCAAATTATATTTGTAGGATACTTTATATAATGATGATTTATATAATGATTGCATCAGTACTAGGTCAAGATGTCATATTTTTGTATCCAATGTTAGCAGTGGTACCACAATAATTTCTAACCTTTGCCTCAAAGAAAGTCATCATTACTCCGCCGTTATTAAATTTTTACGATTGGAAAGTCATAAGTGAGATACAACTCGCATTTCCAATAGGAAAATACCATCTCTTGACAAGTCATTGTTGATATGACTCGCTCAGTACCTACTCACAAAGTTGCCAATTCTCGTTATTTTTCATAAGATTTGAAAAAATTATCCATTTTTTGACAAGTTGTTGATATGACTCGTTCAGTAAGTATTCACAAAGTTGTCAATTCTCGTTATTTATCATAAGATTTGAAAAACGTTCCATTTTTTGACAAGGTATTAACAAAGTTGTCAATTCTCGTTATTTTTCATAAGATTTGAAAAACGTTCCATTTTTTGACAAGGTATTAACAAAGTTGTCAATTCTCGTTATTTTTCATAAGATTTGAAAAACGTTCCATTTTTTGACAAGGTATTAACAAAGTTGTCAATTCTCGTTATGTTTCATAAGATTTGAAAAACGTTCCATTTTTTGACAAGGTATTAACAAAGTTGTCAATTCTCGTTATTTTTCATAAGATTTGAAAAACGTTCCATTTTTTGACAAGGTTGTCAATTCTCGTTATTTTTCATAAGATTTGAAAACGTTCCATTTCATTATTTGAAATTATAACAAAAGCATTTCCGCTCTGAAGTGAGTAGCCATCTGATGGATGTAATTTTTGGATGGGTCGCATGTCGTCCGTTGTGAACGATAATCCCGTTCTCATATTATTAAGCATACGTTGAATTAATTTCAATGGTGATGAAGGTCGTGTTACAGCATGCAACGGCGCAACTGACGGCTCATTATCGTTCATTTAATAATTCACATTAATAAATGCCGGTACTTACCAACGTACGTAATAATGCAACTTCCAGTGGTGAAGTGTAGAGATGCTCACAATCTCACAACTATTCTATGGTTGCAATCATCTATGGAGACGTCATTATAAATATTTAAGGCAGAATTTAAACGTAGAACATCTTCATACTTTGTTCAAATATCGCTAGAGTATTTATACACTTACCTACTAGCAATTGCAGAGATAATTGACAATAGTTAAACTAAGTATGTAGGAACATGACGTGTAAATTTCTAACTGCATCTTTTGTTTATTCAAATGTATGTACCGATCGCAACTCGGTAGTCCATTATATGACATTGTTGTACAGAATAAACTTAACAGGTACTTTTAAATAAACATTTCGACACGCGTCTATGCACCATTTTCAATCAATATTATCTAGGTACATTACTGAAACGATATTCATAAAATATACGGGAGAAAATAAGTCACGGTGTTCGTAAACTCAACAGATTTTAAATTTTGTAATGCGTATGTCTAACCATCTAACCGTGAATTCATGATTATCATACGCCATGAAGTAATTTACACTTATTTAGTGGTTTATTTATGCGTTGATCAGAACATTATGCTTTTAGAAACACTGACTTGATGTCTTTTAAGACAAATAATTGTTTTCTAGTTTTCGGTTAATAACAAGATACACGAAATGTCAATATTATGTTGTTTACTTCTCGAGAGTTCTGCAGCCCGATTCACGGAAAAGTTTAAGTCTAAGTTTAGTTCGAAGTTCGAACGAAGTTCGATTCAAACCCTCCGTGAATAGGTACATAGACTGTAGATAGTCGCCGCCTACAATAATTATTATTACCAGCAGCCCTATTCACAAAAGTTTGAATCGAACTTCGTTCGAACTTCGAACTAAACTTAGACTTAAACTTTTCCGTGAATCGGGCTGCTGTATTTGATGAACATGTTAAGATCCTTGCATATTTCAAGCATGCTTAGGTTGCGCTAGCTCCTCTTCAGTTACACATTAAAATCGAGGAACTATTACTAAAAGGTTGCCAGTATTTATTAAGGTCTTGATGAATGGGACCATATAGGTATTATTATTATGTTTTGAATTCGGTAATCTTTTGGTTTTCCTACATCGGGAAACAAAAAATGGACACTGAATATAAGGCCCATCGCGCACTAGGTAGCCAGAATATTCGTGGGAAATCGTGACTGCCTAGTGCGCGGGCTTCCATGCAACGTCATATTATGTTTTACTGGCTGCCTAGTGCGCGAGGGGCCTAATAGCTGTGATGTTTAATTATTTTTAATACTTAATTTTTAGTTTTTAATATTTTATTTTAAATGAAATATGACTTTTATTGATAGTGCATTTTCAATAACTTTATATCAAAACTTTATCCTACACTATGGGCGTTATGGTGTCGAAAATGTTTTCGAAAAGGCAACACTGATAAAGCGGGTCTTTCGATTATTTTCGGCAAACGTCAAAGCTTTTCTATGACGGCCATACTTTTTCCAAATGTAGCTAAACTTAAATATAAGTACCTACTTACATAATTTTCTAAATTACAAAAAGAAAACTCTAAAAAGTCTGCTTATTTTTTAATTAATCGTAGCTTTTCAGTATTCTAAATCTAAAGAAACATTTTTTTATACAAGATAAGCTATATCATTACATCAATGGGAAGTTTTCTGGGGAGCTTCCGATAATACACACTAGGTGGCAGAACTTCTAATCAGGTCTATTGTCAAATTCAGTGCTGCCAACGTAGAGATGTTTTCATTCCTTTTTCTGCCACTAGAGGCGCCCTCGCTAACCCGGTCTATGGTAAATGTCAAATTAACGTTTATAATTTCAATATCTACATATATAATATTAAGGAAGTGCCTCTAGAGCCGTAGACGGAAACATCAAAAATTTGGTACGGCGTCCGTAGATCTCCATAGACAATATTTTATCATAGACAACTAAAAATTGACATTTGTTTAGCCGACGATTGACATTGACAGATGATATTAAATTGTCGCTGAGCACGGATTTGATTAAATGTTGTTGAACAATAATGTAATTGTATAACAAAATTACAACTATCAGCAATAGTAACAATAGAATACTTATTAATGTAGATGTTTTTATTTTTTAGAAGTATGGTTGCCACAATATAACATTTTAGAAGTTAAAACGTAAAAAAATATTTGGTAATTATTGAGTTCGCGGGCTGATACAATGATGATGGTCATGATCCTCAGAATTGAGGGACCGATGAAGATGAGGATGAATATCAATTGCTCTTGAGCTTCTTATTCAATACGTGGAGGCAATTTAAGTAGCTGCTGCCACAATGCATTAAAATAAGCTTTTGCAAGGATGCATGGTTATTACAGTTGTCACAGTAAAGAATAATTGTCCACATTTTTACTATGAAGGTGGATAGAAGCGGGACAATCTGTGACAAAATATTTCTTGTGGAGTTTTCACTTTTTGAGTGGTATTTCTTGCCACCTCTTATACAACTTAATGTTGCATAATAGTATTTTAAAGACTCCTTAGCATCTTTTTCTGTATGATGCATCTTTATTTGATTTTCAATACTCCTTGCGTCTATTATATTTTTCAGTCAAAACATTTGGGAAATCTTTGTATCACCCACTTTCATTTTTGAATAATTGATTAATATTAACACTTCACTATCAACCATGCAAAATTGCCAAGTATTGAGACATAAATTTGGGATTCCTAGAATTAGGTAATCCGCCATATTTTTGTAATTTTTTTTTTATTTTACATAATATGAACGGCTTTCGGCTTAAAACACAAATTCATTTCACGTAGTTATTCAAAAAAATATCACTAAAAAAATTATTAAAAAAAGTCACAAAGAAATAAAATTAAAAATTAGTAAAAAAAGACTACGCTTTATATAAAGACATGCAAATAAAAATTCAAATTTTGAATAATATAGATGTTTAATTATTATTTCCGGATACTAATAGTATCCCATGTATATCCAATGAGATTCGCACGAAAATTCAAACTGTCCTTTGGTACTAATACGAAATTCGCGCCAATTCACGCTTTGACATTAACTGTCATTTGAGTGTTACCATAGTATGAACTGTAATAATATGGCAACACACAAATCTACGGACGCGGGCACGGGATCCGGCTACGGCTCTAGAGGCACTTCCTAATATTAATACGTGAAGGAAAAAGCAATGGTAAAAATAACAAAAATACAGTCAAACTGACAAATCTCCGAACGTATTTATGTTTTAATAACCAGCTGTCATATTATTATAATATTTAGATGAGAAGCGCTGCTACCCAGTTAAATATTATTATATTATCTATGCTGCTACCTACCAAATGGCCGTAAATCGGCCCCGTTGGCCACACTGAATTTGACAATAGACCGGATTAGCTAGGGCGCCCCTAGCGGCACACAAGGGAAGAAAAACTTCCCATTAAAGCTACTATAACGTGTATCTACACGTAGAATTTTGTTCCTTGCTTGATGTTGTTTCCTTTCATATAGGATGTTATTAAATAGCACTTAGAGCGATACGTCTGTGTTTAAACAGTTGGTCTGTAATACATAGAGTACCTACATTAAACAATTATCATTAAGTTCATGTATCTTGTCAAGCCATCAAACCAGACCGAATGCATTGACCCGAGCTGCATACTAAAGTGACGTTAGCTTTCTACATGCTGCAATAATTAGTCGCTGGACTTGTCAACCAGTTGCTTTTGAAGTGTTGGAGATGAGATTAAAACGATTGAGAGAAATCATATTTTGTTCTGTGTGTTACCTACCCGACACTTTTATTTGCTACATGTTTAGCGTGAAGTATTTAACTTACAACTTACAAGACCCGTTCCATCGTTTTATCGACGTTATGTACATGCGCAATGTGTATTTTTGACACTTCAAACAAAATCTCTAATATAAATTTAAGTTGGGTTAGTGCGAACACTTATAACTCGAGATCGGTTCAACAAATTCTTCCGATGTGCGATTTATTGGATTCTTCTCCGCTCCGGATAACAGAATAACTAATAAAAAGTTGAAAAAAGGATAAGAAATAATATGAAATATAATTTTAAAATTTGTATGGAACAAATTTCAATAATTTCATGCGACGCCATCTTTGAAAAAAAATCTAACAACAAAATTATTGCCTTCTGCACCTGCACCGTCTCATTTTCGCATACGTAATTGCCACTCTTACAGTAGCCCATTCCACTTACTCCACCGTTTCGATCGTTTTAGAAATTTTACATACAAAGTCAACCAAATTGCGCGCATAAAATTATATTCTCGTGTTGATCCCGTCTGAGCTTTGAATACTATTGAAATATGGACGTTTTAGAATTAATATTTTAATGTTATTATTTTATTTTTGTTTCTGGAGGCGCAATGCACAATGAACGGGTTGCCTCTGGTTAGGACCACAGAGTCCACAGGACAACGTCTGTCGGGAAAGCTTGTTTTCTATATACCTAAATGTGTATATTTTTTTAAAGCTTGTGTGTCGTGAAAGAGGAAGATGGTTGGCATCTGAGATCGAACCCACGACCTCCGCACGAAACAAATGCGAAAGCCGGCGTTGTAACCGCCAGTCTACCAACCACTTACGCACGTACAGTGTACTGAAGGTCATGGGTTCGAATCCCGGTGTTGACTTTTTCCTCTTTTGTAACACATTAAGCTTTGCTTTCTGTGAAATATGTCAAAAGTGTATTTGTGTTCACTTTAGCAAGCACATATTTACTTAAAAATATATGGATCAGAAAAATATTAGAAATTTGTAAAAATAAAAGTACTTATTTTATTTTAGTTCTCTAACTTTGAAATTGGATGTTTATATGTAACCTTTTTTGTGATTAAGCGTTTTAAAATTATAACGTTTAGTGTCAAATTGAGAGTATATTAATATTATTTTTGTCTTGAATAATAATAGAAAAAACTTTGTACATATCAACATTTCAAATTTGACGTATCGATGTCAGTGTTTATGAAACAAAATTAACAATAATTTAACAATCTTTCCAGCGGCGTCAAGTGCAGTACACTTATGTTTATACATTGTCAAAATTATTAATAAGACTACCTAAGTTAAGTTTTCTTAATTTTTTTAATGTTCCGCTCAACTTTCTTAATTTTTTCTTTCATAAGAACGTTGTCCTGATGATATCAAACACTACAAAAAGAAAATTAGCGAAATAGGTCCAGCAGTATAAGCTTGATGATAATGACGAAGAAAAATAGGAATGCATTTTTACATATTATAGAGATAACAAAGAGGTTTGTGTTGGTTTTTGGTCACAGAGCAGTAAAAATGTGAATCTTACTTCGAATTAAGGTAACTACTTGCTATTTATTATTATCATCATCTAAAAAAACTTAACATAACGTTAAAATAATGAGCGAATTGACCTCTTTTTACATTTTTAATTAAAACCCATCTCTCGGATATTAAGTGTCTTTTTAATTAGTATTTTACATATTCAAAAACCATCATTATTTTGTATAAAGTCACTAACAAATACGATATTGACAGATATCTTTCTCTCCTTCACTCTTCTCTCTTGTCGAGTATTTTGTATTAATTGATACAAAAGAGAAAGGGGTCAAAATAATATTATAACCCATATTATAATATTTCGACCTACATTTTAAACAATGTCATATATGTATCTGCTTACTTTCCTAGTAGTTGTAGGATTATTATTAACATTGCTTTGTTATAAATCCAAAGTTTGTTCTAAAGCCTACCTGAAGGAATGAGGTTCTTTGTGTTGGCCAACATGCCCGTTTACACAACAACTTTACGCTCCTAGAATTAATTAAAAAAATTATAACTATATAATGAAGTTACTATTAGCTTACTGTATGGTTTAATGCAGTTGTTTTTTTATATACAGGGTTACAGGAAAAGTCGTACTGAATATTAAAGGACATTATTATTTAGGTAATTTCTGATGGATTTGATTCTATAATAATATGGTGTCCGAAACATCAAACTAAAAATGAACCCTCTACTACCTGTTATTTGGTCAATGTTTTGCCTATTTAATAGCAAGTGTTATACTTTTTTGACTAGCTAAAGAGACGTAGAAGTTTATAATTTGCAGAACAAGTTCTATAATTTAAAAAAAAGCGCTTCAAAGTTAAAAACACATAGTGAAAATTCTTTAATCCTAACCGTTGTCGAGCTGTCTTTTTAAGCTGTTAGTAGTAGGTTCAGTTTTTGTTAATAATTTTTATTAATTGACATGTCCTCTCACTAGATACATAAAAACGGACCCTAGGAGCCCTAATCCGAAAAAATCGATAAAAAAATAAAAGGGTATTTTTTAAAAATCTTTAAAGTTCAATATCTCCATAACGGTTAAGTTTCGGACACCATATTATAGAATCAAATCCATCAGAAATGACCTAAAAATAACGTACTTTAATATTCAGTACGACTTTTCCTGCAACCCTGTATATTCGTAATAATATTATTTTTTATCTCTCTTCGTTCTATAAATTTTGCATTTAATACCCTTTGGACGTAGCGAACTGGGATAGTTACAAAACAAACAAATCATATGAAAACCTATCAATGGTTTTTATTTATAACTATCTTTCCCGACAGACTTTGACCAGCAGCCCTATTCATGAAAAAGTTTCAATCGAACTTCGAACTAAACTTGTCGTATCGAAATTCGTTCCATACTAACTTTTATATTATATTCTATATTATTTGCTATTCATTTTTTCGATGTTTTATTAATTATTCTGTTATCCGGAACGGAGAAGAATCCAATAAACAAAAAATTATAAAAATCTGTTCAGCCGATCTCGAGTTATAAGTGTTTCAACTTACCCGACTTTCTTTTATATCTTTAGATTCAGTGAGAACTTATATACGCCGGAGTGGAAACACTACACTACAAAAAACTGCTGCCTTAACATAATTGGCTATTAGTCATCAAAATTTCGCATTATTTTCTACATTTTTCTACTATTTGATTTTGAAATTCTGGGCAAACAAAAATATATGGAAGGTAGCTTTTTATTTTGAAAAACAACTTTCTGTCTTTGTATCGTCCCCAGCTGGTCCCAAACACCGCAATGAAACTCATCCGACGACATAAAAATAGAGAAATGCAGAGGTCGCTCGATGTGTGCATGTGGTGGCTCCATACTAGGTCAATAGCTCCACGGCCACTTTTTACTAAACTCTTTATGTGGCTACGATAAACTTCGTCGTACATTATAATAACGGATATGAGAGAAAATCTGGTTTAGAACTAACTATCTTGTCACACTATAATATCGGCCAGATGTAATACTGTTTATTGTGTATGTCTATATAAGTCGCTATCATCTTTTTATGTTATTTTTAACCGTTTAAGAAAAAGAGTCGTTATAGAAATATAGATAATATCTAGATGATAAAACATTTTCTTTGTTGCTTTTATGGTGTAAGCTAAACAAGAGATGGTTATAATGAAACCAGTAGATATCTTAAATCAATCTTAGAAAATTAATCTAAGAAAATCTAAGTATATTATGTAGCTCCAAGAATTATTAGGGTTCTTAATATTATTAATGAGGATCTTTAGTTGACTGAAAATTTTGATATTGAACATATAATATGTTATATCCGCTGTTTATAAATCATTCAAATCCAAATCCAAACTCCCTTAAGGCCCCACTTAGGGGCATAGGGAGGCAACAAGAGCTCTCCATTGCGCTCGATCTTGCGCAACATTTATGACCTCCTCCCACACCATGTCCAGATTCCTCAGCTCTGCTTCGAAGGAGCGGAACACAGTATGAGAGGGTCTTCCTCGTCTTCGTTTATAAATCATAAATATCGTTATTTTTGTTAGGCAGGGCAATGTTAACAAAGATGGCGTTGTTGTAAGTAAATTAATTCCATACTAACTTTAATATTATATTTTATATTATTTGATATCCATTTTTCGATTTTTAATTATTCTGTTATCCGGAGCGGAGAAAAATCCAATAAACTAAAATTTATAAAAATCTCTTCAGCTGACTTGCTTTTTTTTTTTAATGAATCTGTGCTCACTCGAAGTGAACACAAATACACTTTTGACATCTTTCACAGTAAGCCAATGTTTGTGTCGTGAAAGCGGAAAATGGTCGACACGGCCGGGATTCGAACCCACGACCTCCGCACGAAACAGTGCGAAAGCCCGCGTCGTAACCGCTGGTCTATCAACCACCTCTTTTATATTATAGATTGGGACATTTCCCGTTTACGTTGTCAAATAGTTATTAAAATTACTTTCTTACTACTATGTTCGCCCCACTCGCTGCTAAGCTTTTAACACAATTTATATTTTTTCCATTCGGGAGGAAAAAAGCCCAAAGTACCCAGTTTGTTGTTGAAATTAATGTATTGGAATTCTCTCAAACGTAAGTGTTTGTGTATCGTTGTGAAAAATTTGAAGAGCACTTCGTAAAAATCTTTTGATTGAGATACTTTTTCGTATTTGGAGAGTGGATGTGGATGTTATTTCTTCATCCCTCGTCATAGGACGAAAAAGTTCAAATAACATTTCGGAATCCCTTACGCTTGATTTACATAACATCCACCTAATAATATTGATACCTCTTAAGGTTTGTTTTCGTATTGCTCTATTACACCCTAAGGGTAAACCATCTACGTCGTTTGAATAGTTATCTCGATGAGATTATCCGTATGTTTGTATAGCTCAAAGTTTTCATTGTGCGTAATATAGCTCCGTGTAAATAAACATAATTATTATTATTTTGTTATACATTTTCATCCGGAGTAACTTTTTTTTTACCCACCAAGCCGTATCCCTGGAGGGTAGGCAGAGAGAAACAGACTTCCAATCTTTTCTATCCAATCACACTTCTTTCGCTTCTTCCACTGACAATACCCACATAATATAATCACTTCTTATCTATCATCCCTCCCGAAGCACGAATATCAACTCATTTTCGGGAGGTATCTTGTATAAGTACATAATAATTTGTAAACATATTTAATTGTGTATTTTTTTTTTCAAAAAAAGGCTTTATTATTATAATTACCTATTACAACCTCTCCTATTTCCTTTGATGGAATCGATGTGTTCGATCCACATCAATCTCGATCGACAACGCTTTCTCTCACATTTGCTATCAATCTTATAAATTCAAATTTGTTAAAATATTTAAGTACGTCTTAAAAATCAAACACTACATTGTTGTTTTTGCATATGTTATAAATTCTCTTAGGTATTATATTTACATCCATTCTTTTAACACGTGTCTAAGCCATCTCAACTTATTTACTTTCATCTTCACAACAACACTTACTCGATCCTAATAATATTATCATTCCTCTTCATGTCCCAGAGAGTCTTTCCACATAATCCCCGTAGAGCTCTCATCTCTACTACATTTATGACTGTATTTTTCCTATTTACTTGGTAATAAAACCATACTAGGTATTTAAAAAAATCTCAGCAGGCAGGAGGCATTTTAACAAAATTGGGTATGTATATTGAAAGGTAATTAATGATCCTTAAACCACACAAACAAAGTTGTCAGCCCCTTAAAGACCAAGATTTGACATTCTTTCTCCTTTTATTCTTTTTCCTTTGATAATAATCTATACTTAGGAGAGTTATTTTGTTCCGAATCATGGCACTACAGATCTTTGACGAGGTGACACTCCTGGTCTAACTTCAGTTGAATGATTTTTGTAGAAAAGTTGACCATGCAGTAAAATGGAATAAAACTTATTTGTCCATTTAATATTATTACTTTTATCTTTTACTTTCCAAAACATTATTATATTCTGATAATCGTATACCCATAAACTCGGAGCGGAAAATATACGGGTAGTTTCGTTATTAGTTTAGTTATTTATTGGGAAACTCGATACAAAATAAAACATAAACAATTCCATAGATATAACAGGGTTATGTGATCCGATCATGGAATAAAAATTCAAAGGTGAGCTGAAAAATATCTATGTTTTTAATTTATCTATGGTTTATCTGTGAATTTATTTGAAAATCCTTTCACGTTTTCGAAACCGTGGTTTGTTTAATCTTAACCCTGAGGTAGACGACTAAAAGGATTAACTCAGAAAAGAGGAAAGGGATTCGGAGTTTCCGTTAATTAACAATCTCCTAACAAGCTCTGAACAAAACGTCGTACGGACCGATGTTGCATTACGGCTACACCTGTCATTTTATAATGAGCGCTTAAATCAACCTCCCTCGCTAAAGTTTCACGTTTATTTGTCATTCCGTTACTGGGAACTTTTGGAAGTTTTTCCTACGATATTTTAGTTACACATTAACGCTGTGATAATAATTTTACCTGAAGTGACCTAATTATAATACTTGACACGTTTAACATCATTCAACCAAATTAAGAAATATTTTTAGACTCTTCTTCTTCTTTTTATTCTTCTTCTAGTTCTCGCTATCTGTTCTGGTCAGGTAACTTCTCCGTGGACACCAACATCTAGGTGTCCTTCGACCTCTTAGGTGGTCTGCCTGCCTTGTGGAATACCGTCAGCTGCCACCTTGGCTATGCGGTCATCTCCCATTCTGCTGACATGATACAACAGTATAACCAAATTTGTCTCCAATGCAACAGCTGGCCATTGAGGTGCCAAGAGGCAGAAACTATCTTTAATAAACACTCAAACAGTTCACAGCCTATAACAAGAGAAAGGAGAAGAACTTCTCGGATAGGAATAAGACCACCTGAACGGGAGTGTTGGACGTAGGCGAAATAAATGGACCTTAAATGGAAATAAATGCCAATAATGGGGCCTTAGAACATTGCATAGAATACTATGAAATATGTTATGTGATGCTGATATAAGAATTATCACAGAAGCTTTTTGCCTTAAGAATCAGGTTTTAGAAAGACACGGAATATCAATATAAAGCATTCGTGTTTAAATAAGAAACGAGAAAGATTTGAAGCTTACAGTATTCAGCAATCTTTAAATTCATTTGTAGTTTCCCTTACAAATTCCTCTGTTAGAACAATTCTCACGTCCATTTTAATAATATGTCTCTCTCCCTCGTGTTTCCGACATTATATTTATCTGGTCACTCGCTGTACGTTATGCAATTCCTTTACATACATCTATTATCAGTTGAAACACAGACAATTCCTTCTATTGCGCACGTACAATAATTCCTTAGGAGTTTGAAATATCAAGAGTCACCGCACCGTGCAGCGTACATCACGATATTCTAGCGAATGTTTTAATAAATCACCTGCATTAAACGATTATCTTTAAACGTTTTATCCATACAATATTGGTACATACAAATCAATGTGGACTTACTTAACTTCCGTATCCGATTGTGTTTTAAGATTCGAATTTTGATTTTTTTTTATTAAGTTCTATAATTTAAAATAACCAAAGACGAGGAAGGACGAGTTTGTCTATGGGACAAAATCTCTTTTCAACGGATTATTATTAATTTTTTGACGTTCTTTATTTAAAAGAAATAATAGAGTTTGAAAGGTTTGTTTAAAGTGTTTGTGCCTTTGGCTATATGTAATCAATCTAACTCGAATATTTCACGCCGCTCTTCGATCCATTGCGTATCTTTGTTAGACGTACGAGATTTATATTGTTGTGCAATAAAGTTTTAAACGCTTATTTAAATACGAACAATACAACGTCGGAAAGGGTCTAAAATCATTCAATCAAATAATGTGTCAATTTCTCACACGATTAGAAATGCGTGGAAAGGTCAGTGAAGACATAATTTAAAGCGAAGTAATTTCTTGTTTACCTTCTTCAGATTAATATCTCCTGTTGGATTATGCGAACCTTTGGATCAATGTGGATGGACGCTTAATAACCCCTCCCAGATATTTATTCATCAACGGAACCCTCACATACATTTACCTACAGTATAAAGTTTCCAGATATAATGCGAGATAGATGACAAAGTAGAATTTTCTTACATGATTTCTTACAAAAAAAAAAACACAATAATGATTGTGAAAAAGCAATAATGATTATGACAGATCGTTAAAAATATATTGATGTTCTAAAATGACTAAGTTGACATATGAATAGATACACACGGTTCAAAGTACTGCGTTGATAGACAAGATAATAGTATGAAGATGTTTATAAAGTATTCAGATAATGCCGTTCGTACTTCCGAACAAAATTTCTTGCATACATTACATTGGTCTATTCAAAGTTCTCTTTCTATAAGTAGCAGTGAAGTACAGTTAATTTAATAAAAAGACATGAAAAAAATAAATAGCCATCTAGTCGTGTCTGGAACGAATTGGCGGCGTTGAATGTTGACGTCTTCATTCTCAATCACAAACTATTCAAAGTTGTTTGTGTCCTCTTCTTTTTGTTTTGTTTCTTCTTTGCGTAATACTTTTGTGTTTTGTTATTCAAATACCCATTAAACAGTCGAGATACTAGTAGATTTGTTTTTGTCGATTGGTTTTTTACTTATCTGTAAAATAACACAAAAACGAGCACAGAATTTGTTAGTTTTGTCGTAAACTTTTTATAAAAAGATGTCGCAGGTATTATTTACCGCTTTACGATAATCAGTGCGTTTTAAGGAAAAACGAATTAATCCCAAATCGCTTGATGTGCAACATATTGGCTTACACTACTGTTTTCGTGTGCTATTCCACACTGGTTTAACGAAATGCTGTAATGTCGATGAAACATTCACCGTCTTACTTATAAAAGATTCGTTAATCAGATCAGTTTTTACTTCAGTTATAAAAAAATATTTAATCCGCGTTTGTTATGTATGAAGATGACATTTCATACAAAATTTTGTAAACAAACAAATAGTAGCCGGGCAACTACCAATATTCGCTGTCAGATTTGAACGAGTTATTGATGCAGAATAGGTACCTTATTTTTTAATTATTTATTTTATATCAAAATATAGATAAGTCCTTATTAAATCATACGAAACCTTTATGTTTCAGCCAAAATGAACCAATTCATGTTTGATCACTTCAATTTTAATATTTATACCTACTTAAAAAGTATTATTTGAGTATTTTTTTCAAAACGGCATTATATTTCTTATAAATTTAGTTGGTGCGTCATGGTTGTAAGTCCTCGAATGATTACGGGAATACATATTTGTTTTATTTGCTTAAATTTTCTATGATTGATATGATAAACCAAAATACAATGAACCTAAATATGAAGGGAGCACATAATTGGAAGAGAAAAAAACTCAAATATCTACAGTGTATTTATTACAGAAAGCGTTCTTGTATACTGGAAATAACTGCCAGTTGACGGAAAATCTAACATGGCGGGTCAAAATATACAGAGATCAGCTCACAATCAAGCGATTTGCGTTAAACTATCTCGATGACAGCTTGATCGTAATATTTTCTATCGCTGAGCTATTTTTTCCACTGATCGTAGTTTTTAAATCAAGCACTCAGTTATCGGGTTACAAGTTAGTGATTCATGGATAGAAATAAATTGTATGCATAACTACTCTACTCCGTGGCGCTACAGCCCGTTCCGAGCCTTGGCCTCCGTTATCATTCGCCCCCCAACAGTCCCATTCCCGGACACCGTCTTCCAGTTGGTGGTCCCTAGTAGCTCGAGGGTTCCCATCATTCTTCACAGCGTCCTCCCACCTCAGCCTTGGTCTTCCAACCCTTTATATTCCACCCGGGTGTCCATTCATGATTCGTTTGGGACCAGCAAGTCGGGCATCCTCTGTAGATGTCCATCTCATCTCAATCTGCGCAGCTTGATATGCCGGAAGATGTTGGGGGCCTGATATATTGTGCACAGCTCTTCATTGCGTCGAATGCGCCATTGCTCTACTTCTCTCACGGGACCATAAATTATTCGCAGCACTTTCCTTTCGAAGGTATCCAGCATCTCTGCCATTTTCATCGTTAGTGTTAGAGTCTCGAAACCATACGCCAACACTGTCCGAATAACGGTCTTGTATAGGGTGATTTTTGTTTTTCTATGAACGTTGTGATAATTGAATATCGGTAGTAACGAGAAATAGCTTTTATTGGCTGCTGTGATCCTTTTTCTTTCTATGCATAACAGTGCATGCAAAACTAACCGCATTAAGTATGTATGTAACATTCATTGTTTTGACGAATAGACGCGAAACCTTTTCATTAGTAGGTATTATTTTTCTACAACATAATTTAAAAGCTAAGTTATCTTACTTTAAGGGTTGATACTTACTGAAATTATACATTTTTTCGCGATACAATTAATTGAACACATACATACGTCATTAAATGGAACAGCAAATAAGGTATGTTCGGTAAGGCACCGAAATGGTGCAAACCTGTTATGCTGAATAATGCTGCAAAAAGTATAATAAAACGTACTCAATTTAAATTAGGAAAGGCGTTTAACGAACCGAATTTTCAGTGATTCAACCTGTAAAGATACATAAAACAAAATGAATAAATATATAACGTATTTCTAAGCATCAATTTAAGCGAGGGACAATCGAGAGTATTAGAAGTAGGCAACAATGGAAATTCAGAATAGACGAGGTATTCAGTTAGTAAACAAACCTCGGAACAAGGAAAGTTTCAACAGCGCCAAACAAAGTTATATAACAGACAGATTATTACGGACAAGTGGTGGAGACATGGCAACACTGTGAAAGGATTAAACAATACGTTCAGTTGGCCCGAGCATTCTCCGTCATGTAACAGTTCCTACAATAATTGTATAATATAGACTCGGCGGTATAAAGAAGCCATCGACTGCCAATAAATCTTGAACCGAAGTACAAACATATTATTTTCTCCATAGAAGTTAATGTAGTGTAAACGATATTTATGGCAATTCAGTATCTTATAATAATAATACGCTCCATGGTAAACATTAATATTAAGGGGTGCTTGCCCTTTCAATTGCTTTCTCTATTGATTGTGTCTCTATGGTTTGTCTGTTTGAACAACTGATAAAAGTTATTATAATTTTCACCATCATGGCCTTAGCTTCCTCTAGAAAACTTTTACATTCTTCCCTGTTTATCTATCAGTCTGTCTTTCATTCGTTCATCCAATCGGTCTATGTGTCATCCAGTCATGTAGGTATACGTATATATTTGGGCGTATTTCTCCTTCTTCAACATACCATATTGATACCCTAAACATCATCTGGGATACGATTACGACTTTCCATCAATAACAATCAATATAAAAGAAAGTCGGGTTAGTCCGAACACTTATAACTCGAGATTGGCTGAACAGATTCTTCCGATGTTTGATTTATTGGATTCATCTCCACTCCGGATAACAGAACAACAAATAAAAAGTTGAAGAATGTAGAAGAAATAATATAAAATATGATACTAAAGTTAGTATGGAACGGATTTTCTGCAACGCCAACGCCATCTATGCGAAATTCTATAACAACAAAATTATTGTTTACCTGACAACCATCATGAATTTGTTCGAGATTTCAAAAATAATTTTAACATTTAAAAATATTTTAAACGTCAATCAATCAATCAATCAATTCTCCCTTTTCCACCCCACTCAGGGGCATAGGGAGGCAAGAAGAGCTCTCCATTGCGCTCGATCTTGCGCAATGTTTATGACCTCCTCGTACTTTTGTATAAATTACAAATTTAAAATCAATATTCATAGTAAGGACTACAGGACAACGTCTGTCGGGAAAGCTAGTAGATTATAAAAGGTGGTTAGAAGGCCCTATAGCTTCTGCAACTTTTCGAGAACCTCCCGTGCCTTTTGAGTTAAATGGTATGGATTTTAGATTATAAAGTTTTTAAATGTGGTTCTTATGTCTATGTCCCGACCATTTTAGCCTGCTTACTTTGATACAAAGTTTCAATAACGGCATCAAATCATTACGTTTTGATTTCAATTTGCAATAGGTATGTTTTTAACGATTTGCAGTCCCTTACCTCTCGTTTCTCGCTTCTTTCTTTCGTAAAGAATGAAATTCCTTATAACAGACTGTTGTTTTGGAAGTCCATCATATTTCGCTATTTTCTATATTTGTGTCACTAGATTAGTGAACAGAGATTTATTTGGTCGTTTATATGAATTCACAATAGTGTGATAAAAATGAATTATTTATAGCAAATTATAAATACGGAATGTCGTACAAAGCATATTTTTAACAAAAAGTTCAACTTGAATAATCTAATGTAAGATTCAAAGAACTTACTTATAACAGAAATTAAACATTATTTTTTGTTGTTTGATGGAAAATAAATTAATTGCATGGCTCCAACCCATTGTGATGATACAATTTAATTAATATTGTAATAATTAATTGTTGAAAAAGCTAGTCAATTATGTTGGAACCAATTGTTAACATAAACATTAATTAACGTCATCATTTGTATTGCGTAACTGTATTGTAGTCGTGTGTACGAGTAGCTTTGTGAGCAATTAGAATAATCTGTCATACAAAATGCTTTATGATGGATCCTCGAGTCTGTTGATAATATGACTTATTGCTTTGGTAATGTAAATATTAATAAACTAGTTTTAAGCCCATGCCTTTTTAAAGCTAATATACATTTGTGCAAATATTACTAAGTAACTTGATTTTGTCTGTAACTTATAAAAATTGAAGAAAAAAATAAACCATTTTTGCTAAATTTAATAACGAATCTCTATACGAAAACATTCCTTTTTTGCTAAATTTAGTAACGAATCTCTATACGAAAACATTCCTTTTTTGCTAAATTTAGTAACGAATCTCTATACGAAAACATTCCTTTTTTGCCAACCAATCTATCAAAAGAGTCTTCACATACGTATACAAATCGTTTTCATTGTTTGGTAATGGGAAATTGTCAAAATATCTGTAGGTATTATGATTAGTTAATTTCGTTTGTAACTTGATAACGCTAAGAATTCATATTTTTTGTTTGTTTCATATCATTACGGGTACAAAAAGAAAGAAATGTTAAAGATACTGCTATAAGTAAATTCTTAAGTAGCAAAAAGCTTACATTTTATTGTGTTTTGTATGAAAAAAAAAAGATCCATGGACAGTGGACACTACATATCCACCTTAAAAAGACAAACTTTCTGAAATTAATTTAATCTTTATTCAGTCAAAATAAACTACATAATATTATATTTTATCACAACAGTAATAATAAAATTTTCATTGAGAATCACGTAAAACATCCACAATACATACCTTCTAATACAATGAATACAACCAGTATCGGTAAGATTATCGGTAAAAAAAAAAACAGTCAAAAATGTTGGACATCGGGATAAAAATGCCTGGGTATAACTTGAATAAATTTAAAATGCGAACATATTCCAAAGATCTCTTCCAGCCAACCCTCAAAATGTAAATTAAGCAGGTGTTGTACAGTCGACTGACAAACAAAAACAACTCGATTTTAAGGTTATTTACGTAAGAAAGAACTCGTCATATTTTATCCGTTGTAGAATTTTTCAATTTAATTACGGGAAATTAGCGTGAGATCACGCGCCATTGTTCAGCAGCCGCCCTCGTTGTTGTTTCATAAACCAGAACTTGTCCTTCTGCGAGAATAAATTATTCTCATTTCTCATCCAAACATCCAAAAACCGGCCCATTATGCATTTCTCGTTCGTAAATAATTTAATCATAATTATCATTTGAGCGTCGAGTAAGAGTGTTGTTTCCCCTGAAACATTTAATTTTCGTCCATATTTATTTTTGTCACTGAAAGATTTTTTTTTTTAAATTTATTCTTTCTTGTAAATTACACGATGTTAAAATTTGAATATGATGGAAATAAATTGTATTGTTTTATCCATTACTTCTAACTTTTCAAATATTTCAACAATTGATTTGTATTCATTACATTTTTGCAATAATTATCTACGTTTTTATAAGTTTTTTCGATGAAATTTTTAACGTTGGATATTTTTATAGTCTGATGAAGTGTAATGTGTTTTTTTTCATAGTTTTACTCTGAGTGTTTATTAATTCCAATCAAAGAAAGAAAGAACGGTACCTACATCAGCGCAAAGATACTTGAATAGATCAAGATAATTGAACTTGCAACCAAGAATTATCCGGTAACTGTTTCTTCTTCTTTCGGTATCAACCCTTGGATTGGTCTTTCCCAAGAATAATTCTTCCTCTCGCTGTCGCCAGCCTTAATCTTCACTGGTGTATGTTTCGTAATGTTTATGTACTTTCTTATTTTTTGTATCAATTTCACTGTCTGTATATGATGTTGAAAATATAAAAAAAGCAGAGTAGGTACCTATTTGTTTCTTTGACACCTCATTAAAATTTTGATTTTGTTGTTTTTTTTTTATAAGGAACTTAAAAATAGTCCTGGATGTATAAAAAAAATAGATATATTTACTGTAAATCCAATTTTTCATTAATACATATTTTAGTTCCATTGTACCATTATTTTGTCACGGTTTTATTTGGTGTTTATTTTTTAAAGATTTAGAAATAAGAAAATTATTTTCATATTAATATAAGTAAAAATTATTTGATTTTCGCAAGTTCATCAGTCATTTATTTTGATTGCTGAGTGTTATTTTTTACTGGCGAATGTGATATCAACACAAGTGTGTGAAATCGCCAATAAACATCATTAATTATTTATCGTGAGACTTGTTTAAAACGTAACATTTGTTATTTCTTCCTCTCTCTCCTCCCGTCAATCACTTTCTTTTCATTTCACCGTTATTTGCCTCTACTACCATGCACGTGGTTAATGTCAAAAATAACATGTTCGTTTTCCCGTTGCCCCACACGGAGTCACGAACTGTTCACAGATGATTGGATGATTATCTTTTTTTTAGTAAGATGTGTTTTTGTTTGATGTTCTTTTTAGTTGTATCGGTTACAAGTATGCCACTGAGAAAAATATCTCAAAAACATGCACACCTTTTTTCGTTGAAAGCAAATTGATTGCAACTACGTATAATATCTGTTTGCCCAATCACAAATGCTTATTTTACTAGTTTGGTTATTCTTTTCTTGTATTGTTAGTAACTTTTCCTACCCGTTTTTCATTTTTGGCATTGATTTGCCAAAACTAATTTTTTTGTTTTTTTTTTGTGTTTATTTTCTGATCGTTTTTACGCATAAATATTTATACCAACTTTTTGTAATCCCTATGTAGAATTTCGGTTAGTTCACGCATTTCAGGATCTGACAAATAACCGATCCGAGCAAAATTTAACATAAAATGTTGCGACTGGAATCGGATCCGAAACACGACAAAAACCGATACGCTTTCGGTGGCATCAGTAGCATTTTAATGCATGCGTTCACGAGCGCAGAGTTTTTTTTCAGACAGCATTCGATTCTGACGTGTACGATAAAAATTAGATCCGACAAAACGTGTCTAGTGTGAACACAGCGTTACTTTGTTGAGACGGCTAAGTGATTCCAAAACAAAAAAAAAATCATATCAAAATAAACCAAATATCCTAATCTGTTAAATGATGAAGCCCTCTTTTGTGGTTTACGTCCGAGCTTCTGACTCGCTAATTTGGATCGCCGACCACAAACCTGATTCTTGAAAATCGTTCCCACTGCATCGTGGTTTGATTACGTTCTCGCTATAACTTTCACCTTTAAGCTCGCTGACTGGAGCGGCATGCAAATGCTAATGGAATACAGTATAATTATCTAACCCAGTATCAAAGCAACTGATCTGAGAGAGTCGGTCTCTCCGATGTACGCTGCCTACTGCCCCGGTACCTAGGTCTGGGCATGGTTTAATTTAATTGCAACAACTACAAGTTTCACCTTTGACTGTACCTAACCGTAATCTCAGATTAATTTTAGCATTCGATGTTTTTGTGTTTCTTCTTTGGTGTAGACATAATACTGAACATCGAAAACAAATATCTGCGTGTGATGTTGATGTAATATGCGAAATGGTTTTATTTCACCCCTTATTCCTAGAAAATCAATTACTTGTTACAAATCAACCAACGATCGATCAAAAGAAATAGGAGAAAACCGATAATCACGTTTTTTGATGAAGAAGCCTTATATGATCCTAAAAAGAGGTCTGGATTACACGACTACTACACGTGTATGTTTGTTTGTGTTTAAACATAACATTAGAATATTTTTCTTTTTATCGTTTGGCAATGATGTTGATGTTATACAGCAAGATTGTGCTGACGAATGTCATCGCGGAAGAGACACTCTAAATTTTAAAAGTTGGTAATTATTGAGAATAAGAGAAAAACCAAATTTAAAGACTGCGACTGCTGTTATGTATTTGGCGCCAGGATATGAATAGGTGTATCCATTTTTGATGATTCTAAAGATGAGGATGGCATTAAAATGCCTAATGGTTTTGTTGGTGCACAACGTTCTAATTATACCTAGATTCTTGTGACCATTTTTCAGGACTAGATCATAAAAATGTATATTTAGTATATACGGTCACGGGACAAGAAGAGCCAACCCTCAACAGAGGCAAAAAAGAAATATGTAGATTGTAGGTAAGTCTTCGGCATTCAGTTCTGTCGTCTCCAGTTACCACTAGATGAGAAGGTCAACGTCTAAAGTATGTATTAAGGACACTGGGCTCTATGACAATACTGTCATATCGAAGACGCTATACTCGTATATAACAATCAGACACAGAGCTATATAACAATCCTCTCGAAAAGAGGATTAAAGAAAAATGCATGTGCGATAATTCTCGCATATTTTGGTCAATGTGGATGCGTGAATGGTGGGTGTATTTTTGTTTGTATGCCGATTGCGCAGAGCCTACATATAGTAAACATTTTGAACGTATTGTGAATTAGAAACCAAAAAAAAATAGTGATAAAATAGTGTGGTAAAGTACGATCAATGCGTATAAAAAAAAGTTGACAAAAATTATCGTGTGCGTGAAATTGATAAAATTACCGTTATAACGCTAATAATACATAACACAAAAAAATAAGACAACTCGTATTAACTAATGTGCTGGCTCTTTCCGGTTCAGGCATTTTTACTTTCACTACGAAACTTTTTGAGCGTGTCCAAGAATCAAATTAGAGAAACTGACTGCAGATTCGATTCTACGTAGATTTGCTATTGGATCTCTCAATCTTCTTCCGTGTCGTCCGTTATTTGGCATTGCGACAATAATTTTATTATTTATTTTATTAAAATAATTATGTAATACCAACCAAACTTATTCAACTTTCGTTTTTTAGTTACAATAAACAAACACGGAAATGTAATTAAGTATTGCTAGAAACCTTAATGGAAGTGCGTTATTTTGTCAAGGACATTTTCTATTAGCTATAATTTGAAGTTTCCGTTGAAAAGGTACAGTACAGTACAAAACTGCGTAAGAACGATGTTAGTAGGATAGTTTTTTCATTTTTTGTCCAGGTATGCATACAATCTAACTTCTTTCTCTCTGGTCTGCTCCTGTTTATATAAATACTCCACGTTTCCTCGCAATGTCTCCCGGTCCTCTTCTTTAGTGTTGAACAGCACCTCAAATACATGCCTCATGAATCATTTCAATGAGTTTCAAAATAATTCTTTCGTACATTTTTTTTGTATAATCTGTAGGTATCCTTTTATATGATTGGGAATTTCGTTGAAACGTCACGCAATTTTTTTTTCATTAAATGAACATAGCTTGCGAGAGATACCTGTTATTGGAGCACTGATTATTCTATGTTTTTGTGCTATTAAGTGTTGTGTTGCTATCTCTAATAAATAAACCAATAATTCCTCGGTAAGTCGACAGTTTCTATGACGATCAATAGTAAAGATTTCCGCGGGTTATATTATTACAACTGCTTCTACGGGAAGAAATGTTATACTGTCCGCATCAGTTCTCAACGTGGTAAAAGAAATTAGGACCCTTTAAGGGACGATATAACTGATTTATAGGACAATCAAACAATTAAAGAACTCTGTCCGACAGGTTTTGCTGAAGTAACTTTTTTAGTTTCCTATTCAAATCCAAAAACAAGCTGAAACTTGGTTTAAACAATGCCTAATGAAATACCTTATGTTAGCAGCTAAAGTTTTGAGATCATTTTACCCGTGTAGTAATATTCTCGCTTCAGAATATGAGCACAATGTTGAATGTATGTAATATGTTAGAGAGAAACGTTACATATGTAAAGCCTTAATATCTGGAGGAATCATGTCAGGTTGTACAAGTTTCATTACCCCGGGGATGCTTGAGAAGGACGCTTACACACTAACTGAACCTTCTGATGTCAAGAGACCCTCTACGTGTGTCTGTATGGAGTGGTCGTTGAACTCCTGACACGTGAGAAGTTACGCTATTTTCATATGAAATTATTACATGTTCTATGTCTGAATGTGTGAGTTGAGAACTAAATATATTCAAGTATAATATGAATCGGACTTTCAGACTGGAGTTCATCTTGATATGGGATGAAAGGAAGGTTATACATTGCTGTAATTGGCGGGTATTATATGGAAAACATTTCCTATACATTCATCTGAATTCATTAATGCACTAACAATATTAGATTTTCCAGGGATATTATTTGTTAATATGAGATTTTTGTGACTACTTGCGTAATATGAAGATGTACATAAGTATATCACTACTATCACCTGAAGTAGGCGTCTTCAACTTGGGCAACTCTGAAAAGCTCCACCACGATCCTCGAACATGTCTTCTCGCGTACTCGACTTCATGTTAACATGTCTTCTCCTGTAATTACAAAATAAACAATCGAAGGCACTGTTGATAGTTTCGACGGAGGGTGCTTGGCAGTAGTACATTTTCACAGATGTAAAAAATTGAAAGTCTTCTTTATACAAATGTCTCAGAATAACCGGCCGGCGGACTTATTGCCTGAGGCATTATTTCCCGCCAACCGATCCCGTCCAATCTGTGACAGGCCAACCCCGACGGGTAGAAGTTTCAAGTGAAAAAACACTTGGCAAAACTCTGACTCGACCGCGAATCCATGCCTATATACTACCGAGGTCTGCTATTTAATTTATTTCATTATCAGATAAAGCAAGGTGTACTTTTCTCCTCTCAATATACATACCTACCCTAAGTAAGACACCTTCCGGATATTAATATTGATCAGGTCTTCCATATCAACTTGGGTTACACCGCAAAAAATATATTGCTGACCATCTCTGTCGTACGAAAGCTTACAATTCTCCTGTTGACTTCAAGTCATTGATCTTTTATTCACCTTAGTATCTACACAACTCCACGATATGCTTTTCTTCATAGCGTTAATATACCAAGTAATATGTATTTCAATCCTCACCTGTTTTATATTGTTTGAGCCCGCATCAGGCGATATTAAGTTTCACCCCGTGGCAGTCATACCTTACATAAGATCGCTTTTGACCGCTTCCTCTCGCGACTTTATTGTGTCAAGTCTCTGTGTAGTATAGTGTTGTATTTCACCTCTTAAGTATCGCTTGACTCGCACAGGTACCTACTCGTGTTCTCGACTTAACCTTACCTCGTTTCCCTACCTATCTATGTATAGGACGTTGTATATTATGAAACTTTATAGAGTTCATTGTTCAGAAGAGGTTAATACTGAGATTAACACAATCGTTGAGCGACTCAGCTTAACGTTAATTAAACTCTCTCTGAAAATGGTGAATAAACGAATTTCGAACGATTACTACTTATATCTCCTCATAATTAAAGGTCTGATCTGTCAGACGACATCAGTTCACTCTGTCTTCTGCAGCTGACATTGTCTCCATGTCTATTTTTTTAAATCAGGTTACACCATATCGCAGGTGCCCTACCCTGATTCTTTAGCCCGGAACTTTTTCTGTTATTATAACTCTTTCCAGGTTAACTGGTTTCCTTATGAACGAAAAAAATGACCGAATAATCCTAACTCTCGAATATTACAGAAACAGTATTTCTGTGATTCTGAGTTCGTTAAGGATATAATCGTTGGTTTTCTTGACATTCTACAGAAACCAGCGCCCCATTTGGCGCTCAATTCGCTCAATTTGGCGAATTGAGCGCCAAATGGCAAAAACATCAATCCTTGCTCTGTTTTACTCTATATACAGTAATAGAACGACATACTCAATTATAATTTTCATAAATTCTTGTGTCCTTTTCAGGACTATATCTTAACAAAATGATAAAATTGCATGGCTGTAACTGACAATCTTTTACGTTTATTTCGAAGCTGACTTGTGTGATCACTTTACATAATATATGTTAACATCTTTCTGTATTAGGTGCTTATATTTTAGTGTTTTAAATATGAAACCCTATGTCTTCGGTAGGATTCGAGCCTATATGAAACTTGCTGTAGGTACCTTGCTGAGGTGCTTGCCTCCAACTGGGTAAACTAAACTGCCTAGTTGAAAAAGTGTAATTATTATTAAATTTGCGAAATGTTTAGACATCTGTTGCAGTGTTAGCATCAACGCGAGGTGAAAAACGACCTATGAAATAGAATCTGTAAGCTCACGACATCGGTTTAAACTAAAAGCGAGCATCGTCCAAAACTACGTGCGCCTAATACGGGATCATAGAGATTTTTCCACGCAACAATTTTACATACTTAATACGACTCTAATAATACTTTCAGATAAGTTTTCTTCTCTTGTCTTCTCTCTTAGCGAGTAACGTCTGCTCCACTTGATACAGTAGCTGTCAGTTATACTTCAAAGGACGTATGTTACGCATCTTAACATTGTCAAACAAAATATTATGTAAAGTTTAACAGCGAAATTCAACACCAAGGTATAGGTACCATTATTTTTTAACTTCTAGCTGCGAAGGTATAAAGCTTGAGCACTTCATTCACTATCACTCCAAATGCATGTCATCTTTTGTGACAGATATGAAACTAGAGTTTTTTTTAAGATTCACACGTAATTTCCTATTATTCAATTTAAAACAGCAACATGTTACCCCGTTGTATGTAAGGATAATTACAAAATAAGACAAATTTGGACCAACTATTTAAAACCATCAAGTGACGTGACGTGACTACTTTGACCCATCCATTATCGATCCGTTTGGAGTGATGTTTGAATGACTTGACGCTATTGAATTTCAGTCTGATTGATATTCGAATCACCCTATTATTCCACATCATCCATTTAATTTTCTTCATTCACGGCCATTTTTTGGAGTGACATCACTCTATTTGGACGGATGAAATGATCATGAATGGCGGGCCTTAAGCGTAGAAAAACAATATTTACTAATATTAGATTTTACTTAATGAGAATATCTCATATTAATCACCGGATATCCTGTAAAAAAAGATTCTAAATATCTGTAAAGAAATATTGAAGAGGTTATTGGTTTCACCGCGAAATGCAACTCTTACATTACTTCATTAATAATCAGTAGATTATTCTGAGAATAAATTATATACCTAAGAGATTGATTATTAGGTCTAATATAACTCGCATATTGATTAACAGACTCAATCCTGCAATACTCTCGCCTTTGTCTCCAAGTAAACATAATTGTAAAACCAATGTAAATATTGATATCCAATACAATGATATTTTCCATCCAAAACATCAATAAAGTGAACTTAATGACGCTGGACATGAAACTCGTTTAACTACCGCATGAACTAATTTTGTTTGTAATATCATAACGAACACAAGCGCTACTTGTAAAATAAATAAAAAAAAAACGAGACAAATTTATCTTTAGGACATTTTAATTATGTGTGGCTTTTTAATGAATAATGGCCACAGTTTGTTTGTGGAGGCAGCCGCTGGTTAATTATAAATTTGTTTGTCATGTTTGTATACTATTTTGAGGCCTGCCGGAGTAATGGACTGTCCTTTGTAAAAAAATAAGAAAGGAATATTAAGGAGTTCTATTTCGTGAAGTTCTTAAACTTGGACGATGTCGAAGTTATGTTTTAGTCTCATATCTCTATCTTCTATATTATAAAAATGGAGAGAATTTTGATAATCCTTTTTTTTGTTGTGCTTGCTATTGTCAGGAGAAGGTTCTTACAAAAGAAATAATTAAGAAAGTTCCGTGAAACATTAAAAAGTTCTCAGTGTTTTTTTGATAATACATACTGTTCTATTTTTTAATTAAAATCGACGTCAGACATTACAGCAGTTGCCGGATAAAAAATACAATGTAGGTACATAAGGAAAGCACTGCCCCATAACAGACATTGCCTTGTGGGGCAGTTACATCAAATTATAGTAATTATCTAGTAATTTTATTGTTGATGGGATTTAAAATAAAAATTATAATTAATATCAACAGTTCAATGACAAAAATGCTAAATATTCATTTTCAGTGTTTGGTCAATCACGAATTTTCCCCATCTACGCCATTTCTGGTCTTTTCTCTCAATACGACCATCATTTAGCTTCTTTATAGTAGCACTGTCTTTATACCCCTATTCGCTATCAAATCCGCTAAAGCTTAGAATCCGCCAAAAAATATATGAAAAAAGTAACTTTTAACTGACTGTTCCACTTTAATTATCACGATTCCTCTAAAATGACCCGCTATTCGATCAATTTAAGCGGCACCTTAGAAAGACCCGCCAAAATTTTAGAGGAACCGCTTATATTATGTCAAAATCGTGTCTTCTTTTTTCAGTCACCTCTCTTAAAAACAACAATCAAAACAAAATAAGCTATTATTCTCAGTAAATATATCATTTTGCTCTTGTTTTCATCACAAAAGATACGTTAATAGTGTTATACCTATTTCTTGATCAAAATGAATTTGTTTGAGGAAAAGGAAATTTGGCGGCCATGATGATAATTTTGACATGGGGAAATTTTTCGTTTGAAATCACTTGCAGCTATATTCACTTCGATCGATTTCTTAAGGAATATCGCTTGGATTGGTTGAAATTACATGGAATTGCCCGCGAAATTCAAAATTTTAGTAGATGCTAAATTTTAGCGGATCTGATAGAGAGTTGGGGTATATGTTTTTATATTTTCGTATTTTCTGGTAAATAAGGCTACACGGCACGCATTTTTCTTATTTTAATGTCCTTTCGTATAGTACCTAAGACTCTTGCCATTTACTATGTTGACGAAAAACGAAATTTACTATGTAGACGAAAAACAAAGTCTCGAATTTCTTTCATAAAACATGAAATTAAAAATATTGAAAATTGAGATATTTAAGGAAGTTGTTTGGTGTTGGACTTCGTCCAGGCTTCGGTTTATGGACTAAGAGAAATATTCTTTAACATACATTTTATCCGCTTTGTTCTGGATTTGAGCCAAAGTAATCAGAACACTACTAAAATAATAATATCTGTCAGGAAATCTAAAATTTTATTTGGGTACTTTTTAAAACTCGAATTTGAAAAACTTTACCCCAACTTGAAAAAAATACAAATAATGTCTCTCGATTTTTTCCCCAAAATAAAATTCATGTAAACTGAAAGATTATCTGTTTATCGCTTTGTTTAAAGATCTTAAAAAATAAAACGTGAATAAAAAAACTTTTGTTTAATCCTGAACTGGTGAAGTTCCGAGTTCTCGGATAAGAAACTTTGTTACCGTGACAATAAAGAGTTTACGGTAAGGAATTCGTAGATATTATTAATCTACCGACGCGCTCAACCCATGGACTAAGCTTTATATTTGTGATCTATATACCTACATACCTATATCCAATATGCGAATTATTGTTCTATCAAAAGTTTTTGCACATATCGTTTTCGAATATCTGGTACTTTTGGGACCTACCGAATAATTTAGGATGAACAATAATTAATATGGGCTTTTAGGCATCATAGTTTTTCGCATATTGCTGAAATGCTGTAATAAGTTTATAGTATCCCTTAATTTAAGAGAATATTGAGTAAGGGCATTTGTTTCCCTGTGACTCTTACCGGGGCCACACAGGTAGATTTCATTGAATGAGCTGTGAATTGCACAGATAACCTATCAGATATGTAAACTCATTCTATTTTTATTAAAAAAAACTTACTGTACTAGGACTTTTAATGCCTTGAATTTGTAAACATATGTCAGGATTTTAACCTGGGTCATCCATCTTCTTAAATTGATTATTTCACATAACACTATAATGCTCTTAAATTGAACTAAAGGACTTAAAGGGGATTCCAATTGTTTTTATTTTTTATAATTTAGACATAGGCATGTCATTTTATCAAACGACTGTATATAATTATACTCTTAAAAAGTATCTAACGGTTCTACAATAAAAAGAATTTTTATCCAAATAAATCAGGACAAAACGTATAATATCTTAGAAAATAGGTAAGATCCTCATCAGCCCTCCTCAGTCTTGTATTGAACATGGTCTCCCTTCCCGACTTCCATTGCTCCCTGTCGGTTAATGTAATATTTGTAGATTTTATGTCACAATTTAGATTAAACATTATACATATGCGTTTGTTTTTGACCAATGACCAAAATCGGGTCAAACGTTTTATTATTCACAAGCTGACTTTATACGAGTTGGTTGGCAGATTATTGTTGATTCGTGTGCTACAATAATATTGTTATCTACCATCGTCCATTGACATTAACTGTTCAGAGCTGCAAGACACGAACTTTTTGCTCTACTTTCTGCTTCCATTGTCTTTATACTTTCTTTTAACTTAAACGTCATTTAACTTAAATCTAACTAAAAGTTTTAATTCCAATTCCGAGCTTTTCACTAAGGTTTATAGCTAGGTTGAGAATGAAGCTGAGCCCAAATAAAGATTTTCTTTTATTTTCATGAACTAACTAACCTAATGTGAGCACAAATATTATGTTTGACAACTTTCATCGTAAGGAAAGCTTGTGTCATAAGGAAGAAATGGTCAGCAACGGGGATCGAACCCACGACCTTCGATATGCTGTACGAAAGTCGGTGAATGAACCACTAGGCAGCCAAACACGTATATGATTTGCTATTCAGTGTTATCCAATAGAAATCAATATCTTCTAAAGCTATCAATACTAAACATCAATCCTTTGCATCGTGATTCAAGATGTCAATAACATTGAGCAAGCGTACATCGTAATGATTAATTGCCGTATCATTAAAAAGGCTGTCGCTAAGCGCTTATTTTTTGAAGATTACTGCAGACTTTAATACCTAGTTGGGTGGAAGATTGTTAGATTATAGAGAATTAAAAAATGTAAGTATGTATTCAAATTAAGGTTTCATGTATTCATTTTTGTTATCTAAAACCGACCTTATAGTAATCCTAGTTCGTTCTATGTGGTTTTTCATTGGTATATTTTACGAGCATAATGGGAGGAGTGGTGGGATTGTGAGAGTCGGGCGAGGGGATCGGCGTATCGCAGGGTACAGTCTGTGATTCCATCCAGGCCATGGTTTCATGGGACCGGTCTCTCGAGGTCTGACATTTCACGTCTGTGCAGAATGCGATTCAATCATCATCGACTGAATTCGCACCTGTTCAGGTTCAATATGGTGGATTCGCCGTAATGTGAGTGTGGCCTAGACCTGGAGACACTGGACCATGTCTTCCTTGGTTGTCCTCTGCGGGATGCCTATGACCTTTGCTCGGCTCTCCCTAACCTTCCGCTCCCAATGTGTATAGAATATCTGCTATCAATTAATGATGTAGCGGTACGCTCGGCGCTTCTTAAATTCATTAATAAAAATATTATTGTATTGTAGTCTTATATTTTTATGTAGAAATACCCCCTGAGTTTTTTTTTCTTTTATTTAAACTTTTCATTATTTTTAGATAAAGACAATTAATTTAGATTTAGTTTTCTTTTTTATTTGATAGGCACAAATCGTCCCTAGATGGACGCAATGCCAAAAATTAAAAAAAAAAAAAAAAAAAAAAAAACTACGAGCATAAGGAACCGGCTGGACCAAACTAGAAAAATTGCCATAGAGCTTCATCGGTTATATTCGCACCGACTCTTTGTGTTGTCCGGGACCTGCTCATACTTGTACATGTAATTTGTAACGTTTGACGAATATAAGTTAATATCACGTTTTTTTATTAATACTTCAGCGTACGTCTGTATTAGGTAATCCAGTAAATTCGCTGTCCCGCTGCTATCGGTACACGAGCGGATACTGGCAATAAAGTCTTTCCTCTCCGCTGACATAGTTCCATGTACATCCTCCTAGCACCGTGCCTATCATCTCCACCACTGCCGTATTACTACTTATACTCTACCGTAGAGATATTCTTCAGATCTAAGATAATACCATAATTAGATTTCAACAGTTAAAGATTGTTGGTGTTGTTTGCTTGTAAGATTGTTGGCATTGAGATTTTTGCAATGCCTCATATGATTTGTTTTGTTCTTTTTCCTTTTCAATCACCATGTCAGATGTGTAAGTCTTTAAAAATAAATAAATAATATTCTTCTGTACATAGGTGTCAGTATAGGCGGCGTAACTTAATGCTTGAAGCATTCTCTACCAGTCAACCGGTCCCGTCCAATCTCAGGCAGGATTCCAACCCCGAGTACAAATTTCAAGTGAAAAAACGTTGAATATTTCTGTCCCGACCGGGAATTGAACCCGGTACCTCTTGATCTGAAGTCGGCTCATTTGCCATTAGGCTACCAAGGTCGGTCTTTACTTCTGTATGAAACTCTATAATAAGCCTGCCATGGCAATAAATAATTAACATATTTTAGGTATTTTTTTATTAATCAGAGACGCCAACAGAACCGTGAACAACAAAAACAGCGTAGGTACTGTTTATAAGTATCACATTCTTGATTGATCGCGCAAATTGGTTATTGATCTAGCCATAATCAAAACCCTTCATTGTTCTTGCAGGCTCTCAGTTACTAGCTGATACATATCGTTTTTTCTTGAACAACTCATGTTTTTCAGCAATGGACAATTTCGCCGTGTATTCGCCGCTTATTGTGATGGGGAGTTTAGGTCCCTGATCTAAAGGCCTATCCTTTACTATCCGATCTTTTGAGAAATTTACTGTTATTAAATCGTTATCTTGTCTGAATTTCAGTAAACTGAATCTTACTAAAGTATTGGAAAATAATCTCGACAGATAGTGAGCTTACCGCATCTTGGACAGCAGATGTAAGGGCTGACAGCTGACATAACTTCCTTTGGCCAGGTTAAAGGTGCATTTATTCGTAGGCATTATTCGCTGTTTCTCTACTTTCATTCGGTATTTCGTTGAAACTTGTATACCTATACATATATAACGTACCCAACATCTGATAAACTTAATACGTTAGTCTCCTCCACTGTCTCTAGAGGATTCTATAGTTGCGAATATCAGAAGCAATTGAGGACGAACAAAGGTTGTTGCCAGCAATACGATATTGTGTTTGGAGATATATTACCAGGTAATACTCCTGTGAATCAGCACATGAAGGATGTTATTTGGTATTTCAATACACATCTCTGTCTCAATGCAAACGACTGAGGCAATTCAAGAAGAAAATTATAGACAGAAAGCTCAATACTAATTTGTAAATTTAATTACAATAGTATTTTAATAACAGTACCAAGTTTTTTTAATTATACTAGATTCTAGGTTCGATTTCCGGTAGGTAGGGTCAAATTTTTTCTTGAAATTTCTACTCGGGCTTGGCCTGTCTGATAACTCCGTAACAAAAAAGTTGACAGTGCTCGGAGCTGCATTCAATACCCTGGGTTTCATTGTGAGCAACTAAAAAAATGCTTTAAACAATTTGCCAGTACGTGTGGTGCCTAATACACAATATATTTAACAAAATTTATACGTACAAGTGTTATTTTCATGCTTTTAGCTTATAGATCCAAAATGATTTTATTTTCACATTGCGGGAAATAAGGAGACACTATTTTAGAAAATATGCAAGTCTGCCACACTATGTAGGTACTATAAATTTTCTGTGATTACATATCGGGCATTTGTCGTATTTGTAAAAATTTATTAAGTAGGTATTCTTTTATATTATTTTGTTTGAGATTGAATTGATAATTCTGATTTTGTTTTGTTTATTTTTTTTAGTTGATTTTATCTGTATATAGTTTTCTATCTTTTGTGTAATTTTGTTGGTTTATTGCTCTTGATGATGAAATTATCTTATATGGTATTGTTATTAATATTTATGTAAAAGGCTTTAGCCGTTATTTAAAAAAAAAAATCTGACTGTAACCGCCCCAATCTTGTGTCTACGTAAATATAACGTATCTCCGTTTTGTGGATCTTCAAAAGAAAAGGAAACAATTCCTCTTTGTGTTTCTTTACATCGCATCTGTCTTTTTACAATGTACACGATGAATATTCATAACCTAACAAATCCTATCTGTGAGTAACGTTACGCCGAACTATAGGTATATATGCATGTAGGTAACGGGTCTATCATTTGAATTAAATATAACGTAGGGAGGTACATTTCTTCTACGGCTGTCATTTCTCTCATTGTCCCGTTCGTACCGTCTAATGGGAAGGAGTTCCTTCCACATTTATTTTATGCTTGAATTATTTATTGTTAGAAAACCGTACTTGTGAATAAACTGAACCTATACCTACGTATTTTATGTATGAGATTGTGCCAATTTATCGATTTTTTTCAGTGGTATCAAATCTGCCTTCAAATGTATTCAAGTAGTTATGAATTCATTTTCAGATATCCATTCTATTGGAATTCAAACATTTTAGAATTCATTTTCAGATATACATTCTATAGGAATTCAAGCATTTTTTAATTAATTTTCAGATATCCATTCTATTGGAATTCAAGCATTTTTTAATTAATTTTCAGATGTCCATTGTATAGGAATTCAAGCATTTTTTAATTCATTTTCAGATATCCATTCTATAAAATGTTAGTGTCAAATAACTTCTTGTAATTTTTTTTATTTCTGGTGGTAATATTTGTTAAGATATTAAACAACCCAAAATTATAAAATAAAGATGTTAAAACAGTTAAATGAACAAATACATTACTATGTACCACAAGCATTCATAATTTATTTACAAGAGCTTTTTTTAGGATGTTTTTTCTAAATTTGAAACAAACGATAGGTATTAATTATTATTCATACAATATTTAAAAATGCATGGTATGGAATTATTTTCAATAGCTGGGTACACACGTAACGATTTATGTTTAAGATTTGAACGATAATCGCTCATTTTTCAAATCTTCGCGAAGAAAACAATTGAAAAATAAGCGATTATCGTTCAAATCTTAAAGATAAATCGTTACGTGTGTACCCAGCTATTGAAACAGCGGTTAAGCTACGATAAACGATTTGAATGATTTTGCAGTAACTTTTAACGAAATAAAATTCTACATTACGAAGTTGTATTGTTATAAGTGAAAGATGGTTTAAATTTTCAATAGTCAATGTGGAAGTGATTGGTAGCCTGGCGGTTCCCTCGCCGACTTTCCTACTGGAGGTCGTGGGATGGATCCCATGTGCCGAACATCTTCCTCTTTCTCGGCATAAGCTATCAGAAGCTATGTGAAAGAGACAAATAGCGTATTTGTGTACACTCAGAGTGCGCACTTATGGATTACCCCCTATTCTGCTTTTGGTTCGAACTAAAATAAGAACGTTCCAAAATTCTGTACGACACAGATGAAATGTCCAAAATTTAAAAAAAATAGTTTATAATGTCTTAATTTTTGAAAATTTTGGACTTAACACACCTCACCTCTGACGAACAGAATTTTGGGACGTTCTTATTTTAGTTCGAACCAAAAGCAAAATAGGGGGTAGTACCTATATACATAAAAAAAAATGTGTTATGTACACATCTGAACACGCGCGATATCGTAAGCAATGTCACGTTGCATGCAACGTATCAAAATTCCATGTTTCCATTCGAAATTCCGTTCGCGACGAACCACCGTGAACCGCGTACTATAGAATTTTGATACGTCTCATGTACAGACCCTAAGTTTTTTATTATGTATTCCTCCTTCGCTCTCGAGGTTGAGCATTTGATAGCCAAGTACCACTAAGGAGTTCATTTTGTGCTAGTTGCAATGCGGTATTATATTCTAATACACATAACCTATATGTCAACTTTGCTTTTCACATCTGCTTGTATCTCATGGGTTATAGGAAACAACATATATTTAATTTCATCGTTGTTTAATTTCTTTTGGAATTAATATTTTCTAACATTGTTTTTTTCTTTTTTATTTACAGGTAAGTGTCACTGGATTTGATTACAACCTTTCTGCAAGAAGAGAAGTATAATAATATAACTTTATTGTTTAAAAGTATACAGTGTGGCGACATTAGTATCAATCTTTTACTCGTAATTCAATGTTTAAACAACTTAATTTATTGGAATTGAAAAAAGTTAATCAAATTATCGATTATAATCGGTATCACATTATCGGTCCAACCATTATCATCAATAACGTTCTATACAATACAACATATTGTTGGATTAACGTTCTACCTTGTACACGAATAACTCATTATTGTTTAACTCAACTTAATTAAATTTGTTTCACGTATAAATCGCTTTGACATTCATACATAGGCTGTGTTAATAATACCTAAGACTAGTTTAAAACTTAATTCTAGATGAATTTGTTTTGTGTTGCTGTTGGATTTACGATGAGAGTTTTTTTTTTTACCTTTGGAAAAATAATTTCTGAAACCGATAGGTAACCTAACTCTTTAAAAAATTTAGAGTTATATAAATTTATCCATATTTTTTTCTGGTAACTAAAAAACTCTCTGGTCAAAACGCTTGTGATATTTTCACTTGAATTGGTCGTCTTCAATCGATCGCTTTATCAACAAATGAAAATGTATTTACACAGTTTACTTTTTTCAACATCCTGTAATTTTTTAAATGAAAATCTAAGAACTGTAAACAGAAACTTTTGTTTGTCATCAATTTAAGATATTTTTATTCATCTATGTATTTTAAACAATTTACTATAGGTATACCTAAATTTAACGTTGATTTCGTGTAAAACGGTTTAAATATTTTATAAGAAGAAATTGAGATCGAATTTATGTGATATACAAACACGGCAAACTGCAACTAAGTACCTATACATTTTTTTATTTTTCTATCCATCGCTATTAAAACGTTACTAATTTCACCATCTATAATGATAATTAATTATGTAGAATTGATTACAGCTCAAAAACACGCGATTCTCTATACAGTTATCAGAATCAATGATTGTTAAAATTTATCTATTATTTTATTATATTGTATCGTTTGTCTTTGAGTATTATTATTGCTTTAACTTATAGATACATGGTGATTTGGATATTGAATTTATGTTAAGTTATTGTCTTTATTATTACGGATGCCTAAATAATTCTTATAAGTTCTTCTTTCCTGAATGGACCTTATCGGTTCTCAAGTCCAGAGGGCTACTCCACTTAAATTCGAAATTCCGAAATCGTTTAATCAATCATCAATTCCCGAACTTTCGGGGATATTGACGATATTTTGACCACCTGAATTGCGAATTCCGCTAACGAAAGTGATCACTATAAGTTAGTGTGGTTCAAATTTGTATTTATTTTGCAATTAAAATGAAACAATAGTTAATTGTGTTCATGATTACCATATATAAAAAATGGTTCTATATGTAAGATCTAGTCCTAGAAAACGGCACAAGAATCCATAAATATTTGGATCAATGAAAAAACCTTACGTCATGCATAATAGTTCCAAATAAAGTGTGGCCCATCAACTAAAATGAATTTGCAAAAATAACCATTAATAAATTAAGGTACAATCAAAGCTTTCGATAAATTCATCCTGTATGCGCATATAAAATATCAACCGTTAAGTAGGTAGGTACTATATTATTGTATTATCTGCGATCACCTTTCACTGTTACAGAATTATCAAGATTTCTTCAATTTATCAATAATGGTATTTTACAGAGAAAGTGAATCGTATATTAATAACGCAACTCCGAGAAGCTGTTGCCACCGCTAATGCGTCATGTCATTATGTATTTGTCAAGAGGTGTTGCACTGTGAGGTAATTGCCGTAATGAACGTTACGGCTCTTTTGCGTTTATCGCCATCACCTGTCATCCAACATTTATACCCCGTTATATAACCATAACCTTTGCTAAATAATAAAGTGCAGAATAGAGCAGCAAGAACTGCATTCAATAGAATAGGAACTGCAATGATAAAACTCCGTCAGAGAATGATTAAATCCTATATGTACCTATGTCTGTTTGGTTATACAGCTGTAAAATAAAATATAGTCAAGAAGCTCTTTTATGTAGACACATCGCAGAGTGTCTTATAAGGGACGTATAACTTAGCCAAAAAAACTTGTAAACTAAAATATCAGCTCGCCGCTGTCTTGTTTGGCGTTAAAAATATGCTATGCTATGACGATTGTTTGAAAGTCCCTAGACTCCCTAGTATGCGTTTTTTGCTACGTTGCTGTAGTTTCACTGATCATCTTGATAACCATTTCATATGTAATATGAATCAATTCTCTGGATAGAAAACAAACATTTAAAGTGAGTTGAAACAATCAGAGATTTGCTGTCGACAATTGAAGTTTGCAAGATTTCGATGCAGGCTATTTCAAAGGGCAAAACAGAAAAACACGCCTTAAGCATCGTACTCACTTGCGCCACGAACGTGTGACATTGCATCAATTTAATCGAAAGGTTAAGTGTATACGTGATTCGAAAAAGCGAACGCGAGCGGAACACATGCATCCTTTTGATAAAATTGATATAATGATACACGTTCGCGGCGCAAGTGAGTGCCGAGCTTTAGCATCGAATGCGCGATTTGAAGAAGCTTTACTGGTCGGGGCTGGACAGAGATTTGCCAAAATGATTGCGAACGTTGGGAAAACCCGATAATGCTCTTGAGGAGGAAAATAAGTGTTTCTTATTCTTCCTGATTAGTTATTTATATCAGCAACTGAATAAACAAACAAAATGAAAAGAAGTTTATATCTAAATGCTGGAAGCCTCTTCGTAATACCTTGCTCTTGCTATCTAATTCATACGAAGGAATAATGAATTCATATAATAATCCTACATAATCAGATATAGGTATGTACGTGAAAGGTGATTGACATTTCAACCTAGTATTTGACAAACGGATAGGTCCGAGAGTCAACATTACCAATTATTCATCATGATGGGCTTTCAACCTTTAATATTTCACGTCGTTTCCAATGGATACCACAGTCAAGGATGTGTAGATAAGTTCTTGAGATGAAATCAATACGTGGTTTTAGCATTACATAAGCAAACAGCGTTATCCTACGCACTCATTTGAGATTTCAGTCTGTATTATTTATACAAGAAAAACTCAGGTAAAATTTTATTCCTCGCAATAAAGGATGGGAAAGATTTTAATATGCTCGAATTATTTTTTCTGTTTCACTAACTGTCCGATACCCAATATTATTTTTTGTTCATTCATTCATTGGTTTTCGGTTGAATAATTTTGAACACCGAATCGTTTTTCTATGTTGTTTATTTATCTTTAATCAATTATGGTCCATTTTCATACTCGGTTGAGCTATGATCGTTCAACATTATTATGTTCGATAAGAAATGATTCTTTTATTATATTTTATGGCGAATATTATATTTCAATGATGTCTGGCATCACCGTTCGATATTTTGTTTTTGATTTATCTAAACAAATAATTTATTGAAGTGTTTACGTATTCCCGTAGTTTTTATTAAACTCTAAAAATCTACAAGCATTTTGTTGAGTTTATCTGCATTATGTAGTAAATTATCCCCTCCGGCAATAGCGAAGATCAGTTCATTGAAATAAAAACGCTTGTCAGCTTGCCAGAAGTGTACAACAAACATTATCCGTACGTCTAGCAATTCAACCCTTCCTAATTCCTAAGATTCTAATATTATGTAAGTTACTCATAAATTATTTTTCCATATAAATATGTTAATAAAATTGGCCCTGAGGATCGACTTGGGATCTCGGGCCCAGCATCCGGATATGTCAATTAAATATAGAAATCAGCCAGTCTAAATGTCAACTTCTGAGTAGGATTTTGACTAAACACCCAATCGATGTGGTAGCTAAAAAAATCTGACAAGCAGGAAAATTTCCCTTACGCTCCAATCCTTTTGGTTGTTTTGACTGTATTATTTAAAAATGTACTGTTCTTATTACGTGTTTTGTGATGAACTGGCCATACGCTAATGAATGAATGAAATATAGTCGGCGAAATTAACCGATTTTTTCTAGTCATCCGGTTCCATATTAAATCTCAACCAGGATACCAACCCCGGGTAGAAGATTAAAGCTATTGAAAATATATGCTAAATTGATCCAGGATCCTTACGTTCGGAAAATAGACGTATTGGAAATCAAGGCTACCGAAATTTTTAAGCAACAAAAATAATTATCCCTTCAAGAACAAAATTTGAAGTTATGAACTTTTCGGTTGAAATAAGATACAATATGTTTGTGTTTTTGGCATTTCGGGAGAATTAAACACCAGTTTATAAATCTTTGTTGCAATTACATATGAAGTTGTTTACTATTTTCCGCGTTACTCGGTTATGTAAGTCGTGCAATAATTATAATTATTATAACAGCGAGTGCAATAATTATAATTATTATAACAGCGAGTAAGGTACAGAGATACGATATTGATATTAATTGTTGTGTTCTAGATCCGTGTATTGTGACGCGCTGCCTGTCTGTCTCTATCTCAAAGGAAACAAATTCGCTTCACAGAACGTTCCTATTAAAGTTCTGTTATTATTTTCAATTATTACGACTTAAAAAGGCTTCAGTGCGAGTGCAGTCACGAACAAAGGTTTTGTATTTCTTCACGGAAAAGAGTAATTATGGAGAAGCGGTGCTGGAACAGTTGTCACCCTGCCGTCGTCTTTACGGATGGCTGACAATTTAACACTTGTGTCATTTTACCGTCATTTTTCAAATGGTTGTTAATCCATGTAATGTTTCCTCACCCAACAATTAGAAGCATAAAAACACTTGGACACTTATTAAGTAAATTGTTTTGACAGAATAGAAGAAAAAAAAGTGAAAATAATCTTTCGGTATTGCGATTTGTAGTGTATTTCATACAAATCATTTGTCTTACAGTAAGTGATCGTTTTATGAACATAATCCGTTCTAAGACTAGGTATATTCAACAACCGAAATATTCGTTAAACGATTACTGATTGACTATAGATTTTTATGGATTTTCCATAACGTCGTTCTGGAGGACCAAAAATGAGCAAAAACAGCTTAGTTTAAGGGCTTTTCGCACAACATCTTTGAAACTTATGGTAGTTTCATTCAGTTTAATACCAAAAATACATATATATATATATATATATATATATATATATATATATATATATATATATATATATATATATATTTTAATGTTAGGATTTAGCAATTGAAATATATTAGAAGTATGAAATATATATAGCCTTTGTAAAAATTATATCAAAACACTTTCGTAAATACTTATGTATAATATCTCATTGTGAACTATATTATCATTGTTGCATCTAATTACGTACTTAATTTTGCACAAGAAATTTCTAAAACTTATTTTGTTACACAGTGCGTTTTCGAATGATTCTTATAAATCAATGAGTAGAGGATGAAAATTTGACATTCAAATAATCATCTCTTTATCCCAAGTTCAGTGATTGTGTATAAGGTGGAACAGCCCCCTCGATACCTCACATCATCTGCCGTCTATAATTGATTGAATTAGCCGCGTCTCTTCTCCGATTCACCAATCAAGCACTCAGATGCTCTGTTGCTCCTATACATTAATTATATGGAGTATTCTCCCATCAATTCAAATAATATCACGATCATCATTCAGCTTCTGTCTAAGTTTTATGATTTAATATCACCGCAAATTACTCTTATCATGATCGATTTTTATGATAAATTGAACTTATTGGAACTTTGGCCATCTTAATCTGTTGTTTCGAAGATTGGCAAACAGTATATTTTCCTACGAATGCGGTACCTACTGCCATTTTGAGGACAAAAACAGCGGTGAATGAATGTTGTTACCGTAGGGACAAAAAACATTGTCGAAAAATTCAAGGACGTCCGTCTTGTCAGACGACGGATCGCTCCCTAAGAAACATTGCATTAGTGTGAATAAATAAAAATAATTGTAACAGTGACACATCTCGATGGAGGTCAATTTAGTTTAAGGCCATAAATTTTACTGTTTCTACTTTTAATGTATATATAGCTGTCCTCTGTAATGTGTTTTGTTAAAATAAATAAATATATAAATTTACGTTAGAATATTTTCCGTTAAATAATGTGCATGACAAATTGCAGTTTCTATTTATATAAAAAAACTGGTATTAAAGATGCTGTTATATGATGTGTCCATAACTAACTGTGAAACAATCTATGCAAATTTTGCTTTTTCACATATTTTGAAAAATTGCCCTACTTTTAAAAGGTTCTAACCGTTCTAATGCCATCGATGCTCGCAATAAATATTCAAGTTTTTTCTGACTTATATGCATGTATATTATGTTGTGAGTTTACTAAACTTAACACAAGTGGATTTTGTCCCTTTTCTTCCAAACTAATAATATTGCCCACTGCATAAACTGTTAAGAGCCTAATACTATCATTCTCTGGCATCGTATTGAACTTGCATATTTATGTCCTAATCTATATTTTCGGAATAACGTAGTTTCTTAGAGTTTTTCGTAGGATATATGGAACATTTTTCTATTAATCTACACCCAATATGCCTATATTGAGGTTCTAAATCCCTCTCTACAAAACATCAAAAATAGTTCCGCGTAAATCTCTTTTAAATCTGCATGTTATAGGTTCACATCATATGCCTGTGAATTAAAGGAAGCGAATCACTTTCACGAAGTTCACGCCTGTTAGCTTTTCCTGCGCTTCTCGGCGTTGGAAGGGCGTCACGGATGTGCACAAAATCTTTGATGTTCCACCCAGGTACACAAAAACACAAAATAGATAATATCAAAAATAATAAAACGATAGGCGGATATTATATTATTCAACTACCTACTGGTAAGTTACCATAAACTACACATACGTGAATTGACCATAGAAATTATAATATAAAGAGGGGGGACTTCGTACCATAGATACAATTACGATGACTTATGTTTGTTAGAACCCGCATCAAAATAATGTTTCCTTTTTTGAATTTTTTTTTTGTAATATTCATTTGTTACATTATTACAGACTTCGATAGCTTACGTCTCATGGTACTGACTTTTAAACATGATGCCCCACATGAACCTGGGGGTGTCGTCATATAGTAGATTAGACGAATTAGGTTCTCTTGGTTTAACATCTACTGTACGATCTCTAATGTGTGTTCAAGCCACCTCGATTGTCTTTTTTTTTTCAAGCATTAATTTGATATCCTTCATCCAATGTCTGCATTTTTTAACTTCTCTCTTAAAAGTTACTACTCTGAGGAATCTAATATATTTTTTATGTTTCTCCGGCATTGCTCGCACAAATATTCCATAGATATCCCAGAAATATATCGGGATATCTATGAAACATCTCTGGGATATAAGAAAGTCCTCTAATAAAATCTATCCCCTCATAGAAAATTCTTAGGTCAGAATGTAAATGAAAAAATAACAACTAATGACTCTAACAATTCATTACTAATGTTCGATTTTTAAATGGAACAAACTACTACGGGCTTACGACCGTCTTCTACTGTTATTTCGAAGGCTGGCTTAGTGTGATCACTTTACGTTAACAACGTTCGCCATTAGGTGGTAATGTTTGTCTCCGAAACTCCTAATCATGAGAATTCTCAACATGTTCAACATGTCGAAAAATCTCATGTATGCAACAAGTAGAAATTTAATAATAAAATGAAAAATAGAGATAAAAGTTGGAAATTGTTGAGAACAAGAGAGCAACCAAATTTAAAGACTGCGACTGCTGTCATGTATTTGGCGCCAGGATATGACTATATCCATTTTTGTTAATGTCTCATATTTATTGCCTATTGGCTTTGTTGGTGCACAACGTTCTATATGTTTATGAAAATGTAAATGTTTATGAAAATTGAGGTTCTTAATTTGAAAATCAATAAAGTATGGTTGGTATTGTTTAAGTTCAATATCCTCACCCGTGTTTTGCACACCCAATATTATAATTGAATTATAATACAATTTACCGCTCAAGTTTGTTAGGTGATATCCCATTGTACCTAAGCTAGACAGAGGAAACGCGCGGAGTTTCTCTCTGTAAATATTGTATTTTATGAACGTTTTTCGCCAGCGTACGCCCGGTAACTTTTGTTTACTTTTTGTTCACAGGATGTTTTGAAACGTAAATTCATTTCATGTTTTCGAAATTTCATTTGCTTCTGCTTAAACGAACCTGATAACTACACAGTGCAGGCATATCACTTTACCGAAATGTGTAGAAATGGAAATGCCGAATGACAGTTGAGAGCACTATTATTTCTGATGAAGAAGAAAACTCGTACGGTAAATACTGTGTTCTATGCCTTCAAAGTAGAGTATCGGGATTTGGGTATGGTGTGGATGGACATTTTCGACACTGCGCAATATCTAGGTTGAGCACTTATCCCTTTAACTGGGATCACAAAGGGAGTATAGACTATACAGGGTTAGTCTCTACTGCACTAACTGTTATTTGGTCAATGTTTTGCTTTTTTAATACCTTTTTAAATAGGCAGCTAAAAAGACTAAGAAGTTCAAGAACTTTTTTTTTTAAAAAAAGCGCTTCCAAGTTGAAAACACTTAGTGAAACATTTTTAATTCTAGCCTTTATCGAGCAATATTTTTTAAGTTGTTTGTAGAAGTTTCAGCTTTTGCTAATCACTTTTATTAATTGAAATGTCCTCTAACTAGATACATCAAGGACCCTATGAGCTCTAATACGAAAGAAAATCGATAAAAAACTAAAAATAAAGGATTTTTTAAAAAATCTTTAAAAGTCAATATCTTCATAACGGTCAAGTTTCGAACAACATACCTATTATGGGATCGAATCCATTAGAAATGACCTGAATAATAACGTCCTTTAATATTCCGCCCGACCTTCCCTGTATACAAGATTCGGTAATTCAACCACGACCATTATCGTTCAAAAAGATACACATACACCTTAAACATACGAAAAAAGTTGAAATGTATGTTATGTATGGATAGGAGTGACTTTTGGAATTGTATGTTTCTCTTAAGGTTGTAGTTTTTACATATTAACATTGACGCAAATGCATTGTCAGTTAAGAAATGAAATAGTACTTTTCTGTTCATAATAAAAATAATTATATCTACTTGAAAAACTGAACAGCCTATTAAGGTTGATACATACGACCCCTATTCGCACTTATTTAACGTTTAAGCGGTAAAATCCACAGAGTCTTTGACAAGGGTCGTGTTAAATTATCCTGTTGTATAAAGAATATGTTATGGCACAAACAACACTTCCAATATAAATAATATAGGTAGACCATCGTATGCCTACTACCGATAATAACACGTACCTACCTTTATTATTTGTAATTTTTACACGCTCAAACTTTCAAACATTAATGGCGCTGTCGATATGATCCCAGGCCCAAACCAAAGTAAACTTTCAGTTACATACCCACAACTAATTCAAGGTCTGAATTTTATTTTGGTTTTTTCATTCCATCTTCCGGGTTGCAATTGAAGATTTGTTTTTGCCTCAAGCGCTCTTCGTTCATCGTCAATGTCTTATCTTAAACGAACGATTTATGACCCTCATCATATTATTGCGGATGAAAAAGAATAATTGAGGGGTATAAAAGCAAACTCGCATCGATCCAATATTGGAAAAAAATGAACTATGAATGTAGTAACATTAAGATTCTTTAGGGCTATTTATTGCTATACTACACTAAGAGCAAATCCAACTCAATCCATGAGAAATTTGATGTCAAAATTTAGGTTGAGATGCAAAATCGCATCAATCCCGCGTCGCTTAGGAGCAAATACAGATCGATCCATTTCAACCAATCACAGGTCTGCGTTACCCTTTTTTCAAGATGGCGGATTTGTGTTTTGAATCGTGTGTTGCATACTAAAGTTGTTGTAAAGTTTTTGTGTTTTTTTAATTAAAAATGGAAGAATTTATTCGTGCAGTGGAGCCGTCGTATTCTAGGAAACCACCCCGAAATCCTCAAAAATGGAAAAGATCTATTGCAAAGTCAAAAAGCTATGAAAAACATGTTTAAAGTTTCTTAAGCGAGTTGTCAAAGCGCTTCTTGTAAAAACCCATATTGTCAAAATTTGTATTCTCTCATTGACAATAGAACCATACATATTACGTATAGTCATCATTATTAATTGTCAGTTGGACACATGAGTTCATACGGGGTGGGGGGGGGGGGGGGGGTAATCACGAAATATAACAGGGGGTGGGGGTGTAGAATATCGTGGGTATTTTAATGTTTCATGTTATTTTGTACCAAAAATTCAAGTGATTTTTGAGTAAGGAAGAGGTTTAGTCTATAACCTCACCACTAATCACCAAGGGAGACGGAGGTCTAAAAAGTTGCTACAATAAAATAAAATCACATAATTAATGGACTTGTACAATGTTTTGCACCCATTAGTGAAAGTAGGTTCTTCTTGTACCTACATACAAAACTGTGTACCTACCAAGGGCGGATCCAGGGGGGAGTCACGGGGGTCATGACCCCCGCCCCTGGGCTGGGTCCAGGCCCTATATTTTTGTCTATTTTGAAGTACAGTACTTACATTTGTCTAGAGATTTTTTTAGGAAAAGTTCAGTTTCCAGATAAATTTTGGAAATGACCTTTTTTACTTTTTTATTTTACATAAATTTGACGTTTTTAATTTTGTCTTATATATTTTTTTCATTTTGTTAATATTTTAGATATTATTTTATTTTTTTATTTTATAATAAAAAATAATATTGACTTAATCTGTTTTTTTACTCTGTATTTACAATAGCTGTCAAAATGATGTTGAGATGCAAAAACACATCGATCCACTACTTAGAAGCAAATACGCATCGATTCATTCTATTTTTACATTTTTAAATGAATTAAGATGAACTGTTAGTATTTAAATAACATTTTTGACATTAAGTTATGATTTACTTGTGATTGGAATAAAATTTCCAGTAAATATTCCACGGAATATTGTTGCAATCAAAATTATCGATTTCCCACGTTTGTACAAAAGTGGATCGATGCGAGTTTGCTTTTATACCCCTCAATTCTGAGTAGTTTTAATAAGTATGTAATTAAACAAAACTTAAAACCGATATAATCTTTATTTATAATTTCAATATTTTTTTTATTATTGTTATTAGAATGTAAAACTCTTAACCCTTGAAGGCATATTGTATTTTTTGAGCTGTTCTTTTTCCGTGACTAAGGTTTCACGTAAAATTATCACCGGTTATAATAAAGCATTTCGAAGTTTGGACTACATTATATGAATATTCCTTATCAAGCCTATATTTTTATTAATATTTTAATATGCATTTAACCAAAAATAGTGCACCTGCCGGATTGTATCGTAAAAACTTCTTTCATCCATCCATCTTATTTTGAACTCATGAGCCATGCCATTTTGACAACTATTAAGTAGCTTCGGATTTTATCTGATTCTAATTTCAAAATTGACCATAGACATTATCGAACCATAGACCGCGTTTGAACTCTATGATGACTAAAGTCGTTAGAAATGAAGTCCAGTACATGGTATTTACCACAAGCATTCGTTCTCATTTAGATGTATTTTAACGATAATTTCTAAATATTTCTATGTACAATGCATGTTAAACGTTGTCTACCCATATTACACATGCCTTCATACAAACAAACTATGTAATGGCGGTGGATGTTAACACACAGAGGTGAGGTTCTGCTGTCTGCATGCGAATGTTCTCCGACTATTTAAAATATCTCCACGAACACGAGACGTGATAGAGTTAGCCTACTAAACGAATTCGGTCAGTTGCTGCCATTTTCTGGCTACTTTCACCCACTTAGTTCATTTCAATCAAACCTATGTACTTTATGCACCGCCATGATGTTCACCCGGTACGATATATCTTTTTTAAACTAATCCCTTGCGCTTGCTTAGTGTTTAAAACGTAGTACAATGGAAGGCGCGTGTGTCGTGCCATAGACAAATGACAAACATAAAATATCTAAAAGGAAAATGTAATTTCAACATTCAATTGATAAAATGTTTTTAACCTCCAATAAGTCGGAGCTAAGCTACCTAAAGTGATTCATGCGCGTGTGACACCTGCCTAAAAATAAGCATATTTACTTGTTATGAAGCTTTTTTTGGTTCTAATACCAATCAGATAGATAGTCGAATTTTTTAAAAATAAATATAGATACACTATCAGCAATGATTTTTTTTATGAATTACTCAAAGTGAACACAAATACACTTTTGACATCTTTCACACTAAGCAAATACTTGTGTCGTGAAAGCGGAAATGCTCGGGACCGCCAGGATTAGAACCCACGACCTCTATTCAGCCGCCGATTGATTTCACTGGACTACCAACTACCTCCTATTCTATTCTATGTATTTTAAAATACACCTGCTAACGTCTCGCATATATCTCGCATACGAGAAGTCGCAATTTATATAAAAAGTTTTAATGTTCTTATACACTTTTGTTTGAATCTTCAAAATTAATCCTCTTTTCTAAAACTGACTGAAATTTTGAGGAAGTAATCTTGTTTTTTATTGTAACGATTTGTATACTTTTTATTATTTATAGAAAAACTTTTGTTTTCTCCGGTCCTTGAGCCTGTTGAAAGTTTGTGTTTAACGATTTTATTATTCAGATATTTATGAAGAGACAGCCTCCATGAAACTTTATAGGCATCTTGTATTTACTCCGTGGTCCTCTTATGTGTATCTTCAATACTTTCCTACTGAAATTTTATAATCACTAGCTGATTCCACCAACGGCGTTCTGCCAAAAGCTATTGGAATATTGAAGACTACTAGAACAAAACATTGGGCTAAAATTAATCTTCTATTATATAAAAATGGAGAGCTATTTCCTGATGTCATCGTATCATGCCTAAACGGCTGGACCGATTTCGCTAATTCTTTTGTTGTCTTGTTGGCTTTTATCAGGAGAAGGTTCTTATGAAAGAAAAAAAACTAAGAATGTTGCGTGGAAAATTAGAAAATTTAAGAAAACTCTAAGTAGGTTTTTAGTACTTTTTACAATTTTGTTTATTCTCCATTTTGAAATATTGCCAGGGACTCTCAGTTGTAAGATAGTTGGTGCGATTGACAGAATGCTGATAGAAAATATGTTTCAAAGCATATGCATCAGTCGGAATCACATTGGTCAAAAGTTCATTATTCAAATTTGTAATAAATAATAATTAGAGCTAAAACCACAGGACAACGTCTGTCGGGAAAACTAGTAAACTTATATTTCATGACAAAAGTTTAATAATATATAACGCACCCATAATTTAAAATCTATTTGAAACAATGTGGATTTTTTTTTCTCTCATAAGTAATGTTTAATGAGATGAAGAATACCCTCTTATATGTTCCGTTCCTTCGATGCAGAACCGAGGCGTTTGGGCTTGGTGTGCGAAGAGGTCATTAAAGCCGCGCGAAATCGAGTGCGGTGGAGGTGTCTTTTTACTTCTCTATGTCCCTTATTGTAGTCACACAGGGCGGAGGAGGTCATTACAAGATTGACCGTTGTCTCATTGTTTCTTTATGCCACTAAAAGCGAGAATTGAACAATTAATGGCAACAACGATGAAACAATAATTTAAAAAAAACTACAAAATGTAGTGTTTGGTAGCCTAGCGGTTCGGTCACCGACATTCGTAGAGAAAGTCGTAGATTTGAACCCTGATGCCGGACATCTGCTTTCACAAATATGAAATAAGAAGAATTATTTCTTATGAAATAGGCCAAAAATGTGTTTTGTTTACTTTGGGTGAGCCTAGAATTAAAAAAAAAAAAACAATATATTTTATCAAATTGTGAATCCAAACCATTCAAATCCACCTTACCACATATTTAAAATTTCATAAAAAAAACTTTTCACCTCTTTTAGAAGAAGTTGGAGCAGTAGACACCGACAAGAAAAATATATATATATTTAAAGATATATATTTCAGTGCTCGTGTACTGTCAGATAAAATAAAATAATGCCTAAAATAGTTGTTTTCTCACTTTTTTTCTAACTAGATTGTCCCTCGGGTGTCGGGTAATTATACATAAGTAGTGAAACATGAAAACAACTCAACATCTTGTTAGGCTGGGTAATAAAATTCGCCACTTGAATGTCTCCCTCAAGGGTGTCATAAGAGAGTTTAGCAGTGCTTTGGATACAGTCATGAACCTGCTTGTTCCCACCTTTGATGTTTTCCAGGCGTTATTTAGGAAAAGCGGTTAAGGCAAAAAATTGTTTTAAATTTAAAGAAAGTTAATCACTATGTGTTATTGTCGTTATCGGTTTTGATCATTTTTAAAAGAAATATAGCTTTAGTCGATGACTATTTCCAATTTATCGAATCAGTGTTGATAACCCAAATTTTAGAAAACAAGTAGATAAACTGCCAAAAAGTGGCGGAAATGGGTATCCAGAATGGTGAAAGTTGACTTAAAAAGTTCATTTTCCAAAAAATCTGATTTTCATATGAGAAATTTCCAAATTAGATTCAGGGAGAAATCTGGTAGATATGGCAACGTTGTTACATTTCTTTACGATGAAGTTTTGTCAACAGTTCTTATATGTATAAACGATTGTCGTATTATCTCATGGTATAAAAATCACCTGTTTCGAGTCGATTATCGACTATAGAGTTGGGTGGTATAGTTTTAAACATACGATTTGTTTTGCTTATTTTCCTGTTAAAAGAATATTCCGAAGCATATTCTGTAGCTATTGTTTGCATCATAATTTTAGTATGTAAATATTTTAGTGTTGAAGTTATTCCGAATATCCGTAGTCCGTAGCTCTTCGTCTGATGTTCAGAAGTGATAATGCGTACAAATATTGCAGCATTCCACACAGATAATAGTGATGATGTATCTCCAGTGTACCGCGTTGATAAAGACGCTGTAGGTATATGTGAAACTTTTGATGAATAATACAAAGTGTTTACATAGCTTACAGCATGATAAAAATTAGGTCAAACATTACCTGTCAAGTATTAACATTTCTCAAAGTTTAGGACTTATTCAGTTTAGGAAAATATTTATTTATTTAATAGAGACACCCACAGAACACTGAACAACGTAAATAAAAAAAAAATTGAAACAAACACATAGAATCTCAATTCATTGTTTTTATTACACTATAATAATATCGTGTAGGTATAAAATTTCCAAACTTTTATCTCTATACCTCATTAGTAGTTATTAAATCTATTTGTTGTATACATGAGAATTTTTGATATGTTGAACATGTCGAGAATTCTCATTATTAGGAGTTTCGGTGACTTTACCACCTAATGGCGAACGTTGTTTACGTAAAAGTGATCACACTAAGCCAGCCTTTGAATTAACAGTAGAAGACGGTAGTATGCCCGTAGTGGTTTGTTCCATTTAAAAATCGAACATTAGTAATGAATTGTTAGAGTCATTAGTTATTACATATTCGTATTATGTAGAAGCTTTAAGGTATTTTCTTAAAGTGTGACCACAAATTTATATAATAAGCAAGCCGCACCCAAGTTGAGCATCATTTATGCGGAGAGTTTTGCTGATAAACAGACTCGACACAATATGTAGTCACATCGAATTTTAATTCCCGACACAGTAACACCGTTCTGTGTTATGTAAGAGCTCGCAATTAATTGTCTTGTGATGTATTTTTTTAAAGTTAGTTTGATTCAATTTCTCTCTCGTCGCAATACCGTGTGAACGTCCTATTGTAACGCAACTTTACCGGTACATGTCGCGCGTTTTATGAGAGTATAATAGCTACTAAGTATCTGTTTGTTATTAATTGGGTGTTCCTAATAAAATCGGAGTGAGATGGGCGCTGAAGCAACGCACAATACATCCCGTAACAATAGGACCAATGGACAGAATCCTCCCAGCAACCCTAACGCACCATCAAGGTAGAATTCTACACATTATTTTTTCAAAGAAAATCATCCGGCTATCCGCGCATATTGGGTATATTTCAAAAATAGATTTAACCTCTTAAAATAAAACATAAAAAATATTTAGTTTCCACAATTTTATTACTCAGCTAACCGGTTTTACAAAACAATATTCACTTTAACTCACCCAATAACCGCAATTCTTTTCGACTCAAACAACCATCAGCAGCCAAAAAGAATAAAAGATATGAGAATAAAAATGAGCTTCTTGGGAGAAATTCCAAGATACCCTGTAAGTTTCCAACTAACTTTATCAGTTTTCGCGCCTATAGGTTGATAATTGTGCTGTGACTTACTATTATTATTCTTATATTCATTGCTTGAATACGACCAATGTTATGACAGTATGGACTGTCAAAGATGTGTCTTCACCTTTAATAGCGCTAAATCGTCGGTGAAGAGTATTAACCTCGTTTGTCCATTTCATAGAATTTTACAGGAGAGTTGAAACCACATATTGATAATAATTATTCCTTTGCAAATTCCATATAAGTTTAGATATAAGCTAACAAATATTTGAATTATACTTGACTTGATAAAAAATATTTAGCAACATTTTAATAAAAATTGGAGTTACGACTTATTCTTGAACAAGAATTTGACTGAACCTGTGGAGTAACGAGGTATTACAAGTAACGTTTTCAAAGAAAATTAAAATTGAAATGGCTTTTGTTTGATGTAAAGAATAAAAACATTAATTTGTTAAAATATGTCATTAGTAGAGTAGGTACCTACTTAAAAAAGGCTAATACTTATTTATTTATTTTATAAATATCGTTATACAAGAGATAATTGCGTTGCATTTGATAATAAAGTGATGTTTTCATAGTGAAACATTTCTGTTTTTTTTTTTCAGGATAATATTGTTTAGTTTAATCATATTTTTAACAGTCCTGTTCTACCACAGGCTTTGCAGCTGGAAATTAATCATAAAAGAACTTGTGTTTATGACTTTAAATAATTTAGATTAAACAGTTAATTTGTTATTCCACAGTGTGTCTGCGAAACTAGTCAGGGTACTAAATAATTCTGTATTGACAAATTAATTGTTTCATTTAAATTACTTTATTCTACCAAGAATTCTCGTTCAATTCGTTAATTTTATTGTTTAGACTTATCAATTCGAGTATAATAATTAATTGTAGTATCAAACCATAAAAAAATCTTGTATTTGTATCTTGATAAACTCGAGATTTTTTCTCGTTATCGGATTGACGTCACATCAATTAGTCAGACATTTCAATAGAAACAAAATTTCGTAATATCTAAGGTTCCGTCTTGAACAAAGTTTTCAAGGTAATCAAATCACAATGATTGCTACTTGAAACAAATTTCCACACGTGTATGAAAACGTGAAAGCAATTTGTCGTTCTCCCAAACGAATACGATTGGAAAGTTCTCAATACGGGTAAAGTATCGTATAATGTAATGTCTAATATTATCTTCTATAGAAGTGAGCAAATCTGTACATAACCCGTTTTATATGTACAACCGCAGCATTGAGCGCTGACACATTTCCCTGCAACTGTAATAACTCTCCCATTTCTATAGACGGAACTGGAAAATCCTCAATATTATTCTACTGGTTGTGGAAATGTTAGAACGAGTCTCACTAAGTTTCTTTTTTTTTTGTTTACGCTCCGTATAACTCGTTGGATATGAAAGCTTTTGATACTGTTTGTACTAGACTTGTGGCTTGGAAAATACATTCCCATCAGAGATTTAAACTATTTGGTAGTTGAGTTGCTCAAAGGAGTGTGTTGGCAGTCTGTAGTATTTTATATCTTTTGTGCGGTTTACTTAAATAAATATCCCAAGGGTGTGAAGTTCTCTAAAGCCTAGTTCACACTTGGTCGAGTAGTTCGTAATTTATTTAGTTAAATTCGTAGGTAGGTGGGTGCCTGCTCAATTGGATAAATGACATTTAATTACTAGCTTTCCCGACAGATGTTGTCCTGTAGTCCTGAATATTGATTTCGAATTTGTAATTTATACAAAAATACTTTTGAAATATGTTTGAATGTTAACATTTCTGAAAGCTTGAAACAACTCTATCTATAATAGGTATCAATGTTGTGAAACTCAATAGTAAATAAAAATTGAGTTGTTATGGAATTTATCACAGATGGCGTTGTTGTCAGTAAATATTTTCCATACTTACTCTAATATTATATTTTATATTATTTTCTTTACCCTTTTCGATGGTTTGTTAGTTATTCTGTTATCCGGAGCGGAGAAAAATCCAATAAATCAAACATCATAAAAATCAGCCGATCTCGAGTTATAAATGTTCGCACTAATCCGACTTTCTTTCACAATTTAGATTATTAGTTATTGTTCTTAATTTGAATTTGGTTTTCTTTGTAGCGTCTTATTGTTTTTGTTTTAAAATTATATATAGGTACGTTCTTCGTGGTGATGAAGTAGTGTTGTATTTATTAAAAAAAAAAAAACATTTTTATAGCCCGATACGATTAGTTTTCATTAATTATTTTACACTCGCTACTGATCAAAAATCGTTTACTCTATTTACGGGTACAGTTTTCATTTGTAAGGAGGCTTTTTACAACAGTCCGCAATATAAGTTGTTAAGTGAAACGTTTTACAGAGGGTTGCTGGCGCATAACAAGATCCGAAATGAGTCTTCAGGAGTCTTGTTCTTAAAGGGAAACATGCTATTGACTGTTCAGCTCCAATTATAATAATAATAAACATTTATTCAATAGAATATCTCAGTACAAAATACAATATGATAAATCTACCCACTAGGCCAAGCCTGTCTCGGGAGAATTAAACTGTACTTTGTTAATCAATGGGAAATATGTAAAGGGTTGACGTCAAATTATCTGGCTTCGAAATATTCGTGAGTTGACGGGAATCGTGAGTGTTGAAGAACTAGTTCCAGACCAGAATAAAATTTTCTAGAATAGACAACATTCACGACCTGTGACAATCACAAAAAGACGAATGACATTTTTTTAAGAATAGTGTTAACACTTTAATAAACTTGACCTCTCCTTTATAGAAAGGTTTTATCCCACTAATACACGAGAACAACACATATATGTGTTGATATTTTTTATAACAAATACCATATCCGATTTGAGCCGATCAGTTCGAAAACGTTTCCTTATCAATGCAACTAAATGAAGTAGTTTGTAAGGCTATTTATTATTTAGTAACACGATACAACAACTGTTCTGTCGCATTAAAGAAAATTGATGCTATCGCAAATATTCGTAATTTTACGCCATTGTGATTGAATACATCATTAGTTTCGCTCATTGTATTCTGCTGTTCTAAGCGTAACGGCACTAAACGTAGCTCCACTATTGCTTCGCTCTTCAGTCGTAAATTTTAATGTTACAAAAAGAATAACGAATATTTTCCAAAATGCTGATATTACAAAAAAAAAAAAAACAGTCGTCACTGCAGTTCATAATTTTTCCCTAGATGATAGCGTCAAGTATCATTAGGGTTTCCTATTAGATGAATAACGCTTGTATAAATCAGTTAAGATTATTCTTTTTTGGTGTACCTACCTTAAATTTGAGGTCCCAAAACATCAAATTACATTTTAAAAACCTCTGTCATCTAGTTTGAAATAAAATCAAGGTGTATTTTTCTCTCGCAATATTAAAAATAAACATAACTTCATCATATTGTTAGGATCTATACACGTACCTAATTTAGTATATTCCTATGACCCTTCGATAAGAATTATTAGGTACCTAATTATTTCAGAACAACTAGTATTTTTCATGTTCAAGTTCAAAAGTAGTGTGCGTGCGCCGCGGAACTGGTTCGCCAGCCAGCCAGCCGTATTATCGTCTATGTAAATGTCATCAAGATTTGAATAGGTTTAGTTTTTTTCATGATCGTTCTTGATATTATCGCTATGTTTGTATCAGATATTTTTATTAATAAAAATAATGTTCATCATGACACATTGTGTCGCCCGTGGGGTCGCCGGCTAAGAATAGCACCTCTGCTCTTTTTGCTGGTTTTTCGAGCATCCTGTAAGAGGGAGGAAATCGAAAAATCAGATCGGGACCGTGAGGTTGACCACCTCACGTCCTTAAACCTCGACCGGTCAAAAAAGGCACAATGAGCCTCGGACGTCTTCGAGCGCAATGGAGAGCTCTTGATGCCTTTCTATGCTCCTGAGTGGGGCTTAGGCCTTTGGGTTGGTTTGGGGGGTATCCGCGGCGGGCTTGATTTGTGTAGGGCCGGCTTTTCGGCTTGATTACTTCGATCGAGCTAGGGAGTCGGCTTTGTGTGGGTCGGGTTTGCTGAGGATTGGTCTCCTCCGGGCTGGCTTGCGGTGTGCGGGGCACCATAAAGGGAGTATGTATGTATGTGTATGTCATCATGTTTTAACAGTTTTTCTATTACTATTCACATCCTTTTTTTCAACACCTTTCTTACGTTTAATGATCTTCTTCAGGTTAAGTAGATAACTGACTATAAGTGTATAAATAATGTCCTCTTCCCTGGTTACAAATACATTCTTTTGTAATGATTTTAGAGGTTAAATTAGGTACAATAATGAACTTTTCATTATAAAAATACTTTCCGTACAGTCTAGGCATAATCAGTGTTAGATTCTAGAAAATTTAAATTCAATCTTATACTTTTAGGCCGTGTCCTAACTGAAAAGTGATCGTGCGACCATGCGATGAGCGATCATATAATGTTCTCGATTTGATCGATCCATCCGCGTTTGATTATGTATGAAACTCGACGTGCGAACGCTTTCTAGTTAGAGAACACACGGTTACAGGTTCTTCAGTTTGTTTATACTCTCAGCTAAAGAAAACTCATTCAAGTCAAAAGGATTGAATTCTCACTCAAACTATATGAACAACACTAAGCCACTACGATATCCATTAAATTCACTTTTTATTAACAGCTTAGATGGTATAGCCGAGCACTTCAGTCGACGGCTTTAGTGCGTAAAGGTCCTGGGTTGTAATCCCGGTGTCGACTCTTTCCACTTTCAGTACACAAGCTTTGGTTTCTGTGAAAGTTGTCTAAAGTGTATTTGTGTTCGCTGTTTAGTGAATCCAGATTCATTAAAAAAAATTGGCTCCATGAAATTCTAACAACCTTCTCCCCGAAGAAACGTTTCGATTCCCATTGAATATTACGTTTCAACGTTTAAGTATTAAGTTTGCGAATTACAACCTTTTTCTCTTCTCCTTGGCAATTATTATTCCCACATTATGGTGGGTTCTACCTTTTGCTTTTTACGCTGCCACTCAGCTCTGTTTTGTCATCCTCGGGGGTGCGAGCTCCACAACTCATATCCTGGCCAAAACCTCGCGCTAACTGTGCTTGGGTCTCCCTCGTGACCTCAAGAGCTTGTGCCCTGCTGCCAATATAATCTGGCGGTCTCCTGCTCACATGCCCGTGCCATCGCAATCTGCTCATTTGGACATTTTCCGATACGTCACGCACATCCAAACTACGTATTGCGGACGAGTGAATTAAAGTTTTTCAAAAATTTCTCAATATAAAAAGTTTTGCGTTTTAGAAGCTTTCCTGGCGTAATATGTTGTAAGTATTTAGCTTAGAAATTTGTGCATTATTTACGAACGAAACAGTAAATTGGAAACTTAGCGATATTAGAATAGTGTGAGAGAAAATAAATAATCTTATCGTATATATTCCTCGGTGTATTAATTAAAGTAATTGAGCTAGCATCACTTATCAACTGATGCTAATTACGTAGCTCTCATCTTTGATCGCCTGTTTAATTGCCGCATATCGTGTTCTCTGCTATAATTTCGGCAGCATCCATCATCACGGTTTCACACGAACATTATCTCATATCAAATACTTCACGGTACTGAACTACCATTTTTTATTGAAACGCCTCTTTGCCCCACACAATTTTCTACGACAATAAAAATTATGTTGCTTTACACTTGAGTAATAAACAAACTAGAATGAGGTATGTACGCATTAAAATTCATATTCTCTTCCTATAACATCCATTGATTCAATTTGATGGTCTTTCTACAAGTGTCTGTTAGATCGGCGATCATTCGCAATGGCATATTTTCAGTACACAACAGATTTCATGCACATTGCACAAACTCTGTCTTTAAAACTTAATCTGCTTTCACTTTTCCTAAGCCTTTTAGCCTTTTGAGTTCCTGCTACGTAAGCATCCTGCGAAGATGACTCCCAACAATCATTCCATCATTTGGGTGATTGTCCTAGAAGTTTACCAAATTGAGGAATGCTTTCTCTAGCCGCGCTTCCAGCTCTTGTGTCCGCAATCCCGGATGTTTGTTCCATAACCTTCGTCTCTGTCGTCCCTGCAAATTTCTTTATTCCGTACGTTGTCTCGAAGTTTTTTACCCGCGGTTTTCCTGAGTACCTACTTACTTTCATGTTGCTAGTGCGAAGAAGACTTCTGGACTTATTCTGGATGTCGTGGTGGGTGACACAAGTCTGTCACGTTGCTTTGGATGTTCATATATACGCTTATTTTTCTAGACATTAAATACATAACAACACTTATAAAAATTAATAGGTACATATTACTTGCATTAGAAAAATATTATATTAGCGGTCTGAAACCTGAACTTATGCAATTAGGTAGGTAGGTATATACCTACATATAGATCCTATGCAAGCAATTTGTCAATCTCCCACTGTTAATTCTCAATGATAAACAAGCTATGAAGTTTTTGTTGATTCTATTTGAATAATGCTGCGTTTATTATTCAATAGCTCGTAACATGAGATTAAGCGTGTTTGCACATTTCAAAATCCGGCACATAAGGAAGAAATTATCAGCTGTAATAACAACTTTGTAGTTCTAGCATAAACGCAATATGCATGCATCCAAGTGAAAAGATGTTGAAGAAATCGTTACAACAATTATTTTTATCTGATTGCCACACCATTAAAAAACTCATTGTTCATTGTAGATGTCATTAAACAAAGATAATTTTAAGATAGAACCAAATCTAATTTAGTGTTGAGGCTATCAGGTATTGACAATAGCGTGACACGCATATCAAATTATTCTGTGATTATTTTATTTTAATAACAATCAAAATAAACGGTAATATCCTTTAGTTCCTAGTTAGGTATTTGCGAATTTGCCCTTGTATTGTTAAACTTTTCCTTAATTAGCATAATATTTGTATTCACGTTAAGAGTGTGACCGCTTAACTAACAAGAAGAAAGGATTGAATCCCACATCCTACGTCAGTTAAAATTATTGTATCTTGAAAATTTTCTTTCGCTTAGAAAGTAATAGAAGTAGCATGTTGAAAAAGAAGCGCTCTTATCAAAATTTTTGACTACAATATATCCGCTTTTAGATAATAAACTATAGCTTTCCCGACATACGTTGTCCTGTACTCCTTATATGAATACATATTGATATCGAATTTGTAATTTATACAAATATACGTTTAAAATATGTTTGAATGTTAATAAAATATTTCTGAAATTTTATCAATGTTTTGAATCTCAATGGTAAATAAAAATTGTGTTTTTTAACAGATGGGGTTGTTGTCCGTAAATCCGTTCCATACTAACTTTAATATTATATTTTTATATTATTTGTTATCCATTTTTCGAATTTTTAATAATTATTCTTTTAGCCGGAGCGGAGAAGAATCCAATAAACCAAGTATCATATAAATCTGTTGAGTGTTCGCACTAACCCGACTTTCTTTTATATTATAGATATAACAAATGTTTTTAGAGGATTCTCAAAAAATATGATTGAATAGGAAATATCTTTCGTTCGTTTACCAATATGATGCGACGAGTAAAATGTTTTCTTTACATACTGTTACCGACTTATTATTATGATTAGCTGTTTTCTTGAACTCTTAAAACATGAAGATTTAACTCTATTTAAAAGAATATATTATGAGTATCGTTATTCATGTAATTTATTTGTCTTAACTGATAAAAGAAGGTCGTATTTTGGAGGTTTTTATTGTTAACAATCACTTGTTGGTATTATTTATTTGCCTCAAAGATTTTATATTAGTTGCACGTTACTTTTACTAGTAAAGCTAATCACATCGTAAAACATTTCTCGAATAAAATGGCAAAGAATTTATTTCATATTGTTTATTGATAAGTAAAAACACAACAGCCACGACATCGTTGACCTTGATACATGCTATTTCAACATTTTTTAAACGGGATCTTCCAATCATTTTTGAGAGTCGTTTGCGTGTAACGCCGGCCATTTACGACCTAGCCTATTGTCTTGCCTGAACCTGGCTGGAAGCGCCGTCAATAATTAATGGTGTATGGGTGAAAACACAATAAAGAACGCTGATTCCGACCAGCGCGGCGCAAAGAATGTTTGTACGCATTTGAATTAGCATGTCGGAAAGCGGGTTCCTGTTTTTGCTATGCGTATGCCCATTCAAATGCATTGTAATCATAGACACATTCTTTGCACCGATGGGCGCCGGCCTGTCGGAATCGGCGTTCTTTGTGTTTTCATCCCATGGCTACAATTGACATGAAAAGTCTACCCATCATGTCTGCTTAATTAGCTTGCAGCGTCAAGTAAACTTGATCGTGTATGAGCGGTCAAGCATGCATGACCGTAGTCTCCATCGGGAGGCAAAGATGTCGCAAAATAGCCACTGGGGATGATAGAAATGACAAATATTTTGACAGAAAAAAGTGTAAAGATTGCGACGATACGAGTATTATTGCTGAAAAATTTTGATAATTATGTAGGTGAGTATGTGATATCTCTATCTCAATGTTACCTACTATTGATCTTACATTCAACGCAATAATAATTTCTCATAACAGTGTCTTCTTTCTGAATTTGGTGTCTCCAAACTTAGGAGTTTGAAATAAATTTCTTCATTAATTCGAGATATTTTTTTCCTTCTCAATAATCAGTTTTTTTTTCACGAGCTTTCCATTCTGTTTTCTTTATTGCAATCAATAAGCTTAGGATGGCTTACGCGTTTTCGTCTGTCTGCTAACGACCTGCTTTAACTTACGCGCCGTCAAGCAAGCTTGATGGCGAATTGAAGGAGTGTAGTCGTACTAAAAATTGGACTCCGCATCAAGCTTGCTGCAGGCTTGATGGATAGGCTCGATCGTGTTTGACCGGCATATTAGACAAGTCGCTGCGAATAGACAAACATACCAACGGAGACCTGTTTGAATAACAACCTGCAACTTAGTGGAATCGCATCGAGGTGGAGTGATTGGACATTGCAGAGTGGTGGTCTTTAGAAGGTCAACTCGCTAGAAAACGTTTCACGGAATCTGACCATTACCTTCCACATAATTAAAATGTTTTCAATCACAGTAATCCACATAGTTATTATATAATAGCTGTATATCAATTAGCAACCTGCATATATTTGACTTGACTTCCTAATTATTATAATTTATTATCAATCACCGCGCCCAACAGAAACTGTATAGTGTATAGTATCCTGGTGATCGCAGTAGTTTTAAACCTTATAACCAAAGTATACCGGAAATCAAAAGGATTGAGTTACTCGTTAGAAGACGCTTCAACTTTTGTTCCTTTATACCTAGACTTGAAAAATTCTAAGTCTACTGTTCACCTGTAAACGTTTGCCTACTAAACCAGTCAGGATAATAATAGGTATAAAGTTTATTCATACTTCCACCAAGAATGCATGTCACGTCCAGTTCGTCTATTTTATTAAATAGTATTTTTGGATGGATACTTTTCAGTTTTCTTACCCATTTGCACTCCTCAGCTTGGAATATAATACTCATTTGTGTTAAAACTTCGGGCGGTCGCTCTGAATTTTAATCACAATACCGATCCAATACCGATGTCATATTATCACACTTAGGTTTTGTTTTCTATATGCATAAAAATAGTTCCACGTATCCCCAGAGATCGGGATCGATCCCTTTTAAAGAGTAACCCACCAGTGAGCCTCGCGCGAATCGTTATTTAGGTACGATAACTTGTTGATTTCTCACACATTGAGGTAATTAATTATTTTCTATTTCGGTTCAAAATTTTGCTAATTTATCTCAATTCTCTGGTCACTACCACTGTAAGATTCCGCCGACTGACCTGGCTGGGTCACGTACTCAGGAAGCCTACAGAGGACATAACCCGTCTTAGTCTCAACTACCATCCAGAAGGCAATCGAAGACGCGGTAGGCCCCTCCAAACAATTAAAAGGCTCTACGAAGCTGACCTTCAGGCCGTTGGTGTTGACTGGGATGCGACTGCTGAAATCGCAGGGGACAGGACCGCATGGCGAGGACTTGTGGAGTCCATATGCTCCAACTAGGGAGCGGACATGGATGAAGAAGAAGAAGATCTCAATTCAATATTTTATAATAAGAATGTACATTGTGTTCCGGATTGTTGCTATAGCACTAAACAAGAAGGAAAACTTCGGTTATAATAGCTCACACATCGACTTACAAAACACGATAAGTTCTAAAAAAAAAGACTACCGTTAGCTCTTTATCAGAGAGGATTACAATTTTCAACCGGAAATTCCGGTTGCTGGCTTCAAACACATTCTGTCAATATTATTATTTATTGACAAATCCTAATAATTATTTCACAGTAATCTCTATAATATAGGTAATCACTAATTTACCGAAATCATACAATGCTAATGATTAGTAAATCCATTTATAATATGATGCTTATTCTACAAGATGAGGCACGCTCTAATTTGCCACGCGGTTTGTTTGTTTGCTTGCTTATTAAAATGTAGTGTCGGCACTCACTCCTATAAATAGAAGCCTACCTCTACTCGCTTAAGATGGAAAGTGTCTTCTCCACAAACAAGGATTCTGGTGTTTGTTCTTAATTAACTGTATTGTTTGCACGATACCTCATCACATTATCACTCTGCTAACATTTTTATTTCTTCACGTTATTCAGATTGTATTATTTTAGTTTAACATGTGCTGGATGTGATTACTGGGACTTATTTCCACGACACTGAATACAATGTGAACTGAATATTCTTTAAGGGAAACTTCTGAAGGTAATAGAGCCCTTCATCATCGCACACTTGGCTACGGGCCCTGATTGGGATAAAAACTCTCTGGGTAATTTAACGGAAATTACAATTATGACTGTCAATTTTCGTAGAGGTGAAATTTTTCTGGGTAACGTTATGAATATATTTACATTATAACAGACTCACTATAAATACGTATTCTAAATCAGAGAGAATTCTCGTCGACTACATCGTTGATCCTTGTAGTAATGATTAATTATAGTAATGTTGGATACAAATTATTCAATTTTGTCGAATAGAATTATTTAATTTCAAAAATGATAAATATGATTTGCATATGAAGTAAAATTCGTGTAAAAAAGATCCATCAGAGAGATGGAAAAGCATCACGGGTATCAGCTTGTTATTTATATTTTCCTTATTTGAAGTTCGGTTAAGTCGTCGATTTTCGTAGGGGAGGTCGTATAGGTTCTATTCCTGGGGCCGACCGTCTTCCTCTCTCACAACACAAGCTTTGTTTTCTGTAAACTATGTCTAAAGTGTATTTATGTTAACTTTGGATGAGCCCAGAATCATATTGAACTAAAAAGTGCGTTATATCAATTGAAATTCATCAACTTCATAGATTTTAAAATGGTTATTAAATTTTGTAAGAGTTACTCGTACATAGGAAGTATCTTCAAAGGATGTTCACATTAAGCCAGATTAATTTTGAAGACTAACAACGAGGACCCACAATTATTATCCCGATCTTCCCGTATAATTCACACACAATAGTGTTCGTCTTGTAACAGCTATTGTTATTCCTTTAATAGGCCCTAACAGGAGTTATTACAGCAAAGGATCTGTGACACAGAGTAGACCATTTTGTTCAATTGTAGGTGATTCAAAGATGTCGGTTTGTGAAGTTAAGTATACTTATCCGTTATAAACTACACTTCTTTTTCTACCTATTTGAATGTATATTAAAAAAATTGTGAATGAAAAAAAGAAAAAAAAAACAATAATATAGCATATTATGGCAGACTGGTACCGCAGCAAAACATGCGATGCCAAGCTTAGAAAAGGGTCAATATTGTCATCATCGTCTATTAAAGAGTCTTAACTGAAATATCAGTAGAAGACGGTCGTAAGCCCGTAGTGGTTTGTTCTTTCTTCTTTTCTTCGATGGCGCTACAGCTCAAATCGAGCCTTGGCTTTCTGTAGACAACGCCTCCAACTCCTCCTGTCCTCCAGGTAGGCAAATTCATTCACTACCTCAAAGTTATATGAATCTTTGAAACTAATGTTCTGTCGAGGGTCATTTCTTTGGCTTCTGGATTGCTTCATAACTTTTGTCTTGTTTTCATTTAGTGGTTTGTTCATATATACCATTTAAAAAATCGAACAGTATTAGTAGGTCATCAGTTGTTGATATATCGTTATTTTACCACGTTGGAGACTGCGAACAATTTGATATTTCTTACCGTAGCAACATTAAATATTCTATGCCACATATTATTATATTCCTGTGATCAATTATCACTTTTTATAACGGATCTGTGCTCACTCAAAATTAACATAAATACACTCTTTAACTCTTTCATAGTAAGCTATACTTAAAGTTTGTATCACGAATGAGGAAGATGGTCGGCACCTGGGATCGAACCCACGACCTCCACACAAACACAGTAGGTCGTAACGGCCAGGCTACAAACTACTTTAAAAAAATTCTTCGATATAATATTTCTCACAGAAATCTGCTATTTTAAGTCGTCATAGAAACTATCGATTTGTAGACGAACACTGTAGTTACGAAAAATACGATACTACATCAGTAGGATTGTTTTTGTCGTATTTTTGAAAATGTTATGAAAATTATTTCGCGTGGGGTTAGTGTTTTAATAAAAATCCTATGTTGCAGACGAACTTGCCAGTTATATTATGGGAGAAATTTAAAAAAAAAGATGACATAACCCTTACTGTATGTGTCAATTATTAAACACATAAGTAGTATCTAATAAATTTCAATGTTACCCATAGGTTAAATTTACTATGAAATATGTAAAATATAATTCTTTATTCGTGATTGGACTTTCAAAACCTGTCAGTATGACTAATATCTTGCCAAACTTTACAAATTTAAATATCTAAATAACAATTTAGACATATTCAATATTTCCTTTAAAATAAAATATCTCAATTATAAATAAGATAAACTGCGTGCGAGACGAATGCGAAGGTTATATGAAAGTAATTTTCTATAGTGATTCTCGCGTACCTACATTATATTACATAAATATGAGAGAATGTACAATTACATTGCAAGAGGTCATCTCTACCCTCAAGAAGATTCCACATCAATTGTTCATTGGCTTTTCTATGCCTATACTTTATAGTTTTTTACTAGAAAAAGAATCACCCGTTGGAATGTGTCGAACTTCATCACCACAATTTCTTGATTCATCATATTTTTTTTACCATAACTTCTTCATTCATCAACTCAATATATTTTTTTAAATTTGAAAATTTCACTTTTTCACGTCACGTCACGCTCAAAATATTTCCGTTTATTAAGAAGTGTGAAAAGGTCCTTTAAATGGTGCTTATTATATTTTCAGCGGACACATTTAACAGCTGTTTTAATGTATAGCAAAATTATATCCGAGTAAAATAAAATTGTAAAAAAATAATAGTAAAGTGATACTGTAACATCTATTGATAATGATATAAAACATGATTCATATCAACAAAATGAAAATAGCAGTCAAAAGCGTTACAGAGTGAGGTGGACTTTAATTATAGTAGGAGTCATTCGTCATTGTAATTCGTCGGCCATTTTTAGAGTTGGCTGTTGTATTTTATGTAAACCGTAATATTCAAATTTTGTCTATCGCTATGAACCTGATGGACATGGTGTGGGAGGAGGTCATACACATTGCGCAAGATCGAGCGCAACGGAGAGCTCTTGTTGCCTCCCTATGCCCCTGAGTGGGGCGTAAAGGGAGTTTGGATTGGATTTGGATCTACGTCTATATGGCGCTACAACCCATTGAGGGTTTTGGCCTCCTCAAGTAGTCGTCGCCATTCCACCCTGTCAGCCGCTCTGCGACGCCAGTCCGTTAACCCCAGCGTTTGCAAATCTCTTGCAATGCGCAATCGAACCGTGCGGAGTTTCCTTGTGTTCTTCCATTCTCTCTATGTGCCACAACCGCGGAAGACAACACATCTTGATGAACTTTTGACATACCTGGCAGTAGTTGTTTGATAGTTCGTGCGATTGACAGAGTGTGCCCTGCAAACATCGTTTAAAACAGATGCATTGGGCGGAATCACATTGGTTAAATGGGTCATTAATCATTATAAATTCGAATTAAATATTCATGGCTAGGTCAGGATATAGTCTGTCATCAGGAACACTTGTTTGAAACAATATTTTATTTCTGTAGGTTTGTATTGTTTTGTTACCAACAACGTTCCACTGACATCTGTTGATGATAACGTGAAAAACAATTTATATAAAAAAAACGGGTTCAAGCATAGTTACAAACCGCGTTACGAGTTCAGAGCAACTAAATGACTAGGCTTTCATAATACAGAATAACCTCATCGGTGGAGGGGATGTACAAAATTATACAAATACTCCCATTTTGTTGACTTTGTATGAAATGTTACTAAAACGCTCGAAACGGTGCGGTGGAGTAAGTGGGATGGGCTACTGTAAGAGCGGCAATCACGTATGCGAGAATGAGAGGGAACTACCCGCGATGGCGTTGACGCGTCGCAGGTGATTCGTTCCATATTATCTTCAATATTATATTTCATTTCTTACCCATTTTTTTTCAACTTTTTATTAGTTATTCTGTTATCCGGAGCAAAGAAGAATCCAATAAATCAAACATTGAAAGAATCTGTTCAGACGATCTCGAGTTATTAGTGTTCGCACTAACTCGACTTTCATTTATATTAGAGATAATAATATTTAAACAGGATTTTATTTTTGTTACATTCGACTAGAATGTTCGTTATATCGAGGTTTTACTGTATTCAATATTATCTATTGCATCAATAACTTTCGATGAGCAAACAACAATTAGCTGTTGGTACTTTGACAGACCACTCAAAACTCTCAGACTTCCCTGGGGTCATACTCGCAAAATGTCAGCGCCAACCAACCGAAGTGGTCGATGTAACTTTTCGTGCCGCTAATTAATCAATGTCAAACACAGTATCAGGGGAGGGAGCTTATCTACGTGTGCACGTGTTCCCGCTGGAAGTAATTTAGATTACCTCCACGTATTTCATTTGTTCAGATAAGGAAATTGTTTTTTTTTTTATGCTACTCTTACTAAACGATTGAAGATTGTCACAACAAAGCGGTATTCCTGTTACGGTTTTCCATCACGAAATAATAAAAACATGTCCTATATAAGCTCGAAGTGCTTCAACGTTAATTACTTCTGTGTCGAAAACGTAGGAAATCTTGTTATAAGCTATACATTTTTTTAAAAAGCGATTTATTTCTTATGTGCGATATACCTATTAAGGTTAATAAAAAAAAAACAATTGGTCGACCATCTTATGTAGCTTAAAATCACGTGTATTCATTTTTCGCTCAAAGCGCGATTTCTAAACCGAAAAGTGTTGTCTAAATTTATTCAAATTTACCTATCTTTTACGTTTTTTACATAATCACACAACTTATTTATTTTCCATTTTACTTTTTTTTTATGCTGCTACATTATTAATAAATTACTATCTAGATAAATATATTTTCACAATATCTACGGTTTAGGTACTACTTAGCATTTATATTATTTGTTAGAGAACATCGCGTAGGGATTTCGTTCTTTTCCTCTCTAAAAAAACATCCTTTATAAAATATTTATTAGGTTAAGTCAGATCAGGACTTACCCAGCGCCTTTGATACTGTTTATCATGCAGGTAGGATGCCGAATTCCAGCTTGGGAGATATTTACATAATAAAATAAAATATGGCCCTGGGAAGTGATATACTTTTACATGCCCGTACTGCCGGATTTACACGTGGAATTAACATTACACCATAATTGGATACAAACATTTTTTACCGTACTCTGTTGAGAATTCGTTAATAATTAAAACTTTCGGATTAAACCACGAAATGTACGTGCTGTTATGAGATTTGTGAAAACACTCATACCTAGTTCCTTAAATCTCTGGATAAGAACATTTATTATGTATAGGTAAAATAAAAGAAGGTCGGGTTAGTGCGAACAGATTCATCCGATGTTTGATTTGTTGGATTCTTCTCCGCTCCGGATAACAGAAAAACTATTAAAAAGTTAAAAAATGCAAAAAAAAAATAATAAAATATGATAGTTAGCATGGAACAGATTTCCTGCGACCCCAACGCCATCTATGACAAGGTATATAACAACAAAAATATTGTTTACCATTGATTGATATTAAAAATATTGGTACGCAGATGTTTGATGAATTTTTTTTCGAGCTTTTAGAAATATTTTAATAATATTAAAACATATTATAAACGTATTTTTGTATAAATTACAAATTTTAAATCAATATTCATAGTAAGGACTACAGGACAACGTCTATCGGGAAATTCATTGATCTGCCTATTCCCAGATAGGTACATAAATTTGTTTTTTTTCTTTTATTAACACAATCCCCCGAACCATGCAGATGTAGAGGTTATGTGCAGAATCGAGGCAGCAAGAGGTGCTTTTATGAAAATTTATCTCTCGTTTGTGACGATAATAATATACATTTGAATATCGTGCTACAATAATTTTTTTTTTTAAATGAATCTGTGCTCACACGAAGTGGTTGGTGACCCAGCGGTTACAACGCCGGCTTTCGTACTGCGGACGTCGTGGTTCGATCCCAGGTGCCGACCATCTTCCTCTTTCACGACACAAGCTTTCAGTAGCTTACTGTGAAAGAGTAAGGAGTGTATTTGTGTTCACTTTGAGTGAGCACAGATTCATTTTAAAAAAAAAAAAAAAAAAAGTACACTTTTGACATCTTTCACAGTAAGCAAATGCTTGTGTCGTGAAAGCGGAAAATGGTCGACACGGCCGGGATTCGAACCCACGACCTCCGCACGAAACAGTGCGAAAGCCGGCGTCGTAACCGCTGGTCTACCAACCACCTCATAACTGTTTCGGCATCTTTAGAATCTTCCAGATTAGCGATTTTTTTATAAAATGATTCTGTGTTCATTCAAAGTGAACACAGAATAATACACTCTTTGTGTATTGGACACATCACTCCAGCATCGAATCATATTTATTAATGAGCATCTGTATAAAGTGTGACCCATATTTATACCTTTGTCCTACGCCGAAGAAATCTTTGTCTGATGGCTGAGTAGTTACTTGCGATATGTACTATACTATTATAGGAGGACAAGGCACACATACACTCACATTTTTAATAAATATGTATTCACCCATACATACACAAAAACACTGTCATACCAATTTTTGACAAGCGCTGAGTGTACACTTCACAATATCGATGTGTTGTGGTACATGATTAATTATTAGCACTGCTGTAATGATTTTGAGTTATCCTTGTTGTTTTAAATGTTTTTATATTTTTTCTTTTACTAATATGTAGTAATTAGTGTTCTCTAAATGTATCAATAAGAATATGTGCAAACTCTTGGGAAATAAGGTCAAGATTAATTAAGGCACTAGATAAGAGTACATTTTAGAGGGATTTATTACCATTGCTAATCATTTTTAGGTACATAAATATATTCGTATGGGGATTATTTTTATACTAATTTGTGGGTAATTAAGTCTTACATAAGTTGGTGAAAATTGCAACTTGATACATATAATGTAACTCGAGATATCCATGTTTTCATATCTAGGAAAACGTGAAAACCAACATATCTATAAGCAAAGTACACATCTGATGTAAGTATATTTCGTTCTGGAGACTGCTGTCTGCTGGTAAACATGAGAAGCGTTTGATGTCAAATCGAACAGGAATAATCAACTTGGTTAATTAGTCCAGAGTTTATTGGAATTAATTTTTGTATTAAAAATGATCAAATTACTAAGAATAGAAATATTAGATTTTTATACTGTGTTTAGGTTGCTTTTCCTAATACATATTAGAGTCATTGCCTTTAGAATCTTTTGAACTAATTATAAACACTTTTAATGGGTTAATTATTGATTTATATTTTTTGATTATAATAATGTATAGGATAGTATGTACTACTAAAAGTATCATACACTACGTGCAGAGGGATGCCTAAATGTCATTTGATAAATGTTACTTTTGTAAAAGTACTAAAACTTTTGGAACGGCCAGGGTTTTTGAATTGACAAAGCCTGGCGAATTAATGACCAAAAGCTGTGGCTGCGTCCGAGATGATTGCCTTCGAACATCAATTCGATGGGAGCTGGTGAGTTTCACGTAAAAGAGAACTTATGTACTTTTGGTACTTTATTTGAAATATCATGCCAGCCAGACATGTCCCGTACCTCTTTGATTGTTAGTTTTTATTGCCTGTTACATATGAATGATTTCATTATTATTTAATCAATATAAAACCTGTAATTAAAAAGATATGATGAAAAATGTCACAAATTGATAGTGAAAAATGTTGACCATTTTTCCTAAAATAGAGACCGTTGATTGGTTAATTTAAACCAGTCCTGTGATTGGTTTTCTTTGTTCTCGATTTTTATATAAATAAAATCGCAAAATGTACGGCGAGTTGAGTCGACTACTGGAATCTACTTGAGAAACTCCACTGTTCACTGGGACCACTTCTAGAAGACCAACTCGCCGGACGTCTGCCTTCAGGATTGAAAGCTTGTTTCATTTCTACAACCTCTCACAACCCCTGGTGATCGGAGCTTCAACAATGATGGAACCGCTGCTGTCTCCCGATCTATCGACATCTGGTGCGTAAGCGTGTCGGTGATACTGAGGGCCTTCGTAGCTGCATGAGCTACTGGTTGGACCCTGCCCAGCTGACACATGGTAGCTTACACTTTGACTCTTTCACAGTAAGCTACTTAAAGCTTGTATCGTGAAAGTGGAAGATGGCCGGCACTTGAGATCGAACCCACGACCTCCAATACGAAATCCAGCATTGTAAAAGCCAGAGCTAGGCTACCCGTGGGAGTCTATTGTTTCTACATGCTCGCCCTAAAAGCATCTGCTTTTTCCTGCCCCAACTGACAATGTCTGACAATGTTTCTTATTCTGTCCTCAGTGTCTCACCCAGAATAGTCTGCTGGGTCTTCATAGAATGTAATGTGCACTATGAATGGTCAAACGTATAAGCACATCCTTATGTTTTGCATTCCTATGTAAGTGTGATAATAATATAAATCGTATGAGTGATTCTCCCTTAAAATGGTCCCAATTTTGCATTACCACGTTGACAACTGTAGACAGATGGGGATTTTTCAACTAGAATACCGAATTACTAACGATGTAAAATATACCGAATAGCCGCAAAAAGAAATTAACAATAATAATCTAACTATACAAAAATGTAATTTATTTATTCTTTTCAAGTGTGGAAACCAACAAACGCATTGTCGAAATTACATTCAGGTAAGTACCTACCGTTGATGAAACAATTCAGACGTCTTCGGTAATTAAATCTCGCAATGCCCACTTTGGATGTTAATATTTCTATCACGACATCCAGTACACATTTTCACGATCTGTAGACATGTGGACGCAATTAATAAAAAAAGTTGTTAATAGCTTCGTATAAAGTGTCGAAAGTTTGTCTACATTTGTCGCACTTTTATCTTCTCAAGCAGCATTCAAAAACATAATATATATTATTTATTTATTATGAATACGAGTTTAACATTGAATTGAAAGAAAGATTTATACTAGAAAGAGTTCAGTTTCGTATTCGAATCACAAAGTTTTGATTGAATTTTTACCCTATGCTACTCTCAGAGGCTTATGAGCTATCATCGTAGATTTTACGTATTTTATGCTTAAAAAAAAACAATATCTGTCAGTTTTTACAAGCGGTGAAGGCTGGAAATTTTCGAATGCTTTGGTGATAAAAAAAAACAAAATCGGATTTAAACACGAATATGGCATTTCTGTGAAAAAAATATCAGTTTTCCAGATTTTTTTTTTGTAAAATATGTGGAAATCGCTTGTTTATCCACAACATCAGTCCACTCTAGTACTTATATGTACCTACCTACTTGGCGGAGACTCGTCATCTCCTAGAAACGACTTGGCTTGAAACTGATACAGAAATTGGATACACTTAACGTCAGTTGGCGCGGTTCTGTAGAAAAGATTTTTAAATGCAATGTTTCCATTTTTTTTTTTAATATTTATTTCACAGAAGAATAAAGTTTACAAATTAAGGCAATTTACAATTTTCAGAAAATAAGGCAATACAAATATCATTGATTGATTTCTCTCCAACGTGAGTAAGAACTCGTGTGTGTATTTGATACAACCCTAAGACTGAAGGTTTTGTGCCTTAAGCTTTCATCAGATTGACGTGTAAATATCAATTTGTTTGTATGTATATTTGCAAATCAATTGTGTTAATCCATAGAAAAGTCGAAGAAAATATTTCGTGATAAAAACGCCAAGATGAAATAATGAATATATATCGATGAAATATGTTTATATATTTTTTTTATTTTACTAGCTTTTCTGACAGACCTTGTCCTGTTCTATCTATGAATATTGAATTCGAATTTGTATAATGATAAACCTTTTAAGCAATATAATTCAAATACGGCAATTTAAATTCAAAGAAATAACAAGGTTAACTGCGTTCAGTTCTCTTCAATCAATTTTACGATGCTCCGCGCATTTTTCTTATTTTTTTCTTTCATAAACACCTTATTTGACAATAGCCAACATATAAAAAATAGCAAAATTGGTCCAGCTGGTTCTTTTTTATATTATATTCGGATAAAATGTTTTGATATATTTCAATATATTTTCTATTGATAATGTTTATTTACCAAACAATAAAGATACAATTATGCGGTTTGGTGAGGGCTTTTAAATAATATTAAGTAGGTACACGCTCATACAATAACGTCGGCCAATTGACCCAGCTCATTGCTCCAGCCCGTCGCTATAATTATTTCGTGTAGTTACATCAATATCTCGTACCAGACATGCCTCATGTATTATTGTCTAAATAATGCGTTCGGAATACATAAATAACTCATTGACCAATATAGGCGTTTAGTTTTGTTTTGAAACCAAAATTTAAATATGTGGTGTAAATTTATTATGTTTTTATTAATGTAAAGTCTAATTATTTTGAATATACTGACACACATAATACAATGTGCAACAGAGAAAAAGAGTGTTAGATGCCTCGTTATATCTGTACCTTAGAGCATAAAGTGTGGGAGTCCACTTTTTTGCGATTTTGACTTAATGATACAGTTTTATTCGCAATTGAAGGTTCTATAAGTGGTCAAAATATTGAAGTCATCACTTGTTAAAAAAGGTGACTTTTGAAATTAAAAATATATTTAAGTCCATTTTTTGTTAGAGCATAATCCATTATATTTCTTATTATAAAGAATATTGAAAATTGTATTAATTAAACATAAAACATGGTCTAATTGGTGAATAAAAAATATTTTCAGATTTAATATTTTTCATATAGAAAAAAAGTTCGCGTTTTGTAATTTCAAGTTTCACTAAATCCTCTCTACTGCAAAATTACTAAAATGTGACTCCCACACTTTATGCTCTAAGGTACAGATATATAAACACACATACACATTCTCCCTTTGAGGCCCCTCGCACACCGGAGGCCAGCCCGGAGGAGACAAATCCGCAGCAAACCCAACCTGCACGAAACCAACCCTCTAGTTCGATCAAAGCAATCAAACCAAAAAGCCGGCCCCACACAAATCAAGCCCACCGCAAATCCCCCCCAAACCAACCCGCAATGCAGGGAGCCTAAACACCACTTAGGGGCATAGGGAGGCACCAAGAGCTCTCCATTGCGCTCGAAACCGTCCGAGGCTTATGGTGCCTTTTCTGACCGGTTGAAGTTTAAGGACGTGAGGTGGTCAACCTCACGGTCCCGATCTAATTTTTCGATTTCCTGCCTCTTACAGGATGCTCGAAAAACCAGCAAAAAGAGCAGAGGTGCTATTCTTAGCCGGCAACCCCACGACTTATATATAAAAGTAGAACAATATTGGTTATGAGGTAGTTGGTAGTCCAGTGGTATCAATCGGCAGCTTTCGTATGTACAAGCGTATTGGAGGTCGTAGGTTCGAATCCCGGCCGTGCCGACCATTGCCGATTTCACGACACAAGCCTTTGCTTAGTGTGAAAGATGTCAAAAGTGTATTTGTGTTCACTTCGAGTGAGCACAGATTCATTTAAAAAAAATCTTATTAATTTTATTCCAATATTTACGTAGAGAGTAATTATAGAAGATCATCTAAAAGATGGAAGGATAGTTAGGAGTCCACGTCACAAGAGACAAACAACAAAGCTTTGCTGGATATACCTGTTATTGGAGCACTGGAAATTCTATGTTTTTTAGTTGTTCAGTGTCCTGTCTGTGTCTTATAGGAGCCTTAATAGGCCAATGGGCCTGGAGACAGAATCAAAGTGTTAGGGCAAAATCATTTCGGGATATCGGCTAAATAGCTGAACGATTTTAACTATAGACATATGGTTTAAAAATTTCATTATTTACCGACCCGGTGGCCTATAGTTGTGTAGATGTCGACTTCTTATTATGAGGTTCTTCGAACAATTCCTGCGCTGGTCAGAAATTTTCTTAATGTTTTTGCTTCAAATTTCTACTCGTGGTTTGCATCCTGCCTCTCTAGAATTAACGAGACTATTTGACTTATCGATACTGTGTTAGACATTAAATTTTTCCAGATATACTGACAATGGTTTATAGAAAAGTGTTTATTTGTTTATTTAAATATGCGTCATGTTATAAGTTTCAATTGGTACCCACTGACTTTAAGGGAACTGAGAAACAAATTTAGAAGAGTTTTTTACTATCCAAAACTCATGTTTTCGAAACTTGGAAATTGGAATATATTTTGTAGAAGAAAAAAAAATTAAAATTATCATAAATTTGGTTTATTCGCACAAACCTATGATACAAAAATTGACTCTAGGGGAATGGAATATAACTCAAACAAAAGCGGTATTTGCAAAACATTTTTGTAACTCACCAAAACGAACCATGAAAACGGATGACTGAGCTGTGTCCAGTAACAAATTCCCAATATTTTGTTTATGAGTGAATAAATCGAAGAGTTACTGAACCAACAGGTTCATCTACACGAACTACAGTGTTGTAACTTTGTACCTACATACTCCTGTTTTGCATTCCCAATAAAGCGTTGGTGATTGAAACACTACTTGGAGAAGTACATCAGGTGCCTCCATTGTTGGCGCTGACCCATTTCGTTATGGAACCGTGACTTTTTTTTATATTTTCAAGCCTTTGTATTCAAAGGACTCATTACATTTAATTTTTTTTTCGTATTAATTTTCGTAGGTAACATTCACAGATATTGACGATATTGTGAACTCTTCGTATCCAGAATTGACGAAACTGAAATATTATTATTATAAGCACGTGACGTGAATAGGTCGCAGAAACCCAAACAGTGGGGTTAGCAGTGGGTTGGAGTTTTATCAAAAGCTAATAAGCGCTTATTAGCGGGCAAATAGAGTTCTAACATCTAACGATCGAATCGTTCGATCATTTTGTATAAATTTTTTTTCGAAACTGACCACAAGTAAAGTGGACTAATTTATGTAAAATTTTGGATGTTAGAAGACTGGTGATTATGTAATAGATACACGCTTTTCCTTGCATTAAGTAATGGCACACTTAGGTACGATAATGTTCATCACCCTACGCTAATATGATTGGACTATATACTGTTCAAAATTGAGTTTACTCTCAAAGTGAGTATTGAACTTAAGAAGAGAAATGTAATTGTTAAAATTTAAATTCACTCTTTCATTTGAAAAATGAACATACAAGAAAATTAATGATTACATAAGAAGTTTGGAAGCTTATAAATTCTTTCGCTCAAAGGACACTAATGATCCAAATATCAGTTGGTGCATCAACTGAATTAATGCGGATGGAAAATATTTGGTTTAAAACAGATGCATCGGTCGGAATTACATTAGTTAAAAATAATAAATTAATAATTGTTCAATGTTCATAGTTAAGACCACAGGACAACGTATGTCGGGAAAGCTAGTTCATGATAAACAATAAACATCATCGGATAAAGAAAAAGATCTTCCCACGCCGTGAATAAAAATCATAAGTCTGTAAAAAATGTTATTTCGTCGTATAATAGTTATAATTTGTTTTTAGGACGCCGTGAGCGAAAATGGTTCTTATAAAAATATCTTTTCCCAATAAACCTGTATATCTGACCGACTCTCTACTACATAACAAGTATAATAGAACCGCAGGGGTCAGGATGTTTTGTCTTAGAATACTTTTGTAGTAGGAAATGTCGAAGTAGGAAACGAATAATAATGTCAATCCGGGTCTATGTCGGTTTAATGTCGGTCTCTGGTTTATAGAGTCCATTCAATCAACAGTCGCCAACTGCTTTATTGGGTATATTTTAGTACTAAAATTAATTTTGTGAAATGACTTGGAAATTATTATTTCCTGTGTTTTGTGGAATGTGAAATATACCTATATAAGTAGGTAGGTACTCATCCAACTGTCGATTTGTTGAAGAGAAATTATTTCTCGAGACAGATCGGCAGTATCAAGCCAAGATACGTGAGATTTGTATGGCCAGGTCTACATTTTAAACGGTTTTCCAAACTTTGACGACGAAAAACACCAACTTAGAGGCTTCGCAGCATATATTGTACTTAATTAATAATTGTTTTCGTTTACTATTTTTTTTACCTACTTAATTTTTTTTTCTGTTATAAATTTATAGAGCTCACTCTCTCGACACAAGACTTGTTCTTTTGAGAGAGTAAACGATTGCTATTTTTTATTTTGTACGTTTGTGTATATATATATATATATATATATATATATATACCTACATATATATTTTTGTAAATCTAAATAATCTAATAATAATGCGCTAGATCTTGCGCAATGTTTATGAACTCCTCTCAAACCATGTCCAAATCCCTCAGCACTGCTTCGAAGGAGCGGAACACGGTATGAGAGGGTCTTCATCTGCAGGGTAAATTATCGAAAAAGTTTAAGTTTAGAACTATATATTTGAAAATTAAGGGCTCATTCTCTCTAAATAGCCGTTTTAAGCATCTTTTCTTAATCGATTATACTTAATGATTCCGCGAATCCTTTATATACGAAACTGGTGTGGGAGGAGGTCTTAAACATTGCGGAAGATCGAGCGCAATGGAGAGCTCTTGTTGCCTCCCTATGCCCCTGAGTGGGGTGTAAAAGGGAGATTGTATTGTTTGTATTGTATAGAATGAACCTTAATTAAATAGTTGAGTTGCGGAAAAATAAATATTAATATTAATAAAAAATATTTTTTTAAAGGAAATGACACCTTAAGTAAATTAAGTTAAGTTTGAACGAAACTTTTCGTGAAACAAGAGACTGAATATTATTATTATTATTCTTATTGGGTAGGCAACTTTCGCTGTTTGGACCCAAATCCCAATTATGTTGTTGTGTTTCCATCCAGTCTATTTTTGAAGGTGTTGATGGTGGGAGCAAGCACCACTGACTCCGGCAACTGATTCCAAGCACTGACAGCTCTGTTGGTCAAGAAGTGTTTCCGGGAATTTGAAGAGAATCTTGTTGATAATTTTAACTTAATTTAAATTTAATTTGCAAAATTTGAGAACAAAATATTCTCTACAAATTTTTAACAAATTTAAGGTAGATAAGTACATATTTCATTCTTTTGATTTGCTTATTGTAGATAAAGAATGTATGTGATGAAAAATCACGCACTCCAGGTATATGACGTGCGTATGTGGTCTCTCGCGCATGTAATCACTAAAGTCGAGCGCATCTTTACGACTCACCGTGGGAAATTGTCGGTCATGTAATTAAAATCATTTTGACAGATTGGCTATTGTTTGTGCCGTCATGTGGAGTGACATAATGATGTCGAGTAGGTCAACGCATCGCTCTGTGTGGGTTTATCAAAGTAGCTACCTACTGTCTGCTTCACACCGTATTATTAGTTTTGGACCCGTTACTTCGACCACTCAATTGAGTTATTTCAAACCATAATCAGTTTAACCTCTTCCATCTTTTTATCAGTTGCAATATAACAATATGATTTGGGTTTTTCGTCGCAATAGTGTAAAGACCTTCAAAGACAGTAATCCGTAGTCAGAGAATACATAAAACTGACCAAGAACCCTGAACTCCCAGCCGGCCCAGACCTTGAACATCTTCTGTCTTCCAATAGGCTCGTTTCGAAGAGACCTCCACTAAAAACTGGAATGAACCTGTACGACAACTTCACAGAGGCATGGAGATTGAAATGGAGTGAAGTGGCAGATGCTCCCTCCTTTCCCAGTATCACTGATAAACGTCAAGGTTTTGACCTTCCAAGAAGAATGTGGACTGCGCTGAATAGGATACGCACGGGCCATGGAAGATGTGCCGACTACTTTTTTAAAAGTGGTTAGCAGAATTCAGACAGACGGTGAGCCACGTCGTATTTGAGTGCAGCCTCAGATCATGGGAGGGAAGCATTGAAGATTTCTATACACTAAGCGAGACAGCGACTGACTTTTTAAAAAATAATTACTTTAAATTTTAAAATTATTTAAGTATTTAAATACTGACAATTCTTATTGATACTAATTACAAGTTAAACTCATAATTATGACACAATTAATTACAAATTAAAATCATAATTATGATGTGATGTAAGGCTTCGTGTACCTATTGTACAAATATCTACGTACGTAAATATTTTTTTTATGAGCCAAGGAAGCTCAGTTGCGCTTTCCACTTATTTTTTTAAAATCGAATCTCAATCGCTTTCGTCTATCTCTCGTAGACATTTTCATGAACATCTATCAAGATTCGATTTAAAAAAGCGCAACGTGTGTATAAACCTTAAATTTATCAAAATGAACCTTCACAACGTAATTACACAAACACTACAAAATATGCATATTATAATATTTGGCTTAATTGCAAAGTAGATAATATTACAAATGTTTACAAAATAATTATTATCTTTAAATTCTATACAGGAATAAGAAATTTGATGGTGCTTGTTATAAAAAATCTAATAATAATAACGTATAAAACTTAATTATATCTGGGTAACTTACTTTATCTGGTTCAAGATTTTTTCTTCATAAATTCTTAATGGAATAATTCTCGTGAATCTAAATAATGAGACATGTCAGACGATGCTAAGTATTTATTTGAGGAACGTTTTTAAGTCATAGAGGTAGCTACGTTTCAGATGATTGTCTGTGGTCCACGTAGATATTTATTGGGCCTATCTCCGTGATCATGAATAAGCTAAAACGTTCATTGACTTTTTGAAATACGCCATTAGACCGGGGTAGGTACCTACGTTCAATGGTCACGATGTTATTTATAATCGCTTCTCTCTGCTATACAACTCGTTATCATTAAAGGCAAAAAGTATAGATAATTAACACAGTTGTTTTGCTATTTTGTATACACTTACAAAATAGGCAGAAAGTATTGGGTGCTACGATTCTGAGACTCTAGCTTTCGTGTCATCCACGGTGATCATATTTCATCCACATGCATGCTTGCTCTTTTTGCCCTATTTATCCTCATGAAAGTAATATGCAATTCGTTCCATTGAGTAAACTTGTATATTCATTCATTGAACATCGCAAAAACACCTCTCTTGTGTACCTACTGTGGTTTCAATATTGAAGTGATTGATATACTATTTGGTATAATTCCTGAATTTCTCATCGCTGTCTTGCACTTCTATGGCGATAATAATAATATAATGGACCCATATTCATTTTATAGTATAGGTACCTACATATTCAAACCGTAAATCCCTTTTTTTAATTCAGAGATAAAAAGGTATAATTTATTGTATGCATATCTCTATATATTAAAAAAAATCACGTGGGAATGGCTGGAACGGCTATTTCACTTATTCTCTTTTTGTTGTGTTGGTAACCTTCTTATTGCTTTTTCTAATATAATTCTAATTTTGAAATTAAATTAGCGTTTGATAGAAACGGTCAGTTGTTTGATGGTTAATGCGATTAACTACGTAAAGACAGGACAACGTATCTTGGGAAAGCTAGTATTATTATAAAAGCTTTGTAATTATTGTTAGTGGGAGAACCTAAAAGAAGTTCATTTTAGATATTTTATTTCGAAATTTTTGTTTGCTCATAAGGAATCATCAACACGGATGAGAAAATCCAAATATTTTGTTCTAACAAATATAGGGTTACCATATATTAAGAATTGCCTCTGCAATTAGAAAATTATGGTGGTATGGCAACCTCAAACAGATAACATGATTTTACCAAGCTCCGACTGATGGCCATTTTGTTATCAAACATGGAATGAGTTGTAAAAGGTCAAACCGCAGCTCTTGAGGCACGAAACCCACCAACAGCCGCCATCATAAACCTATCGAAAGCTCGGTAAACTATGTAGTGCCTACTCCTAGCTATTAGCCACTTACCTACCTCTGTGATGACCGCTGAACGAACTATTTGTACGTTTTAGGTGCAATTATGTCTATCTGTTTTTGTAATATTTCATATATCATCGTGTCTATAAATGTCAAAGTTGTTTCAAACAGTACAATAGTACTTAATTATGATAACACGAATAGGATTTATTTATTAACTGTCAAAAGGATGCAATTTCCTATTCGTTCCAAATACCTAAATATTGGGTATTTTCATGCTACGATTCCTTCTTGGAACTCTTTGATACAATCTGCGTTTTTTTATTTCTAAGCGCTTGTCAAGCCTGTCCTTTGCTTATCCTAGGAAAATAACATTGCATGCTTTCTTAGGCTCAATCTTAAAGCTTAGTGCTTATGTCTTATACTCTCAAATCAACCTTCAAATTATTAGTACTTACCTACACCTACATCCATTTCTTTGTCACACTTCTTTAGATTAATCTTTATGTTAAAAGATTTCTTGTATTAACAATCTGAATTGCATACCATTGCTCTTGTAATAAACTGCATAGGTAATATTGTTAGTTTAGAATTTCAAATAGGTACATATATTATATAACTCTATTTTCTCAAAAAAAATGTTTAATAGGTATAGATACGTATATCAAACTCTTTACTAATCTACATAATAATTCAGAAATGTTTGTATGTTTGCTTTTTATCGTATGTCGGAGCATCACGCTCAAAATACAAATGCTACGTCAGATATGAATCTGCGCAGAGTCGTGCAAAATGTCGGAGAAGGTTCTTAAATACAATTTGCTGCATTAACTTTAATATATTTAGAGCTATTTTCAAAAAACTCTATTTTTTTAGGATCTTATTCATACAAATTTTTCAAAAAAGATAGTAAGCCATCTTTTGGAAACAAAATTACTCATGTAAACGTTGAATGGAATCTTGGTATTACCGTATGAAAATGTAATTAAATAAGTGGGGATTGATTTGTTATAATATTACTGATCAAGCCTGACAATCGGAATCAAAAACGTAAAGCAAGACGGGTATAAGCTAGTAATAAATAATTACCATAAATAACACTCTTCTATGCATAGGTGCCAATATAGCCGGCAAGCTCTAATACTCTAATCAATCGATCCCGTCCAATCTGAACATCTCTTAACCAGAGGTCGGCGCCTCTTCCACTAGGCTTCATAGGTTGGTCGGTCTTTATAATCAAGACTTTTTAGAGCAAACTGGATTATAAATATAACAAATATTCGTCAGATGCCCACTGAATTTTATCATCCACAATCCTATAGAAGTTGATGTACGAGTTGTACATGCATGGAACGTACGAGTTATACATGCATGGAACGTACGAGTTATACATGCATGGAACATACGAGATTCTTCCCAAATGCATGCGTGTAGGTTGATAAAAAAAGCTCATATTAGCTTCGTAAATTATCGGTAGCTCGCTGTGTTATTAGAATAGTGCCTACTCTGGTTGAGAAACACGGGTAATTTCTGGTATAATTGGACCCCGTGGATGGCCCTGCCTATATCTATGTACATACTAATAAAAGGTAATTATTTATTGTTACTGACTCTTGTACGAAACATTCCAACTTGGGTCGGTGTTGTGCGCCGACATGATCTTGTTTTGGGAACTCGTCCCATCCGAATAAAGGTCCGTTGTATTTTAGCGTACTTACAATAAAGTCCCGTTGTTCTAATATGTCGGGATGTGCCCGGGGCTTGGGACCCGGTTGAGTTATTTTTATTTCATAAATTTCAACTTCCATCTCTCGTGATTTATTTTAATACACACACTATATAATCCCACCGATAATATTTTATTCGTTATAGGTATGTACATCTACTCTCGTATATAATATAGCTTCACAAAATCACTTTCTCAAATATTTTGTTTTCTGATTTACTAAATTTCACGAGTTTTCGGATAAATTCTAATATCTGTCTTCACCAGAAGTCTATTTCGTCGTTTATCTTTCCCCAGTGCCTTCTTCTTTATTCTGTGTTTATAATGTTTTTTTCTCTATTACGGAACAACTATGTATAATACAGTATATTCACCAAGCTCCTTATTATACCTAGATATAAAAAATGATAGCTGTTAGTTAGTCTCGCAAAACTCTAGAACGGCTGAACTGATTTAGCTTATATTGGTTTGGTTTCGAAATATTCGTTCAGGGATGTTTTAAACGGTGAAAATATCTGTATGATTGCGAGGAAAATAGAAAAGAAAACAATTTAGTTTTTTCATACAAAGTGTTTCATACCTGACAGATGTGTCACAATATTGAGTGAGATCATTATTTTTTTAATAGGTTTAGTCAGAGCTGTTCCGAGTACAGGAAAAAAATACTCGAGTACTGAGTACAAGTACTGCACACAAATATACTCGGAGTACAAGTACAAGTACTCAGATCGAAGTACTCGAGTACAAAATACCGAGTACAAGTACCGAGTACATCAGTGATTAATTAAACGCAAATCTATACTAATATATAAAGAGGAAAGATTTGATTTTTTGTTTGTTTGTTTGTTTGTTTGCATCGAATAGGCTCCAAAACTACTGAACCGATTTGAAAAATTCTTTCACTTTTGGGAAGCTACAATATCGGCGGTGAACATAGGCTATATTTAATTTCCAAAAAAAAATTGGGTAACCTACGAAAACTTCAATAATGTAACCCAAGGTGTAAAAAATTTACCTAAAATATTCTTATTATCGCGAACGCTGTGAAAACTAATGATAGAATAAAACAATGTACTACAATTTTGTAGAAGACATCATTATTTACAAAAAGTATCGCGACAGCATATGTCTAACTATTATAGTTATGCCACAATAAGTGTTTTTTTATTTTAAAAAAATCAATAATTCTATGAATAAGGAAGAGAGAAAGCAGATAAGCCAAAGAGGATTGAATTAAAAACAAGAAAATAGAACATGGTATGGTAAATGATACAAATCGCAAAAACAGCTCTCTTCTGGGCAATAAGACAAGAGACCTTGGAAAAATAGAAGAATAAGTATGTAGTTCTAAGACCTAATATCTGACAAAAGAGCTATGTATTGATGTTATACTGCTACAGGAAACCCACAAAGCAAACTTAAACCAACTCACCACCAGAGGTACCTACGGTTCCCGGTTTCAACCTAGCTGGCGCTGTCCACGGCGTGGCCACCAACGTACGCGACGGCCTGATTTGGATTTGGAAAACATTGTTTTAAATCAGGTAATGTGTCCTTGGTCACCAGTCACCATCAAAATAGGACACAAAAGTCGTCAACGTTTACAAACCTGATAGACTCCAGTGGCCACCCACAGTCATTCCTTCAGCCCTCCCACATCCATCTGTCATAATGCGAGACTTTAATAATGGGAGCAATCACACCAACTGGGGATTTAGAACCACAGACAATAATGGTGAGGACCTCACGGAATATATGGAAACTGAGAATCTTCACCTCGTTTATGATGCCAAAGACAGAGGCACCTTTTATCAGCTAGATGGAACGGCTACACCCAGGACTTGTGCTTGTCCTCGAAGGTCTCGCGATGGAACTTCCAAAAGGACAAATGGGACATCTTCGCCGCCCATTTCGATGAGACATTGATGTCTCTCGTACCTACCACTGCCTACTAACTACAATAAATTTATAACATCAGTTTCAGAGGCCGCCAAACAGTCTATACCATGAGGAGAAGAATCTTTACTACAGTTAATTCCATAAGACATGATCCCTACTCCGTAAAATGTGGCAAATTAAACCACCGGACCGCACAGCAAAGATTTCAGCGAACCTTGTTGCAAACAAAATAGTAGACAACGGCAGAGCGCCCGGAGACAAAACATTCCAACCTAAGGTTAAGGAACAGCTCCACACAACACAAAGGACTGTCCAAACTGATCTACCCTGGTTGCTCCGTTCACTGAAACAGAGGTGACTTCAGAAAACAGCCGGTAAGGCTGCTGGGTATGATGGCATGTTGCCTGGATTATGCGGTGTTCACACGAGGCGATATAAGGCCAGACGATTTCGCTTGCATAAAAAAAATGTCGCTCGAGGACAATTATTAACATAATAATGACTAATAAGAATACACTGCGAATATCCTTGCCGCGGGCCACCTGCCGAAAGAATTTAAAACATCTAAAGTGCTGGTCTTGTAGAAGACTGAAAAATTTCCGCAAGACCGTCTGCTACAAGTTGCTTGAACATCTCATTCTCAACGTCTTCTTTTTGTTGTGTCTAAATACTACAAATTATGGGATTTAGCAGTATCAAAGTTCTGAATTTATTGTTTTATTTTTTTTATATATATATTTTTACTATTCTATTCAACTGATTAGAGCCCATCATAAATCACAATTTTTTCATATAAATAATATACCTACTTCAGTTTTTACGTAAAGGAGCAATAGCAGAGCAGGATTTCAGACTATACTCTATAAAATGACGATTCCGTCTTTTTTTTTCCAAAGACTTATTTATTTTTTGAAATAACCAATTCAATCATAATACACGGGTTTTAAAAACAACAATTTCGTCACCAACACTCTCGAATTAAAAACGAGAACCATACATTCACACTTTACCACTACCAATAACCACGACACCTATCAAGTCTCTACTTGCAATATAAATTCAAATTACGTATCATAGTAGGTTTAACGTATTCCAATAAATCCAAAGATGTACTCGAGAACTTGAAATGTACTCGAGTACCTTTAATGTACTCGAGTACCTTTGATGTACTCGAATACTTTGAATGTACTCGAGTACATTCTAAAGTACTCGAGTACATTCGAAGTACTCGAGTACATTTTAGGCTCAAAAACGTACCGAATACAAGTACAAGTACAGGTTTTAGAAATGTACTCGTGGACTGAGTACTGAGTACACCAAAAGTACTCAGAGTACAATCTACGAGTACTTGTACTCGAGTACCGCCCAGCTCTGGGTTTAGTATTGTTTACGTTTTAGATCATACTATTTTTATTCTGTTAACTATTTGATACAAATGTGACATTTTATGTTACGGGTTTTGTCGTCTTGTATGTAATTCTATGTTAAGTATGATCACTTACTTGTACCTACGTGTGTATGAAGACCATTATAAATCTTAACATAATATTTTAGTTGTGTGCCTCAAAAAGTAGGTAGGTATAACAAAATTTCGGGCACAAGAAAAAAACTTCCTTTTGACAACTAAAGGCGGCGATTCACATGCCTGTAGCTGGCACACTTGCATGCCAGCTCCTTGCACATGCCACCTACTATCAAGGCAACTACCTAGTATGTGATTGCCTTGATAGTAGGTGGAATGTGCAAGGAGCTGGCATGCAAGTGTGCCCGCTACAGGCATGTGTATCGCCGCCCTAATATGAAGTATTTTTAGGGACAGGGAATTGAAGTAGGTACTGAGAATTTAAGGATTCTTTATTCGAATAATTTAAAAATGTCTATGGTTTGTCAACAATCTTATATATAAAAATGGAGAGCTATTTCGCGTTGTCATCGGATGGCGCCTAAATGGCTGGACCGATTTCGCTAATTCTTTTTTTGTCGTGTAGGCTTTTATCAGGAGAGTGTCCTTTTAGAACAAAAAAATTAAGAAAAATGCATGGGAAATTAGAAAATTTAAGAAAACTATAAAAATGGACATTTATTTCCCGATATCATCGCATCACGCCTAAACGGTTGGACCGATTTCGCTAATTCTTTTTTTGTCGTGTAGGCTTTTATCGGGAGAAGGTTGATTTAGAAGAAAAAAATTAAGAAAAATGCATGGAAAATTAGAAAATTTAAGAACACTATAAAAATGGAGATTTATTTCCCGATATCATCGCATCACGCCTAAACGGTTGGACCGATTTCGCTAATTCTTTTTTGTCGTGTAGGCTTTTATCGGGAGAAGGTTGATTAGGAAGAAAAAAATAAGAAAAATGCATGGAAAATCAGAAGATTTAAAAACACTAAAAATGGAGAGCAATTTTCCGATGTCATCGCATCGCCCCTAAACGGCTGAACCGATTTCGCTAATTATTTTTTTGTTTTTTTTTTTTTGGCGTGTAGGCTCTTATCGGGAGAAGGTTAATTTAGAAGAAAAAAATTAAGAAAAATTCATGGAATATTAGGAAATTTAATAAAACTATAACAATGGTGAGATATTTCCCGTTGTCATCGCATCACGCCTAAACGGCTGGACCGATTTCCCTAATTCTTTTTTGTCGTGTAGGCTTTTATCAGAACAATGTAGAAGAAAAATAAAAGAAAAATGCATGGGAAATTAGAAAATTAAAGAAAACACAGAAAGTAGGTAATCTTTTTTGTACTTTTTACAATATAATTTTCTTCTACTTTTGAATTTTTATTAATTGACATTTGAAAGAACTGTCAGTGGATTGATTGTTGTTGCAATTGATAGAATGCGAATGTAAAATATATCGTATGAAATAGATTGATTGGATGGATAAGTCATATAATATTCATTGCAGTTATTTTTTTTAAGGAGTTTTGGTAAGTTTTAATACAAGGAATTCATAACCGCCAGCAAACAGAATCGTATATTATATAACATTGCTATTAAGGAGTTATACTTAATTGAAGTTCATTTTATAAGGAGTTTTGATAAGTTTTAACACAAGGAATACATGATGAAAGAAGGTTTAGGCATGTAAAGAAAATAAACGAAGAGAGAATGACTAAAAGGATATATAAATCTGAAAGAATAGGTGCACGCAGACGAGGCCGACCTCGAATGACATCGTCCGACCATATCGTTGCCGTCTTACAGGAGGGCCAAGTCAGGAGCAAAAGGAATAGAAGAGCATGTATGCGGAATGTTATGCGTTTGGAGGAAGCGAATGAGTTTGGATTGGAGAGAATGGAAGTCCATACTCTCTGCCTACCCTCTTCGGGAATCAGAATGATCGGTAAAATAAGTATTTACACCTCAATGCGTATTTTGAATCGGTACGGAGAAGTTCCTTATCGTACTTTGATTAATCAATCAATATTATTTTAACTGAGCAAAATAATTATTGAAATATCGAATATAATGAATGACATACCTAAATTCTTTTTTTTACATGTTAACATCAAATCAATCAAAATTAAAACTCCCTTTGAACTCCACTCAGGAGCAAAGTGAGGCAATAAGAGCCATTGCCCTCGATCTTGCGCAATGATGACCTCTTCCCACATCATATTAACATAGGTTATATGTTTTTGATGTAAAAATATAATCAGACCCGATGAATGCAGCGTGGAATGCAGGTTTTGCTAATGCCAGTAAATAGTCATTCATGTTAAATAAGTAAAATACGAATTTGAGCTCTGTTGCATAAAACCTAGAGTACCCATATTATTTATTTCGATACGAAGTTCGACGGGTCAGCTAGTAGACAATAAGTTTTCACAATAATATACCTAATATTATTGTAAGTGCATCTTACTTTTGGAGAATATAGAGGTGTTGCATGCGTAGTGGGAAACCGGCTGAACCAGTTGTCGCGAGAGAGGCTGTTCCGAAAGCACTTGCTGTTATCATACGTAACTCTTGTCTCTTAATTCAGAACTAGGTGTGAGAGGAAAAATGGGTCAATCCCTTCATTGGAAGAACGATAATGGCGTGTTATAATTTACAATATGTATGTGCGTGTATTGCTTTGGTACATAATGTACTCGTTTTGTATGATTAAGAATAGATTTCAATATGTATAAATTGATTATCAAATTGTTATTTCGAAGGCTGGCTTAGTGTGACTGTGTGCTGGCTTCTCTATGCATATACCTATTATTTATTTACTAGCTTATACCCGTCTTGCTTTACGTTTTTGATTCCGATTGTCAGGCTTGATCAGTAATATTATAAAAAATCAATCTCCAATTATTTTATTACATTTCCATACGGTAATACCAAGATTCCATTCAACGTTTACATGAGTAATTTTGTTTCCAAAATATGGCATACTGTCTTTTTTGAAAAATTTGTATGAATAAGATCCTAAAAAATAGAGTTTTTTAAATAGCTCTAAATATATTAAACTTAATGCAGCAAATTGTATTTAAGAACTTTCTCCGGCATTTTGCACGGCTCTGCGCAGATTCATATCTGACGTAGCATTTGTATTTTGAGCGTGATGCTCCGACATACGATAAAAAGCAAACATACAAACATTTCTGAATTCTTGTTAATTTTTTTTTAAGTAAAATTACTTGATCTCAATTCTTAGTCTTTAAAATAAAATAGAAAAAAAAAATATTTCTCAAAAAATAATTTCCAAATTCATTGAAAAAAAAAAAATTCTGTTAAGTATACCTACTTATTTATAAGAAAATAGGATATTAACCTGAAGAGAAAATAAATATGAACACGAAGTTTGAATTAAGGTATCTATTTCAATTTAAAGTGCCAATTGCAATTTCAACGTAAAATGTTTGTCTTTTGTTCGTACAATTCGTTTGATCAATAATTATCCAGATAACACATTGTATAGAGAAATATAACTAGGTACATAGTTTGTAAAATGATTTTAGTATAAACTTTTATAAAGTAATGAGTAAACAAGTCTTGCATCTACGAGCTCAAGCAAACTAATGGTAGATCTAAGAGGTAGGTCGATTGCGTCTGGTAAAAAAATATCCCTACTCCATCTGGAAATCACGGACGTACTTGTGAAAACCCCGTACGAACTTGGTTTTAACAGGTGCCGCACGGGAGAAAGTCAAGTGCCTGGATTTTTTCACGTTGTCCTTGCGAAATTCTCGTATTTACTTGTTTCTGTTGAAATTAATTATTGTCATTGGATTTTTCAAGTTTACTAGCTATTTTCCATTACCTACCAGCTCTTACCTATTATCCTATTATTTGTACTGGCTTTACTCAAAACCAAAGAAATAATGGAATTTACACCAGAAATATATTTGACTTGCATAGGTTTTTGAAATTGTACAGGAAAAACTCCATGCTCCGTCATTGAAAATACCAATGATGTTGCGTTTTCATATAAACCATCTCCGTAATAGAAAAAAACAATTCCCGTACGGGATATTTTAAATTATTATAAATTGAATCATTGTTTTATTCCAGTTGCATTGGTTTAATCAATGACATACAGCATTTACATTATTTCTATTCTTACTGGAAAAAACGTAAAACAAGTAAACTTGTTTCTTTCTATGAATTACTTGAATAATTCCCTGATCCGAGAATTTCTGAAATTCCATTCTTGGGAATGGAAATAAGCAGATAAGGTGAATTGATTATTTCAATGATAATGTTTATTTTCATAAAAGTTTATGATTTTTTCTTGTATTCTGCGGTTTTTATAAAACCATTTACTGTACGTGCCTTCATCATGACAAAATTTCTCTCAGTGTAGGTTCGAATCCCGGCTGTGCCGACCATTTTCGTTTCACGACACAACCCTTTGGTTATAGTGTGAAAGATGCCAAAAGTGTATTTGTGTTCACTTCGGGTGAACACAGATTCATTTAAAAAAATTACCTAATTCAAAGTTATTTCAAAACAATAAAAAATTGGATAAAAAAATATACCTACTATTTATTTGACTTGATAATAAAAAACACAACTTTGCAAAGTATCACTTTTATTTTTTATAAAAACCATGGTTTTTATAAAAAAATAAAAGTGATACTTTGCAAAGTTGTGTTTTTTATTATCATTATGGAAAAGTACCACAAAGTTCATAAAAATACTTTAAATAAAATAAAAAAAATTATTTATTTGACTGTTTCCATTTGAAACTTAACACTGATCAGTTCAATGAAAAACTGATATGTTTTTCGTAGTATACCAGGGTTGCCAGGTTTTTTTTCAAAAATATACCGAACCAAAACAAAAAAAGGTCATTTTTAAAATTTGGTATCCGGTATTTTTTTCATACCGAACACCAAACATGGGGCAAAAATACCGAACACCTGGCAACCCTGGTTATTATAACAGTAGTATAACAGGCACCTACACATGCGCGGATCCAGGGGGGGTTATGACCCCCAGTAGGGCAGTGATATTTATTAATAAAATCTTACTTTGCTAGCATAATAATTATAATTTCATGTGGGCCATGACCCCCCCTGGAGCAAAAGTACCATATAACAAATTTTGGAAATGACCTTTTTTTAGGAAAAGTGTAGTTTCCAGATACCAAATTTTGAAAATGACCTTTTTTTACTATGTGACCCCCCCCCCTGGCGCCAAGGCTGGATCCGCCCTTGCACCTACATGCTATTTTTTATCTGTTAAGAAGGTACTATCTTAATAGACAATTTTTAACGTAAAAAAACCTACGCACTTCGTTTCTTTGGCCATAGAATAATAATATGTAATACCTACTCAGTAAGGTATTATATTCTCTTTGGTAATACTTACCATAAATATTCGCGTATTTTGATTGCTGAATATTAACTTATCGTTATTTAGAAGTGTAAACATGTCTTCCATAGTGTTGAACATTCTGCTTTCATATCTTAGGAGAGTGATGCGAGATAGGAATACGACCATAAGAGATTTACCTCGCGACATTATCTCCCATGCTCTCATGTCCTATCCCGCCATCGTTCAGTCCCCCGACACCGCTGAAAAAACTGACATTTCTGACGTTTCGGTTTTGTTTAAGAGCAAAAATACGAATGATCAACAAAGTGTTAGCGTAAAAGAAAATGCAAAGCAATGGTAAATCTTTGGTATGACAGTTGATATCTAATCATAAAAACATTAGCAATGTCAACTAGGTGTGTAAGTATATTATAAGTTTGGTGTTTAATGGTGTTTCTTTTTTGTTTATTTCAGGCGCAATTGCGGATCATGCGACGTAACCGAAGAGCCATGGGGATGCGCCAGCTGGTTCGAGTACATCGTGATGATGGGCGTGTCCATCATCCTCCTGCTGGGAACATTGGCTCTGGCCATCTTCTGGGTCATCGTGTATCGCGGAGGATTCGCGTGGACCGAAAATCCCACCTTGGAGTTTAACTTCCATCCAGTGTTCATGATTGCAGGATTTGTCACCTTCACTGGCTTTGGTAATTATCATTCAACACATCTTAAAAATATTTAATCAAATTATCTTATAACATCACAGTTTTATTCATGAGGAATACAAAAAATAATATTGATGGTAGGATTCGAATAAATCCTCTTTTTGCTTGCTGTCTCCGACTAACTTAATGTATTAATTCTCTATCAATCAATAGGTACTCACTTTGAGACCCCATTTACATAGGTATACATAAGAAGGCAACAGAATTTCTCAAATGCGCTCTATTTTGCACAGTTTCAATGACCTCCTTTTTCTTCTTCAATGACACTACAGCCCAAATTGGGCTTTGGCCTCCTCCGTATTTCGCCTCCAACATGTTCTGTCCTCCGATGCTGTCTTCCAGTAGCAGTTCTTTCGCATCTTTACCAACTTCATCCTCCCATATGAGCCTTGGTCTCCCCACCCTTCATTTCTTTGGAGTCCGAGATTTGACATCCTCTGTACATGCCCAGCCCATCTAAACATTCGTAATCTTACGTGTGTTGAGATCTTTGTATATACTGTACAGTTTATCGTTGTGCCGTCGACGCGTCGAATAGTTTGCAATAGTCCAAATCTATTGTGCAGCTTCGAAGGAACGCAACAAAGTATAAGAGGGTCATCCTCGTCTTCGGGACTTCGGGTCCTCGCAAGCCGGTTTTACATTTTTTTTTTTGCTAGCTAGTGAAATTAGTAATTGCCACTAAATATATAATATCTAAATTTCATATGATTATGTTTTGCAGGTTTGCTAATGTACCGTATCTGCCGTTGCTGCAAGCGCCTGGTGGTGAAGTTGCTGCATACAGTGTTCTACTCCCTGGCCATCCCCTGCGTGGTGGTTGGCTTCCTCACCGTGTGGGACTACCACAACCGCAGTAACCCACCTATCCCCAACTTCTACTCTCTTCACAGCTGGATGGGACTCACTGCTATGGGACTGTTTGCTCTACAGGTAGGTACACTTTTTCACTTGGTCACGGGATCACACGTCAACGACTGAAGCAATGTCGCTAATTCTCTTTTTATTGTGTTTGTTATTGTCAGGAGAAGGTTCTTATGATAAAATTAGAAAATTTAACGTAGATCTATTTTAAACTTTAATTGACGATTGACAAGCTGTCAGATTATTGATAGTTGGTGCGATTGTCAGAATGTAGCCTGAAAACATAGTTTAAAACAGATGTATCGGTCGGAATTTATAATTTAAGTAGTAATTTATTTGTAATTACAAATATTCAAATTCGATATTCATAATAGACAGGACAAAGTCTGTCAGGAAAGTTGTTAATTATTTATAAACGCAGTAAAAATGAGAGCTCTACGAATAATAGTGGAAGGACTCTGTGGGAAGGAATGAGATTTATGTGACATGGAAGTTAGTGTTGTTACAAAGATGAAAGTTAATAATTTCAGATTTTGAGATGTTAATAATTTCAGATGGGCATTTTGAAAGAATGCATGAAAAATATTTTTACAAAATGAATTTATATAATTATGGCTGAAGGAAAAAGTGTAAGAAGCATGGTCGACTAAGAATGAATTTTTTTTTAATCAATATGAATCTGTGCTCACTCGAAGTGAACAAAAATAGACTTTTGACATCTTTCACACTAAGCAAAGGCTTGTGTCGTGAAAGCGGAAATGGTCGGCACGGTCGGGATTCGAACCTACGACCTCCAATTCACTGCATGTACGAAAGCCGCCTATTGATACCACTGGACTACCAACCACCTCAATTGTCTTTTGAATAAAAATTTGAACGTAAACCATGCATAAATCAACTTAATCAAATAAATATGATTTCATGAAATTGGTCTGACCATTTAGGAGGAGTTCAGAATGACAAATTTCTAAACCATTTGTAAAATCAATCAATCAATCAATTAAGGTCGAGACATAGAGAGGCGAAAAGAGAAAATAAAATTGTTAAAATATAATATTTAACTGTTTTCAGTTCATCATCGGATTCTTCAGCTTCTTGGTATTGCTTTGCTGCCAGGATGCTACCGCTAACTTCCGTGCTCGCTTGGTTCCCATCCACGCCTCTATTGGTCTCATCACATTCGTTCTTGGTGTTGCTACCTGTCTTACTGGCCTCACACAAAAACTTCATTTTACACTCGGGTAAGTACATAGCGGATTTTAAAAATGTTTCAATATATGCAATGGCAAGAGAGAGGAAGAAGATAAACAATAAGAAACGGTGTTAAAACTGAATTTCTCTCGAGAGCAATTCTTTTCGCTTCGCAAAGGGTCATCCCATAACAGAGATACCATTATAGGAATTTTAAAGATATCAATTTCCCCCCATGTCAAAAGATAATTTATTCAGGATAATTAAATATAAAATAATATTGTGTTTGTCACTTTTTATATTATTTTATACCTTTTTAATTAATATAATGGATAACTGTTTCAAAATTAACCCAAAAACAATAGAAATAATCATTTATTAATTGGCGCCCCACGTTGGGCGCCATATTAATATAACACCTATTCATTGTATCTTCTTAGGTTGATTATTTGTTGATTTTTAAAATGATTGTGGGCTCACCCATAGTGAAAAAAATACACTTTCGACATCTTTCACATAAAACAAAGCTTGTGTTGTGAGTGTGGAAATGATCGGCACAGGGATTCACGAAAGCCGTCAACTGATCGACTACCAACCACCTCAAAAACAACGTCCCTCCAATTCCCTACCTCTTAAACCAAAATATGTCATGGAAATCTTTTGCTTTTTTTTGTACCAAGTTGTTTTTTGCTCCCTTTCTTGTTACCACTGAAATGGGACTGCCATACACTACATAAATAAATTTTCATTCAACTCAATATAATGTTATGTATGTTTAAGTAAATTGTTATGTTTTCCCATTGCAGAGACAAGTACTCTACGTGGTTGGAGGAAGGTATTGTGCTGAACGCCCTCGGAATGTCACTGGTGGCCATTATCATCGTGGTGATCTTCAGCCTCCGCCGCTACAGCCGTCAGCGCTGCCCAAGGGTGAGTGTGGACCCCAGCTCCAGCTAGGTAGAGGAGCCCCTGGCCGGGCGCTATTAAGGTAGTCGATCTCGGGACAATCGACACCGCTAAACCATTCCATCGATAAACTTCTCATTATTTGATTTCAGCCATAGCATTTATTTGGATTCTCAAAGACATTGGATTGTATTATTTTTAATGTTTGTGTTATGTGAGCTCACATGAACTTTAAATTTAAGCCACGCAATTGTTGTGATTGAGTATGATTTTAGAGCGATAATGAAATTATTTTTATGTGAAGCTTTTGTAATTCGGAAAGCAATTAATTCATGCAATAACTTAAGAAAAACTATAATGAAATTTGATTTTTTAATCGTAATTTTCCGTATTCAATTCATAAATGAATTTCTTCGAAATCTCCTGTATAAATTATATTTATTTGTTGAAGGCCTAACAACTTGACCCAGTCAAACTAATGTTGCATCTTTTAGAATGCATTTTTATGTTTTGATATTTTCCAGTAAAATATAAGATTTCATCGTGGAAGCATGTTACTGTATGTACACTTGTTGATGTGTGTATGTAGAATGTGTTTCAGAATGCTCAAGCATTTCTAATGTTAAATTAACGAATACAATTATTGCCATGCATGTCTTTTTAGACACGAGATCAGATCGGTGGTAAGAGATAATTTATGTAATTTTAAGAGATCGCTGAGCAGCTGGTGTATTGACAAAGTCCTGACTTTGGAAGTCATTGGTTGCTTATCCGTAATAAAGATAATTCTCGTTTTTAACTATGTATTCATACATGTCTGATAAATATTAAATTAATATTTATGAATATTACATTGTTAAGATTAAAATAGTTAATTATACTCTCATCAAACATTAAATTAAAGGCGTACTCATCTGATATTATAATACATAATATTCACAACTGTGCAACTTTACATCTTTGTATTCATGGAAAAAATTCCCCCCATCGCTGTAGGTACTTTTTATGGTATTTTATAACTTTTCTTATAAACACTAAGTATATTATACATATTAATTAAATTTTTATTGTAAATTATAGACTATTTTGTAGATATTTTAATACTTTTAGGTGCTTATGAAAGAATACACTATTTCTTGGTAAATATATAGGTTGGACGATTTTTGCAGACACAAAAGCAGTTGAAAATGATAAGATTTATTTTAATTGACAGAGCCCAATATTTTTGGATCATACAGTTTCCCATATAAATAGTCGACAGCATTTCCTCATCAGATGTAAAAGTGGAGTTAGGAAATGTACTATCTTTCATACCGTGTTATAATTTATTTGAATACATGTATCTATATCAGTGTAAGTGTAGCAGTTGAATATGAATATTTAGTATCTATTGACGTGTGGATGAAGAAGTGATGATTGATTTTTCAATATGTTTATATTCGAACACAAAATAAAATTTCAAATACGATAATGATTTCATTACAATTTCATCTCATTAAATTAGACATTGGATCTAGAAATTGGACCTCTCTCCGATGTGTTCATATTTTGCCAAAGGTGATGAAAGCATGTGTAGATTTAATCATTAAGATTATCACATATTATTATTTCATTAAATTGCGTATTTAGACTTAAATTTGATTGTTATTTAAGGCTCAATATACACGTACCTAATATAATAAATACAATATTATAATAATGGTGAAATTAATAAAATAACATGTTTGAATCTATATGTATATGTATAATCTGAAATTTTAAAAGTAGATATTTAGTAAACAGGTAAATACTAATAATTATTGCATGATACAAGTTTATATTCTATGATACCTACCTATATTGATGTTAGATTGTAGTTCTGTGGATATTATTACGTAGATCCTTTTACAGATTAGCTTCATACATTCAGCATTTTTATCACCGTCTTTCAATTTGCTTTGTAACATAATATAAAACAAATATGAACTCCAATAAGTTTCTCATTTAATTATGGCTTAATATTCTTATATGTATATAAGTTTACAACATTTACATTCAAATTATCCTGTGTAAAAGTTTATTTGAAATACACATAGTACAAAAGATTTTTGATGTTTTGCTTCGTTGAGATTTTTGTTTTTGTTTATTTATTAAATCAAAACACTATATAAGCAGAAAAACTGAATCGTAACTTTTTGGAACCAAAAAATTATAAAAAATTTTTTTTAAATGTTTAATGAAATTATAAATCGTTTTATAGATTTTTCTTCTACACAAACAACTGTAATCGACCTGAGTTTTATACCACTTTTTGAAAATTTATACTGTGTTTTTTGATATTTTTGAATGTAAATTTTTCTATCTGATTTTTTACAAAATATATTGGATAGAGTAGAATACTGCTTGAAGTGATAAAATTAGGTAAAGTCTGCTATAGAGAATACAAAATGTTTTTTTTAAATATTTCAATTCAGTTTATAGAACCAAATCACTCGTTATTGCGCACAAAATATGAAAGATGTATAAATTTTAATGCACACAAAACTAGGCTTAAGGTTAAAATTTTGGGTGCACTAAAATTTATACATCTCTCATATTTTGTTATTCCGCGAACCGCATTGTAATCAAAATTTCCATCAATACAAAATAAATTTCAAGTGTTTTTCTATTCATTTACAATGAAAGCAAATTAAATACCCATGTGTTCCGTTTACTGATTCACATTACCTTATTAATATTATTATACAATTTCTAGTACATTTGATGTGACTATTAATAATTTTTGTGGATTTTATCACTGTTTTACAATTTTGAATATTTATACAGCATAAATAAATAAAGTTGTGACTGTGGATTTCAGGCTTTTTTCTTTTACCACAACCTCCACGGTTGTTCCCGTCCTATAATATTTGGGTTCTTTTCATTCTTTGAAAGATATAACGCACTACATAACTTGTATTTGAAGTGTTGCTGCCACAGAAGAAATACATTTTATTGTAATTGAATGATATGAGCTAGCAAGGGGGTAGAAAATAGTATCACTTATCTTCGTAAATAAAGCCAGAAGCCAAAAAAAGTCTTTTGCTGTACACACTTCTACATCTCTAATAAATAAATTCGATGACAACATTCAAATATTGACTTTTATGCCGGCCACACACTCTCCGGTATACCTGTGCAGGCGGCCTGCGCAGGTATGCCTCCCAACGTCCACACCCGCTCCGGTCTACCGTGAGGTAGACCTGCGCAGGCGACCGGAGTGCCGCCACACACGCTCCGGTATACCTGTGCAGGCGGCCTGCGCAGTTACTTCGAAAGCTATTAATTTTTTTGATTACTGACTATATTTTTGATCGACCTCGGTACGGTACCATAGTGCCTAGTGGTAAGTATAGGCGTGGACTTCAGATCACGAGGTCCCGGGTTAAAATCCCGGTCGGGACAGAATTTCTGTGTTTTTTTCACTTAAAATTTCTACTCAGGGTTGATCTCCTGTCAAAAAAAGAGAAATAAGAAGACATTTGGCTAGAGCATTACTTGTGGGTGAACTCCTGTCAAAAAAGAGGAAGAAGAAGACATTTGGCTGGAACACAGCTTTCGGGTGATCTCCTGTCAAAAAAGAGGAAGAAGAAGACATTTGGCTGGAACACTCATTTCGGGCGAACTCCTGTCAAAATAGAGGAAGAAGAAGACACTTGGCTGGAGCACTCATTTCGGGTGAACTCCTGTCATAAAAAAGGAAGAAGAAGACATTTGGCTGGAACACTCCTTGCGGGTGAACTCCTGTCAAAAAAGAGGAAGAAGAAGACATTTGGCTGGAACACTCCTTTCGGGTGAACTCCTGTCAAAAAAGAAGAGGAAGAAGAAAACAAGACATTTGGCTGGAGCACTCCTTGCGGGTGAACTCCTGTCAAAAAAGAGGAAGAAGAAGACATTTGGCTGGAGCACTCCTTGCGGGTGAACTCCTGTCAAAAAAGAGGATGAAGAAGACATTTGGCTGGAACACAACTTTTGTAACGTGTAAAAAATTAGTATTTCATTTTTAATAAAAAAATATATAAATAAGAGTAACGGTTTCAACAATGTCTTGATTAGCCATAAAAGTTAAATAGAAAAATATAATCTCAGCCAATCAGGTGCGGACACGCATCGTGGAATTTTGACAAGTGTGTCATGACCGTTGGTTCCTCCGCGCCAAAACCACGGCGTCACTTCCCAATTCTCCGGTCCGCGAGGAGGTAGGCCCCAGTGGTCTGGGCAACGGACCGCCGCCATTCTGTGAAAACGCTAGATAAATAAAACCAGTGTGAATAATCAGAAGTTAACGTGTTAATCAATAAGTATAGACCGTAATCTGTTAAAACATACCCAAAGTTCTGTTATATTGGGTGGATTGTCATTAAAAATTGTGAATTGTTTGTAACCCGACTTGAACACGTGTGTGAAAATTTTAATTTGTTGTTTTCTTTGATAATAACCTACCAAATAAACTTTACTAGTGAATCTTTGAGTTTTCTTTCATAAACTAAAATACCTGTGTGTGGTGAATCTTTGAGTTTTCTTTCATAGACTAATATACCTGTGTGTGATGAATCTTCAATGGAACAGTGTCTTACCAGCAATTCTCTCTTCCCAATGCACCCTGAGAGAATAAAGAGTAATGTTCTCCCCCTGAGCTATAGGGCAAGGAATTCATATCAAGAGAGAACCAATCTCCTTCTGACCACTTACTATAAAGGTTATAAAGCACCCATACTCCCTGAGATCTTCAAAAGGAAAAGTCATGGTTCTAGGGTAAGTGATAATAAGAGGTTATCTCTCTAGAAGATGGTTCCAGTTTGTTCAAGAGAGGACACCATCCATCCATCTGTGTTTGTTCGTGAGAGGACACCACCGTTCTTCACATCTGAAAAGAGGTCTTTTCTTTTGCCCCGTTTCACTTTCGGGTGATCTCCTGTCAAAAAAGAGAAAGAAGAAGACATTTGGCTGGAGCACTCCTTGCGGGTGATCTCCTGTCAAAAAAAAAAGAGGAAGAAGAAGACACTTGGCTGGAGCACTCATTTCAGGTGAACTCCTGTCAAAAAAGAAGAAAACATAAGTCATTTGCCTGGAGCACTCCTTGCGGGTGAACTCCTGTCAAAAAAGAGGAAGAAGAAGACACTTGGCTGGAGCACTCATTTCGGGTGAACTCCTGTCAAAAAAGAAGAAAACATAAGAAACTTTGCTGGAACACTCCTTGCGGGTGAATTCCTGTCATAAAAAAGGAAGAAGAAGACATTTGGCTGGAACACTCCTTGCGGGTGAACTCCTGTAACAAAAGAGGAGGAAGAAGAAAACTTAAGAATTTTGGCTGGAGCACTCCTTTCGGGTGAACTCCTGTCAAAAAAGAGGAAGAAGAAGACATTTAGCTGGAACACAACTTTCGGGTGATCTCCTGTCAAAAAAGAGGAAGAAGAAGACATTTGGCTGGAACACTCATTTCGGGCGAACTCCTGTCAAAATAGAGGAAGAAGAAGACACTTGGCTGGAGCACTCATTTCGGGTGAACTCCTGTCATAATAAAGGAAGAAGAAAACATTTGGCTGGAGCACTCCTTGCGGGTGATCTCCTGTCAAAAAAAAAAGAGGAAGAAGAAGACATTTGGCTGGAGCACTCCTTGCGGGTGATCTCCTGTCAAAAAAAAAAGAGGAAGAAGAAGACACTTGGCTGGAGCACTCATTTCGGGTGAACTCCTGTCAAAAAAAAGAGGAAGAAGAAAACATAAGACATTTGGCTGGAACACTCCTTTCGGGTGAACTCCTATCAAAAAAGAAGAGGAAGAAGAAAACAAGACATTTGGCTGGAGCACTCCTTGCGGGTGAACTCCTGTCAAAAAAGAGGAAGAAGAAGACATTTGGCTGGAACACTCATTTCGGGCGAACTCCTGTCAAAATAGAGGAAGAAGAAGACACTTGGCTGGAGCACTCATTTCGGGTGAACTCCGGTCAAAAAAGAAGAGGAAGAAGAAAACAAGACATTTGGCTGGAGCACTCCTTGCGGGTGAACTCCTGTCAAAAAAGAGGAAGAAGAAGACACTTGGCTGGAGCACTCATTTCGGGTGAACTCCTGTCAAAAAAAAGAGGAAGAAGAAAACATAAGACATTTGGCTGGAACACTCCTTTCGGGTGAACTCCTGTCAAAAAAGAAGAGGAAGAAGAAAACAAGACATTTGGCTGGAGCACTCCTTTCGGGTGAACTCCTGTCAAAAAAGAGGAAGAAGAAGACATTTAGCTGGAACACAACTTTCGGGTGATCTCCTGTCAAAAAAGAGGAAGAAGAAGACATTTGGCTGGAACACTCATTTCGGGCGAACTCCTGTCAAAATAGAGGAAGAAGAAGACACTTGGCTGGAGCACTCATTTCGGGTGAACTCCTGTCATAAAAAAGGAAGAAGACATTTGGCTGGAACACTCCTTGCGGGTGAACTCCTGTCAAAAAAGAGGAAGGAGAAGACATTTGGCCGGAGCACTCCTTGCGGGTGATCTCCTGTCAAAAAAAAAAGAGGAAGAAGAAGACATTTGGCTGGAACACTCATTTCGGATGAACTCCTGTCAAAAAAGAGGAAGAAGAAGATACTTGGCTGGAACTCTCCTTTCGGGTGAACTCCTGTCAAAAAAGAAGAGGAAGAAGAAAACAAGACATTTGGCTGGAGCACTCCTTGCGGGTGAACTCCTGTCAAAATAGAGGAAGAAGAAGACACTTGGCTGGAGCACTCATTTCGGGTGAACTCCTGTCATAAAAAAGGAAGAAGAAGACATTTGGCTGGAACACTCCTTGCGGGTGAACTCCTGTCAAAAAAGAGGAAGAAGAAGACATTTGGCTGGAGCACTCCTTGCGGGTGAACTCCTGTCAAAAAAAAAAGAGGAAGAAGAAGACACTTGGCTGGAGCACTCATTTCAGGTGAACTCCTGTCAAAAAAGAAGAAAACATAAGTCATTTGCCTGGAGCACTCCTTGCGGGTGAACTCCTGTCAAAAAAGAGGAAGAAGAAGACACTTGGCTGGAGCACTCATTTCGGGTGAACTCCTGTCAAAAAAGAAGAAAACATAAGAAACTTTGCTGGAACACTCCTTGCGGGTGAATTCCTGTCATAAAAAAGGAAGAAGAAGACATTTGGCTGGAACACCCAAAGTTCTGTTATATTGGGTGGATTGTCATTAAAAATTGTGAATTGTTTGTAACCCGACTTGAACACGTGTGTGAAAATTTTAATTTGTTGTTTTCTTTGATAATAACCTACCAAATAAACTTTACTAGTGAATCTTTGAGTTTTCTTTCATAAACTAAAATACCTGTGTGTGGTGAATCTTTGAGTTTTCTTTCATAGACTAATATACCTGTGTGTGATGAATCTTCAATGGAACAGTGTCTTACCAGCAATTCTCTCTTCCCAATGCACCCTGAGAGAATAAAGAGTAATGTTCTCCCCCTGAGCTATAGGGCAAGGAATTCATATCAAGAGAGAACCAATCTCCTTCTGACCACTTACTATAAAGGTTATAAAGCACCCATACTCCCTGAGATCTTCAAAAGGAAAAGTCATGGTTCTAGGGTAAGTGATAATAAGAGGTTATCTCTCTAGAAGATGGTTCCAGTTTGTTCAAGAGAGGACACCATCCATCCATCTGTGTTTGTTCGTGAGAGGACACCACCGTTCTTCACATCTGAAAAGAGGTCTTTTCTTTTGCCCCGTTTCACTTTCGGGTGATCTCCTGTCAAAAAAGAGAAAGAAGAAGACATTTGGCTGGAGCACTCCTTGCGGGTGATCTCCTGTCAAAAAAAAAAGAGGAAGAAGAAGACACTTGGCTGGAGCACTCATTTCAGGTGAACTCCTGTCAAAAAAGAAGAAAACATAAGTCATTTGCCTGGAGCACTCCTTGCGGGTGAACTCCTGTCAAAAAAGAGGAAGAAGAAGACACTTGGCTGGAGCACTCATTTCGGGTGAACTCCTGTCAAAAAAGAAGAAAACATAAGAAACTTTGCTGGAACACTCCTTGCGGGTGAATTCCTGTCATAAAAAAGGAAGAAGAAGACATTTGGCTGGAACACTCCTTGCGGGTGAACTCCTGTAACAAAAGAGGAGGAAGAAGAAAACTTAAGAATTTTGGCTGGAGCACTCCTTTCGGGTGAACTCCTGTCAAAAAAGAGGAAGAAGAAGACATTTAGCTGGAACACAACTTTCGGGTGATCTCCTGTCAAAAAAGAGGAAGAAGAAGACATTTGGCTGGAACACTCATTTCGGGCGAACTCCTGTCAAAATAGAGGAAGAAGAAGACACTTGGCTGGAGCACTCATTTCGGGTGAACTCCTGTCATAATAAAGGAAGAAGAAAACATTTGGCTGGAGCACTCCTTGCGGGTGATCTCCTGTCAAAAAAAAAAGAGGAAGAAGAAGACATTTGGCTGGAGCACTCCTTGCGGGTGATCTCCTGTCAAAAAAAAAAGAGGAAGAAGAAGACACTTGGCTGGAGCACTCATTTCGGGTGAACTCCTGTCAAAAAAAAGAGGAAGAAGAAAACATAAGACATTTGGCTGGAACACTCCTTTCGGGTGAACTCCTATCAAAAAAGAAGAGGAAGAAGAAAACCAGACATTTGGCTGGAGCACTCCTTGCGGGTGAACTCCTGTCAAAAAAGAGGAAGAAGAAGACATTTGGCTGGAACACTCATTTCGGGCGAACTCCTGTCAAAATAGAGGAAGAAGAAGACACTTGGCTGGAGCACTCATTTCGGGTGAACTCCGGTCAAAAAAGAAGAGGAAGAAGAAAACAAGACATTTGGCTGGAGCACTCCTTGCGGGTGAACTCCTGTCAAAAAAGAGGAAGAAGAAGACACTTGGCTGGAGCACTCATTTCGGGTGAACTCCTGTCAAAAAAAAGAGGAAGAAGAAAACATAAGACATTTGGCTGGAACACTCCTTTCGGGTGAACTCCTGTCAAAAAAGAAGAGGAAGAAGAAAACAAGACATTTGGCTGGAGCACTCCTTTCGGGTGAACTCCTGTCAAAAAAGAGGAAGAAGAAGACATTTAGCTGGAACACAACTTTCGGGTGATCTCCTGTCAAAAAAGAGGAAGAAGAAGACATTTGGCTGGAACACTTATTTCGGGCGAACTCCTGTCAAAATAGAGGAAGAAGAAGACACTTGGCTGGAGCACTCATTTCGGGTGAACTCCTGTCATAAAAAAGGAAGAAGACATTTGGCTGGAACACTCCTTGCGGGTGAACTCCTGTCAAAAAAGAGGAAGGAGAAGACATTTGGCTGGAGCACTCCTTGCGGGTGATCTCCTGTCAAAAAAAAAAGAGGAAGAAGAAGACATTTGGCTGGAACACTCATTTCGGATGAACTCCTGTCAAAAAAGAGGAAGAAGAAGATACTTGGCTGGAACTCTCCTTTCGGGTGAACTCCTGTCAAAAAAGAAGAGGAAGAAGAAAACAAGACATTTGGCTGGAGCACTCCTTGCGGGTGAACTCCTGTCAAAATAGAGGAAGAAGAAGACACTTGGCTGGAGCACTCATTTCGGGTGAACTCCTGTCATAAAAAAGGAAGAAGAAGACATTTGGCTGGAACACTCCTTGCGGGTGAACTCCTGTCAAAAAAGAGGAAGAAGAAGACATTTGGCTGGAGCACTCCTTGCGGGTGATCTCCTGTCAAAAAAAAAAGAGGAAGAAGAAGACATTTGGCTGGAACACTCATTTCGGATGAACTCCTGTCAAAAAAGAGGAAGAAGAAGATACTTGGCTGGAACACTCCTTTCGGGTGAACTCCTGTCAAAAAAGAAGAGGAAGAAGAAAACAAGACATTTGGCTGGAGCACTCCTTGCGGGGGAACTCGTGTCAAAAAAGAGGAAGAAGAAGACACTTGGCTGGAACACTCCTTGCGGGTGAACTCCTGTCAAAAAAGAGGAAGAAGAAGACTCTTGGCTGGAGCACTCATTTCGGGTGATCTCCTGTCAAAAAAGAGGAAGAAGAAGACACTTGGCTGGAGCACTCATTTCGGGTGAACTCCTGTCAAAAAAAAGAGGAAGAAGAAGACACTTGGCTGGAGCACTCATTTCGGGTGAACTCCTGTCAAAAAAAAGAGGAAGAAGAAAACATAAGACATTTATGGCTGGAACACTCCTTGCGGATGAACTCCTGTCATAAAAGAGGAAGAAGAAGACATTTGGCTGGAGCACTCCTTTCGGGTGAACACCTGTCACAAAAGAAGAGGAAGAAGATAACATAAGACATTTGGCTGGAGCACTCCTTTCGGGTGAACACCTGTCACACAAGAAGAGGAAGAAGATAACATAAGACATTTGGCTGGAGCACTCCTTGCGGGTGAACTCCTGTCATAAAAAAGGAAGAAGAACACATTTGGCTGGAACACTCCTTGCGGGTGAACTCCTGTCAAAAAAGATGAAGAAGAAGACACTTGGCTGGAGCACTCATTTCGGGTGAACTCCTGTCAAAAAAAAGAGGAAGAAGAAAACATAAGACATTTGGCTGGAACACTCCCTTCGGGTGAACTCCTGTCAAAAAAGAGGAAGAAGAAGACACTTGGCTGGAGCACTCATTTCGGGTGAACTCCTGTCAAAAAAAGAGGAAGAAGAAGACTCTTGGCTGGAGCACTCATTTCGGGTGATCTCCTGTCAAAAAAGAGGAAGAAGAAGACACTTGGCTGGAGCACTCATTTCGGGTGAACTCCTGTCAAAAAAAAGAGGAAGAAGAAAACATAAGACATTTGGCTGGAACACTCCTTGCGGGTGAACTCCTGTCAAAAAAAAGGAAGAAGAAGACATTTGGCTGGAGCACTCATTTCGGGCGAACTCCTGTCAAAATAGAGGAAGAAGAAGACACTTGGCTGGAGCACTCATTTCGGGTGAACTCCGGTCAAAAAAGAAGAGGAAGAAGAAAACAAGACATTTGGCTGGAGCACTCCTTGCGGGTGAACTCCTGTCAAAAAAGATGAAGAAAAGACACTTGGCTGGAGCACTCATTTCGGGTGAACTCCTGTCAAAAAAAAGAGGAAGATGAAAACATAAGACATTTGGCTGGAACACTCCTTTCGGGTGAACTCCTGTCAAAAAAGAAGAGGAAGAAGAAAACAAGACATTTGGCTGGAGCACTCCTTTCGGATGAACTCCTGTCAAAAAAGAGGAAGAAGAAGACATTTAGCTGGAACACAACTTTCGGGTGATCTCCTGTCAAAAAAGAGGAAGAAGAAGACATTTGGCTGGAACACTCATTTCGGGCGAACTCCTGTCAAAATAGAGGAAGAAGAAGACACTTGGCTGGAGCACTCATTTCGGGTGAACTCCTGTCATAAAAAAGGAAGAAGAAGACATTTGGCTGGAGCACTCCTTGCGGGTGATCTCCTGTCAAAAAAGAGGAAGAAGAAGATACTTGGCTGGAACACTCCTTTCGGGTGAACTCCTGTCAAAAAAGAAGAGGAAGAAGAAAACAAGACATTTGGCTGGAGCACTCCTTGCGGGTGAACTCCTGTCAAAAAAGAGGAAGAAGAAGACACTTGGCTGGAGCACTCATTTCGGGTGAACTCCTGTCATAAAAAAGGAAGAAGAAGACATTTGGCTGGAGCACTCCTTGCGGGTGATCTCCTGTCAAAAAAGAGGAAGAAGAAGATACTTGGCTGGAACACTCCTTTCGGGTGAACTCCTGTCAAAAAAGAAGAGGAAGAAGAAAACAAGACATTTGGCTGGAGCACTCCTTGCGGGTGAACTCCTGTCAAAAAAGAGGAAGAAGCAAGCTTCTTCCTCTGCTCCAGCCAAGAGTCTTCTTCTTCCTCTTTTATGACAGGAGTTCACCCGCAAGGAGTGTTTCAGCCAAATGTCTTGTTTTCTTCTTCCTCTTCTTTTTTGACAGGAGTTCACCCGAAATGAGTGCTCCAGCCAAGTGTCTTCTTCTTCTTCTTTTTTGACAGGAGTTCACCCGCAAGGAGTGCTCCAGCCAAATGTCTTGTTTTCTTCTTCCTCTTCTTTTTTGACAGGAGTTCACCCGAAAGGAGTGTTCCAGCCAAATGTCTTATGTTTTCTTCTTCCTCTTTTTTTTGACAGGAGTTCACCCGAAATGAGTGCTCCAGTCAAGTGTCTTCTTCTTCCTCTTTTTTGACAGGAGATCACCCGAAATGAGTGCTCCAGCCAAGAGTCTTCTTCTTCCTCTTTTTTTGACAGGAGTTCACCCGAAATGAGTGCTCCAGCCAAGTGTCTATCCTCTTTTTTGACAGGAGTTCACCCGAAATGAGTGCTCCAGCCAAGTGTCTTCTTCTTCCTCTTTTTTGACAGGAGTTCACCCGCAAGGAGTGCTCCAGGCAAATGTCTTCTCCCTATGTAATAGGGTATTATTGTTCTGTGGTGGAAAGTGTGTCGATTTGCGCGGCACTTTTTTGATAGCCGGTTGGCAAGACATTGGTTTCTGCTATACGTTTTCTTGGCGGTTCCTCGTGTTTTGTTATAAAATATTTATTTATATCATGTTTTATACTGTTTAATGGATGTATTTATAATATTGAGGGTTTGTCTAGTGTTTTGTGTTAATTATAATCCGGTTTTACTTTTTATTTCAAGTTTTGTGTAGTTTTAAAACATTGTCTATACAGTTTCTTTTTTAATATTAAGCTATTTTTAAGTTAGTCAAAGCTGTTTTGGTAATATTTTTAGTGTTAACATTCGTAGTTTAACTATTATTTACATTATTATTATAGTTAAGACTTTCTAGAGGTATATTATGTACCTAGCTCAAATACCTAATATAGTGTATGTGATCAGAGACGCATATTTTAAAATTTTCGATAACTACTGACATATTTTGGTTTAAAGTACTTCTTGATCTGGATCAAGGGTGGATCCAGGGGGGGTCAGGTAGGTCATGACCCCCCCCTCTGGGCAAGGGCGGATCCTGCTTTTGGCGCCAGGAGGGGTCACAAAGTAAAAAAGGTCATTTCCAAAATTTGGTATCTAGAAACTTGGATTTTCCTTAAAAAAAAGGTCATTTCCTAAATTTGTTATTTGGAACTTTTGATCCAGGGGGGGTCATGGCCCACAAGAAATTATAATTATATACTAGAAAAGTAGATATTTTATTAATAAATGTCACTACTGTACTTGAGAATACATAGCCCAGGGGGGTCATGACCCCCCCTGGATCCGCGCTTGCCTCTGAGCTAGGTCCGGGTCTTATATCTTTAATTACAGTACTTAAATTTAGTAATAAAATACCTACTTTCCTATTATAATTATATTTTTTTAGGAGGAAAAGTGTTGTTTCAAGATTCCAAATTTAGGAAATGACCTTTTTTCTATGTGACCCCCCCGCTGGCGCCAAAGCTGGATCCAAGGGGGGTCAGGGTGTCATGACCCCCCCTGGGCTGGGTCCAGGTCTTATATATTTAAGTACAGCACTTACATTTATCAATAAAATACCTACTTTTCTATTATAATTTCCTGTGGGTCAAAACCCCTCTCTGGATCAACAGTTTGTTTAAACACCAGATAGATATCAAATTTAGATTAAATTAAAATTTAATTTAATTTAAATAAATCAACTATTAATTATGCACATTAATAAAATATTAAACAAAGCATTTGTAATAATTTATTACCTGAAAAATAGAAACATTCTATTCTGGATGGTTTATTTTATTAGTTTGAGTACCTACACGAACCAAACCTATCAACAATATTGTAAGAACCACCTCATAAATATAGGAAAAATAAAAATTGTTCTAGTACTAGACATTTCAGTTGCTTTCTTAATCGATTCATATTAATGTTTTCAATTTTTACATCTTTTTTCGAATAAATGCGAAAAATACACAGCAAACTCCGCATTTCCCATACAAATCAATGACTGTGCGAAAGAGGCAATTCAAGATTGCCTCACTTCGCCGCTATGAAAATAAATCAAGGTACTCTGTCTAGGTATATGTATAAAAGTCTATGGACGCGAACACGTAGAAAGCCGATTCCGACACCCGCCGACCCTTGGAGGAATTATTATATATGGAGAGATTGACAGCTGAATTTTGTACGAGAGCAAGTGATGCCACTAGAGGGGGTGTGAGGAAATACTGGCGGCCATCTTGGTTGCACCATATTTCAACAATTCGTATGGAATAATTGAAAATATATATCAGAACTTCGAGTAGTTTGAAATATCTTGTGTATTTGACTTAAATTAATCATCTCTTCAGTTTAAGGAAGGATTTGAAATAAAGTTCACCAAATAAAACCAACATAACATTAAATCATCAATTTAATATGAAAAAAAAAACTGTAATTAAACTTTAAAAGAGTAATAATATGTCTACTCGTAAACGTAGTTATTAACAACAAAACACTAAAAAAGAGATCCAGCAACATATTCGTTAAAACAGAGGATATGTTCCCGTATGTTCCATTAAGATGGCGTCGTAATTCATTTTTCCCCCCGACCCCGCGGCTTCAAAAGTTTTATCAATGAATCCATCCATAACCATAGATTCATCCAAGCGCCGACCGGCGCAAAGAATGTTTCTATGCATTTGAATGGACGTGCGCACAATAAAAACAGGGGCCCGCTTTCAGGCACTAGCCGGCGATGCGGGCAAATTTACCGGAATGAATTGGACATTCTTTTTTGGGCAGGCAGACCCAGGGTGAATCATCAAGAGCTGCTGCTTGTTCAGCAAGTTCCAAATTTTCGAAGTATCCACTATGACGAAAAATGTTAAAATGTGATGAAAGAAACCAAAAGACTCTCTTTGTAAAAAGAATGTCATCACTTTAAAACAAAAATTTGAATTTAGAATTCATAGCCAATCAAAACTTTTTTTGTTTGAAATAGCCAGTACTGAAGATCGGCAATTTCATATTATATGCATGCATGCATTCTCACTTTAAGGCCCCATGTAACGCTCGCAGAATTTCATATTTAGGTATTTAAGAAAAATTCCAACTACACCCATTTTTGTAACTCCACCCTAGCCCATAAATTATTTACAGATTTACAAAGAACCAGATAGATAATAAGTTAAAATACAAAGATGTTGGATACTGTCCAATTGTCAAAAAAACAATGGGATAGGATGGCTTATTTGGTATACCTGTCTCATTCCAACTCATCTACAAAAGTAGTCCATTTCATCTGTGTTCATTTTGTGTTCGCAAACTAAAAAAAAAAAGTAAAAAAAAAAAGTACCTACTGCCAGGTAGATAACGCAGGATATTGAACTCGTATGTATTGACTACTAAACAAAATACTATTCCCCGTTACAGGATTGCATTCTGCAGAAGTGCTTGCGGCTTATTCTCATAATATTGTCTATTCTGTAAATAATTATATATAATAATTGGTTACGTTCGTTCGTAACACGGTATTTTTAAACAGTTCCATGCACCAGAAATATTTTTCATACATAGTTAGTTATATTATTAGCCTGAAAGTCGATAGTTTCTATGACAATAATAAAAGATGTCCGCTTCGGGAAATATTGTTCCTATATACAACTATTGCTTCGAGAAGTCCACAAATAGAACAATCGATTAATATATCAAAGTTTCCTATGGCTGCCGTCCGATAGGTTTTGCTGCTGGTTGGATTATTTTAGTAATTACTATTGGATATAATTATTCCATTCTTAGCCTATTCAGGTCCACATTAATAATCTATTTATAATTAGGTACGTGATAATATATATTCATTGTAATAATATTGTTACAATATATTTTATTTTACAATATAATATGTACATATTACGTACAATATCAATTGATAGATAAATGCATATTAAACATAATATTATAACATACCTACTCCCTTTTTGACCTCACTTCAATGACCTGCTCGCACACCATTTCGAATCACCCAGCTCCGGTACGAAGGAACGGAAAACAATTTTATAGGGTCATTGTTTCTTAGGGAGCACTATATAACAGACATAGGTATATCGCATCTGTAAAGCATCGGTAACTTGGTTACCCATACATATATATTAGCAGGTACGTAGAAGTAGCTTTATTATTTAGAACAAAAAAATCCTTTCTATTATTTTACGGAGACATGGTGTCTGCAAATTTGACTGCTACTTTACAATATTGATTTATTGAAACAAAACATTCTCCTGTATGGGTGTGAGTCTTGGTACCTGACCAAAGCCCAGACACAAAAAATTATCTGAATTTGAAACGAAGTGCCTCAGGAGAATATTGGGTAAAATATGGTACCACCGCATCACGAACGACGGCACCAAGCGAAAGCCCGTCACTGCCATCATTATTGAAAGAGGATAGAAACAGGCCCGTCACTTCCACCATTATGGAGAGAAGATGGACATGTATTAAGGATGCCGAATGTCAGTTGCAGGAGAATTTTGGGTATAAGATGGTACCACCGCATCACGAACGACGCTATACGTCGGCACACCCGGCGCACGCCCATCACTTCCACCATTACGGAGAGGAGATGGGCATGGCTGGGACATGTGTTGAGGATGCCGAATGACAGTTGGCCGAGGAGAGCGCTGTTTTTCCTCCCATCAGGGTCTCGAAGACGTTGAAGACCCTCTCATACCGTGTTCCGTTCCTTCGAGGCAGAGCTGAGGGAAATGGACTTGGTAAGGGAGGAGGTCATAAGCATTGCGCAAGATCGAGCGCAATGGAGAGCTCTTGTTGCCTCCCTATGCTCCTAAGTGGAGTTCAAAGGGAGATTTGATTGATTGATTGAATATAATTAAAAACTTAAAACTTGTTTTTGTGAAATCTGGAGATGAAAGGCATTTTCGAAGCAATTCATTTCATTCAACCAATTAATATCAGAAAAAATATAAATATTTATCATAGAGTAAATAAATTAATTAATTAACATTTTTCTATGCAAAGGTGTCAGTATAGCCGGTGGAACTTATTGCCTGAGGCAATTTTTCCAGTCAACCGGTCCCGTCCAATCTGAGATAGGCCAACCCTGGGTAGAAATTTCAAGTGAAAAAACACGAAAAACTCTGACCCAACCGGGAATCGAACACGGGACCCCGGATCTGAACTCCATGCTATCTACTAGGCCACCGATGTCGGTCGGAGCACGTTGTATAAAAAATATCGACCTTCTCTCGCATGAAACATCACGATGTAATTATTATCAGCGGAGGTCGTGGGTTCGAATCCCGGCCGTGTCGACCATTTCCGCTTTCACGACACAAGCATTTGCTTACTGTGAAAGATGTCAAAAAAGTGTATTTGTTTTCACTTCGAGTGAGCACAGATACATTTAAAAAAAAAAACATTGTGTTAGGAGGACCAGAGACTGTATATACATATTTGTGTACACTTTGAGTGAGAACAAATAAATTTATTAAATATAAAAAATAAAATAAACTAATAATAGGTATACATATAATGCGTATGATAGCGGCCTAATTTTTGGGATTCAAAGTAAACAATAAACAATAACATTATCAGTCAAATAACATTCTCTGTAAAAGCACGCGATTTGGATTACAGTGTTCTCAATAAAACCATGCAATTTGGATTACACCAAGTTCAAGAAAAATAATTCACCCGACCCGACCGAGAACTGAACCCGGGACCTCTTGATCGGTAGAAGTTAGCACCACACCACTAGGCTACCGATAGTGAACAATAAAATCGTGGGGATATTTGCCGATGTTGTAATCAATTACAATCGCTTACAGTCGACCATAAAAATTCAAACACAAAAAATATTGAAAAATATTAATTCGTAGAAAGGATTACATGTATAAAACGAAGGCAAAATTATACCTGCAACAAAGCTGCAACATAAACAAACGACATACCTATTATTTGGTAATAATACCTACACAAAAACTCAAAACATGTTTGAATGAAATCTGTAGATAAAAGGCAATGCTAATATTTTCAAACATCGTAAATTAGTTCAAGCCATAAATCAAAGTATATACAATAGCATTATTTTTGTGGGTTGGTCAAGTAAAAGTCCATTATATGGGACCGCCTATATTAAAATCTTACTAGATATTAGCTTAGCAAGATTTTGGTTAGATTTGAATTAGAATTTAAGTTTTTTTGATTTTCCAGGAAAACAAAGACGAAATTTAAAAAAGTTACACGCTAATTTATTGAGTTGGCTTAATCGTAAAAATATTCAGAAACTTGCGAATCTATAAGTATTGTATTTTTTAAGTTATCTATCGAGAAAAATTTGCGAGATGTTCCAGTAAAATGAAAATTACTCGAAAAGCATGCTTTTTTTAAAAAATCTGCCAGCTTAACTTTTTAAATTAAAGTTCATTCTACAATAAATCGTAACTTTCAGCTTTGTATATTACGGACTTGCAGAGTAATCTATTTGGTAAAACTGCCAAAAACGGGTGTTTTCGGGGAAAGGCCCCTTAAGCCCCCGCACACCGCAAGCTAGCCCGGAGGAGACCAATCCACAGTAAACCCGACCCGCACGAAGCCGACCCCCCCATCTCGATCGAAGCAATCAAACCAAAAAGCCGTCCCCAGACAAATCAAGCCCGCCGCGAATCACCCCCAAACCAACCCGATATGCGAGGGGGGGGGGGGGGGGGGCAAGCCTCACTCGGGACCATAGGGAGGCATCAAGAGCTCTCCATTGCGTTCGAAGGCGTCCGAGACTCGTAGACTATTATATACCTAAGCTATTTTATTTTTATCATTATTTTTTAATATGTCAGTCACCTCTACAGCTAGGCAAATTTATTTTAATGTTACCTATTAAATGTAATTAGGTATAATTTTAATTATATATTTTTTTTAATAGAACAATAATACCTAAAATATAATCGTATTATTTCAATTCCTAGTAATGAGCATCCTGCTAAGTACACATTTTACGAGGTGAAAAATACTTAATAGTTAAGAAAACCTGCTATGTGCTATTTTTTTTGCATTTAAAAAATCTGGACATCAAAATTACACTAATTATTACGTCTCTTTTCTTCAGTGTTGCAACAATACAATATATTCATTTAGAATTAAGATAATAAATTTAAAAAAAAATATTCACATCTAGAAAATTAATTTATTGTAATTAATCGTGTCGTATAAAAATATTAAATTATTTTATTAAAATTGTACTGTGTAAAAGAATCTTATATTTTCATTTATACATGGCTATTGGCATAAACATTAAATAATAGATACCTCGGGAATCAGAAGAAAAAGAAGTACAAATGTCATTACGGTAGACACCCATTCTAATTCTTGTTTCAAATTTCAAGTTCAAATGTATTTACATTAAATGTTTTTTAAAAATAAGCATTATAAGTGGTTGCAAAATAAACATAGTTTAAATAGTTTTCAGTGTGCTTTGGGACAAAATGAGTGACACTTTAATAAGTAAAAGATTTACTATTAAACTTTGTAAAATATGCTTTCATGTTGAATTTTGGGAATAAAATTAAATTTGTTCAAAACAGTTGATCTAAAAGTTAAATAATCTTACAGAACTGTCTATTTAAGATTTTCCCATTGCACTAATTTCATCCTGTATATATTATCCCTTAGTTTGTGGAATTCAATGATATCAGGGAAAAAAAATTCCACTATTCAATTTTTATTGTGTAAATGAGGAAGTCTCATTTTGTATGATGCACCAATCGAATTATTTCTTATATTTTCAGAAGGGCAAGAGATGTTAAAAGCTATGTATAGCTTTGAAGCAACATTAGCCAAAACACTCAGCTTCAACGAAGGAGACTTTTTTATTTTACATCAACCAAAACATAAGCAAAGAAACTGGTGGCAAGTAGTCAATGCCTCGGGTCACATTGGATTTGTACCATCTAATTATGTTAACATTGTTAAGGTATGGTGACATTTTACACATTTTCCTCCATCACTTATGTACTTATAGGTGTGAGGTACATTCATATTATTATCTTTCCAGGTTGATCCAAAGTTTTTTATAAATTTTATCAATGATTTGTTTCAACGCATGGTTGATGATGGCTCAGAACTAACACAAGAGAGGCGAGAATTGATTGAAAAATTAGTGGAAAAGAAAGAGCAAGCAATAAACGCTTCTAGAGTATGTATTTTTTATTTTAATGTTCAAACAATTTGCTTTTGTTTGTTTCAATGTCGCTGTTAATGAAAATAAATTATATCTGATTTACAGTCATCTAAGAAACAGGCACCACACCCCCCGAAAAATAAGGAAGTTGTTAATGGCAACACAAACGATACAGTGAAGACACCCATCTCTTCAACACCAGTAGAAAGTGTCACTCCCGAACCTCGTACTCCCGATATTGAAGAAAATATAGATAACCACCATAAAGAAGAAGAAGTTGGAAATAATTTACCTGAAGAAGTTGAAAATAGCTTACCTGTCCCTGGTAAGAACATTCATTTCTTTTGTGTTGTAGGTACATAATGTGATAATATAATATGCAAATATAATAGGTTTGTGCTGTGTTTTTTTATTCTACTAAGCGCCGATTTTAATAAGTGGCAGTAATTTTTACATAAACATAGATACTATAAATCTATAAAGTCATGTTGCATGTTAAAAATTCCATTGATCGTTCTTTTATCTTTTTGCCTGCTACAATAAACACAGGCATGCACTGTACACAATTGTAGTATGGAGCAGTTAGTTTTGTTTTGCTCTCCTGTAAAATGACAATTTAGTAGTAAGCTTGGTCTTTTCAAATTCAACATTTGTTACCTATTTTTTGATTAGTGATGATGTAATGCCATAATTCCTATTTAATTTAAGAATTCAAAGATTTTGTAAGGACCTACCTATATAAATGTTATTTTTTAGATAAACCTAAAAAATCCGCAAGTGAGTCATCGGAACTTTCCTACATATATGCCATAGTGGACAAAGTTCGAGTTAATACTGGACTCAGCCATAATCTGTCTCGGGTTGCTGTTGCCACAGTTCTAGACTCGTTGAAGGTAATCTTAGATTAATTAAATCTATGTATTGACATTATTTTCTATGTATGTTGATAAAGCAGTTATCTTTCCTACAGCTAGCTGTTTTATCAACATAACTTGTAGATAACATTTTATTTATACATCTTAACTAGTAGAAGTTGTTTATTGTTTTTTTTTAGCAAATCTTAAATGAAAATGGATGTCAAAATTGCTCCAATGTATGGTCTTTGTCTACGACTTTGAATGCTCCAGGGCCACTAACGGTTGAAATGTCAGTTTTGAGAGTATCCTCAGATGCTTGCAGGTTGAGATCCGATCTGTCAGCCTTAGCTGTGAGTGCTAGAGACGCACAACAGCGAGCATGGTCCTTGCATGATGATGAACATATGATTATCAAACATATTGAGAGCGTCATAAGTGTTTTGGTATGATATCAATTTTAATATCCTTCAGGCAAATGTCTGATGCCTAGTCTATTAAATTTGACACCTTCTTTCTAATTTCAGTCCAATGCTGATCCTCGAAGTTCTAAAGATGTCCTCAGTACAGACGACTATGAGTATGTCATGGATCTGGTGTCTTTTTATCAAATGGAAACAAGATGGTGTATCAGAGAACTATTAATTAAGGTAATTTATTAATTTTGAATGATTGATTGAGAAACTATTATTGTGGAAAAATTCTGAATTTCAACATAACCCATTCCCACACACTGTTCACAAATTAATTGTACACAGCAAAAACAAGCTCATTGACTTTCAGTTTTTGAGATTTAAATGCCAAATTTGTATCATTCTTTGATGAATAAACTATGTTTTGAAAGTTTACTTTTATGTTGATTTTTATCCTTTTAAATGGCTTATAAATAAAAAAAAATGGATGTTCAACTCCATCCAAAATGTTACATTATTTTAAACATATTGTCAAAGAAGGATTTTTTAGGCATTTTCAGTGATGTGCATGCTGGACAGAGAAGCGGTCAAAGTGCTGTGCTCATCCATTCTCACCAGAGAGCTTGCCAGAGATATGCTGGACAATCAAGGGGAGTCGGAAAGGCTGCTTCATTCTGCTAAAATGATGACTACAGTTCTCTCCATGGGAGACCCATTGCCATTGAGTCATTTTGGTTAGTCATTCTATTTCATAAAAATTAATCATTTTAAAAAGTTAATGAATACAGATGTATGATCTATTTTTCTCTTTGAATAATTACCACACTCATTTAAAATCATCTATATTGACTTACGTATGAACTCCAGTTTGGTCATTCCTCTGAATTAAAGTTTTAAATTTTAAATTGATATACCTGGGTATTTATTAATTTTTGGAAGCATTAAATCATTTTAAATTTAACAAAACACATGTTGAATCATTTGAATTTTTTTTTTTTTTACCCCTCAAGCTGTTTCCTGAAGGGGGTAGGCAGAGAGTACGGATTTCCATTCTTTCCTATCCGAACAAACCTCTTTCGCTTCTTCCAAACGCATAACATTCCGCATACATGCTCTCCTATTTCTTTTGCTCCTGACTTGGCCCTCCTCTAAGACTGAACCGATATGATCGCACCATGTCATTCAAGGTCGACCTCGTCTGCGTGCAACCATTCTTTCAGATTTATATATCCTTTTTGTCATTCTCTCCTCGTTCATTCTCTCTACATGCCCAAACCACCTTAATTTATTAACTTTCATTTTAGTCACTACGCTAATATCCACTCCACATTCCTTTCTATCTAATTCTAATATTCTCATTCCTCACCTTATCAATCAGTCTCTTCCCGCATATCCTACGGAATAAAATAACCTCATAATCATTAGGAGTGGTGAAACTTGAGTACCTTTCATAAATTTCGCCGAAATGCTATATTGAGTAGTCAATTAAAAAAATAGCCATATTCTCAAAATTATAGTGGCACCTAATCTAACAAAGGTAAACTGAGTAACTCGATACATTTTTTATGAAAAACGTGTTTACGTATCGAATGCGAGAATCGCTTTTGTTTCTTGAAATATCTTTGTGGTGGCGCTATGCACGTTTCGCATACAAAATGTATTGTATAATACTCACTTTACTTCCGTGATTACCTTCCGATAAAACTTAGAATAGGAGTACAGGTCTTTGGCAAAAGTTAGGACATTGTTCTAAAATATAACATTCTTAGAATCTAAGAGAAACAAACAAGGTCCCTCCCATTTCAAGAAGATTAAAATTCTTCGAACCTTCCTTCCTGACAAGGTACAGTTTTTTAAGAGATTCTCCAGTTTCCTTTGTTGACCAGCTATGACTAAGATTATATTTCTTTCATTTATTTTTCTTAATTAGAAAAAATATTGTATTATTTGCAGAGCAACTTGACATCGAATTTGTTTCATTTCTGTTGGAATTGATTGAGCTGCCACCAGCGTCAGATGTTCACGAGAGTATTCCGGATCAATTCCTTGCTTTGGTTTGTGCCCTCAACTTGCAGTTCAATGATCCTGACAATAACCTCATCCTAGATGCCTTGCAAATGAGGTCTCATTCGAAAACGTCCACTGAAAAGTTGTTACTTTTACTCAACAGAGAAGGTATATTCTTTTTATAATATTCCTGATATCTTGACTTTTCATAATCTGTAAGCAATAATGTCTAGAGCTCTTTTATTCTATTTTAGATGATCCTGTAAAAGTTCTTGACCACCATCCTCCAGCTCCTAATTCGGTGCTGAAGTTGACATTGGACGCTTTTAGTCGGCGATCCACTGCTCAACTCTTCTACACCAATGATACTAAAGTACTTCTAGACATAACTGTCAGACAGTTAGCTGATTTGTCTGCGGGAGATCAGGTATAGAATACTTACAGTAATGATACTATATGGAATACTATAATGAATAATACACTGCGTAATATGTACTATTTTGTTTACCTATCAAGCTGTATCTCATAAGAGAGAGAGAGAGAATTCACATTTCTCTTACAATCTCTTCTAATTTTTTACTTCTGATTTAGTCTTCCTTGATGGCGAATTTTATGTCTTCAATCCACATCATTCACAGTCGAACACGCCCTCTCTTATCTTTCCTTTCAGCCTTATATATTCTTTTTCTGATCCTATAAGCAGTATTTTATTCCCTATATTTTTATGACTGTTAGTGCCATTAGTTAATTACTAACCAGATGTCAAAGCAATGACTTACGATCAAGAGGCACTGGTTTCGATTCCCGGTTGGATCAAAATTTTTCTGTTTTTTTTTTATCTGAAATTCTACCTGATATTACAATTCCATCTAAGACTTGAAAATGTTTGTCAAGTATGGTAAATGTAACTTATTATAATTCAGGTGACTATGTTGTAAATATTACTAAGAATTGTTTTGAGTTGCCATAATTGAAATAGTACCTATATTAGTGCACATGCATAAATAATAATATAATATTTTTTTAATTTTATTACAGCGCCGCGCTTTGTATCTTCAACTGTGTCTAGGCATCTTACGTCACACAGATTACAATCACTGCCATAGACAAGCCGATTTACTCAGATGCTTCACAAGAATATTCTGTGAAGAGGGAGAAATAAGTAAGGAAGATCAAAATTTGGTACGGACAATCTCCAATGAGTTCCCACAATACTTCAAAGCATAAAATACCAAAGAGGTATTATGGAGATCCGCTCATGACATTCCTTTGAAAAAGGTAAATCGTACAGTTGAAGATAGACCGATTTTCTTAATCCAACCGCGTATGTCAATTCACGTTAACCCACTAAACCAGATGCCGTTTAGAGTATTGATCAGTAAACAACTTAGTATTAGTATGAAAAAAAATATCACAATTTTATTATATTGTAACACAGCAAGAATTCCATATTTTTTGATGACGCATTTTTATTTATTTGATATATTAACACACCCCAATATTATAGAAAAAATATTTATTTACACAGAAATCATTGTTACAACATGTTTTAAAGGTAGGGTGTTTTTAAACACATTCTCGCCCGCTGCACACATCTGTATATGGGGGACAAGAATAGGTTAAGTATTATAAATGATATATTTGTCAAATGTTACTTGTCATAGATAGTAATATAGTCATTGTTTTGATTGAGTGCTTACTGAGTTTCTAGATGCTAGTCAGTAGATTTACATGTTCTTTCTTTAATAAACAATCACACCTGCAGACTGGGGCCATATAACTAATTTATATTCAAATTAATGTGTTCTTTGGATGTCAGTTTTGATGTGTATGAAATTATAAAATATGTTGTTCAATGTTTTAGCCAATCAAGTATTCAATTGCTCATATTTTGATAAACTATATATTAATGGCGAACGTTGTTAACGTAAAGTGATCACACTAAGCCAGCCTTCGAAATAACATTGGAAGACGGTCGTAAGCCCGTAGTGGTTTGTTCCATTTAAAAATCGAACATTAGTAATGAATCGTTAGAGTCATTAGTTGATATTTTTTCTATATATTATGGACGGTTATTTGAGAGTAGATTGAAAAAACATGACGTTTACTATTTAAAAAAAATGGTTTAATATTCTGATGAAATAAAGCTTATAGCATCTTAGTGTTGAAAGAAACCATATTAGTAGTTGATAAAATTCTCGGAACAAATGTATGAAGATTTTGAATTAAAATATCGTTTATTTCACTTGCATGGTTTTAAAGAAGTTTTTTAATTCTAAATTATATTTACCTTATATAAATACATTTATTACTTAGGAATAATATTTACAATTATTTAAAAAAGGAACAAATTAAGTATTTCTGACCTAAAAAGAAGTATAAAATTCAACTATGGGAAACGATATTCATATCTTTTTAATTTTTTTTCTATTTATGTATAAATTATTATACAGCATTAATTTTTCTTATAAAATGTATCAAATGCATTATTTATAAATACTTATATTAATGGTAGCTGAACCTACATCGAATGTGAATGGTTTGAACTTAAAGTTTGTTGAGAGATTTTTTATGGTATATTTAGATGTTTATGATTAAAAATTAATATTATGCTTAAAAATTATTCATATTTGAATTTTCAAAAACTATGGTTGTTGATATTGTACTTGGCAAAAGCGTGTGTAGGTTTTTACACAATGTGAAATATTATACTTATCTAACTGTTAACAAGTTGAGTTTTTACACTACTGGAGATATACATATACCTATATTCTAACTGTTAACAAGTCAAATGTTTGTTTGAGTATGGTTGTCTATTATATTTGGCAAAAAGTGTGTATAAAGTTTTTACACAGTTAGAGATATACATATACCTAACTGTTAATGAGTCAAATGTGTCATGGAGTTAGAGTGTGGTAGTTTTTTATACTTGGCATAAAGTATGTGTAGCGTTTTACACGATCTGAGAAATATACCTAACTGTCAACAAAATGTTAGTTTGAGTTTGGTTATATTTTAAACTTGACGATAAGTTTGCATAAGTTTTTACACAATTGGTTTTCTAACAAGTCAAATGTGTGTTTGTTAGGTAAGCAATAGACGAAACAAGCAATTGTAGACTTGCAAACCATACTTTAAGTAAACTATTTTCAAAATTGTTATGTGAAAATCGAATTTCTCTGCGTTTAGATAATCTGTAAACCCCTCTTTCTAGAAAAATGGGTATATTATATTGTCATTTCATGTTTTCGAATTGCAAAAACAATCTGCTTTCCTGTAGATCGATATTATAAATCAAATATTTATCTATTGATGGTAGTTTTTTAATATACTTTAGACATTTCAACTGCAACTTTTAAAAATTATGAAAATTCAGAGTTTTATATGAAATTTATGCAATTCGCTTTTTTAAATTCAACTCAAGCTTTTGAAACAATATGTGAACCTGAACGTTTTAATTTTTTTTTACATAACAATAAGCAATCTTAAATATAAAATATATTCTTTAATAATAATTTTACATTACATTTTGGATTTAAACATGCGTACAAATTATTGTCTATTGAAATTTATATTAGATTAGAGATACGATATATTTGTTTTTCTAATAAGATAATATTATATCAGATATATGATTAAAATGCTATTCGATTTTGCCTAATTACTTATGAATAATTAAAATAGATTCCAAATTAATCACTGGTTAATTCTAATAAAAATTTATTGTCTGTTTTCCGAATAAAGAAATTCCCGTTCAATTATTACAGAGTTGTAGATTCTTAAAGTATAATAATATGATAAATATTTTTGAACTTTTGCAAACCTTTAAATGGGGCAATACTACCTTTTAAAAATATATGTGGAGAGAAGTAAAATAGAGCTCTCTCGCTGCCCGCTAGTGAAAATATATCCAGCCAATATTTTAGGATATTTCATCATATTCTGTTGAGAAGTCAGTTAGATTCTTCATGAAGGTGCCGAGCTATTAAAAAGTGGCCAATATTTATTTATTTTAATCATTGTCACATCAAATTCATACATATTATACAGTTCAAAACAATAATACACGTCAGATACAAATAAAAAAGAAAAAAAATTGCCGCCTCATTAGGTGTGAACCTGTGTTGAGGCTAGCATGCATATACGACTAGGCACATTAAGACACAACAAATCTTTGGAAAATAAAATTAAAGAACAAGATGATATTAACAATGATAATTAGGATATTAATGTAGATGTTAATTTAACCTCAGTTGTTTTTGACCAATGGATCCTTAAGTACAGAAAACAGTTTGTTCTTACATGAATTTCTCTTTGTTACTTTTTGAAAACACATGGAAGTTAATAAATTCCAAAATTAGGAAAATATTTATGATTGTCAAAAAATAAATCTTCTTTGATTGCATAAATGTGGGCGAAGACTCATCTAATACATTAATAGTCAAATGCATTATTTATATGAAAATTGTCCTTGTAATATTATGTCGCAATATTTTTAAGATGAAGCCAAAAATATTTTAAATCCTATAATAAATTAGGTATAAAACATGTAGTATTTAAATAAGAAGTAATGTGGCGTGAACTATATAAGTATTCTAAATCAATTTTAGAAAGATTTTAATGTTTCTAAGCCAGTCATTTCCTCATTAAATATGTCCTTATTATTTAAACTCTAATCCAGAATTTAGCTATACTCAACATTTTTTTTGCTTAAAAAATAACAAATAAAAGTCTTATTATTTCATAACCAAGAATTAATTTAAATCTAAAATTTTTAGAGACTAACCAAAAAATGCTGTTAATCCACAGGTTGTTTATAGCTGCTCTAATTTAATATTATGAATGCCATCGCTGTCCTTATGAATTTAAGAAAGATACTTTAGTTAAATCAGTCAAGCATTATTGGGTTAAATCTCAATTTTAAAAGGTTTTGGCATAAAGTAGTACTGTATCTATAACCAGCGCTCAATCAACCTATTTATACCCAATGCTCAATTTTGTAGTTTTCTTCTTCATCTTCATTTCGGGGGCTTAATCCCCTCCCCTCCTGGCTATAGCCTTGGTTGTAGCCCTGAAATCTTTCATCTCAACTTGTTTGTGCATTTTTGAAGTTTGTTATTATCGGTTGGGTAAAATAAATAGGTATTAATCTCACTTATGTACTTTTGCTGTTTTTTTTTTCACAAAACGTTACCACAAATTATAGATGCAAGTCATATGACATTTTTATTCTGTATTTTATTGTGTAATTTTATGAAATGACAACACTGGTTATCAACGTAGTCCAGTTAAGAATCTCATACATAGTTTTACTTTATATTGTAATGCACAAGTTGTGTAATTATTCACAAAATGATGTACCTTGAGGAAATAAATTACTATATTTTAACTTAAAAAACTTTTTTTTTAAACCTCTTTTCAGCGAACTATCAATTTCTCAGAACTTCTGTTATTAATTTTTTATTTTTCTAAGGCCCTTCACCCGAATTCTTTTTTTAAATTTTGGATTCTGTTATTAATGTGTTCCTCGAATCGGACGCAAAGTCCAAGGATGATTCTTTAGCCATAGGAAAACCAAAACAAGCATACATAGATGGATGGTATGAAGAAGAATTTCTGGGCAATGAGGGTGATTAACTTGAAGAGACGTGTAATGGATTAAGATGAATGGCAAAGAATTCTAAGGCCTCACTCCTCATTCACACCTTCCTCAAGTGCTAATTAAGGGGGGGGTTCTTGTGAAACGTTACTGTGTATTTCAGGGGCGGGAAGGAGGGTTCGAAATAATGTGTATCTAAGTGATTTTCCAGTAATTATTGTGATTTTTAGGTATAAATAATAGGGTTCCATAAAAATTCTTCAAAACTCAATTCTTCGAAAAATCTAATTCGGGGGAGCGGCTGAAAATCCCGTGCATTTATTTTTCTGATGAATTTGAAGAAAAACGGTTGCATTTTCAGAAATTTGGAAAATTGACGAAAATTAAAATCAAAATTTTCGTAAGTTTTTTGTACTAAAAAAATACACGTAATTTTCGGGGGGGGGGGGGGTATCCTGATATATCACCAGGGGGGAAGAGGGGTCTAAAAAGTTGCAAAAAAACATCACGTGATTAATGGACGCCCCCTAAATAGTAGAAAGCTTGCTAACGCTAACATAAAATAAAATAATATTTTTCGAAGAATTGTGATTAGAAGAATTGAGTTTTCGAAGAATTTACGTGTTACCAATAATAGTAACATGGGTGTTACGTAACGTTTAGGGAAATGGAAGGATGGGATCTAATAACATTATGGGGGGGGTCGATAATTTCAAAAAATTATGTTACGTAATACTTGAACGGCCCCTTAATTGAATTGTAAGGTGAGTAGTAAGTACCTACCTTAACACCAAGATGAATGAGACAGTCTCATAATGAGCTGTGTAACAGATGACCGCCATTTTTGATCCACAATAGCAAGTCAACGCAGTGAGAAATCGATCGAAAATTTAATTATGTTCTTTTTTTTTTTAATTTCTTTTTTTGTCAGAATTCAAATAAAATTAACAGCTTTGGTAATAAATAATTGATACACAAAATAGGAATAGAGTGTGGTAATTTTTATTAGGAAATAAATTTGTATAAGTAATTAATATAAGAAAATAAAAAATATTACATAGATATTTTGGTATTAAAATAAAGAAAAGTTATCTTCAGAGATAATATTCTAAGGCTAGTACAAGAGTGGTTCACTTGGAGACGTGACGACTAGACTATGAAATGCTTCCTCTTTGGTTCTGTTAATTGGAGTTAAAGAGTTTGGAGTTTTCTAAACAACCGAATGTAAATAGAAAAATACTTATAGAATAATTCTTAAACCTAGTGTAGAATTTGTTTTATGTTATAATATTAAGATTAATTTTAAACTGCTATTGCCTTATTCTCCAGTCATCATTTCCATGAATTCTGTAACAGAAACAAAATTAATTTTTAATCATTTACTGACAACTATTAGGAATGGATACCTCTACTAAAGTTGTTCAATTTTAAAATTGTTAACTCATAAAGAATTACAGACATAAGACCGCATTCAATGCTGTCTCAATTCAATGCCACTAGTCATTGGGACAATTATTATCCCTACTTCTACTTATTCCTTCGTTATAAGCTTGCATATCAATCTATAAAGGAGTACTTTTGTATCGAAATGTAGGTAGAGACATCTATTGTAAATTCTTAAAACTATTAAGAAACTAACTGCTTTATTTAAATACTACGATCAGTGGAAAAAATTAGAGATGAAACGGATATCCGGCGACTATCCGGTATCCGGCCTATCCGGCGGCATAAATGCAATCCGGCCGAATGCCGGATAACTAGCACCTATCCGGCCGGATAGTAAAAAACATAATAATGTTTGGATAACTAATTGACTTATTTAGTAATTGTCATATAAGAAATACACCTTGTAATCACAAAAAAAATTCTACAACTATTAGTAAACATACTGCAATAGGGGTAAATTATGAAGAATAAATACTTATTTCTTTATATAGAGGTATCAAGCGGGTTAACTCGTCTTCGTGAATAAGGAAAGTTTAATAAAACTAAGTTTCGTCATATATCATCCTGCTGGAAGATGCAGATAGATTCCGCGATTTTTGGAACAATACGTTCCAGCAACGGAGTCAGTCCAATTGGTATATGTGCCGCCTACGTAAGCGTAATTCATGCGTTGTACCCACGGTAATTCACGCACTGCCCAGGCTCTACTGAAGACTTCTTTAGCATTCTGCGAATTTTATAAATTTTGAAGAAAAAAAAACTGATATTTTAAGGGGAGCGCAGTTCTTCCTCACATCAGGGTCCCGAAGACGAGGAAGACCCTCTCATACTTTGTTCCGATCCTTCGAAGCAGAGCTGAGGGATCTAGACATGGTATGTGAGGAGGTCATAAACATTGCGTAAGATCGAGCGCAATGGAGAGGTCTTGTTGCCTGCTATGCCCCTAAGCGGAGCGTAAAGGGAGTTTGGACTGGAATGGATATTAAGGGAGCCGTAAACCTAAAACGATTGGGAACCTCTGCACTAATGCTCTCCTGGCTACGACCATAGTTCCGAGTGTAAAAGTTAAAAATCTAAACGCTCTAATCATAGGAAAAAAACATGATCACACCGCACTAATCCAGACTAACTAATGTGGTTGATGGTTTTTTCGACAATGTTCCCAATGATCCCATATAGATGCACCAACCAACCAGAAACATACGCCGGATATCCGGTGGCCGGTTATCCGGTATTCGGCTGCTTAGTTAGCCGAATATCCGGCATCCGGCTAAAATGCTATCCGTTTCATCTCTAGAAAAAATACCTCAGCGAACTGCTCAGCGATAGAAATTAATATTACGATCAAGCTGTCATTGAGATAGTTTAACGCTTATCACTAAACTTGATTGTGAGCTGATCTCTGTAGATTTTGACCCGCCATATTGATGGATTTAACGTCAACTGACAGTTGCTTCGAGTATACAATAACGCTTTTTGTAATAAATACACTGTATTTAAGTTTTTTCCCCGTCCAAGTGCTCTCTTCATATTTCGGTTCATTGTATTTTGGTTTATCATTTTTATAATACAAAATTTAAACAAATTAAGCAAATATGCATTCACGTATTCATTCGAGGGCTTACAACCATGATGCACCAACTGAATTTATAAGAAATATAATGACGTTTTGAAGAAAATATTCAAAGAATACTTTTGAAGCAGGTAAAAATATTAAAATTCAAGTGATCAAACATAAATTAGTTCATTTTGGCTGAAACATAAAGGTTTTGTATGATTTAATAAGGATTTAACAAGATTAAAAAAAATAATAATTAAAAAATAAGGTACCTCTTCTTCATCAATAACTCGAAATCATTCAAATCTGACATAGCGCATCTTGGTTGTAAACACTCGCGTTGCCCGGCTACTATTTTGTTTGTTTACAAAATTTTGTATGAAACGTCATCTTCAATCTTCATACATAACAAACGCGGATTAAATATATTTTTATAAATGAAGTAAACACTGATCGTTAAATTATACGTAATCTTAGGATTAACGAATTTTTTTTATAAGTAGGACGGTATTTTTACAAAGATGGCGATAGGATATCATACTATAATTGTATATCCTTTTTATTGTCTCTATGAGTATTAATTGCTCATTGGCTTAGCTTTACTGGTATTGTTGGTAGTATTTGAATATTCATGGTTTTTTATACTCACCATCAAAGTCAACAGTGCCTGAGCCATCGGAATCAATTTCTTCAATCATCATGTCCAATTCATGTTCTGTCAGCTGATCATCTAATTCTCTGAGGATTTCTTTTAAGCAGGTGGTGGGGATGTAGCCGTTGCCTGCAAATAAATAAATAAAAAAAAAACAATATTATTTAAATTGAACAAAATATTTAAAAGCAAATGCAATACTACTCTATAATGCAGTAATGTCTTTGTACCTTCTTTGTCATAGAGCCTGAATGCTTCTCTTAACTCTTTCTGCATAGCCTCAGCATCTTCCTCAACGATGAATTTAGCTGCCAATGTGACGAATTCCTCAAATTCAAGTCGTCCAGATTCTGGAATAATAGTTTGAGATTACTTCCAAATAAAACATACCAATAATAGTTGGAGATTACTTCCAAATAAAACATAAAGAGACCCCCAGGGGCGTAGTGTGTACGGATCGAACAACCAGGAGACTGATAGTGATATGGGACATATTATGATCTAACGGCTTATGGGAGCATATTAAAAAATATTGAATTTTGCTGGTTCCTATGGTTCCTATTTTTATTAAATTTATTTTCACATTGAACAGAGCCGTAGAGAAGCTAGTGTGCGCCCAATTCAAATTGTGACTACCTACATATAGGTACATATTATGTGCACATCGAAAAAGTTCTACTAAGCAAAGCACACAGTATCAAATCTTGGGTTACATGAAAATGGTTCGAAAGCACAAGTATTCGAAAAACAGTTGAACGAAGACACAATTATCAGAAATTACAATTGTTCGAATTTTTACAAGCTCATGTTCCTCCGTCGTTTCCACGCCATATATTTGTTAAATACATAATAATATTCAAGAATAATACATAATATACAGGGTGACTGGTAATTCAATACATTCCTTGTACTAGAAAAAAATTGCAACAATTTTGTTCCCAATAACCAGGGGTAAAATACCAGTGGTTTTCGAGTTATTTAACTTTTTAGAGTTTTTTTTCAATTTTCACCTTTTGACATGAAAATCAAAATTGTGTACAAAGTACTTCATTTAGGAAAGTAAAAATAAATTTTTCTAATAGTTAAAGTATAAAAGAATGGTCGAAGTAAAAAATCAATAAGAATATACCAATTTACTACAGTTTTGGAAAATAATCAATATTATACGATCAGATGGTGCTGTAAAGCCGTAGGCGTTTTCATACAAACGACTTTACTTCAACATGAATAAAATTAAAAGCTGCGCTTAGTCCAGCATTAGTATGGCGAAGTTGAACTGAATCCGCGCCTTCTAATCGTTTAATAAGATTTATTTTCCGAAACTGTGGTAAAATAGAATACATTCATACGCTTTCTGAAAGCTTATTAATTGAGGAAGTTTTTCTTGTGTTTTGTACATCAAGTGTATTATACTTTTTTGGAGTAAGTCCGTTAGACAAATCGAAATAAAAAATAAAAAACTACGGATTGCGATTTTAAAACGTTGTATTTCCGAGGTTTTTAAGATTTTCTTCTTGATTTTTTACATCAGCTTTTCCTTTATTCTTCAGCTATTGGAAAAGCATATTTTTACTTTCCTAAATGGAGTATTTTGTTCACAATTTTAAATTTTAGGTCAAAAGGTGGAAAATTGAAAAAAAAACTCTAAAAAGTTAAATAACTCGAAAACCACTGGTATTTTACCCCTGTTTAATGGGAACAAAATTGTTGCAAATTTTCTCTAGTATTAACCCCTTACAAGGAATGTATTGAATTACCAGTCACCCTGTATATATTTTTATTAATTTAAAAAAAACGTTAAAAAATCTCAAAGTTAGGCTTAAGTGAAAATTTAATTCAAAATTGGAAATATTTGGAAGTTGCCCTACATAATAATATAGAAATTTACAATGCTCAGATACTCACTGTCGGCGTCAACTTCTTCAATAAGTTCTTCAAGGATTTTCTTGTTGAAGGGCTGACCCATCATGCGGAGGATGTCCGCAACCATGTCACATGGGATGCTGCCACTTCTTTCACGGTCAAAGCCATTGAAAGCCTTTTGGAGGACTGAAAGACAAGAATAAAAAGTACGTCAGTATTCATTATTGTGGAAAATCTTTTGAACGGTACTTATTTAGAACAATGACTATTATATTTTGATATAAATTAATTTCAGTTGGGAAAGAAAAAACATGATTGCCAAAAATGATAGACATAAAAATACAAAATAATTAGGAACAAATAAAAACACATGTTAACAGTTAATTATATATGTGGCTGACAAATATGGCCAGGTGCCAGGTGCTTACTTTATAATCGATACGAGCCATATTGCCGCCCAGTCGTCTGATGGGAAAACTCTTGTATTTTCAGACGTTTTATCGATTCTCGGAATCCCCGCTGGCTTCAATAAAATCTGTTTAATCATTACACGGGACTCTCGCGAATGTCTTTCAATTATCTTTATTATAATAATTGAGATAGAAAGCGCCAGTGTACGTGAAATAACATCACGTACACCTAAATAATTGGTACCTACATGCTTTAAAATAATGCGTTATCTGTTCTAATAAACAATATGTTGAATACAAAAATATTGTTTAATTTTTCTTGAAAATCAAAGTATTGTATTTACATACACAAACAAGAACTTTATTAGTCACTAAGTGCGAACTGTGTCGGTTTTACTTTGGATAAAATATGATCGACTATCATGGATAGTGAAATTCGTTCGACTATCGAGTCGATGGGTTACTTTGGGTACCAATTTGACATCTCCAATAGGGTTAAACTTAATTCGAGAATAAGTATTTTTTTATATATGTACAATGTACATAGGTACTCAAATTCCTATCTAGTACAAAAAAAATGTAAAAAGCAAGAATGCGGTTCATTTAAATTTTCAATAATGTCATTTCTCTTGAGGAAACTGTTTGCTTCATTTTTTCAGTTCCCTTTTTTTATTTTCTGATCCCCTCAGAGGGTTCGGACCCTCCCCCCCCTCTCTTTATCATCCGACATACCTAATTAAAAATCGCAGATAATTTTTCAAGCGAATATGGAATATGTTAGAAGCATTGTGAACATATTATGACAAAAAAAAAACACCCACCGCAGTAGAAAGTGTAGATCAGCGCGAGATCAATTATTTTTCCATGCTTTGAGCGTTTTAGTTAAAAGCTAAAATAGGGGGGAGGGGTAGCGTGTTAGGACCCCCGCCCCCCCATGTGAAAGTTATATTACTACGGTCGTGTTGTCTCCTCAGGCCAATTTCGATAAAGTTAGCTAGGTATTGAAATTTGCGTAACTAATATGTGATGTGAAAATGGAGATTTTTTTTGGTTTGTGCAAATAACTCATTTTAAGAGTTGCTTGTTAATTAATGCGTTGTGTTATTCAAAATAACCTTCGTTACAATTTTTTTTTTATAATACTAATACGTAATAATTTCTGCTGCTACGGTGAGTACATAGATTAGAATCTCCAGCCACATATTTTAACATTTAAATGAAATAATTCATATGAATCGCACTGCACGTGTGCGTACTGGTGGCGAGCACACGGGATTCTATTTCAGGAGCAGCCCTGCCTACGTATATTATGATTGCTTGATTTTTTTTTTTCATTTTTTATGGAGCGTCCGACCTTAATATAACTTTTTAGAGGATTTTATACACATATATTAATAATAAAACTAGTCAAAATGTGATGTAGAATGATTTATAGCTGCAATAATAATAATCACGAAATTACAATCTTTTTTAATAGGTCGCTCCTGTGGAAAAGCTGTTAGTTCGTTTGAAATATGTCTGATTGTATGGGGTATTTTATAACAACATATTACTTTCATTGAATCAATATCTATAAAAGACAACAAAAAAATCTATGTTGGTTATAGATTGCGTAACAATCAAAACGGTTTCAATAAGGTGCATTTATACAAAACGAACATAACTATAGCCAGTGCTGGAAAATAGAGTATATTTTCTTGATCGTTGATATGGTCATCAAGGAAATAACAACGAGAAAGCATTGTCATCGTCATTGCATTGTCGCTGATAGTAAAGTTATTTGCAGATTTTTCTTCTTATTTTTATAAATTCTGCGGTTTGACAGGCAATGCTGCTAGTACAAAGCATCTAATAATGTTATAAATGTGTGAAGACAGGCAATGCTGCTAGTACAATGCATCTAATAATGTTATAAATGTGTGAAGACATCAGGCAATGCTGCTAGTAAAATGCATCTAATAATGTTATAAATGTGTTAAGACAGGATTCTAAATGGGACAGGCGTTGCTTTTAGAACTAGTATGTAGAGGCTGCCGGCGAAGAATATCACCTCTGCTCTTTTTGCTGATTTTTCGAGCATCCTGTAAGAGGCAGGAAATCGAAAAATCAGATTGGGACCGTGAGGTTGACCACTTCACGTCCTTAAATCTCAACTGGTCAGAAAAGGCACAATGAGCCTTGGACGCCTTCAAGCGCAATGGAGAGCTCTTGATGCCTCCCTATGCTCCCGAGTGGGGCTTAGGCCCCCGCATTGCTGGTTGGTTTGGGGGTAGTTCGCGGCGGGCTTGATTTGTCCGGGGCCGGCTTTTTGGTTTGATTGCTTCGATCGAGCTAGGAGGTCGGGTTTGCTGCGGATTGGTCTCCGCCGGGCTGGCTTGCGGGGTGCCTTAAAGGGAGAATGTATGTGTATGTATGTAGTAATAGTACCTACCTACACTAATAGTAGAAAAGTATGAAGGCAGGATTCTAAAAGGAATACTAGCAAATGGTAGCATGGCTACATAAAAACGTGTAAAGTAGTAAAGTATTCTATTTACTATATATGATATCTAGTTAGGAGTAGAACTAGGACTGAAGGTCCGCACCTTGCGTTGGCTATAGACGTCACCCACAGATCAGCATGTTTGTTTGTTTATAAATAAAACTAAATATTTACCACAAGACGTCTAGTTTATTTCCCGGGGCTGAATGAATGGCCCCGTTTGTTCGTGGAGATGTCTAAGATCATTCCTGGAAGCTAATGACAGTTTTATGCCAAATTTTACGCCATTTCGTTTACTTTTTATAATATTCGCGTTTTACACACCTGACCGTACCTACACTAGGCGCCAACACCAGATGTTTTCTTCACCCAGATCTCGTAACAGTCATTTTTATTGCGATGCGTAACTACTGAACCACCTGACTGAATAAGCATTACTTACTTATATGTATACTAGCTTATACCCGTCTTGCTTTACGTTTTTGATTCCGATTGTCAGGCTTGATCGGTAGGTTCTAGTCTAGCATCCCATTGCTTAACATACCACTTTAACTGACACAGAAAAAGAAGAATGACACTTTTACAATTTTTGTTTTACCGGCCTCATAATATTATACGAACCTATTCAAACCACAGAGCTCTCTCTATGAAAACTTGCAAATTATGTCCACAGATAATATAAATATACTGATTATGTCGGTAGGTTCGTATAATAATTTTTTTTTTTGGAGGTCTATAATAATAAAAAAAATATTATACGAACCTACCGACATAATTTGCAAGTTTTTTGCAAGTTTTCATAGAGAGAGCTCTGTGGTTTGAATCTTAGCTACATACATTGCCTGCTTTGATATTAATTGGCCAACCCACCCATAGAGGGTGATTTGTATCTGTCAAATTTCAATTATTCAAACTGCAAATTTTTCATTAAATCTTTATTTATTGAGAATAATAAGCTTTTAATAACATTTATATGTATAACAAATCAATCTACAATTATTTTATTACATTTTCATACCGTAATACCAAGATCCCATTCAACATTTACATGAGTAATTTTGTTTCCAAAAGTCTTTTTGAGAAATTTGTATGAAGATCCTAAAAAATACAGTTTTTTTAAATAGCTCTAAATATATTAAAGTTAATGCAGCAAATTGTATTTAAGAACCTTCTCCAGCATTTTATACTGCTCTGGGCATATTAATATCTATCTTAGCATTTGTATTTTGAGCGTGATGTTCACATATACGGTTAAAGTATTGTCAAAGGCAAATAAAAAAACATTTCTAAATTATTATAATAGATATATGGATATCCAAGGGATAAAACTTTTATTGACAAACTACTAAAAAACCTATAAAGATATCAAGCAAGTACGTAAAACCCTGTCACTTTTTTTTGGTCCGAAAATGAGGGAACCGCATTTCATTTAAACGTCTCATTTTGCCCTTTTAACTGTGAGGAGGGTTTCCTTGCAAGGTCAGCTCTCTGCATGTTGTAAAACTGATACTGCTCACGGAAAAGAGACGGAGAAAATTGCGGACGCAGGATTGAATAATGTGCGAGGTCAAAGACATAGTGAGATGGGAAAGGCAACGAAAAAGGTTCTGGTATGCACGTGTCAGGTGAACCGACTCATTCACATGTCAGTGCAAGGCCAATCCATGGCAGACAACCAAATAGATGAAAGGACAGCTGGGAGTGGACCGTGGACCTCGCAGGAGGCTAACCGCCCGTCTTGAATGCCCAGATTATACTTAAAACAATATGTATACAGTTGAAATTAGCAGCAAAGGAGATCTTTACAACGAAACCCTCAAACAGATCAATAAGGCTGCAGCTATATCCGGATGCCTTAGGAATCCACTGTGGAGGAACAAACACATGAGGATTGAAAGCAAGATGAAAATATATAAAACATGTGTTCGACCAATAGCCACTTATGGAATTGAGGCAAGGGCTGATACTTCCAGAACAAAATCTCGGCTGCGAACTTCGGAGATGAAAACCCTCCGATCTATAACTGGAAACACGCTGCGTGACCGTGTTAGAAATGTTGATATCCGGAGCACGTGTAAGACGGAAGACATAGTGAGGTGGGGACGACAACGAAGGCGATACTGGAATGAACATGTAAACAGAATGTCAGAAGACAGACTTCCACGTATCGCCCTCCAAGGAAACCCCGAAGGACGCAGACTCCCAGGCAGACCCCCAAAGAGATGGAGAGACAGCTGGCAGTCGACATCACAGGAGGAACAGGCGGCGGCACAAACAGATCCCCAGGATCTATAGAAAGAAGAAGAAGAAGAAGAATATGTATACAAATTTCAATAAACACTTTCAATCTCAATTGAACAAACGTCGCCAATCAGAGTGTTGTCAAGATCAAAGAACTGAAGCCAAAATTAAGAGAAAATTAATCGTTTGATTTACGAAGATGGGTATACCCCAATGGGTGGATATTACATAGGTACGTATGCACTGTATAATAATATACCGTCAGCATACAACATATCAAAGAGGTTGGTTATAGAAATAGAGTTTAAGTGCTTTTTTCTGACGCAGAGCGTATCTGTGCAATTATTTGGAGGGCTGTAGACAAAATATTAGACTCTGCCACCTGCATAGTGAAATATATCAATGCAATGGCAAATCGTTCAAATAAAATATATAGGCATCGCCTTTTACGAGGATTATATTCGCGACTGGACACGGAAAGGAAGTATAGTTCTCGCGTTGGAAGGGTACTTGCCTGGCATCATTACTAATAATTCATGATTTTTTGACGAAGTCACAACTTACAAACATAACAGCATTGATATTTTTGTAGAGCTTACTTACTTTTACAGTATCAAGATTTCAAAAAGTCACAGAAATCTGCAAATTGTTGGGGATATCTAACATTTTAGTTTCAATTAACAGAAATAATTAACAAATGGTCTCATCTCTTGGCTGTTATTATGATGGAAGTGTGAAAGCAGATAATAGTGAAGTGTGTGTTGACGGCAGAATGGTCCCGGACCAGACCGGAGCTACGCCTCTTGCATCTAACTAGAAGTGCAACGAGTTCGTCTATTTTTACAACAAAATGTTGATACTAAATTGATCCGCTGTAGAAGTGAACTGTAATGTAGCGGGTTGATAGGAGCTTTTATAGTTGGGCCAGCGGGAGATTAGGTTCAACATCCTGCACTATTTTAGTCTCTGTTCAGAGCGACCCGAGCTGATTGCTACATCGCTGCAATCCGATGCATTATCACTTAAGCATGCAATGATTTATGTAACGCGTAGGGCTACAGGTATTTTGATAACACGATTTGTTAGAGTTGCTATCATTTATTCACACCTTCTTCTGAAAAAGTTATCATTTATAGTAAGACATGTGTGTAATAAGATTTCAACTAGAAAAGAGACAAAATTATCATAATAAGTCATATTTTATAGTATTGATTAATTGGAAACATTACTTGTATGTATACATGTATGTATGTATGTATACATACATTCTCCCTTTAAGGCCCCCCGCACACCGCAAGCCAGTCCGGAGGAGAACAATCCACAGCAAACCCAACCCGCACGAAACCGACCCCCTAGCTCGATCGAAGCAATCAAACCCAGTGGCGTACCGAGGGGGGGGGGCGGAGGGGCGGACCGCCCCGGGCGCCTCTATTGAGAGGGCGGCAAAATCTGCTTGTGCTATACTATTCACGACCAGATTGATAAAATCAGATTTTTTTATTAGGTACATTAATAATTACTTTCGGGTTAAGGTATTAAAAAAAACATTTGCGGTAAATCCGCAGGTAGAAAAATCTGTCGGAAGTTAGCTCTAAAATTGAATTTTTTGTACTATATTGTTGTGCTGTAAGTACCTATGTTAATTAAAATAACTATGTTTAGGTAGGTACCTACTTTAATTATTTAGAAATATTTTTTTTTCATTTTCGTGTTATTTTTTCAATTTATATAAGTAAAGAGGGGGGGGGAGGGTGCCAAATTTTCGTGGTTTTTTAAATTTATATAGGGGGGAGGGGGTGCCAAATTTATAGGAGGGGGGCGCCAAATTTTATGGGAGGGGGCGCCAAATTTTAATCCCGCCCCGGGCGGCGAAAACCCACGTTACGCCACTGATCAAACCAAAAGGCCGGCCCCGGACAAATCAAGCACGCCGCGAATCACCCCCCAAACCAACCAGCAATGCGGGGGGCCTAAGCCCCACTCGGGAGCATAGGGAGGCATCAAGAGCTCTCCATTGCGCTCGAAGGCGTCCGAGGCTCATTGTGCTTTTTCTGACCAGTTGAGATGTAAGGACGTGAGGTGGTCAACCTCACGGTCCCGATCTGATTTTTCGATTTCCTGCCTCTTACAGGATACTCGAAAAACCAGCAAAAAGAGCAAAGGTGCTATTCTTAGCCAGCAACCCCACGGCTTTGTTATATTACCCAGCAATATTTTATTAACTTTAAGGCGGGAAGAAGTTCGATTGGTTAAGTTAGTTTAACATAAAGCAAAGCTTCTAAGTAATAATTAATGGGCGATGACAGTTTTTGATTTTTTCTCGCTGCTATTTCCTTGGTGACCATATCAAGGATCAAAAAATATATGTACTCTATTTCAACTATTTCCCAGCTTTGGCTTTATGTACGTTTGGTATAAACGCACCCTTACATGTGAACCAAGAACATTGTTGAAGGTGTGCTAAAACTATTTTGTTTGATAGTAAATAGCGACAAGTCAACAAGTGTAGGTTAGTAGGTAGGTGCCAACAATAATGTAATCGATTGAATCCGTATAGTTTGAAGATCGACAACAATACGGTATCGTTAAAGTTGCCGGCCACACACACTCACTCACGTACTACAGGAAGCTATAAATAGGTGAATCGAAATCAACTACAAATTTGAAGAGAACCCACTGTAAGAATGGACCGGCAGCGTGTCGGTCGGACGAGGAATACAATGTTTTGAAATTCTGGTTTCGTGATAATAAAACAATCAATAAAAATAACATTAAACATTCTGTCAATCCTTTGTGCTCCGTGCTCTATGGTCTATTTATAATGTGACGACCGATACTCTAAATAATAGCTAGAAAGAAATATAAAAACAGCGACGAAAAGACACCCAATGTAAATTGAATCGCAAAAAGATCCTTACATCAAATATATTATTTACATATAAAATTTTCGTGTCACCGGTACTTCTCCCAAAAGAATTGGTGGTAAAGTAGTGGTTTCATACCGCTAGGTTAGGCTAGGCACCAAATAATTTGACATAAAAAAAATCAAATTATCCCACCCTCTCATTTTACTTATATGAATAAGGAGGTGTATGCTGTTTCATATAATCCCCAAATAGCGATAGGTACCTATATCGATCTACGTTGTTAAATTAATAAAAAATGGAATTTAATTTAAAGCTGATAAGTTCACACAACGATTTGAGGTGGGACTAAGTTCGACGGTTAAGCTAGTTCAATTTTTAAAATTAAGATACTTCCTCATTCTTCCTCACTTCTTTCCTGAAGTAGCTGGAAATATTGAAATTATATCAACGAATGTCCTTCCTTAAATAGGTATCACTATAGCCGGCGGAACTTAATGCTTGAGGCATTCTCTACCAGTCAACCGGTCCCATTCCATCTGAGACTGGATTCCAACTCTGAGTAGAAATTTCAAGTGAAAAAAACACGTACAAAATATTTGAACCGACTGAGAATCGAACCCGGGACCTCTCAATCTGAAGTCGGTGCCTATGCCACGAGGCTACCGAGGTCAGAGAAATTTTCTCTGACCTCGGTAGCCTCTAATTCTCTTAATTTTAGCAGCAAGCAAGAAGGATGAAAAATTACTTTAAAAATAATCAGCACAGTCATAGCAGGCACCTACCTACCGAATACTTGAAACAGCATGGGATATTCTAAATCCGAATGTGAGGTGAGGGTATACCAGACAAATTATTGGACGCAACAAACAAATATAAAAAAATATAAAGAATGAAAAAATAAATAAAATTAAAAAAAAAAACATTATTTCATTAAATAACAATCCTTTGTTTATAGTTTGAACTTCGTTATTGGCAGTTATTAATATCGAAGCAGAGAAATGTATTTTTGCACGAAGCGCTCAATTAAACACTAAAGATCTCATTATTATTATATTGTTTGATATAAAGAGACAGGCATAGTATACCTAAGTACTCATTACGAAAATTTATACATTTTATACAAAACAAAGGATTTGTGCCAAGACAATATTATTCTTTTCGGAACAATAAAACAATTCATAAACTCTTAACTTGTGACAGAGACATTAATGCACATTAGTCCGCTTTCGCAACATCGTTCAACATGTTTTAATAAGCAAGCATTTTATTCAAATTAATATAATTAGTTAATTCTACTGGTATACAATGTCTCATGTAGGGATGTTATGTATATGAAATTTCAGATCTAGATATGGGTATACTGATATATGAATAACTTTCGTTTACGGATATTAAATTTTTAAGAAGTTTCTCGTATTTTTTTTATTTGAAAATATACAAATGTTGAGAACTTCCGAAATAAAGAGATAAGAACGATTGAGGGAAGGGAAGTGAATTTTCAATGCATGAATACAGAAACCCTACAATAAAGTACACGTTAGTGTTTATGGCAGGTGATGGTAAAGCGATATGTGGCAAGATGAATAAATTTAGCACAGTGGGTATCCTGTGGTGCGGACGATTCCATTATGAAGAATTGCCCAGTATTTTGTAAGACAGATTGAAATCATAATAAACAATTCGATGTGTTTATTTTCCCAGCGTATATTCAAAAATCATTATGAATCGCGTAAACAGAGCTGGAGTTGGGCACCGTACTAGCAGAAGAGACGGGGTATTGCATCATTCAGCTAACAGAGTGCGGTGGGGCAAGGGGCTTCTGTATCTCGACCATAATTCAGCTAAAGCAAACAAACACAGCGTCCAAACATTAGGAATATGTTTCATACGATGAACGATCTACTACTATTATAGCATTAAGAATCTAAAGAATTAATGGTTGCTAGAATATGAAATGTTTAGCCCCTGAAATCTGGATGTATAAGATTTAACACCAGTTGGAAATTTGCAAAGTATGACATTAAAAAGGAAATTTAAAAGACGTCAGTGATAAAAGTCGTTGATTTTGCAATGATGATGGAGGTAACTTTTAAAACCCTAAAACTCGATTTAAGTACTAACATAAAAATCATCAGGTATGAGTAATAAACGTCAGAAATAATTGTGCCACAGACAGTTTTTGTTTTGTTTGGGATAATATTAGATATATTTTTGATGTTGTAAGCTCTGTTACATCGATGAAAATTGCAAAAACTGCAGCTTGTCGAGCTTGTATCAAGTCATGTTTTTTCGTCTTAGACTAAGGATTTCGGAAATTAAATCTATAACTAAATCGCATGATTTCTGTTTTGATAAAATGTCTCAATCGGACGAAGAAGAGTATGTAATTCATTAGGTATGTCCCACAGAACAGTTCGGGGAAACCTTTGAAAACAATTAAGTAAAGAAAACGTTGATTATGATCGGTAACATTTTGTAGCGCTCAGGCGTATATTTGCAGCACCATTTCTAGTATGTATAAAGAAATAGAGCCCATCTCCATACGATCGAACATTTTCTGATCTGCTGTTTTTAATGAGCCAATAATGAAACATAAATATTCCGATATGGTTTTTATATTTATTTTATTACTTCGCGTGTTTTACGACCGCGCATGATCTACTGCGCACGCCTTGATTGATGTAGTTTCAGACTCTTTTAGATTTATTCTCAAAATATTGTGAGTGGTCTTTGGAAGTAGGTACTTGAAAATAAAATTGATCTTTTATGATTGATTTGTTGGATTTATAATTTCTAATTGATGCTTATATTTTCATTTTTGGATAGATCTTGACATTACAATAAACTGTTTTCTCTCCGATTTCTCTAACCTAAATTTTTTTACTTGCCTATTAAAACTGTATGAAGAATTTGGACTATAGGTAATATGAAAATAAACCTTATTTATTGAGGGAGTATAAGGGAGGGATAAGACAAGTAGGTAGTTAAGTCTCCTATGATGGTTTACTTTCAAACTCTTTAATTATTAATATCCTTTGGTTTTTAACAATTAAGCATTTTAGATTTCAAACTTCAAAATATTAAAGTTCGATGTACGTCTACGAAACTAGTCGGAAAAAGAAAAATACGGGACTTCCATTCACGCGTGATGCAGTGACCAAGGTAAATATAGGGATTCATTTTTTATATATAAAGACAGGTAGCATCTTTTGTAAAGTGCTAATAATTTTAAAGTGAATTTCATTGCAACGGGTAAAGATCTTGTAAATTTTAAAAGTATAATGATAAAAGGTATATTGACGAATTTAAGTCCAAATGAATTGATTGTAAATATTTATTCTCGCGTGAAACATAAAGAAATCTAAAATACACGGAATGATACATCATTAAAACGATTTTAAGAAGAATTTTGATAGTAATATTTCTTTGCGAGCGCTCCCAGGGCAGTTATCGTTGTGTTTATGGCTCCATATCTTAATGTCGGCCACAACTCTCTCAAACCATCTTCTTCAACAAAAAACTAATAATTAATTAATCATAATGGCTGACTAAGTTGGCGAGCTGCCCGCGAGTTTAAATACCTACATTATATTATTTTTAATCTTAAAATGGGTTTCCCAAAGAGAATTCCCTTTAACAGGTCAATGAATTTGGCTGCGTCGTATTATGTGGTAGTTCCTGATGGGTGTCAACTGCTTGGATGAATCCATCGGCTATGATGATGAATATTGAGTATCAGGGGCTGTCAGGAAGTGAGATCTGAGCACAAGTGTTCCGGGAATAATATGACGACTCGCGTCCAGACACGGTTTGTCAATAAAACCAAAATAAACTTGTATTTTTAATTAATAGAACTAAGATGTATCCATTCATTTCAAAACACAAACATAACACCGTGTCTTATGGAAAAGTTAGCGTTTTTGTCTAATAGTAGTGACAAACTTGGGATCTCTTCAAGACCTCCCAGGCTCCCATAAATATACTACCTGGCGCTTACGACGCCGACTTTCGTACTGGAGGCCGTGGCTTCGATCCCAGGGGCCGAGCATCTTCCTCTTTCACGACACAAGCTATAAGTAGCTTACTGTGAAAGAGTCAAAAAGTGATTTTGTGTTGACTTTGAAAAAAAACGAGTGACAAATCTAATCCCACCGGAATTTGAACCCAGGATCTCTTAATCAGAAGTCAGTGCCTAAACAATTAGGTTATAAATAAAATTCATTCCATAAAACTCATTTTTATATTCCTATATACTAATCTCTAATATAAATAAAAGTCGGGTTAGTCGGGTTACACTTATAACTCGAGATCGACTGAACAGATTCTTTCAATGTTTGATTTATTGGATTCTTCTCCGCTCCGGATACCAGAATAACTGATAAAAAGTTGAAAAATGGGTAAGAAATGATATAAAATACAATATTTAAATTTATTGAAGGATCACCTGCGACACGCCAACGCCATCGCGTGTAGTTCCCTCTCATTCTCGCATACGTGATTGCCGCTCTTACAGTAGCCCATCCCACTTACTCCACCGCAAAGTCAACAAAATTACCGGGCACATTCGTTTCGGTACCTATTTCATAGGTGAGGTAGAATGTGTGCGCGCGTATATTATATGAAATATGAATATGGATGTTTTAGAAATAATTTAACATTATTATTTTATTAGTAACTTAATCGGATTAATTATGTATTTTTGTTTCTGGGGGCGCAGTGCACATATGAACGCCTAGGACTACAGAACAACGTCTGTCGGGAAAGCTAGTTACTAATAGATCTATTAAGCAACATCGTTGTAAGAATGTTTAATACTTTGACTCGCGCTGTTACATAAATGTATAACCTCCCCAACCCTCTAAGACACAAGTGGGGTGTTGTCCACTCTTTACCATTCACATATTTTTTTTTACAGAAATGAGTTGCGAAGGAAAATGAGGCTATGCTATACCTAATAAGAAAAAGTTCAACACAAAAATCATTTGCTTAGTTAAATGGCTATTTGACGAGTACACGATTTGCGAGTAGCAAAGCTATCATATATTTATAACGATGTGATGTTTAATTTAAAGTCCTGCCGACGCACATAAACATAAAAATAAACGTTTAATATAAAAAACGTGGAATTAATGCGACATAATTTGAAATAATACTGGCAGGATGTCAACGTGAAACATTAAAAGTTTGATCTTTAGATGTGATTACCATCTGACACAACTACTGCTCCTCAAACTGACGTTGATGAACAAATAAATTAAAGCTCTAGTAGTTTTATACAATACTAGATAACTTGTAAAAGTCATACCCTATCATCTTTATCCTAATCCTTCAGTTCCAGTTACGTACTCACAACAACCAACGTCAGAAAATAATTAGTAAGGAGGATTAGAATATTCGCGTAAGCAGTAGAAAACATAAACGGGTGGACTGTATGTATGTATGTTAACTGCAGTCTCATTGGTATGAACCGTAATATAACAAACGCAGTAGGTAATTGAGACTAGAGTAAAGCATTATTGTCGGCAGTAAAATAATGAAAGCGCGAAAGAGACAAAGTATGCTAATGTCTAGTGTCATTAAGCGTAGCTAGGGTACCGCAGTAAACAAGATTCCTACTGAAATGGTGGGTTACGACGCCGGCTTTCGTACTGTATGGTTCGGAGGTCGTGGGTTCGATCCCAGGTGCCGACCAACTTCCTCTTTCACGACATAAGCTTTAGGCTCGGTACTCACTTGCACCGCGAACGTCTATCGTTACATCAATTTTATCAAAAGGATGCATGCGTTCCGCTCGCGTTCGCATTTCGAATCAAGTATACACTTAACCTTTCGATTAAATTGATGCAATGTCACACGTTCGCGGCGCTAGTGAGTACTGGGCCTTAAGTAGCTTACTATGAAAGAGTCAATAAGTGTATTTGTGTTCACTTTGAGTGAAAAATAAAATGTATTAAAGGTTAAATTCAAAAACTTTTGCAACATCAGTTATTCAGTTATATTGAACGTTATATTTTTGTTTTAATTTTTCTTTTTTTTTTTTTCTTTTCCCCCATGGGTCTCATTCGAGACACTTGGGTTGATATCACAATAACAAGAAGAAAACGCACAGAAATAGAAGCAGTTACAATATCATATATCAATATTTTCTAATCAATACTAAATTTATAATAGTTATATTTTTCTTTGTATTAATGCTTACGACCGTCTTCTGTTATTTCGAAGGCTGGCTTAGTGTGATCACTTTACGTTAACAACGTTCGTTCATTATGTGGTAATGTTTATGTCTCCGAAACTCCTAATCATGAGAATTCTCGACATGTTCAACACGTCGAAAAATCACATGTATGCAACAAGTAGATATTTATTAATAATGAAATATAGAGATACAAGTTGCAAATTATTGAGAACAGAAAGCAACCAAATTTAAATACTGCGACTGCTGTCATGTATTTGGCGCCAGGATAGGAATATATCCAGTTTTATTAATGTCTCATCTTTATTGGCTTTGTTGGTGCACAACGTTCTAATTATGTCTAGATTCTTGTATAAAATAGTCAAATCGGTTTAGTTTTACTGATATTAACGACCTGCGATAATTTTTTTTGTAATACACTTTACGTCTCTGCACACTATGGCCATAAACGTCAGTAAAAAAACATAGTGTTGCGCTTCGTGTAGTTTTTCTTCGAAATGAAGTTACTTACAATGTCTCTATGAGTCGTATCATGACTTTAAATAGCCTGTAGCCCTCTCCAAGAAGTAGGTGAGTTTCTGAGATAACACATTCAAACCTTTCGAGGTGGTTGATAGACCAGCGGTTACGACGCCGGCTTTCGCACCGTTTCGTGCGGAGGTCGTGGGTTCGAATCCCGGCCGTGTCGACCATTTTCCGCTTTCACGACACAAGCGTTCGCACTGTGAAAGATGTCAAAAAGTGTATTTGTGTTCACTTCGAGTGAGCACAGATTCATTTAATAAAAAAAAAACCTAAAACGTTTTTTAGTTTTGATTAATAATTACTAAATAAAAATAATCATGCCTAGAAATAAAGTCTCTTGTCTGCGTAAGTTAGACGGATGCGTTCGAGTCGATCAAATTTAAAAAAAATGTGCAAATTAATGTGTTTCTTGAAAATTCATCAATCTAACAAACTTTCACTATATACGTTAATACACAAGATCTTACAAAAAGTAGAAGGTAATAAAAGATTTAATTTTTTTTTGTAAATTCCTGTAGCCTTTAATGGGTCTTTCATTCAGTTTCCTTAGATTTCAGCAAGAAAAGCAAGTACGGTAATAGTATATGCCCGAAGCCTTTTACAAAATATTATAATAAGTAACAGCAGTAAACACATCACAAAATAAGAATGGCAATGGCAACAACAATTATTTGGCTAAGAATAAAGTGATATAAAATAGTAGAAGAGCAGGGGACCTAGACAATTTGAATTTTCCGAAAATTAACTGTCCATTTTTTATATTTTTATATAAGTGTTTTTGTTTGGTTTAAATAATAATTGTTTACATGTTCTAGTGGACAGTTTAGGTACCTATTATTTTCGCACATTGACGAAAAATTCGTTCGAAAAATTCAAATTGTCTACGGAAGCTGAAATAATATTACAGAAGGTCTTTATTTGAATTGTTGTTATTATTAGGTAGGTATATTTGAAAAGTAAAAAGAGTAAATTTGTTAATTTTTAAAAAATCTGCGAAAAAACTTACCAGCGATTTGTTCTGGTGGAAGCTCATCCTGAAATTAAGAAAAAAATTAAGTATCCATAATAATTATTAAATTAGTTAACCTAGAATAATCACGTAATTATAAGAAACAATAAAGTTAGTGCGTACTAGGTACCGTGTGTAGAATGTCACATATGATAACAGTAACGGGTTAATGTTTAATTAAACCTATAGAATGGTGTGAGTATTTTACTATCGTTATCATTATTTGGTTACTATTCGAAACAGAAAAAATGCATGTTCAACAACATTGTTTAAACGTCAAATTTTGTAATAATAATAGATATTAATGTTAGATATAAAATATAATATAAATTATGACAGAAAAATTAGTTTCAATCTATTTTTTTTTTCTTTTTGATTGAGTATTGGTGAAAAACGATATCAGGCATCTATCGGTTGCCTCCTTAATCTTAATTATGTTTCTACATAGGTTTTATTGTTTTAAAATTGAATATGACGTTTGTATTCCATTTACTACTTGGTAACAAAATTATGTTGGTCTGAGAAGGAAAACTTTTCGAAACTCTTTTCAAAAATATTCGTTATTAATAAATCTTTTTCACCAAATTGTTACAGTCAAAATGATAAAAATATTTATATTTGAAAACAAGATGATTGTGAAATAAAACCCATCAGCTTTGGTTCAATTATTGGATAGTCAAAAGTTATGTTTTTTTTAAATAGAAAAAGAGTCAAGTCAAGGGCTATAATAAAAAATGTATCAAATAATACAATTTGAATCGTCTGAAAACCGAGAAATTTAACGCTTTCTCAAACTCAATTCAATTCTCCCTTATTGGCTCCACTTAGGGGCGTAGGAGCTCGAAAATAATTTAAATATCATAATTTACATAAAACGAATGCACACGAGTGTGATCAACAAATCGTTTTGATATGAACTGCAGCAAACAGTAAAAACATTAAAAATAATCTGATATTCATACAAACACAAAACCAAAACACAAAGAAATTTATAGAGTCGATTATAACTGTCTACACTTTCACTACGTAATGTTATAACTTTATCCAGAGTAAAGTTGTTTTGTTTTTATCTCTTTAGACTGATTGATTAGTTTAGTATCACAGAAGGATAAAAGAATAAAAAGATTTGTTTGACAGTTGTATTATCCTGACAAACCATTTGGAAAAGTCTTGTCGTTTTATTTCAATTAAATTATTAAATTAATTCCACCAATTAATCACGACAATTCGTTAATATATAAAATTTAGAAGTTGTTTGGTACACACCATTTTTTGTTGTGTGTGGGGGTAGATTCAGCGATAAAAGGCACGAGTTAGCGCGACGGGTATATGGCGGTATATTGCAACGCTGCCCGCGGTTTCCACCGCTTTTATACGCCGCCAGGAAGTGGAAAGAGTTGGAAAGACGGGTATTTTCGTTAGGCGGCTGTAAAGTCCGCCATCTACATACATACCTACATCCCAACACCATTACGTATGTATATGTCAATATACCATGTCAGAAACGAACGCTGATTCTATCGACGATGTGGTATTGTTGTACAAATCCCCTCTACAGGGAGTACTGTGGGGACTAATTATTTTTTTGTTGTGTTTGTCATTATTGTCAAAAGAAGGTCCTCATGAAAGAAAAATTCATTAGAAAATTTATGTAAGTTGACATAGGTTATTAGTGTTTTTGAACTACCTCTTTGAAATAATTATTATAAACTTATCAATTTTTTAAATTTAAATTGCCCTTTCACATTTGTTTAATAGTTGGCGCTATTGTCAAAATGTGACCTGTTTACATCGTTTAAAACAGATGCATCGGTCGGAATTGTATTATTTAAATAGTAAAGTTAATTTATTCATTTATACAAATTCCAATTCAATATTCTTAGTAAAGGCAGGAGAACGTCTGTAGGTAAATCTAGCTTTACCTATTATTATAAAAACAATTTCAAAATATTTGAAAGGCGATATACCTACTCGCCTCTATACTTCGGAAGTATTGTAACCATTAGGTACATAATACGACTATTTAAATATTTTCACATTTTTAATGAATTGTTGAGGTGTTGAAGCTTTGGGGCAGTGTTTGATGCTATAAAGTCATATTTTCTTTTACATATTCGAGTCTAAAAGCTTCATAAAATAATGGCACAATAGCATATGTATTTACCAACCAAGAAGTAGGTACGTTTGACGTTTGAAACATGTAGGTATCAGCCTACTGAGTTGAAATTAATAGTGTGTATTTTTGCGTTGAGATTGTGTTACATAATTAAGTAGGAAATTATTCGGTTCTTCGATTCTATATTCCTCCATGTATACTAGTATAATCCCAATAAATTATTGTTCTGCACAATAATAGACAATGGTGTAAATGAGCAGTAAGTGCATAGCTACCCACTTAACCTATCAATATACATATTATATTTATATACCTAATGGTTTTACTAGGTCGGCGTTTAGTATCGAGACGAAATGCAAACAACCCCGGTAGACAATTTGAAAAAATTACGATTTTTTCGAGGTTTTTTCGATTTTTGACAAAGTTGCGTTCGGCGCTCGAGGTCACAAACTTGGCTTATTCATCAGACCAACATCTTAAACAAGTCTGCAAAAAATCAGAACTACCGGATTTAACGCATACGGTGATGTATTGAGTTACTGTAGGTATACTATTTGAACATTTTTGAAATCCTTATGAATAGTTGAATTAATAATATGTAACACAATTTTAAGGGGTTGATAATATTAAATTTTCCCGATAAAAGCTTTGCAATATCATTTTGAAATTCTTTAAGTCATTCTTCTGGAACATCCGTTATACTTACCATTTCATTGTTATTTTTTCTACGAATCAAACAACATGTTTTTTTTTTACAAACGAACAAACAAGACGAAACGTGTGAACTTTATACAGAATTTAAAATGGTGAAATATATCAAATTTAACAATAAATATGTTGAGATATAATTAATTGTAAAAGTCGGAAAAGCTTTGTGTGCCAAATCCATTTCTATGGAGTTCTATGTGTTTGTGTCACCTGACTGTTCATTTGTTAAGAAATGGATAGAAAATAAAATAATGAATATGGATAAGTTGAACGAACTCGTACATTATCTAGCTAGGATTCTCTTTATCTTTATTACTCTATTGATTAAAAAATATAAGGCCTGCAAGTTTATGCTCGCCATGCACCATTGATTTGTATTGGAAACCATCATGCAACTATAGCAGAAACCATATTAACCTAGTGTAGTTACATTTGCGTCCATAATACCTACCATGATTTTGTAACCGTCTCCATAAAAATAAAGGTTTTTGATAGTGTTTCAAATGATTTTTTTTCAAAGCAGCTGTGAAATAAAAATTGAAATTATTTTATCTAAATAATATCATTTAACTAAGATATGAGAAAAAACTGATTATTTTTCATTTCATTTTAAATATTTACATAATATATCAACGAATTACCTACTGCCTCTGATGCACCACTTAGGGGCATATGGAATCAACAAGGGCTCTGCATTGAATGCCCTCGATCTCTCGCAGTCTTAATGACCTCTTCACACTATGTCGAAACTTCTTAGCTCTGTATACAAGGATCTTCCTCGACTTTGGGACTCTGATGGGAGGAAGATCAGCGTTCTCCATCCTAAGGATGTGTTGGCAACACAACGATATATCTCAATCATGTTCAATGGCAATCCAATGGAGAGGACTCTATAATGGTGTAAGAATTTAATGCTACCTACTTTAGATATCAGGTCGGAGAATTTTTTTTTCGTATATGTAGGTAGGTACTCTTAAATTTAAAATCTGCCTGATTTTGATGACATTAAAATGCTAGAAATTTTAAAAAAGAACCTAATTTGTAAAATTATGTACCTACCCGGCTATTTATCTTTTGTTTTTTTTTCTGTCAAAACGAGTGTATTTCATCAAGAAAAATTAGATAGGTACAAATTTAGAATTTCATTAAAAAAAGAAATAAATTCAATTACAGCCGCGAAAATTTTACCCAACATTAATATTTTAAAATACGAAAAAACTACATTACCGACCTATGTTATGAATAATAAAATAATAAAAAAATGACATATTACTATGTTGACATATTTTATTACTTATTATATTATGTACAATTTATTCGTTGAAATTTCTCAAAGTTATTCTTAACAAAGGCATATTATGTACCTTATGACTACCCATTAATTGTATAGTTTCTTGATATACGATTAAAATACCTAGATTCTTAATTTCTGATGAGCGTAAAAAATATACGAATTTAAAATTAATTTACACAATCGTTGCACTTTCGTCCAACAAAAATACTTTTTTATTCAGATGTTAATTATGGGCGGGTGTGACCCACGTCAAAGGAATTTTTGAAATTCGTGTACTTTTTTAGGCATTCTCTCCAAAAATAGAATATAAACAACCTAAAGAGTATAATGTTTTGATATTTCACGTAACATTGATGTAATGACTTCGTGTAAACAGTAGGTACCCCTATTCTGTAGTAAGTGGAGGGTAGTCTCTTGAAAAAAGTGACTATTAGGCGATACATTTTGTATGAAAAACGTCTTTACGTATCGAATGCGAGAATCGCATATAGACGTTTTTCATACAAAATGTATCGCCTAATAGTCACTTTTTTTCAAGTGACTACCCTACACTTGCTACAGAATAGGGGTCCAGTAAAAATAATAATATGCGTCGGTGGAGAGGAGATATTGTAAAAATACGATAAAGCTCCGCAGCGATGGTGACTGAGTGACGGTAATGTATTTACTTCTTTTTTCCGCGAATCATTCTAAAAATGATGAAAATATTTTGCGTTTGCCTTCTGACATCTGAGATGAACACAATTTCCCGGTAATTTCATTATCAGGGTACGGATAATCTAATATATAAAATTTTTGTGTAACGATGTTTGTTACCGTTCTCCTCCGAAACGGTTGGTTGTATTTTTTTTTCTATTTTATTTTAACTTCGTAATCAAAGAGTTATTGTGATAAAATATTGTTATAAACATATAAAGCATATTATAAACCAGCAAAGTTTACAAAATGGGTATACCTATTGTTTTGCACACCTTACATTTAATTATCTAAAGAAAAATAAAATTATAAATTTATACTAAGTATCATTTATGCCATCATTGCTGTCACGCCTGAAAATTTGCAACGATTCGTAAATGCGAAAAATGATTCTGGAAAGGAGTTTGGCCTTAAAATAAATTCAGTCAAAACTAAAACCATGCTTGTTCGTAAACGGAGGGAAATAGTATAAACCTCACTGTTGATGGTGCCCCAATAGAACAAGTGGCCCGTTCAAAATACTTGGGATGCTGGCTGAGTGATGAGTGGAACCCAGACTCTGAAATAAAAACCAGAATTGAGATGGCGAGATTCACCTTCTAGAAAATGCAAAAGCGTGTTTGATCGTCAATCGTGATTTGACAAAAAGTCGGGTTAGTCGGGTTAACACTTATAACTCGACATCGGCTGAACAGGTTTATATGATGCTCGATTAATTGAATTCTTATCCGCTTCGGATAACATAATAATTATTCAAATTTCGAACAAAAGATAGCAAATAATATACAATTAAATTTAGTATGGAACGGATTTACTGACAACAACGCCACCTGTGAAAAATTCCATGACAACACAATTTTTATTTACTGAACAACCACTGAGTTTCATAACATTGTGTTGAATTTAGCGTGTGGTGGTTCAGTCTTGAAACTCATTAGCCAACGACTGTGTCATTGTTACAATAAAACTTCTGATGCGTTGGTTTTGTTTCCAACTACGGAATGATTGATGAGTGTAATTAAATGTTATAATAACCCAGTTCATTGGCCCTATAATGCGGTATGCTGCTGGGCTAGAACGATATATTTTCACTATAGACAAATAATGACGATGAAATACTGATAAGTAGGTATAGGTACATAAGATAATCATATTTTTTAGTAGATTGAATATAATGTATATTTTGTTTTTGAAGGTAACCTATAGGTACCTACCAAAGTATTGCATATAATTATCTTATAATTCTATACGAAGTTCATCAGCTATTGACTGTTATTCTGAAATGAAAAACATACGATCGAGTTGCGTTTTATTGAGACTTTTAAAATTTCTGTATTCTGAAAATGTTTTATCCAATACATTATTAGATGCGTAACTGCTGGCAACCGATTAAGTTCTAAGCAAGAGCTTCTTGCGTTGAGTTGAATTTGAGAATACCAGTCATTGTTCAATTGGCTGCAGAAGCGATGCAAGGATAACCGATATAAATTTTTATACCTAGATACAAAAATGTTATTGAAAACTTTTAGAATAAATAATTAAATTTAATAAAATAAATAAAATCGTCTTCCTGCGGAAATGACCTAACACATCTAAAATGTTACATATAAAAAACAAATAAACGAAAATTATTTAGTTGTTAAACGTGCATTTTCGTGGTGGAAGTAATTTAAATAAAAGACTTTAACAAATGTATTTTATCTGACATGTTTCTTAGGAACACGTCCTTCGTGATTACAGAGTAACTAGAAACCCTTGATTTCCCATCACTCCCATCAGTGACCATGAAGGGCGTGTTCCTCAGAAACATGTCAGGTAAAATAAAATTTGTGGAAGTGCTGAAAAGTCTTTAATTAAAATTTCACAAATTTCTAATGAAATATCCTCTTTTTTCTTAAAAAGGAAGACTTTCTGGCTTTCAAGTGAGATTAATTTTGAAAAACATAACGGTATATACATAAAGAGAAAATAAAGGAAAACACCAAGTATGAATTTTTCAATTGATATTGATGGTCGTATAATAAGCAACTATTGAAATGATTCTTTTAAACTTGATAATTATGTAGGTACCTATTTCATTTTTATCCAAGAAAGTGTTCATAAATATAGGTACGTATTTGGTGATACCTAAAGTCGATCACCAACGAAACAATTCGGACTTCCCGAAAAATTACCAATGTTTTTCTACACTCTGATTTTGTGTTCATCCTTATTGGGTAGTTATGTTCCTATATGTCGCCGGTAATCTAGAAAAGAAGAAGATAATAATTATTATTATTACACTAGCTGACCCACCCATCGAATTTCGACATAACCCATAATAAAAAATAAAAAATTTGACTAATTTCATGAAATTCAGTTTACGACATTAACACCGAATTAAATTTATCTAATAATTACCTAACTGCATTATATTATAATAATTAGGTATTGTTGATTAGGATGCGGGATGAAGTGTGACGGGTCATAAAATTGTCATGAAAGCAAATCCTCTATAATTACGTAACTTTTTGAAAAATCCAAGAGATGGCGGTGCAGTAGGAAATGAGCAGCATGTGAAACATGTTACGTTTTTGTATATATTGTTGAAAGAATAGAATCCATTCAAACCAAGTTTTACCGAATTATTATGGTAGGATATAGTGCGAAGGTGCGATGTCCTCTTCTGTCTCGTTGTGAGTCCAAATCTGAGAAATGTGAAATTTAATCAGCCGTGTCTGTCACTCAGGAATGAAATTCTCATTCGTTTTTCTTTCCTTGTTTCGGTCTTCTACATTACGTTCATTTCTCATAATATGCGCCAAAGTGACAATCCCTACGTACTACGTATTATAATTCTACATGAAACATGTTTTCTAAATAATATATACATACCTACCTACGCATTCTTTGTGGAATTGATTAAACTGAGTTTTTAACCAAAAAAAGTTAAGGTAGGTAGGTACTTGTTAGATTTTCACTTATTTTATTATCCTAGCTGCCTCTTATTGACACTTGTTGAGGGGGTCCAAGCAAGGCCGCAGGTGGGGGGAAATCCGTAGTAAAGAAATCATCATTTCAATAATGATTGCGAGTTTCTGACTTCACTGAAGTACCTAAGGGACGCCAAAACCGGTGTGGGAATTTCTGAAAGCACACCGTAAGGTACAACCGAGTTCGTTTTTCATCTCAGAATATGAAAAAAAAACAACTGCAATTAACAAAGAAAAAAAAACATTAAATAAAGTTTCCCTTATATTCTATTTGCCTAGCCTAGATGATGAAAGATATCTCTGAAAGAAGTTTTTTTTTATCCGCTTTCCATTTCTGGTTTCCCCAGAATTATTGTTTTTCAGTTGAAATTTCTGCCTGGGGTTGCAAACGTTTCCCAAATGTTACAGTACATAGGTACGACTGGCCTTGGAGAAATAGTTATTAGTCAAACGTTAAAACTCCGTTAATCTTCTGTACAATTATAAAACAGGAAAATGTGATAAAAATAAACACAAGCGAATAAAAAAATGTTGACGTATCCAAAAATAGCACGAGCAACTTCATCAGCGTGTAATTATGATAATAGGTATTTAATTGTCATTAGAGTGAACTTCTGCGGAGACGAGAAACCAATTGTAATGGACCTATTTATAATACATGCATAGTCTGCGTGCGCGGTCACTATACTGTTGTACAAACTATAATACCTACATCAGTGTAAGCTTTGTAAACATATCTTTATATATCTAAATCTAAACAATACCTACACACTGCCATCGAAAAATAGTACTGTTTAATCTGATCTGAAACTATAAACATGACTATCAGATCACCATACAAATGTTTTTGATGTTTGGAAGGCCATGGAACATATCCTACATAAGTGGGTATACAGAATCAATTACGAAATAATAGTTCCAACATAAAATTGTAAAGGATGAGTAAAACACTCTTTGCTAAGACTATAAACGCTATTAACTCCTTATCAATTCCATTGTTTCAAAACGGAAACTTTGATGTTAGTGGCCGAACACTGGAGCAGGACTTGAACTTACTAGGTATCTGGCTATTCCGAAGATTGCAGACTGAAACTAAAACAGAGGTCTCAACCACCTCAGCAACAGAAAATACAAACATAAAAAAAATACATTTTGAGAGCTGGTAACACAAAGTGATTCCTTAGTGTGAAAGATGTCAAAGTGTATTTGTGTTCACTTCGAGAGATTTATTAAAAAAAAAAAAGATGATGGAGGGGGAGGGGTTCAGGCATCAGCTGGTGTCCCTCCTTAATAATAAACATTGCGCAAGATCGACCGCAATGGAGTGCTTGTTTCTTCCCTATATGCTCCTAAAAGGGGTTTAAGGGGAGAATGGAATGAAATGGTGTTAGCATAAAAAAGGTGTTTTTTTCCCTTAGAATATTTTCTGCGGGCGCTTATGGGGTTTGTTGGATTGTAGATAGATACCTACTCGTTGAGCTCCAGTGAATAGGTTCCTACTGGACTTCACGCAAAGAGGCTTAAAAGTACCTACAATATATAGTTTCCGTTTGAAATGTTGAATTCACAGCTTGTGTAGAGTAGGTACTTATTTTAAAGAAAACATAAATATCAGAATGTCCATAAATGTTACCGAGAAACATGCAATTTGTTATTTTGTAAAATATGTGATTGTTTATTATTTACCTACTAAGTATTTAAATTCTTGGCAAGTCTTAGGTATGTTTATAGGTTGGTGATGGTCGTAAATTTATAAGATGCATGGTCCTTGGACTTTGAGTAGGTACTTCTATGTAATGTCCATTATCAGTGGCGGATTAACTGTCAACAGCGCTCTAGGCAAAGAGCGCTTGACGCCCCTCTGAGCGCAATAATTATTGAGGAGTATGGGCGATTTTGCAAATTAAAAACAAAAACTCAAATTTTTGTATAAATTAAAAACGTTTCAAGGAGGTTAGTATTTATTATGTACCCAGACAGCACAGGATATCCCATGGATATCCCAGGGATGAGACATCCCTGCGATATCCAAATGTCCGGCAATATCCCGGGATATTCGGGATATCCTCAGGATGTCCTAGGGATATCCCGAATGTCCCGTGGATATCGCTGTGATGTCCCATGGATATCCCTTATATCCCGATATCCCAGGGACATCCCAGAGATATCCCGCATATCCCGGGATATGCGGGATATCCCATGGACATCCAGAGGATATCCCGAATATCCCGGGATATGCGGGATATCCCAGGGATGTCCCAGGGATATCCCGGGATATCCCTTGACATTTGGATATCCCATGGATATCCCAGGGATATCACGGGACATTCGGGACATCCCTGGGATATCCATGTGCTGTTAGGGTACCTACACATTTGAAAATTCTCGTCGTCTACATTTCTGTCTTGCGAAACTGTTAATGATATCATCATAGTCCAAAGAAACCACTAACTTTGATTCGATGTAGCATTGTAAGCGAATTAAGTCGGTTATCTGACATCGTTGAACGAAGGTAGTTTTTCACTCTCTTTAGACAAGAAAAGCTCCGCTCGCCGCTGCAGTTGGTTACAGCAGTCGAAACGCGCATTCTTAATGCGATGTCAATGTTTGGATAAATTATTTCCATCTGTTCTTTTCTTACTATCTTCAAAATTGCGTTGATTGTACACGGTAGTTTTTTTTCTTGACTTATAGTTATGAACGTTGAACGAAGAACGATATTTGTACTTCTTCGATGGACAAATTCATTAAATCATTCAAAAATGAAAATTTGTGTAGGTACCTAATATTTTTTGTTCGCATCACGTCTTTTTTTGAAGTTCCTCTAAAAGGTTGTCTTTTAGGACCAAAAACACCGACACGTTCAACATTTCACGACCAGACGGGGAAGAAGAAATATTTTCTGTTGAATCATCTGGTGTGAATTGTCTCTTTCTTTTTGTGTCCTTCTCGTATTCCTTTACTAACGAGAGTTCCAAAGCCATGCGCCGGCAACTGACGAGATGACGGAAACATCAACTGTTGACTTGTTTCTTTACTAATATTATTTCTTAAAAACACGGGTTGCGCAGCGCGGCGCCCCTAGGCGGCCGCCTAGTCCGCCTAAAGGATAATCCGCCACTGTCCATTATCCATCTATAGGTAGGTAGGTATAAGAATAGCCCAGAACCGAGACCGTCGCGATTGCTGTGTCTCTCATCAGCACAGAACACATAATAAATAAATAAATAATGCTTTATTGTTACTAAAAATGTAGCCGTGATACAATTCATTCATGAGAATCAAAGGGCGGACTTATCCCGCAGGATCTCTTCCAGCCAACCCAAGCATAATATACTCTCTAACGAGAGCTCATCAGTATTGACAGGTCCTATGCGAAACAGACAGCAAATCTCAACGACCTCGCCAGAACCCTGACTGATTGAATGACCGACTAACGCCGCCTACTCTGCAATTCCCCGGAGGCCACATAATATCTTCACATCTAGAAATGTACTGAATGGTGCGTCTGTTGTTTGAAATTGCACACTCACATACAGGTCACAGACAAGAATTTTAGGTAGGTAAGTAGGTAAGTCCCTCTACTAACAGCTGTCATTTACGCGTCGAACCGAAAATCAAAAAACGCACAGCAAAAATTTATCCAATTAACGCATAATTTTTTTAAAAATCATTATTAGTTTGGCATAATTAGTAATTACCTACTATTAAATTGAATTGTCAAATTTTCTCCTGTGTCTAATACTTACCTATACCGTATCATAGTGTCAAGGGTGGATCTAGGGGGAGGTCACGAGGCCATAAACCCCCCCTGGGCTGGGACCAGGCCCTAGGTGAACCACTAATTAAAATTGTTAAACATAATGCTTTTATATTATTTTTGTCTTACTTACTTACATTTATCAAATACCTACTTGTATCTATGTATTATTATCAAAATTACATTTTAACTTCTTGCGACTTGACCACCCCTATATGACTCCCCCCTGGTGCCAAAGCTGGATCCGCACTTGCATAGTGTTCACGTTTTATTTTTTTTTAAAGTTAACGTATTTTGAAAAACATTATATCTTAGAATTTATCGAATCAATTAAAATAGAGTATAAAGTATTAGTATTCTCTTACTCTAAGATAAAAACCTTAAAAACATTATTTTCTTAACTGATAAGGAATCGAATACGGAGCTTCGGTTCAGAATCTTGCTATTTACATAGAAAACTAGTCTGTCTATAATATATATATAAATTATGGGAATAATTCAGAATAATATTTGAACCCAAAGTAGTTTTGAATTAAATGTTAAGCAAATAGGTAAATTGAAATTTTTTGAAATTAGGTATTTGGAAGTTCAGTGTCCAACCAACACCCATAAATAATTAATTATAGTCTCTGGATTTAATCCGTGTCGTCTATGGTTGTTGAAATGTCAAAATAAGCAGCTATAAACGTCAATGTCACATTTTAGCGTTGTTTTCGTGTAAAAGTTAGGGTGTTTACTTTTTATTGTTTTTCGATTCATCGGCTGTGAATGTGTGAAAATTATATTGAATCTGATGAAAGTCAATCAATTTCTTCAAATAAATATGACAATAGTATAAATTTTACTTGATTGTCTGAATACCAAAGCCTGCAGAATGGAAAATTATACTATATTGGCGTTTATAGGGGAAGGGTCTTTTGGCCGAGTATTCAAAGTAAAATCAAAGGAAAACAACAAAATATTTGCCCTGAAAGTAATAAGAAAGGTAAAATGTCTGATATTTTGTTAAATTTTAATGACTTTGCATGCATTTAACAAACGAAAACATTTAACTAAAACTCATAACTTTCCAAATGTAGAAAGGCAGGTCATCCAAAGATCTTAAAAGCTTGATGCAAGAATGTGATATCCAACAACATCTTCGTCACCCCAATATAATTAGAATGATAGAGAGCATCAACTCAGAGACAGAACTATGCGTGGTTACTGAATTTGCTGAAAAAGAGCTTCATGGAATTTTGAGGAAGGAGGGTTGTTTTAATGAACCGAAAGCTCAATTATTGACTTGGGATTTGGTATCGGCACTCTATTACTTACACTCACACAGAGTTCTACACAGGTGAGTAAATTTTGATGTGAGAAATTAGTTTTGATTTGAAATACAATAATTAATAAAAAAATATTTTTAATAGGGATTTGAAACCACAGAATGTTTTGATTGATTCAAATGGTAAAGCTAAGCTGTGTGATTTTGGTTTGGCCCGGAACATGACTACAGGCACTCATGTTTTGACATCCATCAAAGGAACTCCATTGTATATGGCTCCCGAGCTCATTGATGAAAAACCTTATGATCATCAGGTCAGTTAAACGTCAAGATAGTTTATCTAATTGGTTATATCAAATAGAGGAAGACTTAGTTAAATCAATACTGTAATTATTTTCAGGCTGATTTGTGGTCTCTGGGCTGTATTGTGTATGAAATGTTTTCTGGACAACCACCATTCTCAACATCATCCATAGTCCAACTTGTGTCACTAATTAAACACCGTCCAGTGCAATGGCCAAGTCATATTTCCAATGATGCAAAAACTTTTTTGATGGTAGGTTAATGTATTTGGTTTTATTATTTCTAAGTTAGAGCTACAGCGTAAACCTTACACAAAAATTTACAATGTAGGAGTCTACCTTTATTTGATTTGATTTTGTTTCATATATTTCAGGGACTGCTGCATAAAGACCCTACCTTAAGACTAAGTTGGCAAGAAATATTAGTGCATCCATTTGTCTCTGGGCATATTTTCATTCTTCCAGAACAAACTCCCACAGAATCTCCATTTACACAACCTTTAACTCAAAGCCAAATGGCTGCCAAACAGCTTCAAAAAGAAAGATTAAATTCAGCACAAAGGTAATGTATAAATTACTCAATTTCTGCTAGCGTTTATGTCATGTTCTGAAAATTGATATTTATATTTCAGCGTTATAAGTAGTTAAGGAGTGCATTTTTAAAAGACAAAATACCTGTGTTTGCCAGCTTGCTGACAGAGGAACAGTTTTGTCAGTCAGAGTAGATACACCAAAAACTAACCTAACATAGACAAATAGGTAACAGGTTTTCTAACTAATTATATTTATTTGGGATCAGGATGTTAGATCATTAGTCATCTGGTAGCCGGTGTGATGTTTTGGTATATTCTGCGAGACCCTCATCGCAATGATGTGGGAGACAATTTTATACACATTTTCATATAAAGCTGTGTAACTCTACTTTAAAATGCAAGCTAAACAAATCACTGATGATCGTTTATACTGCAGAAATTTGTGAATCAAGTGCGGGACAGTCTCGGGACTGGAATCAAGTGTAAATGGAACGATTCTATAAAATGATGGCCACCAATGGTATTGTTCCGTTGGCAGCCGTTTTATTGAAGTTGACTTTAGCCATTTCCCCCTTAAACCCAATTATTTTGCCCTTTAACAGTATAAGGTTGCAATATATGTGGTGAAAGGGACTATGTTAACCATATTTTAGTGTAAATTTCAGGTCATAATCATATTTAGGCAGACTGTCCACGGCAGCGTATCGTATGCAGCGCATACTCGTATTTTGCTGTATGGTTTTGCTGTCGATTGCGTGCAGCTGTACATACAACACAATGAGACTGTGTCCACTGTTTAGCAGCGACGCGCTATCGTCAGGCTGTGTAGGATGCATGCATCTGTATTGCTGCTTGTCGTATTGCATGTTATACGTCTGGGTATACAGCGAGTGAATTCACGTGTTTATTTTTGGTCAGATATTACAAAAGTATCTGTATTTGTACAAGAAATAATAATATTTCTAATTATTGTGATTTATCATTAGAGCGCTGTTCTTCCTCCCATCAGGGTCCCGAAGACGAGGAAGACCCTCTCACACTGTGTTCCGCTCCTTCGAAGCAGAGCTGAGGGACATGGACATGGTGTGGGAGGAGGTCATAAACATTGCGCAAGATCGAGCGCAATGGAGAGCTCTTGTTGCCTCCCTATGTCCCTGACTGGGGTGTAAAAGGGAGTTTGTTGTTGTTGTTTGTATCATTTTAAATAAATGAAAAATATATGATTTACTTAAAATTGTTTCTTTTTTATCGAAAATGTATGGATGTAGTACGCGTCGTGGACACACTTCAGTATGCCAGCCTGCAAATGCTGCAAACCATACTTTGCCGCGTCGCATACGCTACGCCGTCGTGGACAGTACTTATTTATTTATTCTATTATATTGTAATTATTTATTTATCGTATGGTCATATGTACATCACATGTTGACAGTTAGAAACAATACAGATAATTATATTGTAATAAAGAAGGTATTATTTTATAACAGGTTAGCTCCACCAACTGTACAATTATTGGGAAGAAGAGAGCAAATGAAGGCAATTTGTATGAAACCATTACGTGCTGTGGACACAGTTCCTGTGTCAGACGATGATAGCATAAGAGCTGTAAGCGCCATCAGTGTTAGGGACAGCCTGAGGACAGATGATGAGGACATTCAACCAATCACTAAACACAATGCACTGTTCCTGAAACACGAATTCAATGTTTTAAATCAAGATAATTTAGTGATATCAAATTTAAATACAAATATGGCCGAGTTGGCAATGCAACCAAAACCGCAACCCTTGAGAGAGAATAAGGATTCAACAAAACCAGACAACGCAGGCATCAAAACCAATGATTGTAATAAAAACGTTGAAAAAGATTCCAATAAAAACGAAGAAGGAAAAACTTTTAATGAACATTCTGAAGCGAACAAAAGGAAACTGAGTCAGAATTTAGATAATTTCTTTATTAGACTAAAATCTAATTTGAAAGGATCCAAAAGTTCCCACAGTGCTAGTAGTCCTGTTTCAGAAAAAGAGGAAGATGATCACAAGAGTATTTTATTAAGTAGAAGCGTTCCTCCTTCTTACAAACAAAAGATAATTAAGTTTTCCAGGGAGAGATTCAGCGGCGGGAACAGACTTACCCGAAGTTTAAAAAAGTCTTTTCACATTGGGAGATCGGATAAAGATAAAGTGGAAACAAGCAGACGGATGAGTGAACCTGTAGAATTCTCAACTTACAATAATGAGGAGTCGTCAAAAACTGATAAAGAAATGGAAGAGAATGAGAAACAAGGTGGGGACCAAAATGAAAACCCAAAACTTTCGGACAATACAAAGTCAAGTGATGCCAATAGTAATGATGCACAAAACCTTATTGGTATGTCAGATTCTCTTATAAAATCACAACATCTTTCAAGAGCTATAGGAATTGAAATATTTTCGTTGATGTTTCAGATAACGATGCGAGCCCTATAGAGAATGAAGAGTGGTTAGCATTTATGAGATCAAATATGAAAGAAGTTTTGGAAGGCGATGTGGAATCATTGACTCAACAAAATATAGTATGTTACACTCATAGTTTTTCTTGTCTTTTGTTAAGTTTTAATGTTACGTCTCATTGAGTATCAATCTAATCTTCCCCACTCCTCACTACTGACAGCTTTAAAACTTGTCCTAAAACAAAAATATTAAACTATTTTTTGTTTTCTAGGTTAGCATGATTGTTGGCGTCGCGAGAAATCCGAGTGCTGCTACAGAAGTGAGAGGATCATTGGCAATTCTTCTTTCACTGCCATTTGTAACTCCGCACGTGCCGAGACAAACAATCAACACTATCTTAAAAGTAAGTGATATTTTGATTCTATGTAAGTTATTTATCACCATACGACCATCACGTGTTGATTATAATTCTATATTTGCAGGTCTATTTGGAAGTTAAATTGGTTCCGAACATAATATACGCTGCTAGATTATTGATTAGACAAAGTGCTGCTGAGAAAAACAGTGTTAACAGGTATTATTCATACAATCAATCTCTTTTGAAAGGAATTGTTGTCTTGACATCACTTTCTAACAATGATTCCTTGTTTCCACAGTCCAATAAGTTGTCTCACTAATGAGGAAATTATGGCAGTGTGTAGATTAACAGAACTCAGTGCACAGCTTTGTATAAGGAACACAGATTTTGTCAATCAACTATGTGATGCTGTTGCTATTTTAAATATCGCTCCACTATTTTCACAATTTCTGCAGTATCGTAAGTATTTGGATATACATACATACATACATACATACTCCCTTTAAGGCCCCCCGCACAACGCAAGCCAGCCCGGAGGAGACCAATCCGCAGCAAACCCGATCCACGCGAAACCGACCCTCCAGCCCGATCGAAGTAATCAAACCGAAAAGCCGGCCCCACACAAACAAAGCCCGCCGCGGATCCCCCCAGACCAACCCACAATGCGGGAGGCATAAACCCCACTCAGGAGCATAGGGAGGCAACAAGAGCTCTCCATTGCGCTCGAAGGCGTCTGAGGCTCATTGTGCCTTTTCTGACCATTTGGATATAGACAGATTATATTATACAGTACTCAATTTGTAAATTACTAGCTGAATCGACTGACATTGTCCTGTCTTATCAAAGAATATTAAATTTATATTGTTATAATGATAAGTCAATAATGTTATTATTATAATTTGGACTGATGCATCTGTTTTTAACGATATTTGTTAATAATTTCAAATGTCATAAGGTTCCATTAGAAAAGTTAATATGGTGGTTTGGTTTTCTGAAATTTTCTGCTGTTCTGCACAACACCCTTAATTTTTTCTGTCATAAAACCTTCTCCTGACAATAACACAATACAATACTCCCTTTATGACTCCACTTAGGGGCATAGGGAAGCAACAAGCATCCTCCACCACGCTAGATTTCAATGACATTGATAAACATTACAAACAAATAAATAATGAACTTGATTCAGCCATTAATGTATGAGTATGTGACCAAGGAAAATAGGGATTCATTTTTATATATATTGCATAAATTGTTTTTTATTTTTCAGATGATAAGTCGGTCCGTATTGTTGGCAATATCGTATCAATGATGATTGTAATTCTTCAGGACATACCTGTAAATGCGGAATTAGTGGAATCTGTAGTTTTAGAAGGAGACTACATTCCTATATGCGACCTCCTCTACCATCCCAGCGACATGCTCAAGATGCGAATATGTGTTTTATTCGGACTTTTGGTGAAACATTGTAGAACTTCGTTATGTTCGGTGATGGAGAGAGTTTGGAAAGAAAAACACCGTAACGCGTTAGAAAAGTTAAAAGAACATTCTAATGAAATACTCAGTAGGTCTGCTTCTTGTGCGATTCGAGATTTATCCAAATTATCTTTTTATAACAAACGTTCAACTGAAAGATGAACTTGCTAATGAGATGTATTGGACATTGTAATTCTACGGCAATGGTTAACCTCATTGCATTTAAACATCTATATTGTGATATGATTAATGTATATTTTATGTGCATAAAACGAGTATTTACAAAACATTTTAACTAAGTATTTGTATTGATAATGTAATTTAAAACAGAGTACTAATCCGCATACCAAGAATATTTTGATATTGAGAACTTGATAATGAAGATATGGTTAAAATGTAAACACTGAATCGCTTTGCTTACAATATTATTCAAAAAAAATTTACTATACCTACAGTTAAACTTCTTTATAACCGACTGATCTTTTATCCATAATAAAAGGGTTGCAAATCTCAAATTAATATAAAATATTGTGTACTATTATGAGCAATACGGGAGCTTCTTAAAATTTGAAATGTTATCGGGATACCCTCTTATTCATTTCTACTATGTAAATAATGAAATTCCTAATTTTTACAGAATTTCAAAACATGGTTTAGGGGTCAGTACTGGCTGTTGAAAATTTTTATAGACAATGTATGGAGACAGATTTTAAACCAGAAATTTCACTCACCTTTGTTACCATTGTTCGTAAGATTTGATTATTAAAAAAAAAATTCAAAGAAAGTTGTTGAAAAAATCAAAAAAAAACATTCTGTAGTATTAATCATAGCAAAAAATTATTTCATAAAAAACAGGGGAATCCACTCAAATTTTCGAAGAAAAAACTACCAACAATATAAAAAGCAGCCAATTAGCATACAGCAATATGTCTCAAATTCTAGGTGAAGGGCGTAATTATCTATGTCACTAAAAGTTTTTTACTTGGACATTTAAAATTAAGCATGTACCTATGACATTTTCTGGACTTAAATACATTTTTCAATACAGAAATTCGTTATATCAAGTTTTTATTGCAATAATGAACATCAAAATTATTTTGATTAGTTGTAAGGAAAATTATTCTGCGAATTTTGTTTTTTTTTTTAACTAATAAAAATTTCATGATGATTTATGTTGTGAGTTTTTATTTTTTACTAGCTTTCCCGACAGATATCCTGTGTCTGTGGACCTAACTATAATTATTGAATTCCAATTCGTTTAATGATAAATTTATTACACTTCAACCAATGTGATTCCAACCAATGCATCTGTTTTAAATCATAATATTCTCCATCCGCATCCTGTCAATCGCAACAACTGTCAATTTCTGTCAAACGCCAGTTTAATTTCAAAATAAGAATTTAATTATCTTGTAAGAAGCACTAATAACGTTACCTACTTTAAGTTTTCTTAAATTATCTAATGTTCAGCACACATATACCGTCAATATGAAAAATATAAGCTCTGTATGGTAAACCTCCAAAGATTGTTAAAATGGTGCAGTCCCTATATGAAGAATCGAGTGTTGTGTCAAAACGCCAAGTGTTCCTATTGAAGCTATTAGTATAGGGCTGCTATACGTCCCTGTAGACCGGGACATGTCCCGGTCCAAGTGTCATTTGTCCTGGTCGATTTAAAATTTATGCATATTAAAAAAATATTTTTCGATAATATTGTACATATACATACTATATATAAATTATATAAAAGATTCGAGGTCCGAAATGTCAGCAAGTCGGGGAAGGGGAGAGTAAAGGCAAGATTAGAATGGAATATAAGGTTCTATTTGGTTTTTTAAATTGAATCGCCCATTAATTTATATTATTTTAGATTTGATAAAGACGTATCCACAAAAAAAAACATCAAATATTTCCAGTCGAACCGAGTGTTCCAAAATTATTCACTATTAATCACGTTTTGCTCTTTGAATACCTACTTTAACAATTTTTTTACACGGACGACTAAGCATTGTTCAGTAAGACAGTAGACGAATTACAGCGCAGTGTTTCAAGACTCTGCCATAAAACAGTACGCCTTGGCCTTTGAGTCAATGCCAGTAAGACAGAGCTCATGGCAAATAATATCTGCCTAGATAAACATTGATGTTCATGAGGTCTCCTGGGTGGATAAGTTAGAGTACCTGGGAGCACCCACAACTACTGAGTGGGGTCACAAAGAGAGTTTTGTATTGTATACCTACTGTGTTTTAAGAAAATGAGCTGCCACATGAAGAGAATAGAAAAACTTAAAAATGAGAATTTATCAATTCCAAAAAATAATCGCATTATCATCGGATAAGTTTTGTCTTTATCTCACAATTTATTTCATCAAGTGAGGAGAAAAAAGCTAAATAAATTGTAGGTACCTACACAATTAATTTATGTACATTGTACCTACATACCATCGACATAAATTTATTTACTCCTTTGAGTATGCAACGTATAAAACAGTTATGTACAAAATTTTATGCGAAATTCCAGGGGCATCCCCTGCTATCAATGTTCTGAATACAGTATAAACATAGACTATATTTTTATGATTAGTCTTTTAGAAAAGAGCGTTTTTGTGACATTGTTGAGAAAATAATTTTGACATAGGTACAACACACAGATAAATACAAACCTTTAGCACATGTTGTCAAAATAAATATGGCTTTTTGCCAATGCTTCTTGGTTTTTCGTAACCGGCGCGAGGATTTCATACTTTAAGAAAATTGCTCGAAAGTTCGCAATCTCCACCTCTTTCACCCTAAAGTCAAATTGGTGGTTTGTTAGAGAAAATTAGAACAAACATTGTATACACATGAGTCATGAATATGAAAACAGTAGGTACTACATTTTATTTTAATTTTGTGTAAAAGAAGGAAAATAAAAAAATATATCAAATACGTACCCCGACGCCGGCGCACCCGGCGGAGGCCCATCACTTCTACAATTATGGAGAGGAAATGGACTAGGCTGGGACACTCGACAGTTGGCCGAGGAGAGCGCTGTTCTTCCTCCCATCAGGGTGCCGAAGACGAGGAACCCTCTCACATCGTGTTCCGTTCCTTCAAAGCAGAACTGCGGGATTTGGACATGGTGTGGCAGGAGGTCATGGAAACCACGCAAGATGCCCATGCCATGCCCCAAAGTGGGATCAAAAAGGGAGTATTGAATTGATTTTATCAGTTGAGTAGCGAGTAGGTGAGAAGTAAAAGGCAAACAAATAATGTAGGATCATGCGCATATGCATACTCTCCCTTGAGCTCCATTGCGCCTGATCATGCTACATCACAGGAAGGTCGCCAGCTGCCTGAATGTAGTATCAGCTGGGTATAGGGATGTAGGCTAAGGGTGAGGATCAGGAGTAAGATAAATGAAGTATGAAAGAGTAATTTATTGCTCTGACTTTTGAATAAAATAATAATACCCATACTTCACGTATCCATGTTCACTCGTTAAGTGGAGCATGTTGCAAAAAGTTTGCCCGTAACGTATGATTATATTATGGAATTTGACTGAGATTGCGCCTATATAAAAGGATTTTTAGAAGTGAATATTTTTTCATTCTTTATCATTTTCAGTAGGTAAGTACGTATTTACCTAGTTAGTAAAAATTCGATCATACATGGAGATATCGCAGATTGCATCTATACGACCCAAATTTACTTTTAAATATTGTTTTAGATGAAAATAAATTATACCTATACATAAGTCACTAAATGTTTCTTCGTCAATGTTGTGATATTTTTCCAGTTTGAAATTTAAAAAAAACTTTGCAATATCCCTTACTTGATTGTTAAGTAGGTATATAGTAAGGATTCACTTTACATTTAAAAATGACAAAAATCTCAGAAGACACGTTTTATTAAATACCTAAGTGATATAGCAACGTTCTTTTTTATTTCAAACTCATTACATACAAAAGTATTCGGTGGAATAGAACTAAGTAAAGTAAATGAGTTTTTTCTATAAAAAGTAGTAGAAAGTATGTATAGGTGACTAGTTGTTGAATAATATTATTATTTATTTGTAGATATTGATTTCATTAAAATAGAAATAAAGCAAGTATACGAGTATAAGGGACAAAAATATGTGAGGTGTGATAAGACGGAGTAATTTGACATTGTAAAAATTCGAACAATTATTTTCTATCATATGGATGTTCTTAAAACTGTTTTTCGAAAATTTTTTGTTAGTCAATGAATTGCCATTCGAACAATAATAATTGTATATGGCTATATTTTAGGCTGGGAAATGGCGCTTTATTCGTGAAACTAAAAGGAAATGACCAATTTGATGACCTCATCTAATTGGTATCTCAAACAGTTCTAAATCAAGTTACCCAGAGATGATTACAGAGTTAAATTTATGTGAAATTAATAGAGGTACAAGACGTTTTGCGGGCACACACACGTGGGACCAGAGAGAAGGCGACGGGTAATAAATAAATAATGGCAGCCGCTGATGCCTCGCACGCCTCTCAGACATAATCACCGTAATTCTGTAAGTTTATGGCTCGCGTAATTACATGATAACACACCGGCGTGCCATTTGACACAACCATTTCAATTTCATTATGATTTCGCGTGATTTATGATGGGCTTCCTTCATTATACTGTTCTGTATTATATCTGCACTCCGTATCACAGGTATCTTATTACCCCAATTAATTCATATAACATTATAATACACATATTAGTATACACCAGAAAACTGACTGACTGCTTTACTAACGACGCCCACATCTATTTAACCACCCTGTCAACGAGAGAATGTAATCATAACAAAACACGCTGTACACGAGTAGAAACTGGTAGAAAGAAAGAAAAATGAACCTGTACAGGAAATATGAATGAGTTATTTACATGCAATTAATTCATATAACATTATAATACACATATTAGTATACACCAGAAAACTGACTGACTGCTTTACTAACGACGCCCACATCTATTTAACCACCCTGTCAACGAGAAAATGTTATCATAACAAAACACGCTGTACACGAGTAGAAACTGGTAGAAAGAAAGAAAAATGAACCTGTACAGGAAATATGAATGAGTTATTTACATGCAATTAATTCACAACAAATTTGTGTAGTCAAAATTTTTTACCTAAAGCAATCATTTTCATTATAATTGCATCACATGTAGTGGTACGCTGGTACCTACCTAAAGACCATAAATTTTCGTAACAGGTTACCTTTACGATTGGGATATTTATCAAAATATTGGAGTAAAAATGCTCGAGCAGACTTTGACTCTATCTTCAAAAATCATAAGTATGCTTTTGATTTAAATAGGTATAGTACCTACCTACTTGCAACAGAATTACGTACGATCTACATACAAAACTTGTTTTTGAAATTCGAAATTGAATGTATCTTCGAAAACAGAAAAATTCGGGTATTTTCTAGAAAAGTTCATAAGTATTCCAATAATTTAATCTGTTTAAATCTAACAAATAAAAACATCGAGCCGCGGTGTTGCCGTTCAGAACGGACAGACCGATTGATTTTTTTTTTATTACCTCATCAAGATTGCGCAAGATCGAGCGCAATTGAGAACTCTTGTTGCCCCCGTATACCCCTAAGCGGGGTGTAAAAGGAGTTTGGATTGGATTGGATGAACATAGGTCGTAAATTATATTTCAGATTATTTTTAGGATGTTCCTATTCAAAAAAAAATGTGGATTTTTTGTAAATTATTAGAAAACATGTATACTTACCTATTGCCTTACACCTACCCCAAATTTTACCTCCTACCCCACCGTCCCATTTTCCAATAGGAATACTGAGGTGTAATTATGCTGTTTCATATACCTACTCCAAGTATAAGGCGATATGCCTACTATGTGAACTTAACAAAAAAATGGAATTCAAATAGTAAGTCAACAAACGGTTATTGGTTCTGAGGCGGGATGAAGTTCAACGGTTCAGCTAGTATCTAAATAAATACAAATAATTTTATAGCTAAAATAAGTTTGCCATCTTCAAGTTGAGCTAATTCTTATAGGCTTTTTCATTCTTTAAGATGAAGGATTCACTGTTAGTGACATATAGAATGTCTATGATGGACAGATGATGGAGGACTATTGTGACGAGTTGCCGAAACAGCGAGTAGCGTGTTGTACCTACTAAGGATGGGATCCTACGCGGCTGTAAGAAGAACAAAGTGATGCCATGATGGCCGGAGCAGTGTGCGGCCGAACTGTTACGTAAGACTCAGACCCTGAGCCTCAACATTTTACCAAACGACTGTGACACACTTTTACGTATAATTTTTCTTTGTTCTACGCCTCACACATATTGTACAGGATATCTGCACACAGTAACATCTACACATACTTAACTATGTATGTAGTTCTCAATAACTATCGATATGCTGTTTTGTAGCTGACCAATATAGAGGATTATCCAATAGGTACCAGTGTTCAAGGTACATAGTACAGCTATCAAATCAAGAACTTTAAGAGCTTTTGATTTCATTTTTTTTAATTTACTTATATCCATCAAAATTTCCATCGTCGCTCTCATCTCTGCATTCATCGTTCTCAGGAGTAATTTTTTTTTCATTTTAATAGTAGTGAGATTATAAATCTCGAAAAAAAAAGAAAAGAAGGTTTCTGAATGATGTCCTACTAAAGATGGAACAAGACTTCAATGAAAATAATACAAAAGAAGCATACAAAGGAGTCAATTTCTTCAAAAGTAGTTTCAAACCGAATACCGCAAATTAATGTGGATAAAACCAAAATGATGACACAAAGCAGAAATCCATCGCACAGACCAAGGGGCAGTGTCCAATACAAGGATAATTACTCCTTCAATGTGGTAGAACAGTTCACCTATTTAGGATCTTGTCTCACTCAGAATAACGAAGACCCAACAGAAATTCGAAAGAGAATCACAGCGGCCAACAAAACTTACTTCTCCCTGCTGCCAGTGTTCAAATCGCCTAGCGTCCACAGGAAAACAAAAATAATCATCTACAAAACAGTCATACGTACTGTGTTGACCTATGGGTGCGAGGCACTAACACTGACAGTGAGAATGGCAGATATGCTGGACATCTTTGAAAGGAAGGTTCTGCGTCGAATATGTGGATCAGTGAGAGAGGGCGATCTCTGGGCGCATTAGAACCAATGCAGAGCTGTACAATATATCAGGCCCCAAATATCTCGACGCACATAAAGCTCCTTAGGTTGAGATGGGCTGGACACGTACAGCGAATGCCCGATTCACGCGTCCCGAAAAGAATCCTAAGTGGACAGCCAGGAGGAAGGAGACGAGTCGGCAGACCTCGGCTTAGGTGGGAGGATGAAGTGAGAGGGGATTGTAAATCCCAATTTGTATTTGTATAAGTAAGTTGTGGGAAAGGCAATAGAACCGAAACAGCACTTTTTGAAAGCGGTGGATACCTACCAATTTTTCATATTCTGCCAAAAATGTGCTAGCACTTCTTGGTAAGATTTTAATTTAATGTCCGATCAGTTTTTCACCCCGTTATTTCTTCCTGCTTGTTTAAGTGGCCAAGGGTAGGTTGTTACAGACCCTGTCCTAGCTGATCGCACGATCGTGCGATTGCGATGATCGCATGAACGCGGACGCCCTGTTCAAACATATAACATTGTATGAACGTCTCCTAACTGGGCAGACAGACAGACGTAATTTTGATCGTCCGATCAGTGCCTTGTTTGAAATGATCGTGCGATCATGCGACCAGCTAGGACAGGGCCTTAGAACTTATTTCATACCCAGTTCATTTGTTGCAAGTATTTTTTTCTGCTAAAAGCCTGCATTATTTTTCTGAATCAGCAGCAGTATCAGCAGTTATGATATTTGGATGCATTTCATTACTAACACTGACAATATGGTTTATTACGTCACCAAATTAGCCCAATCTTTCAATTTAGTTCAGAGACGTCAAAATATTAGAGGTTAGCACTGCAGCCCGATCTATTCACATCAAATCCTTTGCTTTTGAAACATGATTAACGTGACGAAATTTTTTTCCAATGTTGCAATAGTATCTTCTCTATTTTATAAACATAAATCAATAACATTCTTCCGTATAACTGGAGAAACATTTTATACCATCAGTCAAGCAGTTCCGTCCAATCTGAGACGAGGATTCAACCCCGAGTATGAATTTCATGTGAAAATACGCACAGAAAATTTCCTACCCGACTGGGAATCGAACTCTAGACCTCTTGAGGTCGATATAATTTTCAATGCCATAGAAAATAGCTGTCCTAAAAATTGGTTTATCTAAGAATTAGATACTTACAACAAATAAGAAGTAAGTAGGCATATTAATTTTTTATTAAAGAAAATTTTAAGTTAGTTGTTCCATAAACACAATAGTAATTTAGGTGGCCTGGCGGTTCGGTTAACGACTTTTGTACATTGTCGTTGGTTTGACTCTCGGTTCAAACCATTTTTCTTTCTCACGACAAAATCTTCTCTTACTGTGAAATATCTCAAATGTGTATTTTGTACTCACTTTGAGTGAATCTGGATTAATTTTATTTTAAAACTGAGGCAATTGCGTCAGTAGGGCAAATGCCATCTATAGAAAATGTTGGTGAGCACATTAACCATCTATAATATAAAAGAAAGTCGGGTTAGTGCGAACACTTAAAACTCGAGATCGGCTGAACAGATTCTTATGATGCTTGGTTTATTGGTTTGTTCTCCGCTCTGGATAACAGAATAATTAATAAAAAATGTATAACAAATAATATAAAATATAATATTAAAGTTAGCATGGAATGGACTTCCTATAACATCAAATTCTATAACAACACAACTTTTATTTACCATTGAGTTTCAAAAGATTGTTACTTGCGTAGATTTTTTATAGAATTTCTTTCGAGCTCTTAGGCCGCTAGCTTTTTATAGAATTTCTTTCGAGCTCTTAGGCCGCTAGCTTTTTATAGAATTTCTTTCGAGCTCTTAGGCCGCTAGCTTTTTATAGAATTTCTTTCGAGCTCTTAGGCCGCGAGCCGCTAGGTTACCGACCTCGGTAACCTAACGGCAAAGGCTCCGACTTCAGATCAAGAGGTCCCGGGTTCGATTCCCGGTCGGGTCAGAGATTTTCAATGTGTTTTTTCACTTGAAATTTCTACTCGGGGTTGGAATCCTGTCTCAGATTGGACGGGACCGGTTGACTGGTAGACAATGCTTCAAGCATTTAGTTCCGCCGGCTATACTGACACCTATGTTTAGAAGAGGGTTATTTATTATTATTTATTTATTTATTTAGCTCTTTTTAACTTTCAAACATAATAATATTTAAAACAAATTTTGGTATAAATTACAAATTCTTAATCAATATTCATAGTAAGAACTACAGAGGTTGCGTCTGTCGGGAAAGCTAGTACAACTATAAAGAGATACCACTCCATGATAATATTCGTTTTTTTATTCGTTAATTAAACTTTTATTAAATAAACAAATATACACAAGCAAACAGAAAGATACAATACCTAAGAAACTTATTTACACAATATAATATTACACAGAAACAGTGCAACAAATGAGCGGAACCCGTTAAGTCATTTAAATGACTTGTCAACAGGTACCGCTCACTTCCACCTTCAGTTTACTGCATCATAATAATATCTACTTAGGTACATATCTATTCAATACTAATTATACCTACTATGGTTATATAATATACATATTTTTATTTTTACACAGCCAATCCTTTAGTAATAATTTTAATTTTCCAATTTTTTTACATTTTTATTTTCATTGGCAGTGAGTTAAACATTTTCGGAACTAAGCACTCTAGAGTGCGATCACCATACTTGTTGTTAGTTTTTGGTACTTTTAATCCTTCATTTTTAGTAAACCTTGTGTTATGTGCATGTATTAATCTTTTTTTAAATTTATTGTCTGAAAAATTCTTCATACCCAATTTGTAATAAAAAATAGCCCTAACAGTCAGCAACTTCAATTCCCCAAAATATTTATACGTGTCGAAATGTCTATGAAGTCCTGGTACATAGTGAGAAATCAATCTGATTATTGAATTTTGCTTGTGCTGAACTTCCTTTAGGTTTGTTTGTGTCGTCTTACCCCCAGGTAGACAAACCGTATCTAATCACTGACTCTGCCAAGGATCTGTATATGATTTTAAGAATAGACTTTGGAACCAAAAATTGAATTCTATACATCCTACCCAGAATGGAGTATAATCTGTTACATACTTTTTTAACTTGAATGTCCCATTTAAAAAAGCTATCAATATCAATAATATTAATATATATTAATTGGGATGATGTAAGGATTATTTGGCTTATTTTCCTCAAATAGATACTTAATAAGGAAATTTTTGTAAATCGATTCTTATCATTCTTCAAGATTATTTTTGTTTAATAATTAAACAATCGTTTATTCATGCATTAATAATTTTTGCCTAGGGTTTATGACTCTTATTTTGAACCAATCTGTTAAAGTATGAAAAATGCCGTTAAAATGTTAAGTATGTATTTGGCACTATTAAGAAGTTCATAAACAGGTCACTGAGTTGTGGAGAAAGGTTGAGAATGACAGCCCACTTTAGGTTTAATCACAGGTTCTTTGTTTGGAGTAGACTCGCTCTGTTACTCTACTGTACCGTTCTTTCGTCATTAGATACGCTTCTTTATGACAAAATGTCGTTTTTTATAAAGAGCAAAACAATCAAATTGTAGGTCTGAAGCACCGATAATGAGGTCGCATCTATGTGGTTTGCGTTCATCACACTGACGTGGTGAAAATAATATAAGATTCTGTGATTTATAATAGATAATCAATTATTATATCAAGAACTAGCTTTCCCGACAGACGTTTGTCCTGTGAATATTAAATCCGAATTTGTTTAATGATAATTAATTACCTATTTAAATAAGATAATGGGATTTTTTTTCCTTTTTGTGCCACCAGATGCGCCCTTGCTAACCCGGTCTAATGTCAAACTCAGTGTTGGCAACGTGGGCGATTTGTAACGAGAATCGGCGACGAAAAAATCTAAAAGGCGACAGGTCGCCAATTTGGCTACTTTTCTTTCAGCGAAGTTTCACACTTTTCCGGATACTAAATGACTTTTTTTAGTGAACTCCCGCCTTTTAGATTTTTTGGTCGCCGATTCTCGATCCGAGTAGCCCAAATGGCGATAAATCGCCCACGTTGGCAACACTGATAACCAGCTGTCATAATATTTAGACCTGATTAGAAGTGCTGCCACCTAGTGTCTCTTGTCGGAAGCTCACCATCAGAAAACATCCCATTTCGACTGAGGCATCTGTTTCACATTCTGATAATCACACCGTCAAACAACTGCCATTGTTTCTGTCAAACGCTAATTTAATTTCAAAATTAGAATTAAAGTAGGTATATTGTAAAAAGCACTAAGGAGGTGAGGTACTTTAAGTTTTCTAACGCTCAGCCCGCATAGACAATCAATATAGTAAATATTATACGACTGCTTGAGGAGACCATGACCCACAATAGGTTGTAGGGCCATGGGTGGTTGGTAAAAAATGGATGGATGTATTTTTCGACATGTTGAACATGTTGAGAATTCTCATGATTAGGAGTTTCGGAGACAAACATTACCACCTAATGGCGAACGTTGTTAACGTATAGTGATCACACTAAGCCAGCCTTCGAAATAACAGTAGAAGACGGTCGTAAGCCCGTAGTGGTTTGTTCCATTTAAAAATCGAACATTAGTAATGAATTTTTAGAGTCATTAGTTGTTATTTTTTTTTTCTTTCGGATGGATGTATGTTTAATAATATGATTTATTTTTTTACAAAAACATCGAAACTCACATTATATCTGTACTGTATAGCCCTAGTATAAAATCGTTCGATTATTTTTGTATGGAAAATTTTACATACAAAAATGATCGAACGATTCGATCGTTTGATTTTAGAACACTAATTGCACGCTAATAAGCGCTTATTAGCGTGCAATAATCTTTCGATAAAACTCGTACTAGCCCCACTGATTGTTAAAATGGTGCAGTCCCTGTATGAAGACTTCGAGGGTAGGATCAAAACGCCAAGTGGTCCAACCAAAGCTTTTAGGATCACCACGCGAGTCAGACGAACTGTGGGGCTATAAGCTAATTGCACGTCAATAAGCGCTTATTAGCGTGCAAATAGTGTTCGAAAATCATTCATTCGATCATTTTTGTATGGAAATTTTTCGAAACTCTTTCGATGATCGTTTCGATATTCGATCATCGAAAACTTATACTATAGTGGTACTGCGTATTGCCTCATCCATTCCTTACATATTTTCCTTAAATTTTCTTAAGTTCCAACTTTCTTATTTTTTTCTTTCACAACACAAAAGCGAAGTCGGTCCAGCCGTTGGCGTGATCCAATGACCAAAGGCTCCGTTTTTATAATATTGAGATGCGAGCACTCAGATTCTGGTAGTTGAGATTAACCTAGACATTAACAGTGCTCGTACAATATCTGGCACCTCGCTATCACCAGTTTCTGAATTGGGTCAAGGAGCCGATGTTTACGTAATGTCTTAATGCATTCTGCTCTAGAGAAGTTTCGTGTTTTGCTTTCTTGTTTTTGTTAAGTACCTACCTATATTTTTACAATTTCTGACGTTGGTTGATTCTACTGATCACACTATGCTTATCATAGGAAGTTCACAGTAAGTTACGTTATGGTGACATCTGACTGACGAGCGTTTTGTTAGGTATAGGTATTTATTGGATTACAATATAACAGTTTACACAAAAAAACGACTTTCCTGCAAGTATTTGAACAAAACATAATATTATTTGTATCTGGTAAGTGTCTAGTGTTTATAACCATAGGTTTAAGATTCTACCTTTTAAATGTAGGTACCTACCCCAAGTAATTTATCATAGCTCCGTAATATATTTTGTGGTTCCTTAATAAAAATTTCAAAATTCGAATGTTAGTTTTTATTCGAAAATATTATATTCTCGTATGGATAAAACAAAAGCTGTAGGTACGGGATATGTACCTTCGGGAGATATTCGTTATAAGTTATTTTAATAAACAAGTTTGAAAGTGCTTTGAGTATCTCCAAGAGTTTATTTTTAACTCTAATAGTAAATATTATCTAACTAGACTATTTGTTCATTGACTTTTGCACCAGTGACCTCAAACATAAAATACATAATAATATACCAACGTATCTAGCGGGATAATTTCTTTACACGTCAAAACCTAGATATGATTTCACTTGCAGTAAATCATGATTAACAAATTTTAACGGATTTTAGTGAAATACCACTTATAACATTAATAACTATAGTTTAGTTTTAATAAAATTTTACTACAAAAATGTTGAAACGGTGCTATTATTTTATATATCTAACTTTTATTAAACAAACACATATACGTAAGCAAAAAAAAACACAATAAAGCTACTTATTTACAGAATATATACCTATACAGAGAAACAGCGCATCAGCTAAGTAAATAGTTTTGAGAAGAGGTTATTTTGTAGATGTAAACAAGAATAGTTCAACTTTCTTACAAGTCAGCGAGTCAACTAATAATGGGCCAAAGAAGCCCACCACAGAGAACACCATTAAGAAGCTATAATTTGAAAACAGATCTTCTGGGATGACGTGCAGGATGGCAGGTATGTACCTACCTATCCTATCATTATTATCAGTTTTCTTCCGACTCAGAACAAGGATCCCCCTCTTTTTTCACATTGCTACATCTTGTCCAAAGGATTCCTTCTGCTCTAGTTATACCAAAATATTGCAAGTAATCTGCTTGCGAATCTGCGATATGTTATTGGCCATATCATCAGCGATAATTCTTTTATCTATCCCCTATTCTCACCATACCTATAGCTTCATATACCCATGAACAGGTCGTTGTTATTTATTTGGTGGCCATATTATCAAGGATCAAGAAAATACATATACTCTATTTCCAGCTCTGGCTGTAAACGCACCCTAATAGCCTGTACACATCTGAACACGCGCGGTAGCGTAACCAATGTCACGTTGCTTGCAACGTATCAGAATTCCATAAATAAATAAATAAATAACACTCTTCTATACATAGGTGTCAGTATAGCCGGCGGAACTTAATCCTTGAAACATTCTCTACCAGTCAACCGGTCCCGTCCAATCTGAGACAGGATTCCAACCCCCGAGTACAAATTTCAAGTGAAAAAACACATTGAAAATTTCTGACCCGACCGGGAATCGAACCCGGGACCTCTTGATCTGAAGTCGGAGCCTTTGCCACTAGGCTACCGAGGTCGGTAGTCTACGGTCCGTAGTACGCGGTTCGCGATGGTTCGTCACGACACCTTTCATCTAAATACCAGCAGAGCATTCTCATCCCTTTCGCTCAACACCCAATATCAGAAACCGTATTTACTAATGATTAAATTTACCTGCATGAAAATTATTCGAACTCACAATAATTGTTCGTAGAACGATTTCTCGAATGACGATAATTGTTCGAAAAATAGGTGTACGAAGATGCATTTGGTAGAAATTATTACAGGTATTGTTATTCGTTAGAACACTAGCTGTTACATACATAGTTGGTGAGTATGCTGCGTCCTCAGAGAAGTGAATGAACTTGAAATGTTTTGACGTAACAAAACAATAATATTATTGATTAAATGATTATGTATTAATCGTAAACACTCGCACAACGTAGAAGAGAGGAGAACAACATCTCGTGACATTCAACACAACACAACACATGTCACCTTACACAAACCCTTCGGCGACCGTAACAATAAGGTAAATATTTGCGCGAGTTTGCAGTGCGCTAAAACTTGCATACCATTCATACTAAACATATCATTTAATTATGCGTATGATAGTACGTAGATATCATAAACATATCATTTAATTATGCGTATGATAGTACGTAGATATCATAAACATATCATTTAATTATGCGTATGATCGGCTTTACTTCAGACTACGTAGATATCGTATTGGATGGATTCAGGTTTCACCGGGAATTATTCGTTTTTTAATTTTGATTTAAATATGTAGGTAGTTACATAAATGAAACGGTCTTTATATGGAATGATACTTATATATATGCAACGGAAGTGGGCACAAATAAACCCTTTGACTCTTTCACAGTAAGCTACTTAAAGCTTGTGTCGTGAAAGAGGAAGATGGTCGGCACCTGGGATCGAACCCACGACCTCCGATACGAAACAGCACGAAAGCCGGCGTCGTCACCGCTAGACTACCAACCATTTCCGTTTATAGAGAAGGAGGGGCGAATACTAATATTCTTTTTAATTTTTGATAAAAAATAGATTAAATCAATAATAAAAAAAACGTTACAAACACTGCTGTAATGTTATGTATTTGACACTCGCATGCACACACGTCGACATTGACACAGACGCATACATTATTTTGTTTATATTTGGTCATATTGAGAATAGATTAATATTGTTTGTCTTTTAAATAATAGAAAAAACTTTGTACATTTCTATCAACATTTCAAATTTGACGTACCTATCCATGTCATTGTTTTTGAAAGAAAATTGTGAAATAGCGCTCGCTTAATTCTTATATAAAATCTCAATATAAAGAGAAAAGGTAATGTTCAAACCTTTCAAACGTTTATTTAATTTACATTAGTTGTTATGGTTGAATTTCGAGTATTTCGGCTACTGGGCAACCACTAGTCTTAATAATAATGTCAAACTCGTGTTAATAAATACTCTCTCAACGCAAGCACTGTATCATTGTTGTTTATTATAGTAATCATTCCTGATTATAATAAAAAAACTGTTGAGTGTAATATAGAAAGAGAAATAAATCGCTATACACAATTGGAAAATAATATATAATATGACGTAATAGAAAGGAAGCATGCAGTTTTAAAGCCGATATGGGCGAGATTCAACGTAAGGTTGGACGAGTGAAGATAGACGAAGATATACCGATGCTGGAGAAGAAGGGGCGACCAAGGGATGATTTTCCTTCATGATGTAGATAATATTCGAAAAACTTTTTTCTTTATTGGGAATTATTTATAACAAAATATCCAATTGGTGGGTTTGTCACCTAGATAACAATTTTGATTTTTTTAATCGACATAATAAATAGCTAAAATAGTAATAGAACAAAATATGAAGCATGAGCAAACAGGGTTGCACACGTGAGAAGTAATGACCTCAGAGCACTCATCAATGTTATCAAAATAATTAACATACCTACTACATATGTAAATCTGTGACCCTTTGCGATCTTGCCACTTACAATGACAATCCGGCTATACCTACGTGAATACTAAAGTATAGAAAAGTATGAGGTGTGAGGGCTTCCAGATGATTTGTAAAATACATATTCATTTTCCCTTTATGACCCCATGCAGTTAGGGGCAAACAAGAGCTCCCAACTACGTCCGATCTTGTACAGTTTTCAGCAGACCTTCTGATCTCTAACTACCATATTTATAAACTCCAATCAGTGGAAAAAATAGCTCACGGATAGAAAATCATCCAATCAAGCGTCGTCGAGGTAGATTAACCCATACCGCTTGATTGTGAGCAGATCTCTGTGGATGTTGGATTTTACGTCAACTGACAGTTGTTTCAGTAGGTATACAAGAACGCTTTCTGTAATAAATTCACTGTATTTAAGTTTTTTTCTCTTACAATTATGTGCTCCCTTCATATTTTGGTCTATTGTATTTTGGTTTATCATTTTAATCATAGAAAATTTTAACAAACAAAGCAAATATATGCATTCCCATAATCAATCGAGCGCTTACAACCATGATGCACACACTAAATTTTTAATAAACATAGTGACGTTTTGAAGAAAAAAAAAACAAAATACTTTTTAGGTATAGGTTCAAATATGAAATTCAGTATAATAAACAATAAGGAACTAAAGGTGTGGTATGATGACGTAATGCCACTTTTTATTTTCTGAAATAAAAATCAGGACTTAACAATATTTTAGGACAGGACCTACCAATAACTCGAAATCATTCAAATCTGACAAAGTGCATCTTGGTTGTAAACACTCGCGTTGCGCGGCTACTATTTTGTATGTTGACACAATTTTGTGCAAAATGTCACTTTCATACATAAAAGACGCGGATTAAACATATGTTTTTATAAATAAAGTAAAAATGGATCGGCGTATCGGAAATGATCGTGTAATCAACGATTTTTTTTTATAAATAAGACTGTAAATCCCTCAGCTCTGATTAAAAGGAAAGGAACATAATATGATAGGACATTCCTTTATTTCAATTCATACAAATTTAATACAATTTAGAAGTTAATACAAAATTTATTGATTTTGAGGATGTATGAAGTTCACGTGAACTCCATATTATATAATCATCATCATCAGCACGACAGTCCTGGGTGGACCCTGGCTGAGTCGAGAGATTTTTTCATATAATATAATACTTGAAAGAAATTTACTTTGTCTTCTACAATTTCGAGCGGTCTTGCCTCTGTGTGTGATGCGAAATTTTTGTGTGCTCACTGCGATAATTTCAACCAGTTGTATAGTAGGTACGTAACAATGTGTTCTTCAACGGGCAGTGATTCAATGCTACACCATGATACTTTCACACCAGAGCAGAGGTTGTTGGTAAAGGCAATGGGAGATTTAGAGACGCAGATAATAGTTCCAATCCAACATAACAAAAAACGGATTGCGCAACCATCGTTACGTAAGAGCAGAGATACTCGCGACCTCGGCTCGGAGTCTTCGGCTAAATTCTCCATTAACTTCGTACCCTTGACTTATCAACGGCGACTGCGATCATCCAAAATCATACATAATTAAAGATTATTTCACAAAACATCGAGATGATTCACGGTGTCCTTATTTGTTTATAAAAAACGCTCATTAAATATTTTAATATTCGTAAACATTTATTATTTTATAAGATTACATAATTCGCATTAAAATTTCTTTACTTATACATAACCGAGTTATCTAATACGCAGGTCCTGCACATTTTGTTGTAGAGCAGCAAAACGTTTCAGTTTTGCGAAAATTAGGAAAAAGAACAACTTTCAAATTTTAAAAAGCACTTTCCATTCAATGGTCTATCTGGTTATTTCCGCGATGTATGCAGTTGCGTGTTGAGCCATATTATTACATCGGCGCTTCCTTGCAATAATAGTACGAATATTGACACAAACCACCAAAAGTTCTGTCAGTAGTCCAGTAGTGTCCAGTACAGATCTCTTTAACTTGAGTGAGTTCAATGATTTCAGGGCATTACAGTACTATTTTTTGCCATATTTAGTTATGTTCTTTCACCTTTGAGCTAGCCATCTTGCTATCATCGGATTGGAGATGTTTGGCGATGGCTGGTGAAGACACGGCGGTAATAAAGTGTATTATGTACGAGCAGTGGTACTACATGGACTTGACATATAAATACACACACAGCCAATTCAACTTGACCCAAAATTACAATGTCGATATAAATAATACCTAGTAAGTGCTTCAATATTGACACTAGCACAGCCATGGTTTGTCTATGGACGTGTTGCTCCGCACCCACACATCTCTCTGGCAGTCACAGACGTCAACAATAATTATTAGTGAATGGATGTCACCGGGCTCCTTTATTACATGGCGTTATTGTTACTTTGATTCACATTCAGACACCAACTTCACTTGTTCACACTATCATAAATCGACGCAAGCGTGGACACTGAGGTCCGTCACACAAGTTCCCTCAAATTTCCATAAGAGCCATAAATCCGATCTATTGAACTTTGGGGTGGTTCGGTCACCCTCTTCCGACCATTTTTTCATTCACGTCAAAATCTTAGTTTTGTGAGATTTACTTACTTCGGATGGCCTTACAACTCCTCCAAAGTTTTGGCCTCCCGAACCAGAGACATGTTATAATAATACTTTTCTAAGCCGTCCTGTCCTGCGCAACGGACATCCATTGATCTCCCACACCCAGCACGTTCAAGTCCTATATAGTTATATGTAGGATGTAGAAAATGCATGCAAATGAAAATAATTTAGCAAAACACGACATATATCCACATAGTGAAAAAAGAATTTACAGCTACCGACCGTTGAGAATCCTATTCCCTGTGCAATCCAATGGTCGATTGCATCATATTATCACATGTTTGATTGCATTATGTGTACCCTTCTTAATATCCCCATTGCCAACCATATTCAGTCTCTCTGCGGTAGTCAAAGAGGCCTTTCGTGGAAAACTCGAGCTTCGTATACAAACTAGACAACACATGTGTGTATGGACATCATATTATTTTTCAAAATACAGCTTTAGCCTTGAATACGATCTTTTATTAGATTTCCGAGTATTCGATAATACCATATTATTGTGTGTGAATAATATATCTGGAGTCTGAAGATTTAGGAAGGTCGTTGTACTTTCCGCATACAAAAAATACAATACATAATATAAAAATGGATGCGATGGTGTAGTGGGGTAATGCTAGGCATGGAGCTGCATACTGCGCACCACGGTGCATCCAGCCATCATGTTTGGTATCGGTTTGGGGTCGTTGACTTGGAGGGTTGCTGGGTGCATACCTGGACCGTAGATTTGGTACGCAGCTCAACCAACACACACGACATGTCTAATAATAGGTACATTTACTTTTTTTATATTGCCTGCCGCAAACTAAAGACATCGGATATTATTTTCAAACGTGCGAATAAACAGGAGTGGGCAACATTGATTGCTATAATGTGCGGACCTGGGCCCCGTGCCACTATCACTTTGCAACTTTTCAAATCATAGATTTTAATTGTTCAAATGACCCAATAGGTTTTATTCCACCATAGACACTTTTCATAAAAAAAAAACTTAGCAACTTTGCGAATCAATTAAAAAGGTTATTTTCATGATTCAACTTTAATTGCGGAACAAGCTTATTTACGAGTAGGTACGCACCTGCAAGTTGTTGCTTAAAAAGTACCTGCCACCATAGATACGATTTTTTTCATGTCATTACCATCAATTGAAAAGAGTTAAATGATGTAGCTAGAAGCCGCTCCGCAAAGAGAACATTTTTTAACGGTTTGTCTCCCCTCACTATTTTCGCATAGGTAATGCAAAGTGCAAAGTGGCAAGTAGAGGTCAAATTGTGCGCGACCATAAAAAGAAGAAGATTGTGGAACTGGACCCTGAGCTGGGTTTTGGCGGTTAACTTCTAGGTTTTGGTTGTTTGATGACGAGCAATCTTTGACTACTCTAGGAGAATTGCAAATGAATGCATGAAGCCTTCAATTTTTCAATATCCTTTGACATCGTTAATCTTGATTTTATTGCTCTATCTCGAACCGCTCGTAGGCAATGACGTCTATAATTTCTAGTATTATTGTCGATACAAATGAATTGCTCACTTGAGTTTATGATCATGAATATGTAAGCATTATTGACCTATGATTTTTATTCTGTTTCATTAAAATAGCATCACTAGACTATGGCATATTCATGCCAAATGCCAAGTTATCACATTTGGTAAAACTCGCAACAAAATTTTGGCTGATTATAGCATGAATGGAGTAAAGCTTTTAAGAGTGGAGAAGATGAGGGACTTGGGCGTCACGTATGTGAGCGATCTATCATTCGGAACACATATTAGTAACATTGTGGATAAAGCATATATGACGCTGGGTTTTGTTTTGAGAAATTCGATATTTTTCAGACACGCCAATACTCTTGTCACTTTGTACGATTCTTTGGTGAGATCCGTCTTAGAGTCAGCATCGATTGCGTGGCTGCCTAGTGAACAGTCTCATATATTGACCATAGAAAAAGTCCAAAAAAGGTTCGCAAGGCACCTCTATAGGATGAGGTATGGATACTATCCATATTTGTATCCAACACTTTTTGTGTATGGATGCCTCGGAATGGCGACATTGGAGAAGCGCAGGGATGAATACCTTTGCAGGCACTTCTACAAGTTACTGCATGGTATCATTCATAACCCTGACATCTTAGAAAAAATTAATTTCTACGTACCAGATTCCTATGGCAGATCTCGACATCACAAACTATTTTATCCACCCACAGGCAGAACAAATATGATTCACCACTCTGCCATTAATAGAGTGATAGAAATTTTCAACAAGTTACCGCAATCTGTAGATATATTCAATATAACATATAATGAATTTGTTAATGTATTAGAAATCATAATTTAAGAGCTTGTGTACTATCGCTGCTTTGTTTTTTTTTTTTATTGTTTTGGTGATGTGTTGTTACCTAATCATTGTGTAATTTGTACAAAACTGTTTCATGGCGCTCAGCGAAAAGGTATTTACTGTTATGCTGAGTGACATATCATTGTATCATAAATAAATAAATAAATAAATAAATAAATAAACATAAAATATCTGGCGAAGGTTTTTTATGCTCCATATCAGAGTGGATTGTTACATTAAAAAAGAAAAACTACCAGAAGACAGCGTTGCGCACGTGTACATTGTCACACAAGAAATGGATTTCTCCTAAAACTCGAACACAGAGGGAGAGGACCTTATCTGCCTCATATTTTTGTACTGAGTTTCAGGAGGAGCACGTCCCCTTGTTTATTTCTACTGCATTCCTGCAATTAAATTGCTAAAGGGTAAATTACTAAAGAACGTTTAATCAGTTATTCCACCACCCTTTTCTGATGCTAAGGTTTCGTGTGGGTAAATAATAATAATCAACACGTAATGTACTATGGCGCCAAGCTAAAACGCCCAAAATAGAATGCGCGGAAGAAAAATTTGAAATAGACGTGGTACTAACGGTTCCTTAAATGGTGCATCAACTCTGTCTCTAGATACAATGACCTAATTCCAGGAATTTCACCACCCCTCAAGCAACCCTCAAGGGCGGTCTATCAATAAGTTCGATCTCATGTGTTATTATTGTTGCCCACATACCTAGGTACAATCAGGTCTGGCTGGATACAAAAAAATCTTTTCGGAAACACGTGTAAGTGGATACACCAGCGCGCCACTTTTATCTGTAACGGCTAAATTTTAATTGCCAGCCTCTCACATGGAGCCGCAAGTCTGTTGATACTTTTCTAGGAATTGCATTTAACCACCACCTGTGTTTGCCGTACATAGATTATATTTTTATGATTATATTATATATATTGTAGTTTGTAGTGTTAAAATACGCACCTACAGCAAAATATCTGGATATTGCCTGCATAGTTCCATCTACATTGATCATAGAGCGTTTGGATTGTGATTTACTGATAAATAAATGCTTACTGTGTAGCAACCTGTAATATAGTCCGACCACGCTTATCTGTCGAAAAGTAAAAACTCCAGAGCAAAGAGTTTTATTTTATATTTTATTTATTTAGGTATTTATTCATTCTCACCCATTACAAAACATTATTTTAGCACATTAATATAAATAAATAAAAAATATATAAGCAATTTTAAAATCCATGCAAGGAAATAAATAAATGAAAAGGTAGGCTAGGCTGAAAAGGTGAAACGTAGGCTAGGCTGAAATGGCCCCTTCAGTCTCCCATCAAGATCAACCCTTAAGCCATTGGGGAAAATGGATTCTTTCTCCCAAGAGAGAAGATTAATCCCATGGCCACGTCCACACATTACGAAGATAAGGTACCTTCTGTTAACTTCGTAAACATTGTACATTATATTATCCATGTCATGTCGTATCACGCCGATAAAAAATAAAGCATACTTATTTAGGTAGAGAAAGGTATTTGTGGACTTTTTGAGAAGGAATAAATTAACAGGTTTATTATGTATCTTCTTGCCGTCTTTATAAACAAATACCTCCATCAGTTTATAATAGCATTTAGCTCAATGATAACGAGAGAGATATTGTATGCACTGGTCTGTATATATCAGGCAGGTCGCGCGTGTGGAGATTCTGGTACATTCTGGTACATATTATTATTAAAGTTCATTCATCCAATCAATTGTAAATGATACTCATCTACACGCACAATGCAAACTTGGCTTAGTTATAACATCCCGTCTATTGGTTTAAATTTTGATGAATGCTGAGACGTTGTTTGTCCGTGGTCTCAATTTAACAATCTTCCCTGACTTCTACAGCAATCCAAGGAACTTATTGATGGTTTTAACTCCATAATAACCAAAACATGCATGAGCCTATATAAGAAGCTTCTTAAAAGTAGACTTAAGGAACACTCGAGAAAGCTGGGATTCGAGAATGATAGAACCTATAGATTCTGGGAACAATGAGTAGAAAAAACCCCCAACCTCCCTACAGAGTGTGGTGCGGTAGTTTAAGTAAGAGCAAAGAGTTTTGGAAAACCCTCCTAATGCTGAACTTCCTGAAATATCTGGGATTGATTTGGTGGGGAAGCTCTAATTGGGAGACACCATGAACAAGCAGGGGAAGCATAATAGACAACTACAGATCGGAGCGCACAATACCCTCGTGAAATATCTGGGATTGATTTGGTGGGGAAGCTCTAATTGGGAGACACCATGAACAAGCAGGGGAAGCATAATAGACAACTACAGATCGGAGCGCACAATACCCTCGTGAAAAAAAGATGTCCGTGGTCTGCTTGCACTCCGACACTGGGTATATTTCACGTGCCTTGCATATTGTGACTGTTGCGCACGACATTGGGCATGGCGTTGTACTATCCTCAAAGTATGGTAATGTATGATATCAGTGATATCACGAAACCATCGAAACTCATACAAAACGTCTTGACACATTGGTTAAATTACCTAATTTGAGGATTACGCAATGTGGCGCTTAACACTCTCCGCAGAATGGCAATGAGAGCGTTAAAGGTCCGTGAGCATGACCTGTCTATTGAATTCATAATTAATATCTGAGTATGTACTGCAAGAACGAGCTTAGGTAACTCTGTTATACCCTTGACCTTACACCACAATGTTGCCAAGCTATTTTCATTAATTATGCATCTACCTGGATGACTTTCAAATCACTGAAATAGTTCAAAATTGAAAGCTTTCAGTTGCCTGAAATGTATTTCAGGTGAACTTTTATATTCAACAATTAGCCTATTTTTCTCCCGTGTGAACGTACATCGATGACCATCGATGGTCACCAGGTCTCCCGGGTGGATAAATTCAAGTACCTGGGAGCAACATTACAACCACTGGTGACCTCGGGGCTGAGCTCCCGATACGTATCGGTATGGCAAGTGGCGCCTTCAACAACATGACCAAGATATGGAAGACGTCGGCGTTTAGTGTCGAGACGAAATTTAAACTGTTTGATGCGTGTGTGTTGCCCATTCTCCTGTATGGGTGTGAGTCCTGGCACCTGACTTTGGCCCAGCCACAAAAAGTATCTGCATTCGAAACGAAGTGCCTCAGGAGAATTTTAGGTATAAGATGGTACCACCGCATCACGAACGACGCTATACGCCGGCGCACCCAGCGTGAGCCCATCACCTCTACTATTATGTGGAGGAGAGGATGACAGTTGGCCGAGGAGAGCGCTGTTCTTCCTCCCATCAGGGTCCCGGAGACGAGGAAGACCCTCTCATACTGTGTTCCGCTCCTTCGAAGCAGAGCTGAGGAATCTGGACATGGTGTGGGAGGAGGTCATTAACGTTGCGCAAGATCGAGCGCAATGGAGAGTTCTTGTTGCATCCCTATGCCCCTAAGTGGGGTCTAAAGGGAGTTTGGATTGGATTGGATTGGTGAACGTACAAGCTCGTGTAACAATAAAATTAAATACAAAATATATGAAGCATATTAATGAAAAAAAAATAGAAATTATAGCAAAACTGTGATAGTAAGTACCTACGCACATAAATCAGTTTCCGTTGACAAAATAAAAGCCACAAGGTACAAACAAGTAGTTTAAAAATATGAGGCCGCAGCTGAATAGTAAGAGTGCGTTGACTTCCACAACCCCCAACAGATCCGCACCACACCACGCGGACACTGGCATACCATCGCGACCATACGCTGCCTCCAATCTCTACATGTTTCAACTTGAACTTATCAAAGTGCATTGCACTCCTTCACGAAAGTTTACTTGCGGGCAAATAGAAAAAAAGCTATAGAATTGTTACCCCCGCTGTAAATTGAAACCATTGTTATCCGGCCTAATGCGGTGTTTAGGACATATTGATTAATGGATGCGCTCTATTGTGCCAAATTATAAATTGCAAACGCCAGGTGGCCAGGAGCCCAGGTGGGGGACACTGACTGTTACTTTGTCGTTACATTTTATCTTTCGCGTGCGCTTCTTATGCCCTCCAAATAGAGCATTATATGACCCATTATCAGGGACGTAGGTACTTTAGATATCACGCTAGCATCACGTGATAAAAGTTTTATTGGTACATAGTCGATTAGCTCCTGGGTGAAGGAATCTCATATAAACGGCATGCCAAATCACCGACAAATTGCAATTCAGTGAGACGGATTTCGTACCTATGTGTTTTTGTGAAAGATAAAATTTGAAATCTGTCAGTTGAAGATTCGATTTAGAAGTCAATTTCATATCACAACTCGGTGCAAATAAAACTCCATAGATTCTTCCCTTCCCGTTATGATGGTTTTAAGATTGTGAGTTTCAACGCATGTGACATTTAAAACAATGTCGGTGGAGAAGAATTGAAATATCTCTGTATGTGTCATTGCACGAAGTTGGTGATAGACAAAAAAGGCAGGTGTATCGCAGTACAACTATCCACACACCTAATTAAGTGAAATATTTTACACGTGGCTCACTTCCTGTTGGGAATAAGAGAAATAGGTTCAACGTTTCATGATTAATAGGCTGACAATTATTAAGCTGTAGATATAGATGATAAAAATAGATTTGAACCGCCTAGCCGGGTTAGCGTTCATGAACCCCGGGATGTCGAGGGCGAAAACGGTAGATTCAAATTTTTTGTTGTTGTTTCTTATCCAATAAGCGAATGTGGGATGCCACCTGTGGAATACGTCGGAGGGAGGGGAACCTAAAGGTTAAAGCTCCCGGTAGGCACCGGGTAGCTGCCTAATAGGCCCGCCCATACACACCTAATAAATTACTCCAAATCTATTTTAATACGTGATTGAACACGTTTTGTTCAAGGGCTCATCAAAATATCTGGTTCAGATACGTTCGTAACTCGACATTTTCGCGGAAACACTCCACGCGAAATTATTTTTGCCTTATATTTTTTTTCTGGCGCACCCAGCGAGGGCCCATCACCTCTACCATTGTGAAGAGGAGATGGATTTGGCTGGCTGGGGCATGCGTTAAGGATGCCGAATGACTGTTGGCCGAGGAGAGCGCTGTTCTTCCTCCCATCAGGGTCCCGAAGACGAGGAAGACCCTCTCACACTGTGTTCTGCTCCTTCGAAGCAGAGCTGAGGGATTTGGACATGGTGTGGGAGGAAGTCATAAACATTCCGTAAGATCAAGCGCAATAGAGAGCTCTTGTTGCCTCCCTATGTAAAAGGGAGTATGTATTATGTATGTATATTTTTTCATACAAATTACAAAGTACGGGAAATATATTTTTCATGCTTAATTTCGTATGTAAGTAAAGTTGATAGTTGATTTGTCTATTAAGAATAACCGACGCACGTCAGCGGTAAATAAAATATTGAAGAAATGTGATAGGTTCTTGAACAGAGGTTTCTACATACAGCTGTTGCTACGGGAATAAAATGTCAAATTGTCCGTAGTTCTCAACGTGGTAATGTAAAATTATTGGAACCCTTAAAGGGGCGATGTAACTGATGAGTTATAGGACAAGCAAATAATTAACTATGCTTGTCGACGGACAGGTTTCGCTGCTATTTTGAATATAAACTATAAAATAAAGTAGATAACTACTCTATCTTAGACAATGTGTAAAAATGAGGAGTTAGTTTGTTTGTTGTACCGTGAAAATCAGAAAAAGACAAATACCAATTATAATAGATCCCTTGCGACAGACTTAGATTAAATACGTCAACTGCCTGACATGTAGAAGATTGTGATGGTGACTTACTTTTAAGTAAGCCAATCAAAACATTTCGGATGATATTAGGTATGTGATCAAAGATCCTGAGTTCGAAAATGAAGCGAATTGCAAAAATTTGAAGCCTCTCTCTTGAAAGTCTTATAGGCGAGATTCGCATAATCAATACATTTTGATGGGAGACTACTTGTATTTCGCAAAACAAAATAAAATGTCTGTCCAAGTGTAGATGAAGGCATACCTACCCAATAGATATATTTACACCTATAATGTGTGGTTGTAAATAAATAGAAGTGCGAGTAATTAAAGTACGGCAGGCGGGCGGGCAGGTATGTGAACTTTTTTATGGCCGTTTAGTTTAGAAGGCAATGACTCCTCGAATTAGAAATAAATCATCCCGAGTAGGCACCTACATACCTAAAATAGTGGGCAACACTACACAGCGTAGGGGTGGGAGCGTGTAGTAAACAAAGTTTCCCGCCAACCTGCCTGCGGAGTTGTTTATTTCTTTGAAGTTCTGCCACCACACGGTCATAGTCAAACCATCCATATATAGATAAATAATTGGGAAGAAACACACTAACTTCACGCAAAATTTTCATACATTTTTGTCAAAATTATATATATAAAAAAAAAAAAACTACTACCTAGCGGAATTTTCGTATTTGAGTATTCGTCGGTAATTCGATGGTTTCTATGCTATGGCATTCTGCGGGAAATATTATTACGGGAAGAAAAATGACAAATTGTTCAACGGGAAGAAAAATGTCAAGTTGTAATGCGGGAAGAAAAATGTCAAATTGTCCGCAGTTCTTAACGTGGTGAAGTAAAATTGAGAACCTTTGAGCCTAAAGGGACGATAAAACTGATTTATAGGACAATCATCAATCAATAATATCTATACAAAATACTACATGGTTTATAATGGGTCCCTATAACTCCCAATAACGCATTGCCTCGTTAGCTAGCTTAATTATTTATCTACGTTTGAACCGTTGACCCGAAGGTGAAAATTATCAAAATTGCTGTATTTTTCAGCTTAATTAAGATTGTCAATATTCATAGAATCAATATTTGTATGAAAGACACACGAGCAGCAAAAGTTGCCAGAAACAATAACCAGAAGGAAACAGACCTCCAGGGCGACCACCAAAACGCTGGAGAGATAGTTAACGATCAGCTTCCCAAAGAGGACAACATAGCAGGAATAATCAAAGAGGAAGAAGAAGAAGAATATGTTTATTGAATGTGTGCGGCATTCTTTAAGAAATGGTTTAGGCAGAATTGTGTGTAAAGGAGTCATAGTTCATTTGGATGAAAATCACCAGACAGTCCTGTCACGCGGTTGTTGATCTCAGTCTCGCTATTTTATTTTATTTCTTTCACAGTGTATCTATATTCGAAAGAGATTCGAGCTCCAAGAGTTCATAGAACCCTCAACTTTTAACGTTTCTCCAGGGTGATAAACGTATCGTTGACCTTAGAGGAATTTTGAATTTAGACCCGATAAAACCTTTTTTTTCTCAATATTGTAAGAGGTCGCGGCTTCCATTGTGTCTCACATAATATAATATAGCTACCCATCACCCACTCCCCTGTTTTTTGTCCTCGTTTCATTCCGTTTTGTGTGCATCAGCAAGCGCCAGGTAGTTTCTTCCATTCATCTTGATTCACGAACATTCTGATTAGGAATGTTATTTCGGAACGACAATTCACTCTAAAGACCTAACATTTTCTGTCTACAGTAATATTGTCAGTAGGTACGTACACGTGATATTTGGTTAAGATTTTGTTTCCTGATAGAATTTTAATTACAAACCAACCACATTTATTACTACGGCTCTACGTGTACAAACTATTTATAGACCATGCGAACTCATAAATAATATCTCGACTTGTTGTGTCGGCAAAAAAATATACAGCGTACCTTTAAATTGTATAAAGCTTCAAGTGGAGTGATAAATTATAGGTGTGTCCTGCGGTCAGTACATTCAAAGGAATTTTCACCGAGACGTAAACAACATTTTTTTTGCGTGAAGATAGCAACTCTTAATGTGTTTTGGATATAAAAAACGGGCGCCATTACGAGTCAGATTTATTATCTAACTAATCTTTTCAACCACTGATTCATCATCCAATGTTAAAAAGCACAAGTCAAATTGATCAGAAACTGTACGCACTTAACTCTTCAGCTGGATTATGTTGAACCAGTGCGGTTTAATGGTAAAATGTGAGTCTAAAATTTATTTTACCATCCGACTGTTTGAAGAGTGTTGCTGGTCCTAAAAGCAGTAAAAAAACACTGAAATCTGTATTTAATCAATGCATCTAGCTGTGGATAGAACATGTATTCAATACCTACATCGTAAAACAAACAATTGATGTTTGCAAAAACTGGCTAGCGATTATATTACAGTATTCATACACCAGTTATTGATTTTATATTTAAATAAAAACACAGAATCAAACATTGATATGTTGAGTATAGGGTTCAAAAGACTAACGTCGCGAATCACTAAATAAATAAAACGTCTCGGAGGATTTGAATAGTAGGTACAAACGGCCTTGCCGCGTATTCTAAGCACAAACATGCGGCCATCTACTCGTACATAAATGTTCACGAAGATAGACGAGTAAGCAGCTATCCATTCTTACACCCTGGTTGAGTTCATTTTCTTAGACAATTCAGTACACTGAGTTCTCTCCATAGAATTTCAGAAAGCCCTGCATCATAACCTCTAATATATGTATACCTAATTGAATCGATTATTTCGAAAACGACCAAACTCAAGTTTTTGTCGAATAACACTTTTTTTCGGATTCATAATCTATGGACTAAGTTTAACATTTTTGCATTGAAAACAACTAAAGGATTATACCCCAACCTCGTTATATTCAAGGCCGATTCCAGTGTTTATTTCGAAAACGACCAAAGTATTTTGTTTTCGAATTAAAGTATGTTTGACATTTGAATTTTTTGAGATCTGTTAACTCATAACATCGTGTTATTCGTTTTGTTGTTCCTTGCGTTTTGGTTTTCTCAGCATGAAAATGGATTTATGGGATTCAAGTGATGATGATCTTGCTGATAGTAGGCATAAACGACGTAGAGATCCATCAAATTTTGTGCTTTTATCATGAGTTATTATGATTGATTAAACTTTTTGTTGCATTCGTATGGCTTTTCTTTGCTATGAGTTCGCATGTCATTCTTTAAATTACTCGACTCCGCAAACTTTTTGTTAAAATTATTTGGAAAACAACCAAAGTACAAATATTTCAAATAAATTTAAAAAAATATTGAAATACAAAATTAACATTTGGAAAAGTCAAATAAGTTCCTTTTTCTATGTTTGACGATGTTGAATCAAAATATCAATTTCTCACATACATTTTTTTTCCAAGAGATAGTTTTTCCATTCTCCTGTAAAATTAACAATTCTCTACTTTGGTCGTTTTCGAAATAACTGATTCAATTTACCTACATATGCCGGTACGTTTTATCAGACCCTTTCTTTTGACATTCTGTTTCAATTATCTATTATTTTTTGGAATTATGTTTATACCATTCAAACCTTCAGGTGCTTGAAGGTGAGCGTATAATTAAAATGTAATCCATCGTTAAATCTTACGCTTTAAAAATAAAAAGGGCATTGCTCTCCTTAGAGCTTTTAAAATGACTAGTGGTCGGCCTGTGCTCGAAATTCGACCATAACTAATTTAGATTGTAAGTGTGAACATTATTAAGATTGCTTTGTCAAAAACTGAGCGACCGCTATTTTACAATTATTTTCTTTCAAAAATAATGACATGGATATTGCAATTACATGTCAAATTTGAAATGTTGATATGTTCAAAGTTTTTTCTATGGTTATAAAATATTAATTTACGTATTCCACATACTTTCAATAGGTCCATGTATTAATCTATTCTCAATATGACCACAGATAAACAACAGATCTTTGTCAAATAGGTACCTACATGGAAGTGTGTGTGAGTACCTATGAAATACATAACATTACAGTAGTGTGCGTAACGTAATTTTTATTGATTTAATCTATTTTTATGCATAATTATTTAAAAAAATACTAGTATTCGCCACCCCTTCTCTATATAAACTATAAGAGTGCGAAATTTCATACTGCTTCGTCCACGCGATTTTCGTAAAAAATAGTCACAAAAGTTTTCCTTCACGTATTAATATACATTATAGATTAATAGAGTGGCAAATGCTAATATTTTTTTTTAAATTATGAAAAACATTACAAACACATATCAAAACATTACAAACACTACCGTAATTGACATTGACGCAGACGCATACATTATTTTGTTTATCTGTGATCAAATTGAGAATAGATTAATATTGCTTGTCTTTAATTATACCTAATAGAAAACACTTTGTACCTACATATCAACATTTCAAATTTGACGTATCCATGTCATTGTTTTTGAAAGAAAATTTTGAAATAGCGCTCGCTCAGTCTTTGACAATGGATCCTTAATAATGTTCACACTTATAATTTAAATAAGTTATGGTCGACTACTACTTTTATTAAATAGATAAGCAGAGAGCAGAACAAGTCCATTGAGGATAATAGATCCGCTAACACGGCTGAAGCTGCTGACTCGTAGTAAAACTCGAGTAGGACTATCTATGATACGTAGGTGGTAGGTACCTACACCTGATAGGTATATTGTTGTGCTGGGTGTCCTGCGCGGGCCCCGAAATATTCTCACTAGACATTAGCGATAAGTTCGATCACCCGGCGTGAATAATTTACCAAACGATTAATCTCTAATTTAAATAATTATTTTCAAGCATCGCGTAAGATAAAACAGGACGTGTGACATTTTTGATTAGTATTTCTTATTGCCGGCATCTGGGCTCTACTGTTTGTACAAAAACAACGTTCGTGACCGACCATGAACTCGGATTTGTCTTCACAAAAACACTATTATTAAGTATTGTGTTTGTCACATTCAGATTATAGTGGATTTAGCATAGCGTGAGCTTTTTTACTATCGATTCTCATTCGAGTTTACGAGTCCACGGGTAGTCTGCGCCCATCTACCCCGCTGTGGACGGAAAAACAATTTTGAGGTCAAGGCTGAATTTTAATTGAGACGCAAATTGCCCGGGCCAACGAGAACTGCTCAGGAAAATTTGTGTCTCGAATATAAACGATTATTGCTGTATGAATATAATAATATGAAGATGAATATTACAAGACCTAATATAATATTGACTTTGAAGAAAGCCTTCTATGGAGTTTGCAGGTGGCCATATTTATAACGATCTCTCTACATATTTTTTTAAATAAAATTTATTCATTGTTGAACTCTTTAATACCTACCTTTAAAACCGTCTCAACAAAATAATATTATGTTCCTATAATGTTGAAAGTTAATAGGTTTCAAATTATCGTGCGTTGATATTCTTATCACTCGATACAGTAGTTGTTTGGTCTTTACAAAAGATTTTTGGTTTAATTAACCCTCACGATAGAACGGTGAGTGGTTCAAAAACTAGAGCGAAGTGCAATGCACTGGAAGAAGAAGCCAAGGTACATTAATATTGTACTTATTTGAACTATATATTGTGGGCCATGGCCGTGAAGTCCCGGATATGAACAAATATGAAAGTTTGAAACAAACTCGCTGTCAAGTAAACATTAAGAAACAGTGTTTGATCAAATGTGAACGCTGGCTTTCTAGTGAGCTAGTAATTGACAACTCCCTCGAAAGTGAAAAAAATAGAAGGCACCTACGGCGTTGTATGAACAGTACTTAAATAAAAATCTCGACTCATAGTTATGTGAATAATCTACATAATAATATGAATTGTAAATTGTCAGGAAATCGTAGAGTTTTACCAAAACAAAACACGTGGATTGTGATGTAATTAGATTGAAATGAGTTTGTTTACTGAGTTTAATTCTTTAGAACTACATAGTGATCACTTGCCCTATACCTACCTCTATTGGAATCTTAATATATGACGGAAATAAATACCATGTGTTGATGTAAACTTTAAATAACAATATTTATCTCCGCTGTTATAATAATAATATAGAAGGGCCATCTCAAGGACGCTTACATACTATCAATTAGACTAGAGTTATTTTTGAATAACTGTGATAAACAACAAAATAAGGATGTAGGTAGGAGTTATTTAAGCTTCTAATCTAATGAGTTCTTTAAGCTAAGGTAGGTATATATTTGGTATATATTCTCCTCAAATAGGTATAAGGTTTCCCCAAAAATTTAAATAAAAAAAAAACTGAGGTTTTCTATTATTAGGGCACAAATCACACAGGATAAGACTATATAATATAATATATAAAATATCACATAGGGCAAACAGCCTAAGTGTCATTGTTGATATACTTACATAATATTATGTACGAAGTACAAATTCTTTTTGTCAATATTTTCCGTAAAAGTTTGCAAATGTGGCTGAAGTTGAATTTCCCTCTCAATGTACACGTTTTTTTGGGGGCTTATTAATAGAATCCTTTGACTTGAATAAGCTTTTAAAAAATCTAATGTCAAATCAGACAATATTTTTTTCCGAATCGAGAAAGTGCATGGTCGTAACATGTAAGGACGAAGTTAAATCAGCATTTCGACCCTTCGACCATATTTCATTAAAAAACAATCGAACCGTACTTATGGTTGAGTATGTTCTATGCTAAGCAATACAGCCAAGCCCAAGCTATGAACCAAATGAAATAAGTATTGAGAGCCCAGCGGCGGTTCAGTCGACGGCTTTCGTACGTACAGCATACTGAAGGCTGAGACTTCGAATCCCGGTGCCGACAATCTTCCTCTTTCACGACACAAACAAGCTTTTAATAGCTTAGGTACAGTGAAACAGTCTATAGTATATTTGTTTGCACTTTGAATGAGCAAAAATTCACCTTTATATAGAAAAATGTTTTTTTAACGAGGTTTCCAACACTATAGTGTTATTCTACGTATTCTAGCGTTAATCCATTATAACTATATCCGCTTACTCTATTGTTTGTCATCTGCATCACCAATACCTACATGATTCGGGACTTTATTCGATGATTGTTACAGAAGATAGTGCTTCCTCGAAGGTTGATTCATAGTTGAACACGTGGGCTCAGGCCCATTAGGTGTCCACTCGAGTGAGTGTATGTGATATTGGGGGCCAGTGACTTCATAGTAATAATATATTGTAGGTTCTCATAGACAATCTACCTGTATCTTACGGAGATAGGTAAGAATGCTTCCTTTGGGAATTCAGCGATCGTTGAGAGTGACGCGGGTGATATCATATTTCTAAGAATCTTACATCACTCGTCCTGCGTCTTATACGTAGGTAAATACACGGACTCTAATTTTTATTATTTTTCTTAAACTTCAGAGGCCTCGTAGAACTTGTCCTCATTAAATGACCTATCGATTTTAACGTTGTTTGCAATACTAATGTGATTTTTACATTCTACAGTTTATAAATGTTGGAAGACCATTTTTGGGTAAAAATAAGGTTTAAGAATGCTCCTATTTTACTAGTTTATCCTTCCTGAAATTATTGATTTATTTATTCAAGTGATATCAACAGAACACTAAACAACGGAAACAAAAAAAACATGAAATCTCCAGTGCTCCAATAACAGGTATATCCCGCATGACTATTGCGCATAGTCGAGTAAATACAATTAAGGTCTCCTGAGCATTCAAATTAAACCCAAAAAAACATTGCGTAATTAAAATAAAATTTGAAAAAATATAGTTAGGTACCTACTTATGTTTAAAGAGAAATTTAAATATATAGATTTTTTTATGAAAGCCAATATAAAAATAATATTGATCATTTGACAGTTGAAGATTTTTGTTGACGGCCGTTGACTATGAAAATTAACATAACATAACATTCTCCCTTTTAAGGCCCCCCACACACCGCAAGCCAGCCCGGAGGAGACCAATCAGTAGCAAACCTGATCCGCACAAAGCCGACCCCTAGCCCGATTGCCAAAAAGCCAGCCACACACAAATCAAGCCCGCCGTGAAAAATATGAAAATTACTAATAATATAACTATAATATCAGTGTAATGAATTGTAGAGAATTCAGTTTTGTTGACATTTTTTACATCGTTGATAAAAAAAATGAATGAAATCTCTTTCACTTGGTCGCCAGCAAACCTAATAGAGATTTATCGGCTCAGCAATTATTATTATAATATGGTCGTATAATCTACCTTCAGAGGTGAATGAAACATCCCGTAATAGCACGGATAGGCCTGGTATTTCTGGCGGGAAAAGATGGTATCGTATGTATGTAATGGTCAGAGCAGCGACTAGACACAGGCAAATAGCCAGTGGGTGCACACAGGCTGGCACACGTGAATCACTCCGGTGTCTCGCTATCACATAATACAGGTATTATACCTACAATACCTACATGACTTCTGCGTGCACATTCCACGCACGGCGGTTAAAATAATGTCTCATTTTAGTAGGTATTGTAGGTACCTACATAGGGGGTCTCTATTTCATTTGTGAGGATCAGATAATAATAATGATTTTTCCAGGCTTACTTAGATCTCTTGAGCTGCTTAATTTCCGGAGATAGGTGAAGAAGCAACGTGTTGAAAAACTTATTTTATTCTACTGATAAGATGCTAAATAAATATATTTAGCATAAGATTTCATGTGACTAACTTATTTGAATAAGTTTATCTGACTGTTTGTTTTGTCTGACTTTGTTTTGATAGAAGTTAATTATTGTTTTTCCTGCTATTAACATTTTGCCATGAGTTGGTGGAGTGACTTTTTCATCGTTTAAGGGTGATTGGAGTTTGTTTTAACGTAGCTTCTTGTCACAGACTGCAAAAATTTGTACTTGAGAATATACTAAATTGTTTTTTTTTATGATATGTACTTCTTGTCTTTTCGAGAATTGTGACGAAATAGTAATATGGCTCTTTACACCCTTTTAGTATTGAAAAGAGCAAGATACATATATGCGTTTTTTTTTTAAATTAATCTTTCAGATAAAGTAAAGCTTGTGTTGTGAAAGTGGCATGGTCGGCACCGGGACTCGAACCCACGACTACACTTTACGTACGAAATCCGTCAATTGATACCACTGGTCTACCAACCATGCATTTAGTTGTATTGTATTGACTGTTGTTATTTTTTGCGTATTTGTATATTGCATATGGACCTAACCGAGTTCCTCGAAAGAGACTCATGGGGGGTAAGAAGATAAATAAATATAAAAAATATAAGTACCTACCTATATATAAAATGATAACAATCATGTTCAACAGCATCAAAAATCAGACACGTTAATAATGTTGGAAATGAAAGCAAAATCTGTTGAAAAACATCTCAGTATTGAGATTCGTCATACCTACCTTTCGATCCAATGGTGTTTTGATAGGACAGACGAAAGGAGTGTCATTATCTTGTGATACATCGGCCTTGAAAAGTGACTCTGCTATTTCTTCTAATTAAGATTATTTCCGAGTGTTATGTATGAGTCAGGTAAAAAGACAAGCACATTTATTTAATAATGTAACTCATAATTCTGACTCTCAAATTAAGTATAAAGCAAAGTATCCAGCAATAGGTTATGCACGTCCGTGTTATCAGTTGCTTGAAGTTGTCTAAAATAACTGAATTCCAATATCATATTGATATTATCTTGAAAAAAACTCGACAAGGTTATTGATTTCAGCCTGGGCTGATGTACCTAACACGGCCCACCACGAGTCGGTGAGAATAATAGAGTTAAAAATGCAGACGCTCTTACGTATATTGTGAATGGCATATCCGTAGACCCCCGAGCAGCACAAGGTGAAATGCCGAGAAATATATCCAATATTGCAATGGTGCGATAAATCTTAAATTAAGGCAGAGATTTTTGTATGGCTCGGAAACTTTTACCCCGAAAGCATTTACTTTGAATTGGTTAGACTAGTTAGATGAATTAGAGATGAGGCTACACAGAAGAAGAAAATATATTATTTATGTGCATATTTGGTCAGTAATTCATATAATTGTCTATGAGTCAGGAATGAATAGATCAGAGAAGACAAAAACTACCGAAGTGACAAAAATTAGCGTGTAAAATGGAACTCTGAGAACTACACGTGACAGATGAACCTAGAAAGGCCAAATGTGAGGTTATCTGACTATATTAAGGGGAAAGCCGGAAAGAGGTCCTGAGCGGTGGGTAACAGATAGATCTGGAAGTCGAGTAGGGTAGAGTAGTACATATGTTCAGTAATGAACATATGTAGGCTGATGATAAGAGTTTTACACCCGAATTCATAGTCGTTACTTGAGTATTCCCCGATACTTGAGTGCTCGTTAAGTAGCTGTTTTCATTTCATAGTTATACAAAACTTACCCAAGTAGTACTCAAGTAGCTGTCAAACTCAAGTCGTCGACGAACACGACTTAAGTGTTACTTGGAAATGTCAAACGCTGCTTTTTGTAATGTATTTTGTCGTTTTCTTGCAGTTTGTGTTTAATAAACAATAAAAAAGAAATGTCCTAAAACATAGAGTCGCTGAGGAAAGGTGATTGCAATAGCAAAATGTTAGCAAAGTTTTATAGCCGGGGCATATGGTACTTACCTACTGGGGAAAATATGGAATCCTACAACTTGTTATAATAAGCAACTATGGACCTGGTCTTCTTCTTTGTCAGCCGTCCCTCCACGGCTAGATACCTCTTGTAAAGTTTTCCACCTTTTTCTGTTTTGTGCAGTTTTTGACAGGAATCACATCATTCAAGCACCTATCTCTTTTGTGGTCTCCCCATTGGTTTCTTATTCTCATAGGGGCGCCATTTTGAAATTCTGGGTGCCCATCTTTCATTTCCTTGTCTCGCCACTTGTCCTACCCATTACCATTTTTATTTTGTCTACTATGTCTGCGACTCTTATTCGTCGTTTTATCTCTTCGTTTCTTATTTTGTCTCTAAGACATACTCCTAAAATTTGTCGCTCCATAGCTCTTTGTCCCCATCTTAATTTATGTATTGTGTTGGCTGTGAGTGGCATGTTTCCATTCCATATGTCATTACCGGGAGGATGCATGTTTTGAAGACTCTCCTTTTCAGGTTTATTGGGATGTCTTTGTCTTTAAAGATATCCAGTTTGCCGAAGGCTGCCCAGCCCAATCCGATTCTTCTAGGTATTTCTCCTGTTTTGTTTTTTTTCCCAATTTAATTTTATGTCCTAAATATGTATATTCTTCAACAGCTTCAACTGTCTTGTTACTTATTTTCAAGTTGCTATTGTGTGGACTTAATATTAAAGTTTTGGAGATATTCATTTCTAAACCCATTTTTAGGGAAGCGTAGAATGGACCTGGTAGAAGAAGACATATGTATCTATTGGTTAATCAATGTACCTAGGCGCTTACACTGATATAGGACAAGTCTAGTGCAATAGCTGTTCCGAGTCGCGAGAGACAGAAAATCCTTTAAAGAAGTGATCACCAAGGTCGGGGGAAACTGAGAGAGCACAAGAAAAAGTTAATAGTCACTCGCATTAATATTTTGGGTCGCAATTAGACGTCGCCATGGATATAATGGGGTGGTTGTAGGTAGAGCAGGGTAGATAGCGTTTATATATCGTTGCCTAACCTTGACCTGGCAGACGAGTCAGAAGGAGTCACTCAGATCGTGTTGCGGCGCACGTACGTACACATATCTAGCTAGACATTTTGCTTTAAGATATGAATACAACGACATGTGATCATGTGAAGGGAATCATTAAAATAACAACAACTAATAATAATTAGCCATGCCTACTAGGGAGGAATTTCACCACAGGTATATCAGGAAATAGTTTCGCTATTACGAATCTAAGAAATGTCTCTCAGGTTTCTTGTGAATAAGTACGTACGATGCATATTGTGGCATATGAAAATTGTCAGCAAAATAAATATAAGTAGGTATTTATAACACTGTTTACGGCGCAATAATCATATAAAAATATAACATTTCACCTCATACTCATTTATGATACTTATAATACTTTTGTTCGACAAACCTACCCATTAAGAGTGAACTCCCAATCTCGCACATTTGCACCTCTCTGGAACACACATAAAAAAAAATTCTGCATTTCTTTGATTCACAGTGATGGTTTCAAACCCTCATATCAATACTGGTAAACAGTTGACCCAGAGGCTAGCATCTCTGCATAGGACGACTAGGGACCCAGGTTCGAATCCTGCTGGAGGCATGGGATTTTTCGAATTGTTGATAATTTTCATGATTATAAGAAGTTTTGGAGATTTGAACATTACCAACCAATGGCGAACGTTGTTAACGTAAATTGATAACACTAAGCCAGCCTTAGAAATAACAGTAGAAAATGGTCGTAAGCCTGTAGTGGTTGGTTCATACCATTAACTTATTAGTTGGAATTTATTGAATTGTTAGTCATTATTTGTATATTTGTTACAAAACTATTGTTAACCCCTTGCTTGGATTTATGGGAATTGTATTATTCATCAATATGTGACGAAACTTTTGGAAAAGATGAAAAATTCAAGCTAGTTTTCTTTCATCATTTTGTGTTCAAGATAAAATTAAGAGCACACCACTTTAAAATGCGTAAAAGTCTAAATAGCTTATTCAAATAAGCCTTAGAAATTCGTTAACGATCCAAACGACGGCAACAATAGTAGATATGGGGAAACTTTAGAGCAGGCCTTGCAAAATCACTAACACAGGTGTTCTCAGGATCTATAGGTACAATATATGCGAGTTGAATGATGTTTTTCTAGGAAAAGAATGAGCGAACATCTCTCACGGCGTAAACAACTTTTTATACAATAATATCTGATGAGTTGGGTGGCTGTGGATATTATACCTAGATGGATGTAAGTGGATGGTTGCTTCCAGAAACGATGTGAAAACAGCGCGGGCAGTGCCCCTGGGACGTAACGACCGTGTCGCGGGGGTGACGCACATTCCACGCCATGGCGTTGTTTTTGTTATTGTTCAATATTTTTTATGGTTGGCATTTTCATCTTACTGCAAAGTACAAAATATAATACCAATTTTCTATACAACTACTCGATTATATCAGTATATACCTAATAGTACGATTGGTCTATTATTCACGGCGCGTGTCGAACTTCTTTGATATTACTTTCGGTTTTAAATATGTACAGTACTCGTATATAAATATAGCGTCTTTAATACTTCCTTCCAGCAGATTGCAACATAATTTTTTGGGGAAACTACGAATTTGACCTAATTGTGAACGGAGTTAACGTAAAGTGAATGCACTAATGCACTGGGTTCCTAGGGAGCGGTCCGTCATCTGACAAGATGGAAGTCTTTCAAAATTATTGTGACAATGTTTTTTGTTACTACGGTAACAATATTGACAATTTTCTAAGCTGACTCATTCGCCGCTATTTAAAAGCAATACCGTATTTTTAGGAAAAACAGACAATTAGTCAACTTTCAAAACAACAGTAGAAGTCGGTCGTAAAAAAATACCATTATTGACTATTATTCCGATTTTTTTATTTTTTTTTTATTTTAATGAATCTGTGCTCACTCAAATTGAACACTAATACACTCATAGACTCTTTCACAGTAAGCTACTTAAAGCTTGTGTCGTGAAAGAGGAAGATGGTCGGCACCTGGGATAGAACCCACGATCTCCGCGCGAAACAGTACGAAAGCCGGCGTCGTAACAAACAGACGATTGAGTTGCGTCGTATCCAATTGTTATTGAGATATTTGACATTTGACATTTCAATGTTTTGTTTATTTTCTTTTTTTGCTCGGACTTTTTTGCGCGAGCTAGACACTTTTTGACAGCGCATTTGTCAGGATTGTTGTGTTTTGACCATAGAAGTAGGTTCCATAAGCAACTCAAAAGCTCGTTCAGAATAACCATTTCATTGCTTATTGAATTGTGGTTGTCAAGCACTAATGAAGCACCATTATATTTGTCACTTGGGAATAGCGCAGTGATCTTCTGTACATAGATAACGTTGTATGTAGTTCCGAAATTGGCTACCGCGAGCTAAAAAGGATTGCGCCGGCTATACACTTTTTCATAAGGCTGTTGTGATTTGACCATAGAAATACAATAACATATTAGCTCGTTCATAATAAACATTTTATCAACTATTGGATTGTGATTGCCATGGAATCGATTGCAATCATTGATTGCGTTGAGTTGGAACGTGAATTTGGGAATAGCAGTCATAATCGAACATTTTTATTGATTCTGACGATAGAATCAAAATATCTAGATAGTTTTATGATCAAATCAAATTTTTTTTTTGATTTCTAGATAAGAATCTAGGTAAACACATGATACGTATTTATAACCCACAAAACCGTAAATTAAGCTATTTAATTACTTTTTCTAATCAATGTTATAACATAGGAAGACTTGTGATCTAATAAGGTAATAACAAAAAGTGATTTGCGGATGAAAGTGTAGTGTTGGTGCAACGTAGGTATGTGAGTGTGTGGCAAGCGCAGTGTGACGTCACGGCGGCTGACGTCAGCAGACGATATCCCAGTACGGAATGACCAAGTGTACGGGTACTCGGCGCAAGTTCAAGTTAGCCATTAGACTTGATGGTTTATTAATGTGTCTCGAGTATGGTGGAAGCCAGTGGCGGTGCCGCACTATTGTTCCGTGGGCTGCGGCTGTCATGGCTGGAGTCCGCAACTCCGCGATCCACCATCAGCAATAACATCTTTATATCCTATAGATGTGGAATACTTTGTGTATTGAAACATAACCACTTACCACGTTCGTGTGGACGCCATGAAGTTCTCTATCTCGCGCCAGTTTCACTGCTTCATTCCAGCTTAGTCCAGCTTCTTGTAAAACGGCAGTGAAGTCCGCTTGATTGGTAATTTTGGCCTACCTCGCTTTCTTGTCCCATCCGGATAGTAGAAAAGTCTTGGGTAGGTATTCAAGAATCTAGGGCAGGGGGACATGCGGAGAACATGACCAACTGACCCAGCCAACTAAATCTGCGATTCTGGATTACCGAAGTGATTGGCTGTTGTACTGTTCTGGCGCGAATGGTCTTATTTGAAACATAGTGGTACCATGCACCTAATCCACAAAATCTGGCCCAAAAATCTGTTCTCAATACAAAGGACATCAACAAGTAGTCAACATTAGATAGTTCTTAACATAGTCAACATCTAGTTCCAGTGTCAATCTATTTCAGATTGGTCGAAAAGCGAGTAATTTAGTAGTAAAACGTGTCTGAACATACCTAAATCATGGTCGAGTAATTTAGTAGTAAAACGTGTCTGAACATACCTAAATCATGGTCGAGTAGGTAATTTAGTAGTAAAACGTGTCTGAACTGAACATACATAAATCATGGTCGAGTAGTTAAGCCGGTGCTTTTGTTAAGTCAAGTAAGCTTAAGAGTAGCGTGTAATGTAGCTACTAAATTACTCGCTACTTGACCTAGTCTGAACTATGAAATGGAAGTCAATTTGGAGATAGAGATTTGTATCAAAGTGGAGTTGGAAGGTGTCTAAGTTGTGGTGCCACCACTGGCGGACAGAGATGTCTGATGTTTGCCCAGAGTGTTTTTATGAACCCAGCCGACATAGCTATAGGAGAGGTGCCACAAAGAAGAGTGAAGCAACAACACGCCGACACGCGGACAGTGGGTGATCCCCGCATCTTTATGGGCTTTTACTCTCGACAGGGGTCTCTCGCACTTCGGGGACATTCTAACAACTTTTGTTTGTAAACAAACCACTTTGCCGATATACCTACCTATTATTAACATCAACTCTCCTTCATAATGGATTTGTTTTGCTCGTAGTTTTATTGACCTTTTCAAAAGTCTTCCTAAAATTATCTTGATAATTCTATTCTAGAATATGCAACACGTACGACAAGAAATTTACGTAGGTAATACAATGGTTTACTCAACTGACGGTGTCGTCAAAATGTATCTAGCGAACAGACGACATGGAACAAGTTGAGGGGCGCTCTCGAGGTGACATTACCTCTGCTAACTGGAAGTCGTTCATTTTATTGTTTTCCTCAGAAGAGGCCTACATAGAAATTACTACAAAATATTCGCGAGCTGGTTCAAACAAGAAACATTCCTTATTCAAAATATTTTAAGTAGAGAGTGATCGAATTATTAGCTCACAGAGAATAGATAGGTAAGTAGGTACATTTTCAACTTTAGGTTATTAAGAATCTTTATTATTAGATTTACATAAACTAGCTTTGCCGACAGATATTGTCCTGTCCTATTACTAGAAATATTTAATTTGTATATGTATAATAATATTTTTTTTTGTTTTATTTATTGACAAGAAAAATTTGTACAATAATAATTATTAATACGTGAAGGAAAAACTTTGTGATTGTGACCATTTTTACGAAATTGCGCGGTCGGTGGAGTATGAATTTTCGTGTAGGTGCGAAGAGATGGACACGCCATTGTACAGTGAAGGTAGGCCCCACGCCCCACAGGTGTGCTGTCCCTTTTGGCTAGTCGTGGGAACAAAATTAACGTCTTCTTATGCTAATTTATGATAAATTTACGAGATGATTTCCATTAATAAAATTTCACAAGCATAGGTAGTGGCTACGCGTCTAAATTATTTTTGAACGCACTACATAATAAAGGGTGGATGAGTAATTTTCAAACATTTAGGTATAAGTAGTAAGCCTTACCGTTTCAATCGTTTCAGCCCATTCTGAATTCTGGGCACTGTTCTTTCAAATATTTTTCAAACCTCTTCCTCCCTCATTAATTCAGTTTCTCGTTAGTGAAACTACGATTTTGCCTCTATGTCCTATCTTTTTTTTAAATGAATCTGTGGTCACTCGAAGTGAACACAAAAGCACTTTTGACGTCTTTCACACTAAGCAAAGGCTTGTGTCGTGGAAGCGGGGATGGTCGGCATGGCCGGGATTCGAACTTACGACCTCCAATACACTGTACGTACGTACGAAAGCCGCCGATTGATACCACTGGACTACCAACCATCACCTTTTGCCCCCCTATTCTGGGTTCCAACTCCAAAAACCTGATTAGACTGTGCATCTTCAGGTATGATTTGCTTTTTAAACAACGTAGGTCCCCTTGGTAATACTTTGACGTTTCTTAACGTTTTTTGTTTAACTGGAAAATACAAGTTATACACGGTGTAACAGAGATAGTGGATAATCTGAAGCAGGGAGGTAGAAGACCTCAATACCTATCGATTTAACCACCATATATGTTCAGCGATAATGGGTGGTTCAAAACTTATTAACGTTTTTGTGAATTTCGAACAAATTCCGGATTTCAGATTAAAATACAGAACTGTGGCCAAACCATTGATTTTACGATGTTCCATTTTTCTATGAGCATGGTCCGATAGTGGCACTAATGCTATGTAATAACTCTGTAAACCAGCACCCGATAGCTTTTGTTTTAAAAAATCTTTTCTTAAATTTTTCTTCCAAGATAAATTTTCCACAAACTTTCAAGGACTCTAAGAGCAAATTTTCACATAACTTGTTTTTCTACGATTTATCTTAAAAACTGCTACTATTCATGGATAACTACCCCAGATAATTTCTTAAGTGCTAAGTGCTTTCAATTCTAACTTTTAAATTAAATGGCTTTTGACAGAAACTTTTTTTGACAGAAAATTGTCGATAGTTGGTGCGATTGACAGAATGCGGGTGAAAATATATGGATTCAAACAGATTCATCGGCAGGGAATTACACTGTTTAAAGGCTAATTAATTTTTGATTACATAAATTCGAGATCAGTATTCATAATAACGCTTGTTGTGAAAACTAGTAAGTAATGAATAATAATACTTTTGTCAACTTCTTTTGGTCCAACTTTAGTATCCCATAGATTCAGTTTTTGCTTCAAACATCTCCATCAGTTGTGGTAAAATGGAAGTTAAATACAGATTTGACAAAACTGCTCAGTCAGCGAACCTTATGTGAAATAATCGATATTGATGTCTTAGTTCGTTAGCTTCAGGAGCATTTTTCGCATAAACGTTTTAGTAAAAAAAATAAAACTAAACAGTGAAATGAACTTGAATGGAAATTAATTGATTCATGTACCTACCTAGGTAGTATAATAGGAGATAACGAGGTGAGATACGTTGATACAGCACACACCTCAAGTTACATAACACACATTTAACAAGCAAGTATCCTTGTACTAAGATCAATGATTTTTCATTATATAAGAAAAGCTCCGTGTAGATATCGAGCTGCCATGGTCTGTACTGTACTAGTATCGTCACGGTTCATATCATCGATATGTTTTTGCGGGAAAATTCTTGAAACACGTTCAATTCCATGTCACACCAAATTTGACTTGCATATTAAATTCAACTCCTTTATTGAGACGGTTTTTTGTCTGGATTTTATTATGTAACACTTTCTTTACCTGCATATTCGTTACAGCTCAATCCTATTATTTTCTTTTTGCATGAAACAAACTCATAAACTATATGTAGGTACTATGTAAGTATTGAAAACTAACTGTGCTTCAAGATTAGCATTAGTATGAAACATATTTTTTTATTTAATTTGCTGAATACATTCATAATGTCTTGTTTATCACGAATCAATGCTTAGAACAGTGTTCCGCAAACGGTGTGCCACGGCACACTGGTGTACCGTGGTCATCGGTTGGTGTGCCGCGCAAAAATGAGACCCAATTAGTGTTTTTAGAGGCTCATGGATCAGATTCGGTTTCTGTAAATAAAAAAATGGATAGTAACACTACTTGTATAAACAGTAGGCAGATAACTGCCGGACATTTTTGCTCATTTAAATGAGCTCAACAGAAAATGCAACACAGGAATTCTAATATTTTAACGTCTCTAAAATTGAAAGTTTTCGCGCTAATTGGTGTAGATCAGGCACGCTATCAATGATAGGTAGTAGGTTCCTTATGAAATGATTCTACACGTCATGCCTACCGATTCAGGAAAATCTGTCGTCATTAATAATGCAACCCTTGGGGCTATTAGCAGAAAACTGTTAATTTCCTAAGTGTGATCTGCAACTTATGGACTGAGTAAGAAATGCGTCTTCGAATACCAATTTCTCTTGGACACTGATAGGACATTAAAATAAAAAATCCGAAGAAGAGGCTAAGCCTAAGTATCCCTGCGTTCAAAGCATGTGTTGCAATTCTATTATCATTTACCACAACCTACTTATGCGAATTGCGGTACGTATAATATACAATAGTCACATAGTTGGGAAGGGGGAGGGGGAAATGTTACGGTACGTTCAATTGGGGGGGGGGGCTAAAAAATTTCAATGGTGTACCTCTGAAATTCCTTGATTTGGTAGGGGTACCTTGAACACAAAACGTTTGCGGAACACTGGTTTAGAATAAGGTATCATTGAAATTATATTAGGTATAGATGTATATTTATTTTATATATCCTACATAATCATTGTTTAGTCACGAAAATATGCATCGAACATTTTTGTTTTCAAACACTCACTCACTGTAGAGCGCGCGGATGGGGTAGCGGAGTGGGAGTAGTGGAGTTAGGTGGGGGAATCGAAACCCATAGGCTATCATTGTTTTTAAAGAAAGTTTCTACGACAAAGCCTAGATGCTCACCGGACCACTCCATGGGGACTACCTGAAATGAAAATGGCGTCGATTCCCTCACCTAACGCCACTACTCCCAGTCCGCTAACCCACCTGCGCGCTCTACAGTGAGTGTTTGAAACTAGGGAGTCCATTATGCCCCATCCCGTATTTCCCATACAAGTGAATTTTCCATAAAAAGTGGGGCTGGCATAGAAAAGTTTCAAGTAGCGAAATTGCTTGCAACGACTAACGTCTTTATTTGCTCGTGGAAACAGTATATGTATAAATCCACAAGGTAATAAGGTTGTATTTGGTAAGCGTCGCGTGGTGATTTCTTTACATAGACACACGTACCTACTGAATATTTATCACTAGACCAAAAGCGTTCACAAATTTTCAGCAATATCTGGTACCAACATTATTCATTTTTGTACTGGGGGGGCGGAATTGTTTTGAACTTGTCTATTTTGCAGGTAGTCAGGTAAGTGTACGATAACAAAACCTAAACCTCCTGCAATGTAAGAAACTGTCTCAATTTTCCCGTTTTCTCATATATCAACTATTTCAATTTTCCATTCTATATTCCAAGTATAAAATATTAAAATAAATAAACACATTAAAATTTATTGCTGTAAGTACCTACAGTGTGGCAACAACAAAAAAACATTTGGACAGTCGAAAGGGCGGACTTATCCCGAAGGGTCTCTGCCAGCCAACACCCAACCCAACTATTCGCATTAACCTGTTCAATTTTTAAATATACGGGTGTAAAGTTAATGTTTAGAGACCTCTACCGCTGAGCGTCACTAAGCTATCTGACATTTCAAATCCCATAAAAATTCCCATACTAATGAAATTGGGTTTTTTGTTTAATTTTTTTTAACCACAAACAACGTTTTTAAGATGTTTTTTGACCCTGTTTGTTTCCAGTATAATAAATAGCATTAATCCTATTTTTGAAAATGCTCAGAACTGACACTACGTTAACATGCAACAAGATAAAACAAGAATGTTTATCCTGTCTAACCACTATAAAAACGTAAAGGTCATTTTCGTCTTGTAAATGTCATGTGATTTTCCGTTGAAAGTTTTTTAATCAATTGTGATTTTCTTTTTTTTGTGTATGAATGAACGTAGCTGCAAACTGCTACAACGTACATAAACAAAACGAGTTTGACTGTGATGCGACTTTTCGTCTGGACAATCTTGCGGTATATGAAAATTCTTAAATACAAGAGTCAAAATTATTCATTATTTTTTTATATGGGTACATTTGCTGACACAGAAGACCCATAGTTTGCATACACACAGGATGGGCACTTAACGTAAGGTATAAAATTTTCTTACATAGATATTGATGTGCTTCTAAGACCTAAAAACAAAATTAGCATTATTTTATTGCTTTGAATCGGGAAGTATCATTTGTAGATATATACCTACCTACCTACATTAAACTCGTTAGAAGTACCAACGTAATACTACCTACGTTTCGATGACAAGATAATTAATTAGGTACATTAATAGAAATTGTGCACAGCGATTAGTACCTGTTGTTAACGAGTTGTGAAATCTTTTAAAATATTTGGCAGTATCTCCTAATGGCCGCCATTTACATAATACATTATACGTGCATCGCCAAAATACGACTAAATTAATGATTATTTTGTTTGTTTGCAACCTTCAACTCACTATGTGCGGCCTGCTGTCGGGTAAGAAATAGTTGGCGGGTCAGTGAACTCGGTTATTTTCGAAAATGACATTTTGATAATATCTGTAGGTATGTATTAGGTATGTACGGCGGACCGCGCTGCGAGCTGGACTGGTACTGGCCCCATAGAATATATGCGAGCGCATTGTACCCGCACTCTACGCGGCAGTACCTACTCGCTCAATTCACAACTAAAATTAGATAAAGTTTACGCATGCCGCCACAAGGTTGCGTTTTTCTTCCGCAATTATTCATTATCTCGCTTCAGTACATAGGTACATTTATTATAAGAAACATGATTTCGTATTTGTTGTCAGCAAATGGAATTATACGTATCTATTAATCAACGTAATTACACAAATGTATAGTGGTATTAATATTGTCCGAGGGAATTGCTGTAAAAACATGAAACAGTTATTACACTTTTTGATGCTTCTGTAACCTTGTCAAATACATAAATTTGCTCATGTGACTGGTTTTTTAAAGAAGTAGAGATAGTATCAATCGCTATGATGTATGTGATAAAGTATTACCTAATACAGTGTGTCCGCAATTATCTGTTTATATATTGGCACTGGGTAGAAAGGTAGATTCTCTTATCAACCCATGGTATAAACAATAATATTATGTTCATGATAATGTGATACCAGTGACAAATAATAATGATAATACCTCCCGAGCTGAGCGACCTTGCTTATCACCGGGTGCAATGCACTGCATGTACCGCACGGTGCGCACTCGCCCAAATATTATTATCAACTATTTGGCATGGAGAATATGCAGTACATAATGATGTATCGTGACACATTTACCTGGAGCTATGCAACTCGTTACTATTGTATAGAAATTCACAAAGTTTAAAACCATCGAAATGAATCCGTACAGCTTTGTAGGTATTTCCATGAGGGAAACAGAAAATTATAGTATCAAGGGAGGTCTTTAGTTCTTGGTGTAAGTTATTCTTGCTCGTCATTGTTAGCTTGGTGTCAATATAAACCACCGAGAAGTAGTAATGCTCTTATCCTAGCTCTGGCTCTATGTTAATTTGGTGTTAACGCCCTCTCAGTAATGTTGATAATATAATTATTGTTATAAGAATGTTTGTCTATGGCCCACAGAAGAGGAAGTGACTTTGGTTTGTAGAAGCACTTCCCTTTGTATCTGTCATGGCGTGATGAACTAAAATAATATGTGCACCGAATGTAATTAAATAAAATCAGTGTTCAGTTATAACATCGTGTTTTATTGACAATTAAATAAGTAACTGTATGGTAGACAGACACATAATAAATCTCTTAAACATAAATGAAAATTAGAAATATTTTAAGTGAAGGCGCAATGAGGAGATGGTTTTTTATTTGTCTCAATTACATTTGGTCGACAAAACGTATCACTCGTATTTTTATTCTCAACAATGATAGCATGCGTTGTCTGTCTATTCTCTTATTTTATAGACACTTACGCAATGGGATCGGCGCAATGTGAATGTCAGTGTCAATGTTAAGGTCGGGACTCCGTTGCGTTATTGTTTTGTTTTGGAATATTAATTAAGATTGGCCGGCAAGACCGAGACGCATTGGGATACCCAATTGAGCCTAATTTGTTTGTCCCATCGCCACGTGTCCAGTTATTATTCGAATAGTTACATCGCATAGTCCAATGACACGCAGCAAATATTATCCAATATTCATGGATCGCTCTACAATTTTAAAGGAAAATGTAGGACAAAAAATGACTCATGAATTACATAATTTGAATGAAAAAGGGGTTTTAATAGCCCCACACTATTAATATAATTTCCCTCTTCTAAATGAAATAAAATATAATGAAATATAATAAAATAAAATAATTATTATAAACGTCTATATGCGTTAATCCACAGAGGCACTCACGTTTCAGCTCGAACGTAATATTTGAATGAATAAAATCCCAACATACTAAAGATGAAAAAACACTACGTTACAGTATAAACGATGCGTAAGGATACATTTATTGGTGGTAATTTTAAGATTTTCTCTTTAATTTGGACATTTTTCATATTAATATTGATTTTGAAATAAAAAAGAACGTTTGCAATTCCCAGTTTGAATAAAAATTGTTCTATTTTGATTTGAAAAAGGTCAAATTTGAAACAAATAAACCTCTAGCGTTTTAGTTGTATTTAAAGAGTTTTGTAAGTTCCTGAAATCGTTAAAGACATCGATATCCGTAAGAATATTTCCGACACTTTGCCTTTATTCTTTTCATTTAGACATTATATATGTAGGTATGGAGTATAGATACGTAATACTGAAGAAACTTGTAATAGATTACGATAATATGTTATCACAAGGCAGAGAGTGTAGCTGTAGAGAGATCTGCCCCCGTAGACAAATTCAAATTGACGTTCGACTACAAACGAAGATTTCGCCAGTGTATAGTACGAAAAAATTAACTGTCCACTGGAACATATAAACAATTATTTAAACCAAATAATGACACTTATATAAAAATATAAAAAGTGGAGAGTTAATTTTCTTCCTACTCTACATTGTCGAAGAATTCGTGTGTAGTCGATCGCCAAATGCATTTTGTCTAGGCCTACTGGTGAGTGCGACATTCAAGTTGGGCAGTGACTCTTATTAAATAATCTTCAAGGCTGCGAGCCACCCGCTTAGAACTAAACACTTAATTGCAACGGAATGGGTTCCGTTCACCTTGCCCACTCTTGGCCTATTCTGGACTCTAATATCTACTTAAATATTCCCGGACGTTTGTTTTATTAACAAGGATAAATGTAACGATATGCATTCGATCACAAGGTTCCTAAGCTACACGTGCTCTCCTTAGCCTTGTTAACATCCCCTAAGTAGATGTTGGGGGTTACATAGCATAGAAAAAATCTTTGAAGAAATTTCAATTCTTATCATCTGCGACGGTAAGTATCGATCTGAATATACTTGTGGTATATGCGTAATTTCTGATCAAGAGGTCCCGGGCTCGATTCTCAGTTCTCTTGAAAATTTCACCCGGTGTTTGCTTTCTCATATTGAACGGTGACTAGATAAAAATAGGTTGTGACAGTAAGTTCCATAGTATATACTTACTGACTCCTATATATTATAGAAAAGTGTAAATTTATTTAACTTGGTAATAAAGTAGTCTTGTTTTTTTAATCACCGCATCACGCGTGAACGGCTGCACCAATTTCACTAATTCTTATTTTGTCGTGTTTGGTTTTGTCAGGAAAAGGTTCTTATGAAAGAAAAAAATAAGCAAGCTTTGCAAAACATTAGAAAATGTAAGGAAATAAATTAAGGTAACTTTACGATGCTTTAAATGTTATATTTTGAAATTAAATTGACGTTTGACTTTGTTTGTCAGTTGTTGTTCGATGGTTGGTGCAATTATGCAAAAGTAAGGTATTCTATGTCAAATCTATGTTAAAAACAAGTCAGGTCAGGTATATCGATCGAAACTACATTGGTTAAATACATAGATAATTTATTTATCATTATATTAAGCCAAATTCACTATTCGTCTGTCGGAAAAGCTAGTGTATTTATGAACAAAATCTCCTCAACACTATTAAAGATCTGATTATTTTTTTGAAAAATCGTCTCTGCAACGGACTATGTAATTGTAAAATACTTCCACATCGAAACATGTTTTTACGTTTATGATATTACATAACAGGATGATAACCATAGTATGCCTACTAAAAATATACCTTAAAAATACCATGAGATAAGGAAATAAACTCATTAAATTCAATAAATAAAATAAATATCTCTGGTTGATTCTTAACATCAATTACAGTTAGGTAAACAAAAACTATTGTAATTTTTTCAAGTAGAAAGGATGAAACCTAAAAAAGGATCATAAAATAAATAAAAATAAAATAACACTTTTCTATACAAAGGTTCCAGTATAGCCGGTGGAACTTATTGCCTGAGGCAATTTTTAATAGTCAACTGGTCCCCTCCAATCTAAGACCGGCCAACCCCGGGTAGAAATTTCAAATGAAAAAACACATCGAATAACTCTGACCCGACCGGGAATCGAACTCGGGACCTCGTGATCTCAAGTCTACGGCTATACCACTAAGCTACTGAGGTTGATACATCAATCTAGTTTATAACGAATTTTCAGAAAATAATATCAGTACCTAATAGAAGAAACTTTCGTAAAATGCTTGGGTTGATTCAAAGTAACAGTACAAATATGAGTCAAACAGTAGTGCTCCCAGATTGAACAATGAACACATACCAAGCCCAGGAGTAAGACGTGCTTGCACATACTTCTTATTATTATCTGTCTGACATTCAATCAACTCTCCTAAGAGTGACCCACTAGCAATGAACTCTACTACGACCGAGAACGCCACGTCCCGTAGAAACAAACGCTATCTATGATTGTTATTGATGCGCTACCAGCACGGGAACCAACCTCGCACCGACAACCTTCGATGTCAATAAGGAAAACACCTTCAGCCTGCTCTTGCTCTAATATGACTCGCTATATACAGTGATACCTAATGCCAATGACTCTGTTGGGAGGAAATATTATACCTATGATATAAGTAAGCATTTTATGGGAAACCACACATGTATTCTAAGTTCTTATAAAATATTTGAAATTATGATACACGTGATAGGGAAAATTTGGAGATTCACTTATCAAATGTAAGGCAAGGCCCAAGGAAAAAAAATGGTTTTGACATTATGTATTAATTTATATAGCAAGTATGTAGGTATCATAATACATTGATCCTACTTTTGTTTTTTTATTCAAACGATGTTTGATTAATAACATGAATTTCAAATATCTGTGAACAACCGTAACTTTCCTTTAAAATTGGCGTTAAAATATCTACCTATAGAAATAAAATTGGATTTCGAAAACGAAACCTAAGAATGATTGAATTTTTTGTAAAAATATACCTACTAAGAAAAAAGTCTTCATTTTTAATCACAAAAGAAAGAATAAAATTGATCAAACCCGCAAATTTTGAAACGGGAAACTTTTTACGACCTCCAACTTTCTCGACAACATTTTCAAACTAGAAAAATAGGTAACATTGTTGTTTTTTCACTGGCGGCACTACATATTTATATCATTTTATCAAATCTTACATATGGGTTAGTGCCTATTTTTATTTAGATTATTCAGGATTATTAATAATTTTATTTTAAAATAATGAATGTGTTATTAATTTATTTTTAAGCTAAGATCACAATACGAGTAGGTAGATACAAAGTGAATTGATATAATATGAATGATTTTAATGTATTAGTGAAACTTTTTTAATTATAATGTAATTTTAAATCGTGTAATATGAATGTCCATGGAGATGATCGGGACGGGAGAAAGATAAGAATGTCTTTCCTTCGCGGCAACCCGGCACATTACTGAATCACTCACGTGTGAACACGCTAATATCATTCCGAATATTTTCCTGTTTGTTCTGCGGTAGAAAGCCGATATCAGAGAAACTAACCTTATTAATAAAAGGAAGGAAAATCATGAGAATATTTGTCAATCAATCGCAAAACACTTTGAACAAAATCTGCCGCGGATATCGTCTCGTATTATCAAAATATTTCAAAATTTAATAACGCTTGTATCCTTAATCATCTAAATTCTAAATGAAAATCTCTTAACATCTCTGTTTACCTACCTACTCCACATCAGTGGGGACAGAGGAAAAGTGAGCACACCTTACTTTTTGACATGGCTTCTAGACCACACGTTGTGAAAGATGCCGTGAATTAGTACGAGATGTATAAAACTTCAAAACGCCACACAACCCAAATCACTGAAAAAAGACGTAAACAAAATTAAAAAAAAAAACATGCTTTGCATTATATTGGTGAATAAATATTTAAAAATGGAGCCCTATTTTCAGCGGTCGGAGACAGTAGGTACCTACTTATAATAAAAAATGAAGAATATTGTGCGGAACGTAAGAAAACTTCATGTCCTTGGTGCTTTTGTTGACATAGTCTTTTCTATTTTTGAATTTTAATAATTTGCGTTTGACATCTTTCAAATGTTGATAGTCGGTGCGATTGTCAGATGTGTCCTGTAAACATTGTTTAAAATGGACGCATCGGTCGGAATTAGGTATATTGGTAAAATAATTAATTTATCACTAAGTATACAATTTTGAGTTCTGCATTCATAGAAGTCAAGACAACGTATGTCGGAAAAGCTGGTTTGTTATAAAAACACTTAAAACATTAGCTTCGAAACAACGATAGGTAAGGGTCAGTGTTTGCTCCCTAGCTCTTCAAATCTCATTCGAGTATTGATATTTCGACCTTCGCAGGTAGCTATATATAATAATATAATGTTAACGATTTTATTGTCAGGTTAAATTAATAATTGTTAATGATGGTAGGTCTTTGTTGAGACGTATCTGGAAATCTTAGTTTATGTTCTGTTACGAGTCTGTCAATAGCTATGAAGTACACGATGATAAAAATACTAGGACATGCTTTATCAGTCCAATGTGTTGAATACACTATCAGCAATGAGACCTATTTATATAGGTAATATTATGATTCTATATAAGGGTGCTTTTATCTTCCGCTGAGCATATAAGATAACTCATAATAATATAGTAAATCTACGCATTACGCTACGTCTTTGTTTTTATTCATTTATTTATATTTTTAAAGCGATAACCCACTTTCAAGAAATCTTAATAATTAAATATAATAATTTATTGCACCAAAGGGGAATCATATCGCAAACTGAATGGGTGATTCTGTGACGGATCATTAGTGCAGATTTTCTATTGTGGAGTTAGATGAGTGTATTTATTTATTTATTTATTATAAAAGACACCAACAGAGCATTGAAAACACATACAAAGATAAACATAATATTAGAAAACACATGCACCCACAATACTCTAATAACAGGCGTCTGTAACATAATTTACGTTGTCCTGCGAATATATCTGTCAAAACTCATTTGGAATATAGGTACGTATCACTTAAGTAAGCTTATATATTATATTAGGACAATTGTTAAGTAAACAATTCGAAAAAAAAAACAAAAGTAAACACGTTAAATCGTTACCTACTCCGATTTTCGTTATAAATAATGTTCGTTGTAAATTCGTTTTCTCAATATTGTAATTATATCAGACTCTTTCCTTGATTTGGTTTCATTAAAAGAGTAGAATTTGTTTTCATTAGAAATATCTTATGTTCCTACGTTTGAAAATCAGACTGGTTCAAGGATCAAAGTAATGAAACCATGAAAAACTATAAGTATTTGTACATATATTTTTTTAAATTTAAATATACCTACACAAATAACAACAACTTAAAAGTCATTTATATTTACAAAATTGAGTAAACTAATTTCAAAGAATGTAATAGCTCAAAATCGTTTAAGATTTTATTTTCTAGTTGAATCAAATCGAATTTTTTACAGGGAACAGCGCTAGGCAATCAGAAAAAAACTTAATGCACAAGATGTAATAAGACGTTCGTTCATACGTAATAAGTAGTGTTCGACTATTATTCATACAAGTTGTTGAAAATAAAATTGGGGCAGATAAACGTAGTGAACATCAGGTCAGTCACATCTGGAAAGAAAACGTAGTACCTATGGAGCGACTACTCCGATACGATGGAGCGATAGCACACAAACTCGACAGGCAAGGAGAAACGTGCGTAGTTGACGTACGCAGATGCCCCGATGTGGCCTAAAGTCGAATCAAAACAATCAATAATTATCGAGATACCGATTTGTGCACTAAGCGAGTACTTAAATAGAGGGAGGCGATTTCTGAAAATGTTTGACGCAATCGTGGTCGAGATAAAGCGTCGCTGACCTCCCTCTTATCGAAGAGCATTTCTTATCAACTCCATGGCACTGCTCCTTGTATCTCCACCTTCGTATCTCTGCTGTATTTTGAATCGATTACTCAATATATTGTGATGACTATTGATTTGCCAGCCGTATTATTGCCTATAGCCGTTATCACAAGGTGATAATTGCCTATTATGCATGTATTTCATAACATCGTAGTATCCAACAATCAGTATTAAAGTAATCACTCCAATTATCTAGAAATTATCCAAATCGGATGGCGTTTTAAATCAATATTCGTCTTTTTTATGTGAAAACTGCCAAATGTGTTCATTCTCATAGGCATGAACATCCTGATTATACTTGATAATAGGTATTTCACATGCCTTTTATTATAATTATTCAGTAAATCCCTTTTTTCATTTTGTAAACAAAAATCATCGTTTGAAGATGTCAAGGTTTTTTTCACTTGATTTTAAGTTTGATCCTACGATACTTACCTATGCAATTTATTTTGCATTCATCACAGTTTGATAAAGTTTTTTTCATTCGACACGAAGTTTATTCATCGGAATGGAGGTTTTCTAGGGAGCTTCCGACAACACACACTAGGTGGCAGCGCTTCTAATCCGGTCTATTGTCAAATTATGACAGCTGTCAAACATACCATCTAGCATTGACTGATGAATATTATGCTAATATAATAATATCTCCTCTCTTTTTTTTCTCAATTAAACAATTTAACGTTTTAATTATTGATGATTGCAAAAGTGGCTTTTTCTAGGAGGTAAACCAAGGTATGTATTTGTCTTCAAGGGTGGATTTGCAGTGCTGTTCTGTATTTTCTTGTTTTATTGTTTTCTGTTACGGTATTTTTTCATTTGTATTTAGGTAGGTATTTATAAGATAAACAATTATTTTATTTGTAACAGTATGTAAAAAGAAATGTATAATGGTTATTCTAAACATATGGTTGAGGTTATAAACGTTAATTTGAGCAGTGTTGCCAACGCCGTTTTTCAAACGCAAAGTAGCCAAACTGAAAATTTGGTATGCGGTCATTCCGGAAATCTGACGATCTTGAAATCATGCTGGGATATTTCTACAGATGGAGACTGAAACCGAACGCAGACAAGACCGAGGTGACTTGCTTCCATCTTGGAAACAAGTGTGCCCAAACCAAACTAAACGTCACCTTCATGGGAAAGCAGTTGAAACATAACCCAAACCCCAAATAACTGGGTGTTACTCTCGACAGATCGCTCACATACAAAGAACACCTGACTACAACAGCTGTCAAGGTGAGAACACGTAATAACATCATCCAAAAACTAGCGGGAACATCCTGGGGGGCGGACGCCCAGACACTGAAGACTTCATCCATGGCCTTGGTGTACTCTACTGCCGAGTACTGTTGCCCAGTCTGGCTAAACAGCGCCCATGTCGACAAGGAGGACAAGGAACTCAATAACACCATGCGAATAATAAGCTGCACAGTCCAATCCACACCAGTAAACTGGTTGCCCATGCTCTCAAACATTGCTCCGCCCGAATGTAGAAGACGCAGAGCCTTACAGTATGGCTGACAACTGCCAGCAACAATGAGCTCCCAATAATGGAACATGTAAGGCATCCAGCTCCGATACGACTACTATCCCGTAAGGCCCCCTGGAGACAGGGAGCACAGTACCAGATATGGGATACGATCTCCAGGACGAATGGAACAACCACTACAAACCTGAACAAACTGTCATACCTGTCACAAACCATACATCTCAACAGCCTGGGTTTCACCTACCTCGCAGTCAGTGGACCACACTCAATAGGCTCAGGACAGGACATGGCTGCTGTGGCGACATGCTCCACAAGTGGGGGATAAGGGATGACCCAGGATGTGACTGTGGACACTCGAAACAGACTATGCATCACATCTTGCACGACTGCCCCATTCGCGCTTACCCTGGTACCATCGAGAGTGCCGTCAACTTATCCCCAGAATTTCTTGAATGGATGGTGGCGCTGGATGTCAGACTTTAACGCTGTGACAAAATTTCGACGACTTGCCAAACGATAAATAAAATAAATTCCTAAAATTTTAGTATCCGAAGAGAGGTGGGAGTTCACTAAAAAAAGGTCATTTAGTATCCGAAAGGTGAAAATTCGCTAAAAGGGAAGTAACCCAAGTGGCTACCTGTCGCCTTTTAGATTTTTTCGTCGCATATTCTCGTTCCAAATAGCCCAAATAGAAGTAAATCGCCCCCTTTGGCAACACTGAATTTGACAATAGACCGGATTAGCTAGGGCGCCTCTAGTGGCACAAAATGGAAAAAAAACATCCCATTATCCGTAATAATTTGTTCATACCTATAGTACTACTTCAGAACAGATCACATCTAGTGAGGCAGTAACATTTTCAATTATTTGTACCTGTTTAAAATATTCTAATAGTAATATTTAAGGTAATAAATTTTCATTAATTATTATTTATTTTGTTGTTATTATTATATGAAATAAACTTATTTATTATTCATTTAATTGTCGCTTAGTTCGGGTAGGCGGCGTTAGTCGATCAGTCTATATTCTGGGCTATTCTAATATAGATTTCTCATCATTTGACAAAAATATACCTATACTTACTGCTATGTGGGAGTAAGAAACAAAAGTAAGTATCTACCATGCATAACACTTTTGCATAGGTCATCTTCGGTATAGTTTTATTGTAGGAAAGTACCTACCTAGTTTTTTTTATTAAATAACTATCTAATAAAACAAGCTTGCGGAAATACTTTCAATCTACAGATAGGTATATTAAGGTACTTAACGTTTTAAATATACCTGGTATAGATAGTAAATAAAATGGCAATCATGTAGGTATCTTCAGGTTTCGCCGCGCCGTTGCATATTCACCAATGTAGTTTAATAGGCGTAGGTTGGTACTTTGATCTTTTTATCTGAAATGCAAGTCATTGAACCGAGCTTGTGAATAAATCGGTTCGTTCAACCTCATGAAAATCATTACACGACCAGTTTGTTTCCCCACCACCAGCTATTGGTGTGATAGCCGCAGTACCTACTCATGGGAAAACTACTTGGGCAGGGGCCCCTTGAGCTCTGAAGACGTCGTCACTGTACCTACGTTATACCTAGTGTGTTAGCCCACTATCTGTCTACAGCATTCTGATACAAGATCCAAACTTGGCCCCCGGCAACATTCTAAAGTTCTCTAGGTACCTACCTGTGTACTGTCGACTTGCATCTACCGCCATTTGATTAATGAAACTAAAAATATCACAAATATAATACTTACTAGTAGTTTATTTGTGAATCTTAAAGTGTAATCAGGTATTTGGATATTTATATGAAAGAATCTTGGAGTTGAATATTTGAAACGAGTTAAGACATCGTGCTGACTTATAGAAAACTCCGTTTATGGAACAGATTTCATGCCGAACAATAAGCGATGCAACAGCTAGCCCATGTACCTACATCTCATGATTTGAACTCCCAAAATAAACTTTCTATATTCAGTTCAAATGCAGGTACTTAATATGAAACAAGATAAATAGGATACGACGGTAAGGGCTCGCCAACGGATATCAAACACTTTACCACAAAACAATAGTAACCTACGAGCAGGGTCAATTATTTACACAAAAAACGGCGCAAAGCTCGAATTGAATAGCTGGGGCCGAGAGATGAATGGTCCGGCGTGGTGGTATACCCTCTACAGCGCACACATCCTACATCCTATTCACCGCACCGCGAGAGAGCGTGCGCCGGCTACCACCACTACGGCGGCGGCCCAGAGAGGGGTCGAGGCGCTACGACGCCGGGAGTGGGGTGGGACCTGAATGAGGCGTGCCACGTATATAACCGGCAAGGCCACATCCACCGCCACAGTCAATCTCGACAATCGCGCGGGGCAGGAACATCACTGCTGTCGTGTAGTGACCCGCGCATATTTTCTATTTTAAAATTACTTAAATTCATACATGGTTATTTTTTCAACTGATGAACAGTTTAATCTTTTTAAAATAAAAAAAAAACTTTAATGTTAAACGGTTCCTAATATATTGTGAAATTAGACATTTGTTTGATATTTATAAAAAACTTTTGATTATTATTAAAAAAAAAAACTATTTAAGTGAAAATGTTATTCCTGAATTTGATAAAGTGGGCATTGCAGCTGGGAGCGGGCTCGTGGGTAGTCTTCGCTTGTGCGATAGCAGCAGCGAGGTGGGCTCTGAAGAAGTGGAAAGACATCAAGTCTCTGCCGCCAGGACCGTGGGGAATACCAGTTGCCGGTTACTTGGCTTTTATGGGACTAGGGCCAAAGCATAGTGAATTTTTGAATTTGGCAGCAAAATATGGGCCAGTATATTCGGCACGTCTTGGAAACCAGCTGATGGTGATACTCAGTGATTATCGACTCATTCGAGACGCCTTCAAAAGAGAAGAATTCACAAGCAGACCAGACACGCCTCTGATGAGCATCATGCAAGGACTTGGTGAGTTTAAATATTACTTCTTACTACCGTGCCAATAAATACAATACAATAGTTAATTTCATATGCAATTTGCTGAAATATAACGAATTAAAACAAAAATACATACACATTCTTGAGTAGGTGGTAGTAAAACCGCAATCAATCTGTAATATTTATCATAAAAAGATGAAATGAATTTGCATTTGGTGCATGTTGGTGCGCAAGAAACTCCATGTGGACAGAATATTACTCGCAAATCGCAAGGTGGGTACAAATGGCTGGCAGTTCTTGACCAACTCAACCTTCACCGTGTTACACATACCAAACAGAATTACCAGCACTCGCACTCAGCTGATGTGACGTCTCTCCATCACGTGGTTTTCTGTTCAAAACACACATTCTGTCAAACGCAGTCACGTGTGGTGGGACAGGCCGTGTTAGGACCAGCCCATTCCTCCCCACCATTTCATTTCTCTATACCACGTCTGTATCAACCTTAGCGTAGCAACCTGCGTAGAGACTACAACGCGCGAGATTCACAAACTTTCAGTCTGCTTCATAATGACAATCAGGCAACTTTATCGTTCAATTCATTCAATAATGACCGTATAATTTTGTTCCAGGCATCATAAACAGCAAGGGGGTTTTGTGGAAGGAACAGAGAAAGTTTCTGCACGAAAAACTTCGGCATTTCGGGATGACCCTCATGGAAAAAGGACGACAAAAAATGCAAAAAAGAATCACGGTAAGTTGCTTTATAATTTCTATCTCAATTGATTTAACATCTGTTCTTACTACATAAACGTGGTGATTCGATCTTCGTAAAAGAATTTTAAGGTCTATATAATCCGTATTGTTTCAGTTGGAAGTGAATGAACTGTTATCTAACCTTCACGCCACGAATGGCGAACCAGTGGACATCCACAACATGCTGGCTGTGTCCGTGAGCAACGTCATCTGTAATCTAATGATGTCGATTAGATTTGCTAAAGATGATCCCCGATTTGACAGGTTTATTGGTCTCATTGAAGAGGGCATGAGGCTCTTCGGGAAAATTATCACGGTTGAATACATTCCTACATATCAGGTAAATATAAACACATATCTTCTTAAGAGTTGTGAATATTTCAGGGCTTTACCGATTTAGTTCGAGTGGTACTTATGACCGACATTTAACATTTCAGTATTTGCCAGGAAAGTTTGAAACCAAAGAGAAAATAATGCAGAACCGAGAACACATGTTCCAGTTTTATCAAGAGATCATCGATGAACATAAAAAGACGTTCGATCCTACAAACATCAGAGACCTCATTGACACATATTTGGCTGAAATTGAAAAGGCGAAGGAAGAAGGACGACTTCAGGAACTTTTTGACGGAAATGACCCTGGTAATTATAACTATCAATTTTCCCACGTTGCACACTTTTACAATTGTTTAAGCAGTAGAAAATAATTGCTTCTTTTTATGGTTAACACAGATCAACAAATTAAACAAGTCATAGGAGATCTATTTTCCGCCGCCATGGAAACGGTGAAAAATATGATTCTATGGCTAATCGTCTATATGCTGAGGAATCCAAAGGCTATGAAAAAAGTTCAGGATGAGTTGGACCAAGTTGTTGGACGCAGCAGACTCCCAGTTATTGAAGACATGCCGAATCTTCCAGTAACAGAGACAACTATTCTGGAATCTCTGAGAATATCTAGCATCGTTCCGTTAGCCACCACTCATGTGCCAACAAAGTAAGTTGAAATTCTTTTACCCATGTTTTATCCACACGCCTTGTTATAACAGAATTATCGCTACCTGACCTTTGTGCGAGACATCTATCTTTTAAGATTGATAACTTTTTCAGAATAGTAAATGCTAGAGAAGAATGAAACAAATATAACCAGTGTAATTGAAATATTTGTGACGAACAGAATGCTAATTCGTTGTTGTTTTTTTTGTCTACAGGGATGTCATAGTCGATGGATACCGTATCCCAGCTGGCTGTCAAGTCATTCCTCTTATCAACGGTGTCCACATGGATCCAAACTTATGGGATCATCCTGAAGAATTCGACCCAGAACGCTTTATTGATGAGAATGGGAAAATCCACAGACCCGAATTTTTCATGCCGTTCGGCGTCGGCAGGAGAATGTGCCTCGGAGACGTGATGGCTCGCATGGAACTCTTCTCATTCTTCTCTTCTATACTGCATACGTTCCACATATCTCTCCCCGAAGGCGCGGAAATCCCGTCTCTGGAAGGACGAGTGGGAGCTACATTAAGTCCGGAGCGATTCCAAATCATCCTCACCCCACGACCTTTGGATTGCCAACTGCCGAACAGTCACACGGGGATAATCAGAAACGTCGGTGCACATTGAAAATCTCAATGAGCGCGGAGGAAACAGCGATACAGTATTCACCGAGAGTGTTCATAATGTAGTAGTACTCGATCCGATGATGCCTGCAAGGGGAAAATAACAAATTCCCGTAAATCCAGAATTATCCTGGTAAATGACAAACAAATGTTAGCTCGCCGGTGTGTCCGAGTGGAATGGGGAGAGCAGAGACTCTACACGACAAGAGCTCGCTACATTGTTCAAACGGTTCCTATTACTAATAGATGTGCCTACCTAATAATTTAACATAAGTTAGACTAAGGCGTTACATTAATTTATTATTTATTGATTTGATAGATTAAGCGGCGTGAGATAGTCTGTTTGTCTCCGCACTAGTGCAGACAATACTCTGCAGTCTTGCATCACATGACTTGTAGCTAACTTACCTTTACATATCTAATTTCATTGTTTTCTCAGATAACTTTGTGTTGCCTTCCCATAGCACAATAGGTGGTGCTAGTTTAGTTGAACATTTTCAAACAGTCCCTCGACTCTCAATACCACTCCAGCATGTTGTCTACTAACTATGTATGTAAATCACATTTCATCGAAGCGGCTGTGCAAAGTGTTCATTTTACAAGTAGTCGGGTACTCGTGTACTCATCTAGTATTTACCTACAATATTGCATTGGTAGTTAGTTCATTTTAACGATCAACACAAGTTCGTGGATTCCCTTTTTAGTCAAAGGAATTTACGATCGAATAATAATTAATTATTATGACTTATCTCATAGGTTAATGAGTCTCTTTTATACTTTGGATAGAGCTTCACTGTATTAAAATATAACCTCTATCCAATTTTAAATAAGTCAGTACTTAATTAGAGTTGTAGGTATATTTGTAGGAATATGTCAAAACAGTCTTTTTAGGATGTTTAATAATTGTACAAATAGTTTGTAAGAGTCCTTAAGTCCTTGCTTCAATGAAATTGTACGACCTTATGTTTAGAAGTCACGTGCCAAAACTAAATCGGTATTAGTTTCTTTATGTCAGTCGAAATGTTTATTACATAAATAATTTATTAATTGAAAATCATTAAAAAGCTATCAAAAGAAATAAAAAAAATACATTTAAATTTTGTTTTTAATTTCCACGAACGAATATGTTTACACACTCAACGAGCTCCTCATCTCGTTTTCCTGACGAGGAAAATAAGTTTAACTATTTTAATAAGGGATTTCCAATGAGCCATGCAGAACCATTATATGAAATCCTTAAACATAGCCATCCACATTGCAAGAGGATAACTAGAGTTACCAAGCTGTCATGAAAGATACCGCTACCGAGGAAAAGACAGATGAAGGAAGGGTGAAGCCTCACTCATGCAGTCAATTTTGAGACATTTCCTGTTAACACAATCCGGGAAAAGGTAAAGGTTTCTGAACCTCTCGAGAATTTTTCTTTTCTTACTCGAGACCAAGCCAAATCTATGATACCCTCTATATAAGAAATTCACCTCCATATATGTCCTTTCGCTTCTGCAGCTAATCATCGAAGAAGACAAGATTTTAAAGAAAAAAAATATCTCATGGCTCAATAAAATGGCATGAACTGAAATTTAAACTGTCAGACTAAGTACAGGGAAGTATTTTCCCAACAGATGTTCAATGTTAGGGGGGCCACCTAGCTGGCTAACCAAAAAGTAGACGGAACTTGTAACTATTTACTCGCGATCTTATGTGATATATATTTTTGGACTATTGACAGTCAAAAATTTTGATCAATAATGTGAGTGTTTTGATAATTATTTAAAAGGTTTATTTTAGACATACCTACATTAAGTTCGAAAAATAAAAATGTACACGGGTATATAAATGAATGAAAACTGTTTGTAGTGTTTTTTAGTATTATTTGTTTTTGTTTCGACATGTAATTTATTTCATGTTTTTATTTTTTTTTATTGTGTTTAAATTGAAGTCTCAAATGAGGATTTATAATTTGTAAACATTAATTATGCATAAAATATGTAAATTGACATTTTGCGCCGTGAATGAATTGAATAAATAAATGTATTCCCCACAAAAAAACTTGTCTTGTTCACCAATCCTTCTCGCTTTTGATCGAGTTTTTAGAATCTACAGCATTATTTTTGTAAATAATTTTTAATATTTCTTCAACCAGGTGTTATAAAATCACAAAGAAACAAGGTTGTAAAAAGTGTATAATAAACCGTTGTATAAAAGCAAGATAAAAAGACGGTTGTAAGGTGACGTATCCTTAATTAGAGAGCATCTTATTTATGGAACTAAGTATGAGCTGCAAAGACGGCTCCTACGTAGTGTGCTCCTCTACTGGTCGCAACGTGAGTTGGAACAGGGGTGGTCCCATTGTCAGTCCCATGACGCCGTCAAGAGATGGGTACGGCTCGTTTAGTTCCAAATGGAAACGTTGAATCAGACGTGTTCCAAACATGAAGAGAATGATGCGGGCCAACTCATCTCCGGGGCACATACGTTTACCTGTTGAAATAACGAAGAAAACATATTATGAACAGTTAACATGTCAAGAAACATTAACAGCTTATAAAGATTGGCTCTCACCTGTTTGGAATGGAATGAAATGCGCGGGGTTTAAAATGCTTCCATCGGCATCCATAAATCTAGACGGCTTGAACTCTGCCGGCTCTTCCCAGGCAGCATTGTCCATGTGCAAAGCCCATTGCAATGGCACGACCATGGTTCCCTTCTTAATCAGATATTTGCCTAGCATCGTGTCCTTTAACATTCAAGACAAAATTCAAGCAGCTTTCAAAGCCGGTAATATTAACCATAACATATTAACTATGTTTTGACGAACCTAATGGTGTTTATTACACTTTTCTTTTTTATGTGAGGCGCCCTTGAGGTGAAGATTTTTCACTAAACGGCGCCATAAAAGTTGTCCAAATATTATTATTATTATTATTAACATAATTTGAGAACAATTTCTTACCTTAGTACATCCATGAGGTATTCCAATTGGAACTACGGATCGTATCCTTTGCGTCTCTGAAAAAGCTGCTCTGGTGTAGGGTAAATATGGCAAATCAGATAAGGAGGCGTCCCTAGAGCCACATTGGGTTCGAAGTTCAGAACGAATTTTCTCCTGTTCCAAACAAAAATATCAATAATTAGGTATATTAAAAAATGAAACCAGGATTTGAAAATATTTTCCTCGGAAAAGTTCACTTAGACGAAGCACATCAACAAGACAGACGGTAGTAAGTGTCCCGCTTCAAATGCTCTCTTGTTCTCAATAATTTCCAACTTGTATCTCAATATTTCATTAATTATTAAATATCTAAGTACCTACTTTTGCATACATGAGATTTTTGACATGTCGAGAATTCTCATGATTAGGAGTTTCGGAGACTTAGAAACATTACCACCTAATGGCGAACGTTGTTAACGTAAAGTAATCACACTAAGCCAGCCTTTGAAATAACATTAGAAGACGGTCGTAAGCCCGTAGTGTTTTGTTCCATTTAAAAATCGAAAATCAGTAATGAATTGTTAGAGTCATTAGTTGTTACATATTCAATGAGCAAAATGTTTTTATTCGCTTACAATTTTCAGGACAAAAACTCATGAAACCAAAATTACTAATTTAGCCTTTAACTTACCTAATTGCAAACAAACAAGAAATTGAAATATTTCTCATCTATTGGTGTTGAAAACTATAACATTAAGCATTAAATCTATTTTTTAAAACAAAACAAGGAAAATAATTTAGTAATAGAATGTTTCCACGGAAATTTGTTACAATATGAAGTAGGTACATATGTATGTAATGTATGTAAATGACCTTTACTCGATTACAGACGTATTGTGTATAACAGTCAAATTGGCATGTCCGAAATCTCCGATGCTGATGTTTCTAACGAGAACGACACCATGCATGCCATTAGATGCCTACTTGTATTTAATTTATGGAGTAGACTGAATTATTGTCGGTGTGTCTCATTCAAGCGGATATTAAAGTGCTCGTTACATTGTTTTCTATGTTTGTACCTAGTTGAAAGATGGTCGTACCTGTTCGTCTTTGTGAAGAGCTACAAATAGAAGGAACCACGACAGTGTCAGAAGAGTAGTGTCTAGTCCAGCCCCAAAGAGGTCCGCCAGTAAAAACACTAGTTGCGTATCAGACAAACGTTGAGCAGCCAGTCCGTTTGGATCACTGCTTACTCTCTTGGCTTGTTCATCCAAGTAATAGTCCAAAATGGAATCTTCGTCGCCGATGATGAGATCTTTGGTACTGAAGTAATGTGATTTCGGCTTGCCGTGTTTCTGGATCTCATAGTGCACACAACGAATTCGCTCCTCCTTCTCGCTGACATCTTCTCCGTTTCGTTTCCTCTTCCGGTTCCTTTTGAGCTCAACAATACTTCTATATATGGTGTGAGTTTGCATTTGGCCGCTGGTGATACACTCCATTACGTCTTGCGTGGACTTAGAAATGAATCTGTCAACAATTCATAAAAATAATCAAATTTTAGCTCGCACAAATACGCAATTGTTTAATTTGTTGTGTTATTGTAAAATGCAATAGAGTGGAAAGTGTTGACCTGATGAAAGGCAAAAAGTTGACAATGGCCGCCACGCCCATGGCCTTGACGCCCTCCTCCTGTATGTGCAACAGCCACTTCCAAGTTTCGTTGTCTTCGTGGAAGGAGACTCCGTGCACTATCTCACTAATCAAGTTGCCCAGGTAATCAGCCAAAAAGCGTTGCACGTCGGAAAGAATTATAGGTGCAGATCTCGACATCAATGACTGCAAAGAAGCATAAGGATTTTGAACTTGAAATATTACGTGGAGTTTGATTAATTTTTCATCTAGACGCTTTCTTGAGCAGAACTATATGTTTTCAGAATTCCCAGCTAGAATACTTAATTCGCGGAGAAGAATCAATAATATAAATAAATGCAGAAGCATTTTTACGTCTGTTGGGAAGCTGACACACACTGCTGGCTGTGGAGCTGGTTATTCTCCCTGTCAATGAACAGCGAAGGTTAAATATTCTATCCAAATCTTTGCTATATACCTGTTTCAATATTTTTTGTAAACAACGTATGGTAGAGTAGGTACATATACATACATATTTATACGGGTACGATGTTGTGTATTATATGACAAATAAGTATATAGGTACCTACCTACATTATTGTAATAAGTATACATGGTAGATTTAAATAAGACAGGGGAGTTTACATCCGCAGATAATTGTTTTAATCTGAAGATGCTTGCTTTTTAGTTATAGCGTAGGTACCTACAATCTACATAGGTACGTATTAATTTTTCATTTGATTTTTTACGTAACAAAATATATTATGGCATCTGTAACATCAATACAAAATATAAAAAAGTAGAAACAAAGATTAAAAACATAATAATATATATAGTATAAATGAAAGTCGGGTTAGTGCGAACACTTATAACTCGAGATCGGTTGAACAGATTCTTCCGATATTTGATTTATTGGATTCTTCTCCGCTCCGGATGACAGAATAACTAATAAAAAGTTGAAAAAAAAAATGATAAGAAATAATATAAAATACAATATTTAAGTTAATATGAAACGGATTTCTTGCAACGCCAACGCCATCTATGAAAATTCTTTAACACAATTTTTTTTTACCTGACAACTACCTATAGTGTTTCAAAACACTGGCACGGAGATTGTTGATAGAATTTCTCTCAAGCTTTCAGAAATATTTTTTTAAACATATTTTAAACGTGTTTTTGTATAAATTACAAATTTAAATTAATATTCATAGTAAGGAAGGACTACAGGACAACTCTCTCTCTCTCTCCCTGGCTTGACTGCTAGCGTCAGCTCTCCTTGTCCTCAGGCTGTAGACTCTCCTCTGCTGCACAACTTCCCCCACCCCACATCTTTGCATCTGCTCGCGCCTTTGCGTCACCCAGGAATTCTTTGGCCTGCCTCTAGTCACAGAACGTGGAACATTCAAGTTTATTGCCTGCCGATATGCTCCTGTGGTCGTCTTTCTATGTGTCCATACCATCTCAACTGTATTTCCTCTAGTTTACTATTGATGTCTGTCACTCCTAGGCTTCCACGAATGTGAGCACTTTTGATCTTATCTCTTAGTAACACACCAGTGGACCATCTCAGCATACGCATTTCTGCTATCTCTAATTGTCTATTATAGATCTTGTACATTGTCCAACATTCGGAGCCATACAGGAGTGGGGGTCTGACAATTGTCTGATAGACTTTCCCTTTCAACGTCTGTCGGGAAAGCTAGTAGAATATAAAGAATACAGGTTCACGAGAAATTCAAATCTTCTTCTTCGCCCTCGCCTTTGTCCCATTATTTGAGGTCGGCTCTCCTAACCATTCTTCGCCAAGAATCTCTATTGAGCGCCTTTAACGTTTCTTCTCCAAGAGAAATTTAAATTCAAGACAGTTCATAAACATTGCGCAAGATCGAGCGCAATGCAGAGCTCTTGTTGACTCCATATACCTTCAAAAATGGGATGTAAAGGGAGATTTGATTGATTAATTGATCAAGACATCACCAAACTACATCATACACATTGATTCTATAGAAAGATTACAAAAAAAGTGTATTAAGCAGTTGAATTACCGGAAAAGACTGCATTTCGACAATTATTATGGAAGCGCACTAAGACACCATAAAATACAATCCCTGGAGACACGCCGATTAATTGTAGACATGACTTATCTCCATAAAATGGTAAATGGAGAAGTCGATAGTAGTGTTCTGTTGGAGGCATTACCATTTCACTGTCCAACTAGAGCTGTCAGAAACAAATCACTATTTTATGTTCCCCACAGCAGGACTAACTATGACAAAAATTCCTTCATAAACAGAGTATGCATAGGATATAATGGAATCTGCATGAAGGCAAACAATGATTTTTGTTCTCTACCTCTTACCGCAAATTTAGGTCTTCTCTAAGAGAACTGGCACCCTTGTTCTTGTAAACTGTGGCACTTGTTTGGTTGTTTGGTTTTTTGTTCACTTGTTTTTGACTATTTTCTTTTCCTACTTTTTCCTTTATTGTTCCCAAACTCTCCTTTCCCTCTCCTCCCTCTTCTCTTTTTAAAGTCGATCATTTGGTAATAGATAAATAAATAAAAACATACTATAGATAAATAAAAAAAAATATTATCATCATAATAAAATGTTGAATACTATCATTGGCGCTGTGAAGTTTGAATTCATTGTTTATCAAATATAAATTAAAATTGTAAAAGCTGTTGTATTCACAATAAAGAAAAAAAAAGACAATGAAAATATTTATATAACTAAGTATAAAAACCTGTGTGATAAATAACCAGACATCATGCCTTCCAGGAATAAACAAGAATATGCAAAAAGCGATAGGGAAAGGAAGTTAATCAACCCACCATAAAGAGGTTGACTAAAAAATGGAAAACACGGGTTGAAAACGAACACAACATTATTATGCAACGAAATTTTTTTTACCCATCACGCCGTTCCTCGAAGGGGGTAGGCAGAGAGTACGGATTTCCATTCTTCCCTATCCAAACAAACCTCTTTCGCTTCTCCCAAACGCATAACATTCCGCATGCATGCTCTTCTATTCCTTTTGCTCCTGACTTGGCCCTCCTCTAAGACTGAACCGATATGGTCGGACCATGACATTCGAGGTCGGCCTCGTCTGCGTGCACCCATTCTTTCAGATTTATATATCCTTTTAGTCATTCTCTCCTCGTTCATTCTCTCTACATGCCCAAACCACCTTAATTTATTCACTTTCATTCTAGTCACTACGCTAACATCCACTCCACATTCCTTTCTAATATTATCATTCCTCACCTTATCAATCAATCGCTTTCCGCATATCCTACGCAGTGATCTCATTTCCACACCATTTATTCCAACTTCCAGATTTTTCGTCCATGTCCAAGTTTCACTACCATACATCATGGATGGAATCAGGATTGCATTGTGCATCAACTGTTTGGATTTAAGAGATACGTTATTATTTCTCATTAGAGGTCTAAGTGCACCGCCAACCCTTCTACCAGCCAGTTTCCTTCTTTCAATCTCTTTTTCACACCTTCCATCTCTATTAAATAGACTACCTAAATAGACATACTCATCTACTTGTTCCAAGTTCACATCATTCACTTTCACACAACATTGCGTTCTTAAATCTTCTCTTTCTAAAAAAAACACCTTTGTCTTATTGGCATTCATCTTAAGACCATTCGTTTCACAATTTTGATAAACATGCGTCACAAGTTCTTGCAAATCACGCTCGCTTTCAGCCATCAATAATAGATCATCTGCATACATCAGAGCGCACACATTCATTCCATTCAGATCTACACCCACTGTACTATTTTTTATATCACGCACGCAAAAATCAAAGAATAGATTGAACAGCCAAGGTGACTGGACTGGCTGGACTGCGGCAGATATCGAGCCATTAGCTTGCTGAATGGAAGAGGATGTGCGGACCAAATTTTCTATCTGCGAATGGTAACGGAGAAGCTATTGAACAAACATCAAAAGCTTTTCTGTGCTTTCGTAGACCTGGAGAAAGTGTATGATATAGAGTCAACCGAAAGAAATTGTGCGAGGTTTTGTCATTTTATGGAGAGGATAGACAACTGATACGCGCAACGAAATTATACGCCAAAATATAAGTAGTAATTAAGACAAATGTGACTGCAAATGTTATCAAACTACCTACATTTAAAGCATAACATTGTTAAAAAAACGCAACTTTGTCAATAAGATACTTACATCCACCATGACATCAAGTTTTTTGGAAACTTTGCTCTCCAAAGAGTCGCGAGTGGGAGAAGTCTTAGCAGCACCCATGTTCCTCAGCCAGGCTGATAAGAGTCGCCGTTGATCTTTCCACAGCTCTCCTTCGGCGCATATTATACCTTGTAATGATAAATAGAGAATTTTGGGTACACTGTATACTGTATATGATACATGATAGATGAGTTGCCTTTATCCGTAGTACCAAATCAATTCTGCGTTTGTTTGGGATTCCATTATGTCTTATTGATTTAAAATAAAACAAGTCTAAATGAATGGAGCGTGCAAAACAAAGTGTGTTAAAAATAAGTGCATTGTGTGCAAGAGATCTGCGCCGGTGTTATCTCACCTGACCCGTTCTCGCGATGCACCTTAGCACTTCAATTTCCTATCGAATGTCAAAAAGGTGATTTGGTTCTTTTTTTTTTCTTGTTTTATTTTAATTATTATGCAGACGCAGGTGGTCAGTCGCGATTCATTAATAAGTGAACGATTGTTTACGCGGATCTAAATCTCGCCGCAAGAAGGCCTGGTGGAGTTTGTAGCTAAGCTGGCCGCTACTCGTCAACTAATAAAGATACATTTTTAACATTTAAAAATACTACAACTATATCAAAAATGCCTTTAAGATCAAAGCCAAAATAGGCATTTTTAAATGTTTCAATATACGCGGCATAAGATGGAAAAAGATTTCTGAATTATATAAAGGACTACAGAGGTATGGTATGTCAAATAATTGAAAAATATTAAAATATCATTAGATCACGGAATAGACATGGCCAGAGAATTGAAATAATGAGTGTAAAATAAGTATGTTATTATCATTTCAGCTGCTGACTAAGTATATAGTTTTTCTGTGTTCTTAATGTTCACCATTGACAAGTCTGTGGAGGACTATGAGACATTCTTCACAAGAATATACACGCAATATACCTGCAAATCTGCACTGTGTTTTGCAGAGCAAAATGTTGAAGTATCTACCTACATCGGTATAGCTTGGGGTATAATTAAAAAAATGACACATAATTAATAACTTTAAGGATTTAAACACTGGCGGGTTTAAAAAAACGCATAGTGATATGTTATTTTTATAATACTTAGATGCATTGTTTAGGTATATTGGCCACATCCAAACTGTTTGCTTTGGACATTTATTAATAACGTCTAGACTTTAGACTGCAGCGCCGATAAAGTGCAACAATAAAAATAAAACAAGTCTCGTGAACGATGCACACAATACCCACACTTGAATAGGACCCACGTAATCGTCAATATCAACATTCAACAATTTGTAAAGCGACAAGCTATTCAAAACTTCTTATCCGTAACACTGTATTAGGTAAGTACATGCATACTAAATGTGTTTTATAGGTTTAAGATGCTGCAGATCAATTATATGAAGCCTTGTGTTAGATGATGGCAAATCATACTTAGCCGTCAAATCAGATATAAAAGATTCAATTTCTTTGCACACTAAAGTTATGTACTTGTGTGTTATACCTAAACACAATCATGAATCTACACTTACCTTGTCCTTTCATGATGCCGTGAGTTAGGAACAACGGTGCTCTGCCCGAAAATTCTTCTTTCGCAAAAGCTTCGCGAATTAACTTGGGATCTGTGAGAAGGACGGTTCTAATAGAGCCCAAATACAACTGACAAGCACCATCTTTTCCAAATTGTTTGGCGATGTTTGTCAGTGAATGATGAGGCTTCTCAGCATCCATCGATAACAGTGAGCCCAGAATGGGGAGACCCAAAGGACCCGGAGGACATTTGTCGTACCTCCGGCTGTAATACCATCCTAGAAACACAGCGAGACCGGTTATCGCTACAGTCAGAAAGATTGCGTCCATCTCTGTCCTCTCTGAAACAAAAACATACCGTAGTCAATTTTCTGTTAGTGTAATGTGGAAAACGACAACTTATTTATAAGATCTTGTTTAATTATTATTAAAAATGTAGATATATAGAAATGGTTAAGTTACATTTTTGTTGTCTTCTGGTGCATCGTAGACCCTATTTCCTCTATTCCACCCCATGTTTCCACCCTCCACCCTATACTATCCTATTTGGTGTGTAGGTACTCTATCTAAATAAAATTTTGTATGAAAGTTTTTTTTATTTGTTTTTTATTAATTTTTGTTGATTATATGTATTGTGTGTATGTGTTTGTGTATATATGTATGTATTTATATTTTTACTAGCTTTCCCGACAGGCGTTGTCCTGTGGACCCTGTGGTCCTTACCAGAGGCGGCCCGTTCGCACCCTGCGCCCCCAGAAAGAAAAAAATAACATTAACATATTTCTAAAACGTCCATATTTCATTCGTATTCAAAGTCATTCGTTGTTATTTCTCCTTTAAGATCTAGTCCTGAAAAAAGGTCACAAGAATCTAGACATAATTAGAACGTCGTGCACCAACAAACCCAATAGGCAATTAAGATGAGACAGTAACAAAAATGGATATAGTCATATCCTGGCGTCAAATACATGACAGCAGTCGCAGTCTTTAAATTTGGTTGCTCTCTTGTACTCAATAATTACCAACTTTTATCTCTATATTTAATTTATTATTAAATTTCTACTTGTTTTATACATGAGATTTTTCGACATGTTGAACATGTTGAGAATTCTCATGATTAGAAGTTTCGGAGACAAACATTACCACCTAATGGCGAACGTTGTTAACGTAAAGTGATCACACTAAGCCAGCCTTCGAAATAACAGTAGAAGACGGTTGTAAGCCCGTATAGTGGTTTGTTCCATTAAAATCAAACATTAGTAATGAATTGGTAGAGTCATTAGTTGTTATTTCTTCTTTAAATAATAATTATTTATTTACCAAACAATTCTTTTTAAAAAATTAACACACATAATTGCTTTTAAATCTACCTATCTAATATACATATGAAATTTGTGGGTTGGAAAAACAGAAAAAATCATACACAATCTCTGCAAGTATTTATTCACTAGTAATGCTAAGGATCATAATCAGAGTTATTGTGTCAATAAAACAATGCTAAGTAGATATTAAAAGTTTTCAGTAGATATTTTGTGAAAACAATCTTCAAAAGTAGGTATTGGTATACTTGCGGAATTTTATACAACAACGCCATCTATTTAAGGATAGTCAAAACTGAAATGGTTTGCTCCTCTGATGGTCAAACGTGTTTTTTATGTAGGTACCTATTTATTATCTGAAGATAGGTAGGTAGTTGTATTATTTTTTTCGCGTTTAATGAATAAACCAACGCTCGATCTTCTCTTTGCTTAAATAAACATTGACAACAAATGAAATCACGCTAAAGTTACCGCACTAGAGGTTGTATAATGAAAGATAAACATGTGCGTACTATGTAATTTGAGCAAAAAACGGCAACATTTAGAACTTATCTCGACGTCTGCCCTTTAGAGTGAAAGAATGAGAACCATACAGCAAGCTAGTGATGAGATGATGGAGGATGGAGGATGGGAGCACCGACCTGGCATGGTGAACTAGTAATGGCGACGCTTCGGTCGCACTATACTTACGTAATTCGCATTTTAAGACAAAAATTGTAGAGTAATAAATTAAGGAGTGTAGCACGTACCTACACCCACACCTACCTTTATATATGTATAGAAGTACTGATGCGAGCATTATAATATAATATAAAATATAAGAGCAAGTTGGTAGATATAGGTATAAATTGAGCCCAAGTGGGTCACGGTCGGTCCACTGAATAACGACTTGAGACATGATAAAGCGTGAACAGTATAGCTGGTATCCACACTCCACAGTCAATACACACTAGCCAACCAGCATTGTGTCCAGTAGCAGTGGCCGTGCTCACACATCTTCTTCCAGCTATACATTACATCACAACATAAGAAAATGTATGCCCAATCACCGGGGAATATTCCTCCTCAATAGGTGCTAGAAATGTCCCCTGTCCCCACACTCCATTACATATAAAAGTTCGCCAAACATCTCATATTAAGAGACGGTGTATGTATGTACATAGATCTTCGGTACTTTTAAGAAAAAACTTGAAGAGTTGGCTTAAAGCCTAAGATTTATGCAATAAAACAATATACCTACATCATAGGTATATTGTTTTCTTTTTGGATGAATGGATGTTCCAAAAATATGTTTTTTAGTTGTATGGGTTTTTGTATTACAAGTTACTAAGCAATTTAAGCAAACATTGGCAGCTCTGATTCCCAATTCTGGCAATGTTTTATATTTTAACAACACCGTCCAAAGAAGTAGGTAGAACCTACACTCCTACTGCCATTCATCATAATAACCATTCAGAGTCTCAGAACTCCAAGAACACTCACTATGGCTGCTTGTTCTATGATTCGGGAAGAAAAAAAATGGAGTATGCTGAGAGATAGAATCGAGTGTGCATATAACTGAACTGATAAGCCTTTGGAAGTGACCAAAACAGAATAGAAAAGAAAGACTTTTGCACGATTACACAGAAGAGCACTCTGTTTACAGAGCGGGAGTGACTAAGCAAGTCCATCAAAATAAGTATTCATAAACATATCATTATCTTTGTCATGTGATAACGTACTTTTAACACTTGGTAACAAGCGTTCAGAAATAGCATAGTCACACGCATCGGTAGATATCTGTGAAACTTGGACTTTTTTTTAAATTATTGCTTTTGATCAATATTTGCATATTTGCAACACAGTTTGTAAATATTGCATATAGGTACATTTTATTTTATTTATCTTATGGTCACAATATAGTATATCACAACAAAGAGATATTCAGCACAAGTATGTTTGTCAAAAATTAAAATTTGAAATTAAGATTATTGAGATATTCGGTTGCCGCTCCACTCAGGGACATGAAGTCGGTAAGATCACCCCCATATGCCCTGAGGACACACTCGGACACAATATGGTCAACGGTTTGTCTCTCCGCCCCACAGTCACACTCGGGGGAGTCCAGCCAACCGCACTTGAAGAAGAAGTCCGCGCATCTGCCGTGGCCAGTACGGACTCTGTTAAGGGCTGTCCACAGTCTTCGGGGGTGGTCAAAGCCAGGTGGTTTGTCAGAGATGCAGGGCAAACAGCGAGCCACCGGGTCCGAAGTCTCCTCCCATCTGGATTTCCAATTCTCGATGATGTTGAAACCTCCATCAAATAGGCCTTTCCCCGTTGCTAGTGGAGGCTTGCGTGATTTCAGCCTGTTATGTGATAAGAGGTATTCGAGATCTGAGCAGGATGGCAATTCAGGGTTTTTGTGCAGCTTATCATACTCTCTAACCAAGGCACCCTGTCGTCGAAGGTCATGAGGAGGGATATGACTTAGGACCGGTAACCAGTGTAGCGGCGTGGATCGTAGTGCACCCGAGATGATACGTAGTACCCCTTATTCCAATTCAAATTAAGTGCGCACTAAACTAAAATAAGAACGTTCCTATTTTAGTTAGCCGGATAGGTATTTGAGAAATTTTAGAACGTTCCTATTTGTTCCTAATTAGACTTTAGTTTGAAATTAGTTCATTTTGGTATTCGGATTTCGTATTTAAGTCAATTTTAGTGCTTTATCTGTTAAAACGTTCCTAATCTTAGTTCACATCTAATTGTATGCATCTAAAAAGATATCTGATGATATTTGTATGATAAACGTTTTTTTTAACCAAATAATTATAAAACAAGTTTATTTATATTAAAATATTAATCATTTCCCCCGAATTTATTATAAGTAATACAAATAATAGCATCAAAAATTATTGTCATTGAACACCAATGCAATCATACAGTCGTCTTCGTTACACTTCGGGTTGGTTCGGCAGTTTCCGGCGACCATGTTACTTGGAACTTGCTTGGAACATGGAGATCGTTTGAATTTGTCTTCTCCGATTGGCTGTCCGCTTGTCAGCATCAACCAATAAGGCGCATGCTCGATCCATAGACAATTATAATTCAAAAAAATATTTATGGTGAACTAATATTGGTTTTTAGAACACGGCATAATTCCGAATACGAATTTTAGTTCGAGTGAACTTAATTCTAAATCATTTGGAACGTTCTTAATAAGAACGTTCTAAAATCCGAATAGGAGGTATTGTGTTGTTTAGTTGGACATCTATTAATCCTGTGTGGGAGCTGTTGAGCCAAACCGCAGAAGCATACTCCGCCGCAGAGATTTCTGGACAATGTTCATAGTCCTTAATATGTTGTGAAGGATAAATATGGAAAGTGGGGAAGATATTCCAAGTATTTATCGATATATTAAAAAAAATATGCACCTCAATCAGAGATGAGCGAGGGTAAATTTAGCTGAATAAAATAACTATAAAGTGATCGACAGTATATGTGTTATAAGAAAACGAAAACAAAAGACTTACCTCAATAAAATAGCAAAATTACAGCAAAATTACACAAATAACCACTTTTAATATGTAGGTGGGAGTAAATTTTGTATTATTATGGACTAACAACACACGAGTGGAAAGACTACTGTCTACAGGAAAACTAAATTTAGGATCAGCCATTCATTTGAAATTCAATTCGACGCATTATTTATTGGGCAGTGGTTTATAAGAGTAAGCTGGAGCAGGGCAGGGGTTTGAATTTAAATGAATGATGGGATTCAGCGAATTTTGAACGGTTGGATGAAAAGTGGGGAAAAGGGGCGTGTTCCGAGACGAAAAACTGATACCGTGTACCTACCCATTTATATTCAGTTTGCCGCCACGACTTGGGCTAGAAAGAAGTACGAGTCAGAGTAGCGTTGTCGCGTTTTTTTTAATATTTCAGGCCACCTTACACTCGTTTCTCAGCAACGGGTTTTTTTATTATTTTCAATAGAATTTAGTCACTGAGACAATTAATAGGGAACTGTTTTAATAAAATAATCATAAATAACTCACCACTATTAATTTTTTGTTTTCTATGATAATACGTTCAATATTTCTTTCAATGATTTTTTACAGATATTTCATATATTCCGAAGCAAAGTTGTCGCTCGGGCAAGCGCTGAGTGTAATAAATCCTTAAAGCTACCTCTAACCTGTCCTCATCTTACTGTTCAAAACTCGCTGAATCCCTTCCCCAGTTGTCGATCTATAGAACGTATACTTTTGTAAGGGTTGTGCGTGCAAAGAAAATAATGACAAAAAGGAGCTTCAACAAATGGAGGTGTAACATAACTGATCGCTAAATGCAAGTAGGTACCTATGTGATATAACTGAATTAATATATCTATAATATGACCATTTTTACGAAAATTGCGCGGGCGTAGGAGTAAGAAATCTCCCACACTTATAGTTTATACAGAGAAGGCGTGGTGATGCTTAAAATTATGCATAAAAAATAGATTAAATCAATAAAAAAACATTACAAACTCTACTGTAATGTTATGCATTTGATCCCTACTCACACACAATTCGATGTATATGACATTGACACAAACGCGTATATTATTTTGTTTATCTGTGGTCAAATTGAGAATAGATTAATATTGTGTATCATTGATAATAATAGAAAAACTTTGTATACATATCAGTATTTCAAATTTGACGTATCCATGTCATTGTTTTTGAAAGACAATTTTGAAATAGCGCTCTCGCTCAGTCTTAAATATTGGAAACTTAATAATGTTCAAACTTGTAATTTAAATAAGTTATGGTCGAATTTCGAGCTCTGGCCGACCACTAGTTTTTATAAAACGGTAAATCTGTACCCGTCTATCCAACAAGATCAATACATTAGTTTTCGTATTGAAATAGATGCACATATTTAACGTGTAAGGAAACAACCGTCGAAGGAATGGAATTGGAAGTTTATAATAATTTGTAAAAGGTCAATTCTCTGTCAAGTGTACCTGGACGACAAAAAAGCGTAAAAGGAGACTACATTGGCAGAAAATCAAAATGGTGCGTGATGAAATATAAAGTAAATTATTCATCTGGACTTTATTACGACGACACAGTTTGGGAATCACTGGGTTAACTTATTAACTGGGTTAATTGGATTATCAAAAGGAAAGGAGTAAAAAACAAACGTCATGACGGAAAAAATGCTTTCTTTTAATCTTTCTCTTTTGGTTTCGCATGTTGGAAAACAAAATAATTTCACTTGCAAATTATTATTTGAATCATTATAATATATGTAAAAGAAAAAATTTGATGACTCCGCTTAGGAGAAATATTAACGCTCGAGTCTTTATAAAGTCAATACTCCATGGGTTCCCAATCTTTTTCAGCCCGCGGCGCATTTACGAGTTTAGTTTTTTTGTCACGGCGCCCTACTTTAATAAGCTATTTGGAATAGGTACCTATATATATATGACTGAAAGTGATGACCTAAGATTTGTCACGAACTGCATGTGTATAACATGCACCTCGATAGACAAAAAAGGTCATCAGCTTTTCACAGGAAGAAATATTAAGATGTAAGTTTTACTCCATTTCACTGTGATCAGTTAGGCATAGACTATGCTACTGCACTTGCATATGGGACGAGACTGTGCCCATCACCAGAATATGCGTTGGATTCGTCAAAAAAGGTGTAGTGTTTCGACATTGTGCGCATGTGTCTCGTTAGGACCATCTCACAAAATGGCCGACACACATCATGGAATCCGATGAAAGCGGGGAGCGCCGCATAACATGACCTAAGATTTGTCACGAACTGCATGTATATAACATGCACCTCGATAGACAAAAAAGGTCATCAGCTTTTCACAGGAAGAAATATTAAGATGTAAGTTTTACTCCATTTCACTGTGATCATAATAATTTCAGGATGTGCGTGTTGTTGCCTTGAAAAGAAAGATTCAAATTTGTGTGTGTGAAATCTTGGTGTAATTCGACCTCACAAAATTAGACATTTCTGCGTAAATTACAGTAATACAGCAGGGCCCGCTTCTTCAGCTCCCATAACTTTAAAGTATTTTTAAAATGTATGGCCTTTAGAGACCCAGTTTTTATGTAGTTTACTGCACCAGTGACATATTCTAGTACTAAGCTCAGTTTAGGGCTCATTAACTTTGATGCAAGAACTTCTCTAGGATTGATGCAATTTTTCCGCACATAACATAAGGTGAAACGGCTATATTCCTATGTTCTTGGAAGATTCCAGCGCTCAAAATAGGAATTATATTAGTATATATTTTTTTTTTTTTTTTTTTTACCCATCACGCCGTGTCCCGTAAGGGGTAGGCAGAGAGAACGGACCTCCATTCTTTTCTATCCAAGCATACTTCTTTCGCTTCTTCCACCGACATACTATTTCTCATACAGCTTCTCCTATTTCTCATACTTCTTACCTGGCCTTCCTTGAGGACGGAATCGATGTGTTCGATCCACGTCATTCTCGGTCGCCCACGCTTTCTTACACCTTTCCTTTCAGCCTTATGAATTATCTTTGTCATTCTGTTTGCATCCATTCTTTCCACATGCCCAAACCATCTCAACTTATTAACTTTCATCTTTGTCACAACACTTACTTCCATACCACATTCCTTCCTAATATTTTCATTCCTTTCCATATCCCATAAAGTTTTTCCACATATTCTTCGTAGAGATTTCATCTCTACTGCATTTATACTACATTCTTCTTTTTTCGTCCATGTCCACGTTTCACAACCATACATCATCGATGGTAGCAGGATTGCGTTATGCACTAGTTTCTTTGCTTGTAGTGAGACGTTGTTGTTTCTCATTATAGGTCTTAGTGCACCGGCCACCCTGCAACCAGCAACTTTCCTACGTTCGATTTCTTTTTCACACTTTCCATCACGACTAAACATGCTTCCTAAATACACATACTCATTCACTTGCTCAAGACATTCATTTTCTACGGTTACTTTGCAATTCGTTCTTGCTTCATCCCTTTCAAATACCAAAACCTTTGTTTTGCTTACATTCATTTTTAGACCATTTTTTGCACAATTTTCAAACACACTTGACACAAGTTCTTGCAAATCATTTTCACACTCAGCCATAAGTACTAAATCATCTGCATACATAAGCGCACATACCTTTATTCCATTTAGTTCAACCCCTATATTTATATCTTTTAACCCACTGACGCAAAAATCAAAGAACAAATTAAACAACCAGGTGTGATGGGATCCCCCATCCGCAAAGGCTACTACTACTAGATTTCCTCTAATTAAGCTACCTAACTTCGGAACTACACCTACTCTGGCTAAATCAACGTTTAACAAAACCGTGTAAACCGAGTCGACTGAAAGAGTGCATCAATGTACCTATATAATAGGTAGATGACTCTAAGATGAAGACTTACGAACCCAAAATGAAGGGGTTAACAACCTTCATGATACGCACCTGAAATCACGGTTAAGGAAATCGTATGTGCTTTCAAGAAGACTTTCTGATCGCTACGTGGAATCTAATGGCCATGATGATATTGTGATCGTCTAGTAACCTAAATTTAAGGACCCAATACGTTGTGTACGAAATTAATTATAACAATCATTCAACTATATAAACCTGTAAACATTTGATCAGCCCTAAAATAATAAAGGTGATAATAGAACACATTTATATAACCAAACAAATTGCAGGATGCTCCACCATTTGTGATGTTAGTAATAATGAAATGAAAGAGTCCTACCTTAAATCCTCAGTTCTGTGAAATGACATGAGAAATATTCAAAACAAGATGAAACGAAATTTTCGACAACTTATAACATGATTGAAAGTTTTCACAAATGGTGGTCGTCGATAACTGAAATATTAGTAGATAAGCATGCAATCAACCCTAGCCTACCATGATATCATAAAACTTTACCAACCCCCCCCCCCCCCTGAAATCAAGATAGAACCATTACGGGCTTACGACCGTCTTCTACTTGGTTTCGAAGGCTGGCTTAATGCGCTTTATGTTAACCACGTTCGCCATTACACTTTGAAGTGAACGGTTCTACTCGATAATACACAAATCCCTCCCCAAACTAAGCAAACAAATTAAAATAGATAATAAAATAAAGTAAGACTTATCAATGACCCAGAGTTGCTATTTCTTTCTTGAATACACTGACTCTATGTTTTAAAAGATTCTAATTCAAATCGGTTCCCAGATAACACTTAATTATGTAAAATACTAATTAAAAATGCAACACTGAATTTAAATTTATGCTTGAATCTAAAAGGAATTTACTACAAATAGATTTCACCACCCAGGAGCACACAAAATTAATATGTTATAAAATGTTCAATAAAATAATCAATAAAATCACTAACTGAAAGCAGGGCTATCCAAAGGATTTCGTACGAGAACGAGCCCCCTACATCCCCGTCGACGATGCAAACCGAACTGTACCGAGATGAACTCAGGCGCATAATTTATCTAATACAAAATCCTTCGTATCCCATCTACAGTCAATGTTTCATGACTCTATCCAAAAGCGTTCCAAACAATCAAGATTATATGTGAAGTGTTCGAATCATTTCTCCACATATAAATTGGAAGACTTCGATCCCTAATTAAGTAAAATATGTCACTACTAATATTAGACTAACATAAAATAGTATTTAAGTTTATAAAATAAACTACAATATTTCAATAAAATGAATGGCCATGACAATCCTCCCCTTGAAAGAACAATCATGGGCTTGCTAAAGATTCATGATTTTCTTTCACAAACTCAAAAAAATAAAAATATCAATTCGAAAATGAATACCAATTTATGACACCCCAGTATGAACCTGGCTTATTTGCACCTACCATGTGAGCCTTCCTCAAAATGCTATGGATGTAAGTTCTTAATCATACAAGTACCTACCCCCTTCGCAATCATCCCATCCCTCTACACTCATTCTAAACGCCTGCCATACTAATCAACCATTTGGTATAACTACAGTCAATGTAGAAACCCAGTAATGTTATTTGTATCGTGAAGGAATTTAAATTTTTGTAGAAAGATTTTTTTTTTCTGAACCATTTGTTGACTTGATTTTAGAATTGTATAAAAAATATATATATATTTTCTTTTCATGCTATATAGCAGCCCCCACGTCCCGCTGCTTTTAGATCTCGACCGGCCTGTTCGGATGTCGAGTCCCTCATGCGATTAGACTAACCTTCAACGCGCACGCGAAATATATAAACTAAGATACGAGTACAAAGCATGCTTAAATACATAAACTAAGGTTTTACAATAGGCATTGAATCAATCACCCCCGAAACCGACCCAAATATGGTCACAACTTTAACCACACCTCGGTCGCCCTCTCATAATGACAGATTCAATTTATGGTGTTAAGCAATGACCCATATTAGGACCTTAGCGGCGATGACACAAGGGATTGTCCTTCGAGCCTTTCCTAGGATCATATACGAAGAATGGAACTTTCCCCCAGACAAAGTTTGAGGCAAGGACTGGAGTTGTTAAAAATATGTATAATATTTTGTATATAATAAATTCATGCATTATTGTAAAATAAATCATAATAAATACAAGGTTGTGAATCATTTTCGCCTTAAGTTACGAAAAGAAAGGAAGAGGAGTTTGTTAAGATACAATAAAATAATGATAAATACATAAATACGATAATTCATGCAAGGCGTCGTTAGTAAACTACCGGGTGTCGAGCCCCTCATGCGATTAGGCTAAACTTTAACGCGAAATATAATAAACTAAGATACGAATACAAAGCATGCTTAAATACATAAACTAAGGTTTTACAATAGGCATTGAATCAATCACCCCCGAAACCGACCCAAATATGGTCACAACTTTAACCACACCTCGGTCGCCCTCTCATAATGACAGATTCAATTTATGGTGTTAAGCAATGACCCATATTAGGACCTTAGCGGCGATGACACAAGGGATTGTCCTTCGAGCCTTTCCTAGGATCATATACGAAGAATGGAACTTTCCCCCAGACAAAGTTTGAGGCAAGGACTGGAGTTGTTAAAAATATGTATAATATTTTGTATATAATAAATTCATGCAATATTGTAAAATAAATCATAATAAATACAAGGTTGTGAGTCATTTTCGCCTTAAGTTACGAAAAGAAAGGAAGAGGAGTTTGTTAAGATACAATAAAATAATGATAAATACATAAATACGATAAATAATGCAATGGAGTCGTTAGTAAACAACAATAGTCAACACATTTTATAAATTATTGAAATATTAAAAGCTTGATAAAGTATTCAGTTCCTTCACAATACAGAATAATGAAAATTTATAAAGAGAGATAAGTACCTAATTTTAAATTTAAGGCCTGGCTGAATTTGGTCCTGCTGCAATAGTCTGGTAACTAAAACTTTGAACTTATTTAATTTAAGCGAATTGAGAATGATTATCTTAAAATAACTAAAACTTAAATTATGTGGTCCTGAATTCTTTAACCAGTGACACAGATCACAATTCATTCACCCAAACTCATACTAAATTATAATAAAATATAAAAAAAAATAATTTAATAAATATAAAGCTTCCTAAATACGGCTCTGTCGACTAAGATTATAGAAACAAACCAAGGACACAATTACGACTCAAATCCTGAAGTAGGTACCTCACCAATCCGAGGTAAAGCTCGACCGGACACTCAATAATAAAATACTGTAGTGACATATACCTAGTGCTTGACAAAAAAAAACACCATAATAAACAAAACAAAAATATACCTATATCAAATACAAACAGACAAAAAATATCTCTCTCAACCATAAGATACCCTAGGACCTAGAAGACACACTTAACATTTCATAAATTTAATAATAATATTTCACAGTTCAATAATGAAAGCCCATAGTAATAAATCGAAAAACACAGTGAGACCTAAAACATTATTATTATTATTGAACCCTGAAATACAATCTATCCACCAAATACAAATATGATGACGACCGCGGGCAAAGAGAAGGTACTTATTGCAACTGCAAAGAAATAACGATTCTATTAGAAAGATGAATAGAAATACCTATAATATGTATTCCTATATATTTTAGAAATATTATGAAAGACCTTTCCAAGGAATGAAGTGTTTGAAGAAGAAATATACCTACTTATTAAAGTCGGACAGAACTAATTATTATAAAGTATCTTCACACAGAACAGCCTACCCTTTTGGAATATTAAACTGTACCAAGCAGAAAAGAATACGACCTTTAACTTCAGTCCCGAATATTTATAAGCAATGATGAATCATAGAAAACACATACCTTGCAAAAGCACCAAGTATCTCTTTTACAAAAATAATGAATCTGGGTTCACACAAAGTGAACAAAAAAAAAATGACACCCCACTGACCTGAATTGGTGTAAAAGGAGAAGAGAAAAAAAAATGTCGGCATCGGGAATCGAACCCACGACCAGCATAATATGATACGACCTCCTGAGCGGACACCAACCATATTTAATCTAAAATTCTAATAACTTACAATTCATATTCCATCATACCTTGCAAAAACTCTTATGTATAAACAAAACCGACCAAAGTCCACTTTATAATATGCCCATCGAATGATGAATAGGGTGGGTGAATACCCTTACAACTCTTTATCTCAATATTACTACAAACCAACCCACTCGGTCAAAAAGTACCTAACCATAATAATTGAGAACGTTAAAAGTTATTTTAACACAACAAAATAGACTTATTAACCTGATCTATATTTAATTTCAACACTCTCCAATAAAATAGCCGGCGAGACTTAACGCTTGAAGCATTCTCTACCAGTCTGCCGGTCCCATCCAAACTAAGACAGGATTCAAACCCCGAATTGAAATTTCAAAATATAGAAAAAAAAAACCCTTAGAGAGTTTCTGATCACGACCGGGAATCGAACCCGGGAGCTTCTGATCAGAAGTCGGAAGTCAGCGTCTATGCCACTGAACTACCATGTTCGTTAACAAAATAATTATATTGCTATTATTACAAGAAATAAAAAAAACTACGTGACACCCAAGTAACAGCTGAATTAGTTAAATATTAACAGAGCTTTAGAAATGCATTAAAACAGTATAATATCAAACCTCAACATACAAAACTCTAGGTACCTACATTCAATTCAACAAAAAAAATGTGACTTTATTTTATTATTATTCCTGACAAACCAATAATATTTAACATCTTAACTCTGGTGCACACACAAATAAGTTAATATCCCTACTCTAGACAACCACTTCACGCATTCCTGAAATGTGACCATAAATTTAACATCTTTATTAGTCTCAATTCCTAACACAATACTTTCCAAAGACAACCTCTAGGACCAAACAAAAATAATACCAGAAAAACATCGATCTAGGTACCACCTGAAGAACAGCGAAGAAAAATACAGGGTACACACGAACACACAACCGTGTATCGTCTTGCAGAAAATTAAAATAATATAAATATGTTAGTCGGATGATATTATCAATTTATTGATGTCTTCCAATCAACCGACTTTGTCTCCAAATACAATAGAAAGAAAAGTACCTAAAGCTAAACTACCCTAAAAAAACCTAATGATTTTATAAATATATCCCTTTCATAACAAGTTATGAGTTAAACCGGCAGAACTTATCGCCTGAGGCAATTTTTTCTAGTCAACCGGTTTCGTCTAATCTGAAACAATGCAACCATGGTCAGGAATTTCGTGTGAAACGAAAGGACCTGATAGAGGGAAGGAAAAATAAATAAAGATATAAAGTCGAAAATGTGAACCGACCATGAATCGAACCCGGGACCCCAAAATGAGAATAAATATATTCGAATTAAAATATTACCCTTACCGAAACAGCACCTAACAAACCTACATATAATTCGCTACAATTATTGCCCTATACACACTACCAAACAATATTATCACAAACTAAAAGCAAAAGAATTTCTTAAACAGTAAAACTGTTCAGAAGATCAAATCCTAACGACAAAGAACACCCTGTATAGAAACATGTGGCCCTATTCAGGTACCTACATACATACATAATATCTCCAGCGACATGTATCCACTCTACAAAGTTAGGTAAAAGGTCGATGCATCAAGCGTCAAGTGGCTATACCCTAATCTAGGACCAAAAGTACCTCGGACGTTTAAACCCTCATCATTTCACACCTAGAGACAATTAATACATTTTTAGAGTTCGAAACAAAAACAAATATTATTTGTATCTCACAAATAACCTAAGAATATTATTGAAAATTTAACCTGAATTATTTAAAACAAAACACCTAAACTTACCTCATCATTCACGCTTATTTTTCAACATCGCACATTCGAAATTCTTTCATTAACACATTTCCTTGCTGAACAAAATAATAAATAAAACTTTCCTTATCTAGAAAATAATTTACTTCAATCCTACAAAATTACCAAAAGAGACCTCCCCTCGACGTTAACAAAATATTTAATATTATTATTAAATCCAAAACAACAGCAACAAAAATCCTAAAATACCTAAGTAAAACAAGACCTCCCCTCGACGTTAACAAAATATTTAATATTAATATTATTATTAAATCCAAAACAACAGCAACAAAAATCCTAAAATACCTAAGTAAAACAAGACCTCCCCTCGACGTTAACAAAATATTTAATATTATTATTGAATCCAAAACAACAGCAACAAAAATCCTAAAATACCTAAGTAAAACAAGACCTCCCCTCGACGTTAACAAAATATTTAAAATTATTATTAAATCTAAATCAAACAACGAAATCATAAAATACCTAAATAAAACAAGACCTCCCCTACTCTTTAAGATTAATGTTATACAGTTTAATAAGACGATCTTTCTAATTCTAACTCTTGAGACTAAAACTTCTTCCAATAAACTGTTTAGAACTTTCAACCATTTATTCAACCAACCATAGAATTTTTTTCTACCTCCCCTGCTCTGCTAATCAAATTTCTGACCAAAATTTCCTGAACCTCCCCTAGATGACAACTCCATAATAACGATAAACAAGAGAAAGAAAAAAAAAAAACGTAGTAAATCAGGTTTGTCTTTACAGGAGTAAAGACAAGAATCCTACGGTCACGAGGCACCATTCTGTGATGGGATCCCCCATCCGCAAAGGCTACTACTACTAGATTTCCTCTAATTAAGCTACCTAACTTCGGAACTACACCTACTCTGGCTAAATCAACGTTTAACAAAACCGTGTAAACCGAGTCGACTGAAAGAGTGCATCAATGTACCTATATAATAGGTAGATGACTCTAAGATGAAGACTTACGAACCCAAAATGAAGGGGTTAACAACCTTCATGATACGCACCTGAAATCACGGTTAAGGAAATCGTATGTGCTTTCAAGAAGACTTTCTGATCGCTACGTGGAATCTAATGGCCATGATGATATTGTGATCGTCTAGTAACCTAAATTTAAGGACCCAATACGTTGTGTACGAAATTAATTATAACAATCATTCAACTATATAAACCTGTAAACATTTGATCAGCCCTAAAATAATAAAGGTGATAATAGAACACATTTATATAACCAAACAAATTGCAGGATGCTCCACCATTTGTGATGTTAGTAATAATGAAATGAAAGAGTCCTACCTTAAATCCTCAGTTCTGTGAAATGACATGAGAAATATTCAAAACAAGATGAAACGAAATTTTCGACAACTTATAACATGATTGAAAGTTTTCACAAATGGTGGTCGTCGATAACTGAAATATTAGTAGATAAGCATGCAATCAACCCTAGCCTACCATGATATCATAAAACTTTACCAACCCCCCCCCCCCCCCTGAAATCAAGATAGAACCATTACGGGCTTACGACCGTCTTCTACTTGGTTTCGAAGGCTGGCTTAATGCGCTTTATGTTAACCACGTTCGCCATTACACTTTGAAGTGAACGGTTCTACTCGATAATACACAAATCCCTCCCCAAACTAAGCAAACAAATTAAAATAGATAATAAAATAAAGTAAGACTTATCAATGACCCAGAGTTGCTATTTCTTTCTTGAATACACTGACTCTATGTTTTAAAAGATTCTAATTCAAATCGGTTCCCAGATAACACTTAATTATGTAAAATACTAATTAAAAATGCAACACTGAATTTAAATTTATGCTTGAATCTAAAAGGAATTTACTACAAATAGATTTCACCACCCAGGAGCACACAAAATTAATATGTTATAAAATGTTCAATAAAATAATCAATAAAATCACTAACTGAAAGCAGGGCTATCCAAAGGATTTCGTACGAGAACGAGCCCCCTACATCCCCGTCGACGATGCAAACCGAACTGTACCGAGATGAACTCAGGCGCATAATTTATCTAATACAAAATCCTTCGTATCCCATCTACAGTCAATGTTTCATGACTCTATCCAAAAGCGTTCCAAACAATCAAGATTATATGTGAAGTGTTCGAATCATTTCTCCACATATAAATTGGAAGACTTCGATCCCTAATTAAGTAAAATATGTCACTACTAATATTAGACTAACATAAAATAGTATTTAAGTTTATAAAATAAACTACAATATTTCAATAAAATGAATGGCCATGACACAGGGTGACATGACGCACCCTTGCTTCACACCTTTCGTAAGATAGAACTCCGGTGAAAGGTGACTGTTCACCTTCACACACGCAGTACTTTCCGAATATAGCGAAGCAATGGCACGAATTAACCGGTTATTCACTCCATAAATTGATAGAACTTCCCATAATTTACCCCTGTCTACCCTATCATATGCCTTTTCCAAATCTACGAATGCACAGAAAAGCTTCTGATGTTTACTCAAAAGCTTCTCCGTAATCATCCGCAGAGCGAAGATCTGATCGGCACACCCCCTCCCATTCATAAAAGCCCCTTGTGCATCCCAAACTACTATGTATATAATATATATAATTTTATTTTCTTTTTTTTTTTTTTTTTCATTCTAATGCATTTACATGAACTTTCATCCATGCATATACACGCACATTTTTCATACACAAAATATACATGGGTGTACCTTGTACACATCTGTCATCTGATTATTTCGTGAACGAGTAATTAATTATAGAATACTTTGAGTGACTTAATTGTTTTCCTCGCTGCTACAATGATATTGATTTGTGCATTTTATTTATTTGTTTAATTCTGTGGCTGCATCACTCGATCCACATTTCGGGTGCAAGTCAGTAGAAAAAAAAAAAAAAAAAAAAATTATTATAGGTCCGAGAATATTTTTGTGGTTTCGGAAAATGATCGGTGGTTTAATTAGGACAATGATAAGAGGATCGACTCACGGCGCCCCTCTTGACATTCTACGGCGCACCAGGGCGCCGCGGCGCACACTTTGGGAACCCTTGCAATACTCAATGGCCTCGTGGCAACGGTGGTCCAAATCCAATCCAAACTCCCTTTAGACCCCAATTAGGGGCATAGGGAGGCAACAAGAGCTCTCCATTGCGCTCGATCCTGCGCAACGTTAATGACCTCCTCCCACACCATGTCCAGATTCCTCAGCTCTGCCTCGAAGGAGCGGAACACAGTATGAGAGGGTCTTCCTCGTCTCCGGGACCCTGATGGGAGGAAAAACAGCGCTCTCCTCGGCCAACTGTCATTCGGCATCCTTAACACATGTTCCAGCCAAGTCCATCTCCTCCACATAATAGTAGAGGTGATGGGCTCACTCTGGGTGCGCCGGCGTATAGCGTCGTTCGTGATGCGGTGGTACCATCTTATACCCAAAATTCTCCTGAGGCACTTCGTTTCGAATGCAGATACTTTTTGTGCCTGGGCCAGAGTCAGGTGCCAGGACTCACACCCATACAGGAGAATGGGCAACACACACGCATCAAACAGTTTACATTTCGTCTCGACACTAAACGCCGACGCCTTCCATATCTTGGTCATGTTGTTGAAGGCGCCACTTGCCATACCGATACCTATCGGGAGCTCAGCCCCGAAGTCACCAGTGGTGGTAATGGTTGCTCCCAGGTACTTAAATTTATCCACCCGGGAGACCTGGTGACCATCGATGTTTATCGGTAGCTGTTTATCGGGGCAGGCATTATTTGCCATGAGCTCCGTTTTACTGGCATTGACTCGAAGGCCGAGGCGTGCTGTTTCGTCGCAGAGTCTTGAAACACTGCGCTGTAATTCCTCCACTGTCGCACTGAACAACGCTAGGTCGTCCGCGTACTCCAGATCGCACAGTTCGCCCATTAGACCATCTCTCTGTGTTATAGGTATACCTCTTGCTCCTTGCATGGACTTTCTCAACAGGAAGTCCATGACAATTATGAATATAAAAGGAGCCAGTACGCAGCCCTGTCTGACTCCCGTGGTGATCCTAAAAGCTTCAGTAGGACCACCTGGCGTTTTCACGCTAAACTCGGAGTCTTCGTACAGGGACTGCACCATTTTAACTATCTTCGGAGGTATACCGTACAGAGCTAAAATTTTCCATATCGATGGTCTATGTGGGCTGTCGAAGGCCTTTTCAAAATCTATAAATCAACAAGCGACTGGAGAGTTAAACTCCTTGCACTGCTGAAAGATGCACCTGGCACAGAAAATTGGGTCCGTGCAGGACCTTCCAGGTACAAAGCCGCATTGTTGCTCTCTCAGGACAGCCATGACAGGCCCCCGAATGCGGTGTAGTAATATCTGAGATAATACCTTACCGGGAACACTCAGCAGAGTAATTCCACGGTAGTTTCCGCATTCAAGGGCGTCCCCCTTTTTAAATATTGCGACGATGGATCCATTCCGCCAATCTTTTGGGCACCTCTCCTCTTCCCACGCCATTTTAAATATATCTAATAGTGGTTGGCCAAGGGTGTCTATGCCTTGTTTGAGGAGCTCTGCGTGAATTCCATCGTCTCCTGGCGCTTTGTTGTTCTTAAGTCTCATCACGGCCAGCACCATCTCACTGTATGTCGGCGGGTCCTCACATATCCCAGTTGCCTGAGGTATATTCAGACCAGTCAACTCCTCCTCAAAGTTGTAAGGTGAGGAGGGCTCGGGACGGTTTAATATTGACTCAAAGTACTCCCTCCATCTCCCTTTAATCAGTTCGGGGGCAGTGACAGTGGCTCCACGAGAGTCTCGTATTGCCGTCACGGGTCTTTTTTGACCCCTGCCCCCGACCTCCCGGGTGACTTCGAAAAGTGTCCTTGAGTCATTTCCGAGTGCAGCAGACTGCGGTCGCCGTATCTGAGAGTCCAGGTGTCTTCTCTTATCTGTTCGTACAGAGTGCTTCACCTTGCGGCTCAGCTCTCTGTACTCAGACACCAAAGCAGCCAGTTTTTGAGGGTCTTTTTCGCTGTCTGAGGGTCTTAGCCTTCTGGCGATCTTCGATGAGGCTCCAGGACCCATCGGACATCCATATTGGCCTCTTTTTGCTCTTATAGCCGACAGAAGAACGTGCGGATTCCATAACGGCGTCACGGAAGCTATTCCAAGCTGTCTCAATCGGAACAGCTCCGTGTGAATCCTGCAAGGGGGCAAACCTGGTGCGTAACTCAGCCTCGTACGTATGACGACACTGAGCACTCTCTAACCTGCGTATGTCCAGCGGGCGAGAGGCAGACGGCCCCTGCTGGAAATGGGTAAATCTGAATCTCAACGAACCCACAAGGAGTTCGTGATCAGTATCCATGTCTGCCCCTCGGTAGGTGCGGACATCACGCAGGTCAGTTCGGTTGCTGGCCCTTACCAGAAGATGATCAATCTGGTTTTTTGTTCTCCTGTCAGGCGAGGTCCAAGTATATTTATGGATATACTTGCGGGGGAACAAAGTTCCCCCTATTAAGAGTCCATGGAGTGTGGCGAAACCAATCAGACGGCTTCCATTATCATTTATCACTCCCATGCCATGCCTACCCATGACGCCTGGTCCATATTGGGGGTCACTGCCAACCTTGGCATTAAAATCCCCCAGTACTATTAAGCGGTGGCGCCTTGGGACATGGAACACAACTGCATCCAGACTGTCATAAAAACAGTCCTTGGCAGCCGCATCCCCATCCTCAGTGGGAGCATAGCATAGGAGGACCGTCAGTGTTTCGCCTGTCATCTTGAAGGACGCACTCATCAGGCGGTCAGAAACAGGTTCCCAACCAAGAAGGCGAGAGAAGGCATATTTACTTAAAAGTAGAGCGACGCCACGCATCCGTGCAGTTCGGTGACCAGAGTGCAGCATGACATAGTTGCCAGCGTCACTCTGCCCCGTCCCTGGGATGCGTGCCTCGCTCAGCCCCAGGATATCCAGTCCATATTCTCCCGCCAACTTGGCAGCAACAAGCTCCCCGCCCGCCCTCAAAGTGCGGACATTCAGGGTCCCGATTTTCAAGCTCTTGTTAGAGCGAGCCGTGGTCAACACAGGGGGGACACTAGCTGCCTGGACCCCCCCTGGTGGGGCCCAGGCGTCCGAGGCTTAATTTTGTTGCCTTTTCAGACCGCTTGGATTTAAGGGTGTGAGGTGGTCAACCCCACGACCCCGATCTGATTTTTCGATTACCTGCCTCTTACAGGATGCTCGAAAAACCAGCAAAAAGAACAGAGGTGCTATTCTAAGCCGACAGCCCCACGGCAACGGTGGTACAATAATTTTATTTTTTTAATAACTTTTCTTGGCATATTTGTTTCAAAAGATTAAATCAAGGACTAACGGTAAAACCTAAAATAACGAAATTGAAAAGAAATGTTGTACGAATATAAATGGCTTGTCAAGCTCCTTTACTAAATGATCGAAAAAAAACAAACAAACAATAAAAACAAACAAAAAAAAACAACAAACGTTGCAACCCATATACCTACAGGGTTATAGACCGAAATTAAATTCAGTTAGGTACATAGATAAATGGCAAGTGAATATAAAAAAAAGACATGCATGTAGGTACCTACCTGAAATCACATGATTTTTTAACGAAATCTAAAATCTTCATGGGGGAATTGAATTATTTTCGATTTTTATTTCATCAACCTGCATTATAGTATTCACCTATACGCCGGTGTTGAAATAAAATGGTGGACATTTCATGAACTGTTATTCTCTAGCTTTAGTTTTGAAGAAAAGAATAATCCGAAAGGCAGCTTTGTGAAAAGATCCAGAAGAGAGGTTTTTAATCGATGGGTCTGCCCTGGGAAAGAAGCTGGATTCAACGTCCATGAGGATTATTCCCGACTTCAAAAACAAGAGAGAAATAAAACTAAGAAACGAATTCACTAAAAGGAGACCTTGTGGACTTTTACGTTTATTCAGATTACCTACAACTTTAATATTGAATGAGGAATTGCCTATGTCGTGAGGGCAGACATGTACCTACAGTACACGGCGGGTCCATTGACATCGAAGCGTCTATAGTCCTGACGGTTGCTAGGCCGTAGTTACATACAATGCCTTGGAGATATTTTTATTATTTGGTGTAAGGACATCCACTGGGAAAAGTTCAATGATACACCGTCGACTATACAGAACTAGAGTATCGCACGACAGTGGTAGGCACGGTGAGCAGAGCCTAGCAACAACTCGACGAACTACAATCCCCAAAGCACAAGTCAGTATAGAGTGCATCGTGGGAGAACTACAAGTAGTACCCTACCGTACTGTGGGTGAATAAAAGGAGCATTGCACTTTTCGTGCGTATCATTAGCCTCACATATGTACACTAGATAATCAGGCAGTCACGTCGGCTCGTACCACACAGCCAGGGTGTATTAGTATTAAGGGGATTTTATTTCCTAATAGAGGACACTACGACGGTGATGAAGAAATGATAGTCGAACAGGATGTATGTAAATTAAAATGGGATCTTAAGCTTTAATTAAGTCACTCATAATTCCAACATTTTTTTTTTCATTTTGAGTAACGCTGCCTATTAATATTTTTGCACTACTCTGATAAAAAAATGACCTGATTTCTGTAATAGGTCAACAATATTGAAGATGGCATTCTGGTATTAAAAGCGGATTATTCTGAGCGGGTAAAAAGGGTGTGATCCGCGACAAAAAAACCAATACCGTATACCCATCTATTTTGAAACCAGATTGCAGCTATACAGCTTGGGCGAGAAAGACGTTTGAGTTTACTTAATATCTACGTAAGTATAATGATAGATAGATAGATGTTAGAGGCGCCATTTAATGGTACTCTATCACAAGGACGGGTGGGAAACTTCGTGGGAAGAGCAGTGTCTTGAGTTTGCTCCTGAATGCAGCGATTGGCTGGTCCTTTCTAAGGTCTTCAGGGAAATCGATCCCAGGTGACGGGTCCTGAGACGCTAAAAGCTCTATCGTACAAATTTGACTTTTTAAGGATATTGGTGGATTTTTTGCCGAACGTAGGGGTCTGCTTGTAGGCGGAGAGCACAGAGTGAACGGGGGATAATATGAGTTTCTGATTATTTTCAATAGCATTTTATCTGAGACAAAATGGGTTTATTTTGTTAAAAGAATCATAAATAACTCATCACTATTGGTTCCCTCCTATAATGAGTGAGTCATTCGTACTTTCAATAACTCTTTGTAATAATTATCTAAATTTTAGATAACCTATTTCAAAAATTTGGAAAGCGTCGAATGACAGTTGGCCGAGGAGAGCGCTGTTCTTCCTCCCATCAGGGTCCCGAAGACGAGGAAGACCCTCTCACACTGTGTTCCGCTCCTTCGAAGCAGAGCTGAGGGATTTGGACATGGTGTGGGAGGAGGTCATAAACATTGCGCAAGATCGAGCGCAATGGAGAGCTCTTGTTGCCTCTCTATGCCCCTGAGTGGAGTGTAAAAGGGAGTATTGATTGATTGATTGATTTCAAAATTATGCAATATAACTACAGATGGAACCCCAAATATGGTTGAAAAAAATGCGGGATTTTCAGGTATTTTTCGAAACCAGAATCACGATGTTGTATTTTTATATTGTGTAATTCACCAGGACGTTATTTGTAAAGCTTCAATAGATACTCGTATTAACCATGTAGGTACTTATTGTGGTTTTAAAAATAATTAATACGATTCGATCTCGAGGCTTGGTACACCGACAATTCCATGAATTTCTTATTGAAGTCGACGCAGATTATTCTGACCTTCTTTACCACACGAAAATAAGATGGTTAAGTTGTGGATATGCATTTGAACGGGTTTGAAATTTAAAAGAGGAAATACAAGAATTCTTAAAGAATAAAACACAAAATAAATGGTCTGATTTCCAAATCTTCGAAGACAAAGATTGGCGTACCGATTTTGCATTTTTTAGCGATTTGCTCGAACACTATAACAAATTAAATAAAAAATTTCAAGGAAAGAACCAATTTATAGATGAGACTTGGGGTTGTCCGAAATCATTTAAAATTAAGTTTTTCTGCTTTATAACTGCATGGCGAAGAACGCTTTAACTCACTTTCTGCGTTTAAAATCCACGTCACCAGTGAGTGAGAACAAACTAAACGAATTCAGTCAGGCGTTGAAAAAACTTCACACAGAATTTGAAACTAGGTTTCAAGATTTTAAGAACATTCAATCATCGTTTCATCGATGTTTTCTGAAAGCTGAATTCCCACAGATGATTGCTCACGCCCAGAAAATTATGGCGATGTTTGCGTCGTCTTATGTGTGCGAACATACTTTTTCGACCATGAAATTGTGGAAATACTCAATCAAAAACCGATTGACTGATGAACGCCTTTTCGCACTGCTGAAAGTTGCTTCGTCACAGCTGGAGCTGGAACCTGCTTTCGAAAATATTATGGAAAATCAAAAACAATTCCATATGTATATCTCACATGCCTACTGTGGCAGGGCCTTCGAATAAGAGTTAAATTATTAAGGTAATTTGTAACATTTGTGTGTAATGCTGTGATGTTTTTATAATATTATGATTAAAAGCTTTAACACTAAATGCATTTTTTATAATTCTGGCCCTCCTCTAGAATTTCTTAAACTTTGTGACCCACTTTGTGTTGCCACCATTTACCTAAAAGAAAGTAATTTTAATTTACTTTTTTTACTGTTGCTTTATTTGTACAATGTTGGTAAGCGGGATTTTCTCTTTTTATCAGAAGCAAGGTAATTGTTCGGGAAAGCGCCGAGTGTAATGAGTCCTTAACGCCTCCTCTTCGCGCTCCTCAGCATCCTACCGTTCAAAACTCGCTGAATACTATAATCGGTTGTCGACCTGGCTGGCGACCTTATTCATCAATTTAAATTCACGAATAGATCGAGACGTCTCCTTTATGAACATCGAAGGTTTAGAGAAAAACAAAACTCAAAGAAAGGGGAAAGCGGCTGAATTCCAGGTTTAAGTTGACTCCATTTGTTCTCATCTACATATGAGACGGTTGTGTCATGCACCTAGTATAAGCTGATTTTACAGCCATGCCCTTGAATTTTTTAAAGTAACATTTTTTTTTTAAAGAGAATGATAAAAAATGTATAAAAACCAGCTGACTTAAGTAGACGTAATTTTATTCGGGGCTCAAGACGTTTACATATTATAAATAAACATTGACTGTTATAAATTACCACATGTCATTGAGTTGTATTATAAGAACATAGCAGTAGGTTTCTTTCGCACTAGTGTAATACATTGTGTTTTCTGGACACTTAATCAAACGAAATGTGCGTATAAATAGACAATATATATCGATGAAAATGCTGAAATTCTTTGGAAAAACATTTTATGGACCCTCAAATCATTCAAAATGAAATTATTTTTTTATTTTTTCAAGTAAGCGGCCTATTTTCTTCTTATTATAATTAAATAAGTAAATTTACACTTCTGTATACACTGGTGTCAGTTTATCCGGCGGAACTTTTAGCTTGAGGCATTTTTTTTCAGTAAAACACTGAAAAACTCGGTACAACTGGGAATCGAACCCGGGACTTCGTGATCTGTAGTTCACGCCTACACTACTAGGCTACTGAGGTCGGTGTCAGATTAATCTCAAAAGAAAATCAAAAGTCTAAGAAAATAAATAAAAGTTGTGGTGTCAAATACTTTTAAATTTGGTCGTTGAGGTATAACGGGACCATAAGCCCCTCGTGTCACCGCGACCAAATTAGATCTATTGTGACATCCTTCAATAAATTCATGGAGCACTGTCTCTTATTGTGCCTCGTCTCCAGAGGCCTCTTCCAGAGTGACAGTGCCTCTTCCCGGCTCCTGCCCTCCGCAAGAAGTCTCCTTAATGATATAGGTCCTAACAGGATTCCCATCTCCCGGTTGCCACAATTGTTTTTGGTCGTGTGACCTAATATGCCCCCTTTGATCACTGATGCGGAAGGACCCATTCTATCCACCACATCAAGTCGTCTCTCCAGAAGTGCTAGGGAAATAAAGGTCCGCCCATAGAATAAGAACACGCAGAAAGCCGATTGCGACCCGCGCCGACCGGCGCAAAGAATGTTTCTTTGCATTTGAATGGGGATACACACAGCAAAAGCAGGAACCCGCTTTCTGGCATGTCCATTTAAATGCATTAAAACCATGGACAAAAATATTTGAGCAGGTCGGCGCGGGTTGGAATAGGCTTTCTACGTGTTCTTACCCATATAGAGTCCTGCATGTGAGGCAAAAAGTCACCCCGAGGTTGCCTGGTATCAGAGAGCCTCCGTTTGTTACTAACCTTCCCGTTAGCCACGCATCCTTCGGCGCGGGTCGAATTTATCGAACCCTTTAGATTTAGGATTTTGTATGTTTTATTAAATTTCATAATTTATTCTAGAAATAATTAAGGGTTTGTTTTTATTGTGATACTTGCTTTCCCGACAGACGTTGTCCTGTGTTCCTCTAACTATGAATATTGAATTCGAATTTGTATAATGATAAGCTCATTACCTTTTAACCATGTAATTTAGATCGATGCATCTGTTTCATATCATATATTTTCCATCCATATTCTGTCAATCTCACCAGCTATCAAACAACTGTCAGTTCCTGTCAAACTTTAATTTAATTTCAATTTTTTAAATTTGGAATAAATATCATTTTGTTAAAAGTAGAGATGCAACGGATATCCGGCAACTATCCGGTAACCGGCCTATCCGGCGCCTAAATGCTATCCGGCCGAATACCGGATAACTAGCACCTATCCGGCCGGATACCGGATAGTAAAAAAAAGATATTTTTGGATAACAAATACACCTTGAAATCACAAGAAAAATGTCTCCAACTTAGAAAATTGATTAGCAAACATACTGCAATAAGGGTAAATTATGGAGAATGAATGAGAGTTAAGCAAGCGGCTTTGCTTTTCTCCGTAAATAAGGAAAGTTAAATGAAATAACGTTTCGTCATATATCATTCTGCTGAAATATGCAGATCCGCGATTTTTGGAACAATAACGTTCCGGCAACGAAGTCAGTCCAATTATTTGGTATAGGTATGCCGCCTACGTAAGCTTCATGCGTTGTACCCACTGTAATGCCCGGGCTCTACTAAAGACTTCTTCAGTATTCAGCGAATTTAATTAATTTTGAAAAAAAAACACTTATATTTTAAGGGGAGCGCTGTTCTCCCTCCCATCAGGGTCCCGAAGACGAGAAAGACCCTCTCATACCGAGAGGGTCTTCCTCGTGTTCCGCTCCTTCGAAGCAGAGCTGATGAATCTGGACATGGTGTGTGAGGAGGTCATAAACAATGCGCGAGATTTAGCGCAATGGAGAGGTCTTTTTGCCTCTCTGTGCTCCTAAGTAGAGCAAAAAGGGAGTTTGGGTTGGATTGAATATTAAGGGAGCCGTAAACCTAAACAGATTGGGAACATCTGCACTAATGCTATCCTGGCTACAACCTTGGTTCCGAGGGTAAATGTTAAAAATCTAAGCGCTCTAATCATAGGAAAAAATATTATTACACCACACTAATCCAGACTAACTAATGCGGTTGATGGTTTTTTCGACAATGTTCCCAATAATCCCATATTGATGCACAAACTAACCAGAAACATACGCCGGATATCCGGCGGCCGGATATCCGGTATTCGACAGCTAGTTGGCCGAATATCCGGTATCCGGCTATCCGGCTAAACTGCTATCCGTTTCATCTCTAGTTAAAAGTACTAAGAAGGTTACCTACTTAGAGTTTTCTTTGATTTTCTAATTATCCACGCAAGTTTCTTAATTTTTTCTTTCAAATAAACATTCTCCTGACAAAACCAAACACGCCAAAAAAATGATTAGAGAAATCAGTCCAGCCGTTTGAGCGTGATGCGATGACTACGCAAAATAGGTCTACATTTTTATAATGTAAATTGATTTCTGAGAAAATAAAAAGCGAAGATTTTAAACAAGAATAGGTATTTGTTCGGAGATTCACTTGAAAATTCATTGCAAGGCCTTATGGATGGAGAAATCTACATAATAATTTAGTTATGTGTGTATTTATTTTCGTATGTTGGCACATCACGCATAAGTCGCAGACATTAGGTTTGATTTTAATCGTCGTGGATCCTTGCAAGTATATTTATGGTAATCAGAGATACAAATTTTACCAATTTAATATATTTAATGTTGTTTACAAATTTCTAATTCATGTTTTAAACGTGAAATTATACGTGTAAATTTTGTGTAGAATGTAGCATTACGGTACGAAAATGTATAAAAAGGATCGAAGTTTGATTTAAAATACAAAAAATATAAGTAGAAGGCGAATTTAATGAATGACAAGGCGATTGCTGCTGCTACATATTGGATGGGAAAGGCTCAGCTTTTGCACGGACTCGGAAAATAAGTAAGTAAGAAGTCGTATAATTGTTATTTCATAAAGTTTTTCACAGGAAAACATAAAATATACGGTACGCCATGACAGGAGGGTAAAACAGAGAACTTTTTGTCTATGGCTCGCTAGGGCCATACGAGTACCAGAGAGAATGTAGCAAAAAATCGCGAACTCCAGCTACAGGCAGGTAGGTAGGTACCTATATCTACATTCATATAGTATTAGGAATCGAGGTAAAAAAAATGCATTTAGGCATAGAACAGAATGATTTATTACGGACAGGGAAATTTTGTTGCAATGTGACTGGCAGACTATTTTTTTTAACAAATATTGAAAGCGTCATTTTTATTTTCGACATATTTAGCAGCGACTCTTAATTTTTCCTCTTCTTCTCTTTTTTCATAAATATTGAAAGCAACATTCTTCTTTTTCTTTTTTCGCGTATTTAGCAGTGACATAATTTTTCCTTTTCTTCTCTTTTTTTATTGAAAGCGACTTTCTTCCATTTTTCTGTTTTAAACATCAAGATAGACTCCTGAGAAAGGGAAAGCAAAAACCTGTTCAGTAACCCACTGCTCAAGTTTGACTATCCGAATCAACAACGTAAAGCAAAACGGGTATCAGCTAGTCTTATAATATAAATGACGGGTTAGTGCGAACACTTATAACTCGAGATCGGCTGAACGGATTTTTCCGATGTTTAGTTTATTGGATTCTTCTCCACTCCGGGTAACAGAATAACTGTTAAAAAGTTGAAAAATGCATAACAAATAATGTAAAATATAATATGAAAGTAAGTATGGAACGGATTTCCTGCGACGCCATCCATGAAAAATCTATAACAAAACTATTATTTATCTGATAACTATTGACATTAAAACTATTGGTACGCATATTTTGATGGAATTGTTTTCGAGCTTTCAGAAATAATATTTTATTAACATTCAAACATATTTTAAACGTATTTTTGTATTAATTACAAATTTAACATCAATATTCATGGTAGGGTCTGTCGGGAAAGCTAGTAAATAAATAAAATAATGCTTATTAGATTAATAAAAAAATGAAGTAATATATTACTGGGAATTAAATTAAAAAAACCTTACTACTTAGTTTGATTTTGGAGATGATGCAATACCTAATTTTGGCTGAGTCGAAAAGAAAATGCAAACACATGTGCAAGCTTTCCACCACACAAGTCACAAATTAATATGACACCCCAATTGAAAAGCATGGGGTGTTCTCGGTAACCAGTATCTCCCCATAAAGCTCGAGACAAAATTCATTATACATATAGATTTGTGTGGGCTGACGGATTAACCGGCCATTAAAGTGGTTCAAATTCAGCAAGGATTCTGCCATCTTTGATTATTGAGGAAACTCTATACAAATACCCCCCCTTCATGGTGAAGTTAGGAGGAATTATTACATAAGGGATAGAATTTAACAATTTATGTAGTAAAGTAAAAGGTGCCGCCATGACAAAAAAAATATGGAGATTCCATGATTTTTTTCTCAACACGGGTCCAGTAAAGTATGCGGATCTAAAATATCGGGATATGATACCGCGGAATCCATTACTCTCACGATATGATGGTGAGAATAATGAATTCCGCCAGATTTCTTTCCATTGCATTGCAGGGCCGATCTCGCGAAATATGGCTGTCATGTGGACCATAAAGAGATGGATAGACAGCGGAGAGTCAAATAAATGAATGACATCAGTGTAAGCTCTAAAAATTTTCAATGTTATTTTTTTTTCAGACTAGGACACCCGAGGAATAGAAATGACGCCGTCAAGACAATAAGGATTAATTATCAGTGTATTATTCTTCCTAAAGCGCCACAAGTGCTAAACAACAATATCACATTCATAGTTTCTAGTAGGTACCTATTAATACGATATTACGTTCGTTTGTATTAGATGTGCGAAGTGAATTATTAGATGGAGCTTTAGAAACGTGGCCGTATAGTGGTTCTCGGTGAAAAGACATATTATACCGGTACAGCATGGATGAAACCGCGATCTAACATAATAAGCTGTTCAAAGTAGAGTCTCTGGAGTTTAGGCTTAGAGTGATCGATTCGCGGCCACAAGAACACTCGACCATGTGTCTGTATACATAATAATAATGTGTAATAGACTTTCATTCGAGAAAGAAAATATATCTTAGGTAGCACACTCTGCTTGTTACGTTTTATGTATCTATGTAATATTCCATGCACATTCTGCATTAGACATATATGTAAGTACATAATTGACTGCCTGATGTTTCAGCACATGGCCTCGAATCTGATCCATGAAATTCACAACACCATGCACTAAAACAAAAACCTTTCTTATTCTCGATACGACAACCTTTTTCTAATTGCGAGGGTAATTTGTCATGGATACATGAGGGCTGTTTTGTGTCTATTTGGAAATTTTGTCTGTTCACCTTCATTAATTTTTTCACAATCGATGTTCGAGTTTTGCATTTCGCTAAGGTTTTCATATAAATATCTAGATATCTGAATTGAAATATTAGCCCATTCGTTATGCATGTCGTGCTGCTTTGTTTTTGGAGTCTAAAAGTGGTTGGCACCTTCCTATTTCACGACACAAGTTTTAAGTAGCTTACTGTGAAATAATGTATTTGTGTTCACTGATTCGTTTTTATAAAAAAAATGTTTATAAATTCCAGTAATTGTTGTGTTCAATTATTTGAATCTTGACACTTTGCAGAGCCTTGTGACTAAAAATCTATCTGAAAAGTTCTAAATGATTCCGTATACCTACCTAATATTAACATCAGTTCAGTTCAAAAGTGACTGCTGTGTATAAGCGATAGAATGGAACGATGGAAAGCTTTAAAAGAGCACAGATGCCAGTTCACCTATTTCATTTTGTTTATATCTTTTGTCATATAATTCTCGTGGAATTTCGACTAGGCCTCTCTCACTCTAAGGAGGTCACTTGAACCGAAGAGAAATTGTTTCTTGACTCAATTTCTGTTAAATTCAAATCGAGGCCAAGCGGTATTACTTTACACCATATTATGATATTTCCATCAGCCACTAGGCGAATCGTCCACAGTCTCCTCGGTCTCTCCTAGCTCCATATCCCAGATTGCTTGCTTGGGCCATTACCAATTCGACAATCCTCCTCTTCCAAAACTATATCGACAGTCCACAAACAGTTGCACCTATAAAACATTTCCTAACTAACTGCAGAAAAACGACGGTTGTAATAGAATATACGTATGAACGTGACAGAGGCGGCAGTCAAGACAATGCACGCAGACCACGTGGATGAGGGGGTTGTTGAAAAGAAAGAGTGCATGGTGATGGTGAGACACGCAGAGATGAAGCGGGTAGGGCAGGCCACACGATGACATGATGTCACGCAGGCTCACGCACCTACAGGCGGACTAGTGCGACAGTGTGTCGGAGAGCAGCGGCCGTTGACCCGCTAGACTATCGCTGATTGTGCCCTCATTTCTGCGCCGTAACTAGGTCTAGGTCGGGTACAACGAACTAAATGCGACACACATAACTACTTCTTGTTTTGTTTTATATCTCTACAGTAGGTACTTATGTGTGTGTGTGGGTTATTTGCTGCACTAACGACGAGGCGCAATATCATAATTTGTCCGATTGTTGTTTCAGTTGGCAGCAGCGCACTTTCATATCCGCGCACACGGTTCGCTCTCGGCGCTTTGTGTGCGCTGCGGTACTGGTCTAGAGTCTACTAGTAGTATAGAGGCGCATAATCATGTGCATGTGAGGCTGATTACATATTATCAGTAATCTCGGAGATCGCACGTCGTGACAAAACGTTACATCCGAGTTTTCCATCATTTCTCTTCGACTCGCAATTAATTGTCAACCTGCCGTAAGAAGAGAAATCCTAAGCTTACAACTCACACTCATTCAATACTAGACTTGACGGTTTGTTTCTCACCATACATATCTTTAAATGGGATTCCCACATTCCATACTAAAGAATTGCGCTGATGACATTTTATTTTAAACATAAACGTGGGTACATTTCGCGCTGTATCTACATTTGGTCCAGTGTGACTCCGCCAATGTTGGTCCATTTCTTTCATGTATTACAAATTTAGTACCTATTTCATACCAGCACTTAATATTTGATGTGTAGAAGTTTGAGATACACTATCACTCACTCTCCCTTTAAGGCCCTCCGCATACCGCTAGCCAGCTCGGAGGAGGCAATTCCGAAGCAAACCCGCCCCGCACCAAACCGACCCCCCGGTTTGATCAAAGCAATCAAACCGAAAAGCTGGCCCCGCACAAATCAAGTCCACCGCGGATACCTCCCACCCCCCCAATGCGAGGGGCCTAAACCCCACTTTGGGGCATAGGGAGGCATCAAGAGCTCTCCATTGCGCTCGAAGACGTCCGAGGCTTATGATGCCTTTTCTGACCGGTTGAGGTTTAAGGACGTGAGGTGGTCAACCTCACGGTCCCGATCTGATTTTTCGATTACCTGCCTCTTACACGATGCTCGAAAAACCAGGGAAAAGAGCAGAGGTGCTATTCTTAGCCGGCAACCCCACGGCTACACTATATATTATGACGACACGAGATTCACTATATATGAAAAAAATAAGGAAATATTTTAATTATTTTATTTTTATTTTTCTAATTTTTGCAAACAAACAGTTTTTTTTTATTATTAGAACAACCCAAAGCACGAGCTCTGCTCAATTTTGGGGGTAAAAAAAATATATTAAAAAAAATGTATAAATTTATTTTTGTGAATGTATTTTTTTAATGTTTTTTATTTCCTTAATATAAATATTTGAATTTGAAGTGAAAATAATATAAAGTTTAAGGTACAATAATAAAGTCTCAGCGCGTTCTTCTACAAAAATAAAAACAATAATAAAAAATAGTAACTTAAAACCTAACCAATAGCAGCAAATATAATATTATTCTTAATTATTTACAAATTTTTAATTATAAATGAATCCACATTTCAAGAGCCATCCTTGACAAGTCTTTTTGTCTTTTACATAATAACAAATACACATAAACCAGCAAAGTTTGCGAACATTACTTGTTTTTACTTAATACACACTACATATTGTAAAGAAAAAGAAAAACACCTAAACGAGACGGACACGCCGCCTTTATAAAGTAAACCGTCTTTCTTCGCTCTATAAAGTAAAAGTATCCAAATTTTATCAATAGGAATTTACACTGATATTGAGTATTCTCGTAAAACTGCTGAGTGAAATCAATATCGCATTAAAGCAAAAAGTTTAATATCTACATAGTCATAACTTCAAAAGACTACCAGTACCTTCAAATTTTTGCCCATTACTTAATTGATTTAAAACGGGTACATAGTATGTATGTATATTGTACTTGCATGCAAGAAGTGAGATGATTGTGTACGAGCATTGATTGGCAAAGAACTTCCGAGAGAGCTCCGCAGAAATGAAGAATGACACCGCACTAGATCGCCTCGTTTAGTCGTTTTAGTGCGACACTTAATCTTGGCCTTTTCTAATTTTCTCTACCGCCAGTTTGAAAGTGGGTGGCTTGGCTGCTCCAGCCATGGAGGTTGTGACTCTCTATACAAGCCAACACCAGACTATTAATGTATGTACATTAGCCGTGTGATGAAAGGGGAAAACAACGAATCTAATACGACTAGTGTGGATCAAGACGTGTAATCAAGTAATGACGTCCGGCTTCACAGAGTTCATCGCATGAGTAAGTGTACCTGTAGCTACATCTCCATTCATCATGCAAGCTTTTCGGACGAGATACTTATGACTAAGCAACTATGTGTACATTAGATGGAGGATCGTTAGCTAATGCGTGTCACAACCTATTTTGGTCGCGCGCATTGACACAAGAGGCATATTCCCTTGATCTTCTTTAGAATATTCCCTCGAACGCCGATGGTCTGGAGGTTTGAGATTTGGAATGGCATACCTAACACGGACGTAGGTTCTAGCCCAACTGGTGGCATGGATCGGGGATTTGATGTTTGACCGCCTAATGGCAAATGTCGTGAGCGTAAAGCAGCAACAGTAGAAGATGGTAGTAAAAGTAAGTCCGTAGTGGTTCAAATTTAAATGAATCCTCAGACACACATTGGTGTTTTGTAAAGCATAAAAAAGTTTTTTTTTCGGGGATATTTTACGCTCCGACTTGTAATGGTATATTGTGTTTCCCCTACTTGCCCATGATGTTTCCCAATTAGAGCTTCCTCACTAATCCCAGACGCTTCAGAAAATCCAGCATTAGGAGGGGATCCAAGGAGGTGAAAACCTCCACCTCCATCCTGTGTTTACCTAAACTTCTTGTTCTTGCATAAACTACTACATCGCAGTTTGTAAGGAGGTGGTGAGGCGTTTCTATACCCCTTCTTCACAGAATCTGCAGGTTCCATCATCTTCGAGTCTCCTATGCTTACAATGACCCGTTAAGAAGCCTGTTTTACTTAGGCTCAAACATGTTTTCGTTCTTCTGGAGTTATCATAAAGTTGTAACATTTCATATTGTGTATGTTTATCAATGTTTAGAATGATGCATTTATATACAAATGTAGATAGTTTGTTTGAATTTATATCTCAACTGAATTAAACGGCTATATGAAACGCTACACAGTGTGTGGTGTCGGTGTGTATAGCTGCGACGCAGAGTGTGTGACTGGGCAACCCTGTTAGTTGGTAGGTCAATGTTCCACTAACTTATTGTTACATAATCATTAACACTTAATGAACTAATACAAAAACCTAATAAATATACACCAGTTATCTATAGATGAGAACCTTAGGACATGAACTTGAAAGAATAAAGGGGAATTGATTTTTTTATTATCAGCATTGTCTTTCTTATTAACTTTTTCTACTGCCATGACGGGCATAGTGTTTTACATAAATTATCTTGTCACTTATCAACCTACCTTTACAACCTTTGCCGTGTAAAAAAATACAAAATGACAAATGTTTAAAACAGAAAAAATCCGTCTTTTTCTACGAAATAAACGTGCGAAAAATGGAAAATATTAATCCACTGCATACCTCGATATTTTTTTAATAATTGCTACACTGTCGACTTCTTTCACATAGTGTTGTGAAAGTGGAAATGGTCGGCACCGAGATTCGAACCCACAACCTTCAGTGGGTATCCCGTATGTGCGAAAGCCGTCGACTGATACCATGCATACCAACTACTTCAAACTTTTTAACTATTCCACAAATTTATTGTACCTGACATGTTAACAACTTATAAATTTTATTACTTCAAACTTAATTCACTCAAAATTTAATCACTTTTATTCATGAAGTGGTCCATTATTTATTTCAATCCTCATTCACAGCAGCAACTGGACCTGTAACGATGATTATTGAACAAATTTTTGGATCTCCTATATAGATTCCTCTTCACTTTGACTTTATAAAGGTCACTCTGCAACCCATCAAAGCATGCTAAGAGTGTGGCCTACTTTCTGCAAACACCGACGGCTCGATTAATTTTTGCACTTTCCACGCCAAGTTAATGTTCGAGTGTACTGTATTTATAGATCACTCAATCAAAAGCTCAAAAAGGCCTACGATCCATAATCGATAAGAATTGTTGAATCGTTTACTTACTAAAGAAATAAAGATGATTATTTTTAGATTTACTACAAAACAGTTCTTGTTGATTTCTCACGCATTTTTTTATAGTGCATATTGCACTGAGTACCCATCATAGGTATAAAATATTACATTAAAAAAATGACAAAATATAAGATACTAGGAAAATTTATCATTGACACTTGACAGTGACTGTAAAGAAAAAAGGAATGGGTCACTAATAAGCTAGACGAAGTTTGAGCTCAGTTCTCCAGATCCACAACTAATTTTCTATAGCACAAAGACCACCGTTTACATATTTTATAAGAATGCAACACATACGAGTACAAAACCAATACATATATGTGACTCACAGCTTAAGTCAAAGTCGTTCGTTTGGCTTGCGGGGCGACCAACTACATACGTAACATTTTTATATTGCTTAAAAATAAAAGGACAACACTGTTTTAATGAATACGTACCTGCATCGTCATTTCATTATAGAAAAGGTACATAGGTATTTGTACATAATGAATCTATCGATAAACGTTTTGAAAAAAAGGTAACAAGTTAAAATTTGCACATTCGGTACAAGATCCGCAAAAGGCCAATGTCAAGTTCGCCCCAGCGGTGTTTTTGTTTTACAATAATATCGTATCAGTAGGTAGGTACCTACACAATAAAAACAATTAAAATATTGAAGTTGCATATTGAGATAACACATACAAAGAGTAGGTGCACATAGTCACAGTGTTGCGCGCGAGTGTACATTCACATAACAGACCAAGAGAAATGTATCTATAGGAAAAGTTCATGACCAAGCGAGTGAGAAGTCAATGAACCCTGAACAAAGAGTGTATCGAGAGGAAAGTTTGGATGTGGCTCACCTACTGATCTACATTTTGGTCGCCGTGTTATTGACTTCACGGTATCTACAATATATACATACTTATCAACTCACCTACCTACAGCGATACACGGTTTTGTCTATAGGTAGACAGATATTTGGGCTTGTACTCGTCTGCTTTGTGCCGCAAACCATGCTAACGTAAAGTAAGTTCATCATTTCCATTTTCCAAACGAAGTGCCTCTTTTGAAAGCATTCGGAGACCGTTGTTTACTTTTATCCGTCAATCTGCTAGTGAGGTTTCACCTCCCTAAAAGCATCGCAGTCGGAAAACCGAACGTGCAAATCTTACCGCCAATGGAAAGACGGAGGAAGCCACATTAAACCATACACCACATCCCATTCACCAATAAGTGCGAGATATGGTAATTTTGTAAATAAGAGTTTTACTGCGGGTCTACAATACATTCTGGAAATGGCCGGATATCCAGTCACCGACTCTAAAGACGACTTTCTATCCATCTTGTTTATGTACTTACTGTTTTTTTGTTACCTTTCCTAGATTGTATTTTTATTAATAGTCATAATGACTATTAATAAAAAACTTTACGACTAATTGAGGTGGTTGGAAGACCCATCAGTGCTGTCAGTCGACGCTTTTCGTACGTTCAGCGTACTGAGAATCCCGGTGCCGAGCATTTCCACATGCACAACACAAGTTTTGCAATATGTGAAAGATGTCTAAAGTGTGTTTGTGTTGACTTTAGGTGATCCGAGATCCATTATAATAAAAAAAAATAGTCTCAGATTCAAGTCTGTATTTTTTGGTTGATAAAGTTGATGACTTTTGACTTGCCATACAAAAACTCATCACTACACATAAAAATGGAGTCCTGTTTCTCTGGGTCATCGCATCACGCGTAAACAGCTGGAACAATTTCTTAATTTTTTCAATATTTTTTTCCTGTCAGGAGAAGTTTCTTATGAAAGAAAAAAAAAGATGTAAATTTAAGAAAACTCAGCGTATGTAACCTACTTAGAGCTTTTGACAATATAAACTTTTCGATTTTTTAATGGGAGGTTTTCTAGGGAGCTTCCGACAATACACACTAGGTGGCAGCGCTTCTAATCAGGTCTATTGTCAAATTATGACAGCTGTCAAACATACCATCTAGCATTGACTGATGAATATTATGCTAATATATCTCCTCTCTTTTTTTTCTCAATTAAACAATTTAACGTTTTAATTATTGATGATTGCAAAAGTGGCTTTTTCTAGGAGGTAAACCATGCGTGTCCTTTTAAACTACACACAAACAAAAGTACTAGGTATGTATTTGTCTTCAAGGGTGGATTTGCAGCAGTTCTTTGAAAATAAGTCTCAGTTCTGTATCTTATTGCTTTATTGTTTTCTGTTACGGTATTTTTTCATTTGTATTTAGGTAGGTATATAAAAAATAAAATAAGGTAAACAATTATTTTATTTGTAATAGTATGTAAAAAGAAATGTACAATGATTATTGTAAACATATTGTTGAGGTTATAAACGTTAATTTGTAACTAATTAGTTGCAAAGTAGCCAAACTGAAAATTTGGTATGCGGTCATTCCGAAAATTTTAGTATCCGGTCATTCCGAAAATTTTAGTATCCGAGAGGTGGGAGTTCACTAAAAAAGGTCATTTAGTATGCGAAAGGTGAAAATTCGCTAAAAGGGAAGTAACCCAAGTGGCTACCTATCGCCTTTTAGATTTTTTCGTCGCATATTCACGTTCCAAATAGCCCAAATAGAAGTAAATCGCCGCCTTTGGCAACACTGAATTTGACAATAGAGCGGATTAGCTAGAGCGCCTCTAGTGGCACAAAATGGAAAAAACATCCCATTTGAATTAGCTTTTGAAATCTGTCATTTAATTGACAGTTGGTTCTATTGTCAGAATGCGACCTGTAAACATCTTTTAAAACAGATTCGTCCATTGGAATAATTTGGGTAAATACATAGGTAATTATACAATACTTATCATTATACAAATTCGAATTCAATATATTCTTGGTAAACTTAGACTACGTCTGTCGAAAAGCTAGTTAATTTAACAGACATATAAAGTTATCCTACCTAATTATTAGATGAATTATTGTTTTTCTGGCTCCTAATCATAAGCTGGGAAACTTGACGATCATGAAAACTTATCAATCAGGACACTGGTAGAAATAGCACGACTCACGACAGAACCCACTCACGCACTTTGTAACATGTATTCGGCACCAACACGAGTCCAGTCCACAGTGAATGGTATCAGTGGTAGAGGCGGTGTACACTGTACACGTACAGGTTCCTTATATAGAACAGGTGTCTTCGGTGCCTCATATCTTGGCAGCGATAAGTAATCGTGTAGATAGACCAGCTGTTATATAATAACTGTGATAAGAGTAAGTACTGTTTTTTGTTTCACACCTATACCTACCAATGTTATCAGTGCTCAATAATTAATGGAGCTAAAGGTCTTGTGTTTTTCAAGATCAGTAGAACTACCAAATAATGTAAATTTCAATTTTTATTTACCTATATTCGTTATCTACGAAATCAATGGTTACTTCAACAAACAATTGAAATCATATTTAATACAGTGGGTGATGCCCGTGGGTTTGCCCATTCCCGCCTTTGAAACAAAGTACCTAGTGGTACCACCGCATCACAAACGACGCACACAGAGCGGTCCCATCACTCCCACCATTGTGAATATGTACATGGGTTAAGAATGCCGAATATGTACATGGGTTAAGAATGCGTTGATGGAGGAGAATGCTGTTATTCCTCCCATCAGGGTCTCGAAGACGAAGAAGACCCTCTCATACGCGTTTCTTCGAGACAGCGCTGAGAGATCTGATGTATATGGTGTGGAAGGAGGTGTGGGAGCATCGGAACTGCGCGGGAGCTCATGTTCCTATGCCCCAAAGTGGGGTCACAAAAAGAGAGAATTGATTGAGTTATTGAGGTGATAACATTAAAGGAAGGAAAATACAAGGGAAGAATAATTCGGAAAGCTCCACGAACTCTGTCGGAGGTTGACGCTCAAAACATCATATCGGTGCTACCAACAAAATAAATAAATAAGAAAGTTTAGTGCAGCACAACACCACAAGTGTCATAATTACGAGTAGGTGAGCAGGTACTAATAGACGTATCAGATCGATCAACGACACCAAGGCTTAGAAAGATGGAAGCAGTAAAAACAGCCATAATTTTAAATACCTAACACAGATATATGAAATCTTACACATTTCCACGGTTTAAAGTAGCATTATGCAAGTGTAGAATTCAAAGATGAGGTTTCTGTAATAAATTAAAATATAATGAATACTCAGTTTAATCATTTCAATTCCAATATTAAAATGTAGGTATATGTGCTTATTTTTCGGAAATAATAGTAAATAGTTAAAAAAATCGCATCCTTCAAATATGCGTAATATTGGATGTACTTTGGCCTTTTTGAGAAAACTATTCAATTAGCAAAATCTCATTCCAAAACTCTGTGGTCGTATATAAGATTTCCAACTGAATACATCTTTTGCTGCACTCACTCTACAATACACTGCGTTCACTCGTGTTTGCTCTCAGATTCGCACTGACGAAATAGTTGCGTCTCCAGTAACTACACATAATGGAAAAAAATCATAGCTTTAATAAATAATAATAAATAAATAAATAATGCTTTATTGTTCCAAAAATGCAGTCCTGATACAATCCATTCACGAGAGTCAAAGGGCGGACTAATCCCGCAGGATCTCTTCCAGCCAACCCAAATTACAAACAAAAATAATAATAATAATAACAATACAGACAGTAGAAAGCAAAATAATAATTACACACTAATCACATGAGATCACACAATGTAGAGATAAAAAGGTAAAATTCATACAAAATCAAACTCAAATAAAATTAATCATAGGTGTAAAATCATTTTTATAGTTTTTTGTTTAAATCCTATGAAACTGAAATTTTGTTGCACTCGAAGCACGATTATGAAAAAAAAAAACTAATGGTGGTAAACCAACGAGATTTTCTAATAAAAACATTTTGACAATTTGGTACAGAGGTATCTGAGTGTAAGAAAATTTTGCATTATCAGAAAAGAAAAATGATTAAGGAGAGATTAAACTTTGACCGAATCTACCCTCATTTCTAAAAAAAAGTTTCTATATATGTATAGGCAACGCTTTAAAACCCCTTCAAATATCAAACGAAATCAGAAATAGAAACAATGCAAAAACATACAATACATGATGGGCCAAAAATAAAGAATATTTATGATAAATTTTATTCATTACACCCATTTTAAGATACGTTTTACAACATTTTTCACTGTTTGGAAAGTGTTATTTTCAGAGGATCTAAACTTTATATTTAGTATATCACAGGCCATTGTCTCTAAGATTGACCACAAACCATAAACCATTTGATTTTGATCAGGCGCGTAGGGTGGCCAAACTTTCAAACTTTTGACACCAAAATAAATTCTTTACGCCACTGCTGCACACTACGAGCTCCATTAGTAATATTTAGAAGTCTTGCTTGCATATAACGTTGTTGACTCCGAGGTAGATCTTTGGCTTCAAGAATACATTTTCATAATATTTCCTGAAATGACACCTCTTTCTATGAAAAAAGGGTCATTTTAAAAAAGGTTCAGGTCATCAAAAACATTTTTCCTGTAGCGGCACGCTTGCTTCTTTATCAATTTCTTTCAATGTTAACTTTTTTACTTTAACCTTCAAGAAGTTGAGCTTTCCATCTAAGTAGTCTTTCGATTTAAGGTCACATTTTTTAAAAACACAAATAAAAGCACACCGAAAATTACCCTTTGGTAGAATATTTTAAGATGCTCAGTGGACAAGTTTACAAGAGCACTGCTGCGATTCCACCCATACCTACCAACGTTCCACCGGATATCCGGCGGCAGGATATCTGGTAGTTATCCGGCTAAACTACTATCCGTTACATCTCCAATGTCTTTCCTACCCATCTCGGTCATGATTTTTACATTTTCTCAATAGTGTAACGATAATTTTGTGTGCTGAAAAAACTGCAGCCCCAATATCGCATCTACCTGCCACCTTCAAGATCAATAGGGGTGGAGGTCACAGGGATGCGCGGGGTAGCAAGCTTGGAGCAAGAGGGCAGCAAGCTTGGAGCAAGAGGGCAGCGGTGACGCGCAGGTCGGGCAGATCGCTTGGGGTTACGGCACGAGGAAGTTCGATTTTTTGGAGGTGTAAAAAGGCCAAACAATTGGGTGAAGACCCTACCCTTTTGGAAGAGAAGAGAGGAGGATTTTTACTTCTCTCCAGTGTAATACGTGTGCGTTAGTACATAAAAGACAATAATTATCATGTTAATCAGTGTTGCGCAAAGACAATAACGATATAATGGGACGTTATCGCGCGTATGTGGAATTCGCATATTCGGACAATTTTTACGTAGTTTTAATGTGTTTTTGATTTTAAGTTTAGTTTTAAGTTTTGGCAATTTCTAATTATGTAAGTAGTGTAATAAAGTTGATATTTTTACCATAAACTGCATTCTTAGTCATTTCCTCGACACAAGGATTATGCCCATCTACCCCTAGACAAGGATTACCCGAGCCGGGGAAAATGTAGCAATAGGCAGCTGGCAATAGTGTTTCATTTGGACTTCATGAGGTTTGTACTCTTTGAGAAATATGAGTGTTACAACAGTTAATGTTTCAGTGGGATGTTTTATACCCTTACTTTAAGAAATTTCCATTTGTGTTTTCCGTCCTTGTATGAGTCAATTATTTCCTCTTCATTTTTGTTGATTTTCTATAGGTAAGTACCTACTATAATAGGTATATCTTTGAATTCTTAAAAATTACCTAACGAAGAAGTTTAGTTGAAAAACTTAGGTAGATAGACCTATTTATAATCGATCAAGGCATCTGCAATCAAGAGATTTTCACTATCTTGGCTATATAATATATATATATGTTAATATAAATATATATATATATATATATATATATATATATATATATACATCACGCTATCTTTACGGCCTCCTTTCAAAGATCCTTATTACGGCGTCCAGTGAAATTCCGCAGGTCTTACTAACCTTACGGCGCACTTTCATATTACTATCTTTGTGACTTCCAGCCCGTATATAAATTTTCAGTTTACTGACTTTAGAAAGTCCTACACTGTTGCCAAACTTTACTCGGTAGTAATACCTACCTAATTATATCAACACGTTATGCCAAGGAATACATACCAAGAATACGTAGCATTCTTTATACATCTACATACCTATTATTGTGTTGTTATAATTTTACTATGGTATTAGGTGAATTTGTAGTTTTTTTTTTGTATTATTGGAGACTTATTTCGTTGTTGTTTTTGTCTCCGAATCTTTTGAATAAATTTTGATTGATTTCTAGACTACTTATGGACCTGAAACATTTAGAGAGACAGAAAATATATAAATCATTTGAGTGGATCCAAGGGTTGTGTGTGGTCAAAAGATTTTTATATAACTTTATAAAATTAATAAAATAAATAAATAAATAAATATTTGGTATCATATGAATGGGCGTCGGAAAAACAATTCAGGTCGGAAGTCAAATTTTCTCCAGCTCCAGCCATTGGGAGACAACGAGCAATCGAGAGAATCCAGTCATCGCATTCAGTTGTGTTTGGTTTCTGGTGAGTGCTTCACGAGAAGAACTCATATATTTTCTCAAATTTTGAATCGATCAAGTGTTGGTGTGTGACGCCTTTGGCGCGAGGGTATCCAAGTACTCGGGTAGGGCGTGTTTGGTATCATTTGAAAGAACGAGAATAACAAATTTATTTAAATATTTATTTAAGTATAATAAATATAAAAAAGTATCTTACAGGTAAAATAAATATGTATACCAAAATGCGATATTTTAAAATAAACTATCTACCCAATAATATAATCAAGATCAAGTTGAAAAAGTTAACACAATATAGTTTTTTAAAGGAACATTAAATTCCATATAACGAAAAAGGAATGAATTTTCTGGACTATTATAATTTAAGAACATTAAAAAGAAGATAAGAATCAAATAATAGTACCTACTAATATTATCAAGATCAAGTTATAAAAGTTAACACAATATAGTTTTTTAAAGGAACATTAAATTCCATATAACGAAAAAGGAATGAATTTTATGGACTATTATAATTTAAGAACATATAAAAAGAAAATAAGAATCAAATAATAGTACCTACTAATATTATAAAGATCAAGTTATAAAAATTAACACAATATAGTTTTTTAAAGGAACATTAAATTCCATATAACGAAAAAGGAATGAATTTTCTGGACTATTATAATTTAAGAACATTAAAAAGAAGATAAGAATCAAATAATAGTACCTACTAATATTATCAAGATCAAGTTATAAAAGTTAACACAATATAGTTTTTTAAAGGAACATTAAATTCCATATAACGAAAAAGGAATGAATTTTATGGACTATTATAATTTAAGAACATATAAAAAGAAAATAAGAATCAAATAATAGTACCTACTAATATTATAAAGATCAAGTTATAAAAGTTAACACAATATAGTTTTTTAAAGGAACATTAAATTCCATATAACGAAAAAGGAATGAATTTTATGGACTATTATAATTTAAGAACATATAAAAAGAAGATAAGAATCAAATAAAAGTACCTACTAATATTATCAAGATCAAGTTATATAAATTAATACATATTTTTTAAGGAACATAAAATCCCATATAGCAAATAAAGAATGAATTTTCTGGACTATTATAAATTAACACGTATTTTTTTAAAGGAACATAAAATTAGTTATAGCGAATAAGGATTGAGTGAATGAATTTTCTGGGGTATTACAATATAAATTCTTATCGTTTTGTCATTTTCAAAAGATCAATTTAAACACTGACTGACTTCTTTTGTTTATTTGAATAAATATTCTGGATAAAAACTTTAATTTTCAACCAATCCTTATTCTCCAGAACTTCGGGATGTCTTCTCTTCAGTTCGTCACATTCTCGCTTTTTAGGTGGGATCTTATTACGAATAATGCAAAGAAGACTTTTACGATTTTTTTCTGTTCCTCTGTCCACGGGACCATTTGACGTTTTTTCTTATTTTGGCTACACTTGGTTTTTGGATTTTTTCCAATGTCTTCGATATCATCAAACTTTACATTTTCTATTACTTCTAAATCTGTATTGGCTTCGACGGCCTCAACAAGTTCTGATTCACCAATTTCTGGATTATTTAGTAAATTTTCTTCCAAATCAATTTCAATGCTATCTAGGTCTTTCCCCTTGTGCTCTCCAGCCTTACCGCTTTCGAGCAATAGAACTAACTTTGAAATTTTAGCTGTTTGATAGACATCATCGGGTAGGCGGTAATTACTTCGGTGAACGCCTAACGTATGCCCCATAAAATTAGCAAGTTGTTCCATGTCAGTAGCCAAATGTTTTCTCAATTTGGTTGTAGTTATGGCACCGGGGTTTTTGGCCCCAGATAATACGGCGTGCTTCTAGATAACTTTATATCCACATATCGGTTCCGTCGTGTTAATATTCGCAAATAGATATTTATTATCCTCGTTAACATTTTTGCTCCTGTATTTTAATAACACATTGATGCTTTCTTGTACATCATCACTGAATAATACAGGAACTCCACGCCCTCTTTTGCCTCTAATTATAACTCTCTTGAATTTTTTCAAGAGAACTTTTTCAGGTGCTGTAATAACCTCATCGAACTCTTCATAAGTCTGGAGACCTTCGTCTTGACTTATAGTTAGATAAACATGCAACGATAACCTCTGCAGTTCTCCAGGTCTCCTTCTGTTTAGTAATATTACTCTCGTGAAAACCGTCTCCATCAGTAGATTATAGGCATGTCGATCTTCATTATTTAGTTCTATGTAAATCTGTAGCTGCTCTCTCTGCACTATTCAATAAATGATTACGTAAAATTTTTAGATCTCCAGCCAAGGGAACGATGGTAATTTTGTTCCATTTTTTCATGTTAAGATCGTTAGACGCTTGGCTGCTGATTTCGAATTGCCACTGTGACTCTATCATTCTTATGAATGTTTTTAATTCTGCCTCATTTTCTGCAGATGTTACAGTGTTAGCTATTGTTTTTCTCTTTAATACGATAATAATGGCCAAGTCGGCACATTGCTTAAGTGTTGTTCCCCTATTCAAGGCAATAGTTGGTGATTCGTATCTATCAACTTTTTCATCATACTTCGCGACGTTTTTCGTCGCTTGTACGATAGTATCGAAATACTGAGGTCGCAAAACGTCGTACAAATCGGATACTTTTGGTTCGATAAGTAAGTACATTTATTATAATATAATATATGTATTATAATATATTCTTCTTCTTCTTCTTCTTCAGCTTATCGCCGTCCACTCCTGGACGAAAGCCTCCATGTTCCTCCATGTCGATCACTCCTGCGCAGTCTGCATCCATAGCACCCCAGCGTGTCGCTCCAGGTCATCCCTCCATCTCATCTGTGGTCTTCCTACACTTCTTCTCGTGTCTCTCGGTCTCCAATTCAGCAGTATTTTGGCCCATCTTTCGTCAGTAGCTCTAGCAACATGTCCTGCCCATTTCCATTTTAGAGTCATCACCCGGTGGATCACGTCTGTGACTCTAGTTTTATCCCTCACCGTTTCGTTCCTGAAATATAATATATTATATTTAAATAATATTAAGCAAATTATAACTATATTATATCATATCCTAGTAATACAAATAGATATTTATAAACAAAATAATTATAACATATTATTTTTAATTGTTTTATCTCAAATAATAATAATTATATCTGTATGTATAATTCACTTGTAATCCAAGTGGAAATATTACAACGTAATCTATAATATTATTTCTATAATAATTATATCTGTAAAATTAGAAAAATAATTACTTACATATTCCCTGGAAAAGATACTCATTATTATTTTCTGCGCTTTACGGCGAGCATCGGAGCACACCAGATTCCAGAACAAGCAAATAAACTGACAGAACTGCGAACCTAACCGACTCACAGTTAAAAACTCCGCACGCTCGTAGATTTTAGCGATGTTGCAAAATCTTTGGACGCCGCTAAAATAGCGGATTAAAAAAAATATTCAAAAAGGACGCCCATCAATCCGTGTAGTGAAAAAAAATATACACAATCTGTATATCGCACGGTACCCCTTCAGAAAAATGTTCAAAGCTTAACTATACGCAAAACGTATAATTTTCGCGCTAAGACCGTCCTTGGGCGTCTCTCTAAAATTAAAAAATTTGACGTCACCATGGTTGGTAGAGTTCATTTAACATTGATGCCATTGAAGCGTCCGCATACGGACGCTGTAATTTTCATGACGCCCTAATGATAGCAAATAGACAATGTATGGACGCCCTATGGTAAGTGGGATATATATATATATATATATATATATATATATATATATATATATATATATATATATATATTATAAAGCTTTTCGCGACGCGGAATATGTAAATTGTTATTTCGGGTACTGTCGCGTTGTGAGTTGTTCCCGATGTTATTTGGAACATTATTATAGGTGTTGGTTTGTTGGTTATATATATAGGTACATATTATTTTACATGAAACAAACGTCGCAAAGCAACGTAAACTTCAGCGACATTACATTACTGAACGCTCACAAAACTACTGAAATCTGAAAAAGCTACGCGATGTAGAGCTTTGAAAAGCCGCGTGGTGGGGGTGGGCGTGTCCACGTTCACAGTAGCTCCACCCACACCCACCACTCACCCAACCAGGTGCGCGGGTGAGCGGCGTCAGAGCTCCTCATTACTCGCACTGCACCGGCTGACCTGCGCTCACGCGATTATTTTTCTATTAAATTATTAATGAATGTAGGTATTAGATAAATGCGCCTTTTAATTGTCTCGCACTGCTCATCAATATTTACCTACTGTGTAAGTTGAAGTTATAACGTGGGTAGATCCGCACATCAATTGGATATTTTAAGCACGTGCATGGACATTTTTCAACTAACAGATCAATCTTGCCCCTTTTTTGTTTTTTCAAGTCATATTGGATGTACCTACTCACGTTATAAGGTAAACTCGAATATTGATATTTTTTTCAAATTTTGGTAATATTTTTGCTATCTTGAAGATTACTCTTTTGACGGTCTTTTGTGAAACTATTTTACTGATTTCGTCATATACAGGGCGGGAGATAATTCATCGCTTGTGTTTTATCGAATACCTATTGTTACTCAAAGAACTTATAAATAAAATTTAAGCCTTCACTCGTTTGCGAGTGTTGGGTATAAAATGTATAAAAAAAATAAAACAAACGTGACGAGAATACCAAGGCTTCCCACAAAATCATGATGAAAAAATGGACATGATGTAGGTTCCACCTATTTTGCATTTTATTTTTAAGTCTGAAAATTGAGGTAAATTCACGTAAGTAGGTATATACTTATAGGAGGTCATAAAATATGTGTCACAGGTCTACTTTACCCCGTTTCACACAAGGGATTCATTTCAAATTTTCTACGGGGTTTTGTCCAGATCTCCGAGGAGTAAAAAAATAGTCCACAATGCTTAAATTCGTATACAGGGTGTTATATGCCCGATATGGTATATACAGGGGACTATTTAGGGACAACGACTTTTGGGAACAAAGTTGGTTTACAAGGGCGTCGCCAAGGGGGGGCAGGGGGGGTCTTGTCTATTGTCCTCTATAACTTTTCTATTTACTACCCAATCAGACTCAATTAAATTTTATTTATACCTCAGATAAATGCTTATTTAGAAAACGTAAATATCTGTTCCAAAAAGTTCAGCTTAAAAAAATATGGCCCAACAAAGTCCAAAAAATGTATAGGAAAAAAAATCAAGTCCATATTTAAGTCAGTTTTAAAAATATTTAGAGAATGAATTGAAAAATTAAAATCTCCTAAAAACTTCTCTAAAATGTTCTCTTTCAAACGGTGTACAACATGTATGCACACAAAATCTAAAAAGAATAAAAAACCCAACGATATAGTCTAGATCAGCCCCCGTAGACAAATTCAAATTGGCGTTCGACTACAAACGAAGATTTCGTCAATGTATAGTGCGAAAAAATTTACTGTCCACTGGAGCATATAAACAATTATTTAAACCAAACAAAGACACTTATATAAAAATATAAAAAGTGGACAGTTAATTTTCTTCCTACTCTACATTGTCGAAGAATTCGTTTGTAGTCGATCGCCGAATGCAATTTTTCTAGGCCTACAGGCAGACCATCCGCCACATGGTTGTCGAGCATCAAGAGGGACCTCGAGGAATGCGAAGTGGAGCCAGATATGGCGTTCGATAGACACTCTTGGCGCAATAGGACAAGAGAGCCGACCCCAAATAATGGGACAAAGGCGAGGGCGAAGAAGAACATATACTTGTAAAAAGATAAGATTTCAGTAGGTACTACTCATTTAAACACCTCAAAAGATATAAAGTACCTAGTATTAGCGTTAAGTATAGGCGCACTATATTATTATTATAAGCTACTGTTGTTGCTGCCACAAAGTCTGTTGTACACAGCATCTACTTACAACTAGAACTAGAAGGTACAGCATGAGGTGGTCGGGACACGATCCGACTGTTTGGATCAGTGAACGGGCCCAAGTGGTGGATGTTCCGAGCGCTTTATTTAATATTCAAATTACGTAACTGGTAGGTAGGAGTGTGTATTGAACTTGCCTCATAAGGCCAACACGTACGATCCCTTGTAAGTAAGTCACCAGCGGGCGCGCTCTATGCCGAGTGCCTATCACGGACCACAATACACTCGGCCAACTAATCATTCAAATAATATTTACGCTCTATACATGCATATTGTACTTTTTTGCATAATTGGCCCATAATTTTACTGGCCGATTTGTATAAGTAGGTATTTCTTAATCCTTGTCAAGCCGTCTATAACATTGTAACTGAAAGCAACTCCGCACCAAACATTTTCAAACCGTGGTTTGGAGCTTTCTTTTCCCTTCTGATTGTGGACACGTTAGAAAGATAGCCAATGAAACGGAACAATTGGAAAATGTGTTGCTAGAAAAGCTAGAGGGGACATTAGGTATTGTCATAAAGAGTATAAAGAGATACCCTCGCCTGTTGTGAATTAAGTTAAATAATTAATTGTTCAGGTTTGCACGTACGGCTCCATAATATTGATTTAACGGAATGAGAATATAGGTAGTAGATGTGTAGTGTGTAGCTGTTTTTACCGCCGGGACCCAAGCGGGATGTATTGATGTACACCATTACCTCAGGTTTAAGTACACAACTTGATACTTACCTACTATATGCCTACTGATTCGACTTTAACACAAAGAGCCCTGCAAACTTGTTTCAGATAGATTTACGTTGTTTGTATATCTACACGTACGCACGTCGCACGTACCATACACATTGGCTACAGATGCCCAAAGTATATAGGCATTTTGGTAAGTGTCAACGAATGAAAAGAATATTGGTTTAGAGTTTCGGTTGCTAAAATGTCGACCCGACTGGTTTTTAAATTTCATTTTATATTCAATTGTGAAACAGTTGAATGAAACTCGTTTTATGACATTATGTATTTATTATAAAACATCGGTTTGAGTTGGGCAGTGTGGCGTGCTGCTGGAACCACCACCCTGCTCAAGACGCCGCCACCGTTCTCCTTGTCCTTAGGTACTATCTCCTCTTCATTAATCTAACTATTAGCACTTATATAAAAAACAAGACATAATGTCGCTGATTTTTATATTGTCCCTTCGAAGCAGAATGAACGATAGTATGAAGGTACAAAGTAAGACACGGTGTGGGTGGAGGGGATTCACATTGCGCAATCTCTGGGTGAGTTATCTTATATTAAAAAGGTACCTATATAAATATTTTATTAAGTTCTTATGATTCTGCCTTAAACTATCAAGATATCTGCTAACTTACCTAACATAATAGCGTTAGGTTGATACATAGGTATGTGTTTGAAAAAGATCTGAATTTCCAGATCAGACATGGGAGGATGCAACCCTTTTAATGATGATACACCACACTCGTTGACACTGCACTCGCACTGGATGACATCCATAAGATACCGATAACGATAAGTGCTATAATGTTTAATCCCTCAAAGTAAGTAGTGATCCTAGAGTGAACAAAAGAAGATTTTAAAGTAACGATAAAACTCATACTATGTGGAGGCAGGCTAGAATGCAGAGAGCCATGTTAGGTTAGGCTGTAGAGTCGGAGCCTACCAAAACACCCACGTAGCTATGGGTACTGCTGCTGCCTAAACTAGAATCGCTCGATACGATTCCAGTTGAAAACTACTTTCAAAAAGATCAATTTTTCACCTTCGAAATTTTTAAATCATTGTAACTGATACCCATGCTGATACATAAATCATTAGTGACACCACACTGACAACGGAGCTGTTACCCACCAGCGCTTGGTACAAGGCTCACTACAACGGGGCAGCTTGCTGGTATAAGCAACTCATGCAAATTCTTCCTTTTTTTATTTATTTTGTTTTCAAAAGCCATAATTGCATAGGTACGCTTATTCGTCAAACAAATATGTTTCTAGTCATCATGCAATCAGTTGAATTAATTGGCAGCTACCTATAATATAGGTAATTGATGCACACTAAATTACAATTATATGGAACTAATAAGTGTGATAAAATAATGTATTGCCTATTGTTAACAAGGGGCACTTAAAAATTTTAATTTGTAAAATTCAAATATTGTGTTTTTATTTGTCTTCTCTTCAAGCAAGTGGCCTACTTGCTTCAAATTAATCTCATTGCAAATCCATCTGCCCACTGTAGGTACCTACTGAAAAATTTATATATTTCATTCGATGTTCACCTGCTGTTGTTCAACTGCGAGTTAGAAGGGGAGCAAATTTAAAGAATTATTGCGTTTATCTCGACAACTTTGGAGAGTATCGCGGCGAAGTAAGATTAAAAAAAGATATAGGTAAGAACCTACCTACCAATAGTTATTTTGGTTAATTTGTAGAATTAGTTATAAATTTAATAATAAAACATAAAATAAATCAACACTTAGGAATTAATTAAAAATTAAGACCAAATAGGTAGGTACCTACATATAAAAAATGTTTTTTCACAAATTGAAGTTTTCGCTTGATATCGTTACTTTTATAAAAGAAGAAGAACCCCTCCAAAATTTTTCGCATATTATTTGCACATTTCGTTTGATTAAGAAGTGTCAATCAAACATATTGCATACATAGTACGAAGGAAGAATAGGTACCTCCTCGGTATTTTGTTTCTCACATACCTAATATACTACATCGAAGGATGATTTGTGCTATCCAGGTAGAAAATAAACAATATTCTTAAACCGTGAAATTAAAATTTGATTTACCCTAATATGCTTCAGGAGTTCTTCTTCTTCTTCCTTGCAATGTGGCAATCCACTCTCGGGAGAGTGATCTATGTATTTTGAAAATTTGATCCATTATTAAAAAAAAGTTTATACCTAATTTAGAAAAATGTCAGGAAAAGTAACTGCACGTGGAAAATTGTTAAAAATAAAGAAAGCATGTAAAGATATCGAGTTGTTATGTATTGAAGGAAGATGTTCTGAAATAAACTAATGGAGGCAAATGTTTTCCTTACAAAGGTTTCATCATCCAAATAATCAATACGATCTTAAGACTAATCTAATGTAAAATCTAAAGGAATAATGGGTTTAAGTGCAGAATAAGTAGTAATAAGCTCCGCAAGATACTTTTTCGAGTGATTTGTCTACGTAAATAATAATGCTTTATTCTTAGTACATAATATGAATATAAGAATCTTTGATTTGGCATTGAATTGATAGAAAAAAAGATTAAAAAATGATAAGTACCTGAAAGTTAGATATCAATCGCATACCTTGTCAATATTTAGCTAAAAAGCCGGATTTGTCGCGAACAGACTGAAATTGAAGCGAATTAAGTAATATGACGACAATAATACTGAAATAGGTACCTATCAACAACTTCTGTACTATCTGGAGAGAAGCAAGGCTCGCATTCAAATGGAAGTGCGATCAAAGGTAGGAAGGTAGGTGCCACTAGACGGTTACAGTTATCCTTAAACGAAAGCGAAACCACTAGAGTTCGATGACCGACCATTGAGTTGTGTCTCTATCGGTCACCTGGCCAGTTCATCCAAACTGCTTTGAACCGGTTTGTTACAGAGTCGAAATGATCTTATTAGAAATAGATGCCATCATATACAAATTGTTACTAAAATCAAATCCAGTAGACAACCAATAGTTTCAACGACGTGTATAGTTAGAGCAAATTAAAATCATCCTTCTAATGACAATCTCTTTTTCTCTCCATCCTCCAAGCAGTTGAATATATTATTTATAATATAATAATAATTATTTTATTTATTTATCAAAATGTATCAACATTTGAACAAAGATTATTATCAATTCCTTGCTCTAATTTGTGTATCTACCTACATAAATCTATTAGGTACCCTGCTATATTCTAAAAAATATCACAAAAATTGTAAGTTATCGTCGACTTTCAATTTTTTCCAATGGCACGTCGAGATAATTTCAATTCGGAGTTGTCTAAGAGCACCACTCAATTCCCACACGTGCCTTTTATCACTTCATTCTATGTCTCGTATACATTCCATCTATTCCGTGTACCTACTAAAAAAACAGTATCTGACAGGTAAAGAGCACTGTAGAGTTTTGCTCACATACATCATCATCGGCACCATAATTAAATATTTGTAAAACCAGAGTAAGGTTTTTTTAAGAAAGGGTATAAAGTATACAAATAAGTAAATATTCGATTTGAACACCACAATGAGGGCTTTCAGTGTACGCAGGTAATAATTAGAATGAGAGTTGAGAGAAGATGCGGCGATCAGTCCGTATCTGTGGACGAGGCAATGGAGCGTGAATACATTTTATGTAAAGAACAAGTCGATAAATTACACCGCATTAAATAGAACGATGACCGCACACCATCACATCACATCACACAATAGACGGTGGACACCTACTACACAGGCACGTACACGTAAACGTACATGGCTGCAAACCAACCGCACCTGCCTGCTCTATACTTTATGTATCTAGCTGTACGTGCTCCTACTTCGGTGGTGGGTGTGCGCAGTGCTACGCTGCGCTGCATCCTTTAAGGCAATGTAGGCATAGTGCACCGGGGTGTAACTGCTCTCTCCACGCCTGAAGCCCTTTGATTTGCTGATAAAACCAAAACATCTCCTATGATTCCAACTAAAATTATAGTGTTTTTCGTTTTTTTACAAATTTCTTCACATTTTCGCTCGTTTTCTAGACATGAATCGTAAGTTTATGTTTCGTTTTCAGATGAAGATGCTCAGATGGGCAGGAGGAGTAACTAGACTCGATAGAGTTAGAAATGTCCATGTCCGAGGAAGCTGCCAGGTTCACCCATAACATGCAGACCACCCGCCACATGGTTATCGAGCATCACGCTGCATTTGATAAAGAAGTCTTGGCAAAAATGGACTAGGAGAGCCGACCCCAAATAATGGGACAAAGGCTAGGGCGATGAAGAAGCATGAATTATACTTTTTCGGATAAACGAGAAGTCTCGCCAAAAAATCAAACTAAGTACCTGCATTAACCTCCTGCTCTATAATATCATGTAGGTCAATAAGTTGATAAGTCCAGAGTGATGTATGCTATAGGTACTTAAATAGTAGTAGTATGGAGTATCTCTGGCTGACCGACCAATAGACAAACGCAGGGTACGTACGTGCCTTGGGTGTTCGCCAGATATTTTGCGGTTTCGACTACTATTGTAGAAAATATTCAATGGATAATAAACCTTCATTATACGTGTTTGCACAATGTTGTTTTTATTGCCAAATAAATATATGAAACATGGACGATAATTTTGGTACTTTGCCCACTATATACCTGTAACAGTATATTATATACTTATCTCTGAAATTATTAGCGAAATATTTTACCAACTATTGGTAGGCAGTCTGGGTAGTTTTTCAAGATGCGTTAAAAGTTCAATAAACCGATTCAAGGATGGATTTTAACCCATTATTCTCACACGTGTAAGAGTCAACGGTTTTCTCATTGACCACCCCTCAGTAATGCAAAAAGAGGGTTGCTTTCCTAAAGCTGAGATTACCATCATTTACCTTCAAAACATATACGCTCCTGTTTGTGAACATCGAAGAAGGACCGAACTCTCAGTAAAAGCATGGGTATATGTACCTATCCATTTCAAAACTGTGCTAAACCTGTTGAGGACAGCCATAGAAAAGTGTCAATAGTTTTTCGATTGTCCTATAAATCAGTTATATCGTCCTTAAAAGGATTCCAATTTTTCATTACCACGTGACATTTTTCCGTATAGCAAAGAATATGGATAGCAGATATAAAAGACCGCGTCGCAAATAAAAAAGTGGCAATAAGTTGGACATGTGACGAGACAGCGATGCGAGACGGGGACCCAGAATTTTAGAGACTCCAAAAAGATAGGTTGCCGACGTGATCCCAGTCGCTGGGAGAAACTGGTCATGAACATTGCAAGATCGAAAAACGTGGAAAATTTCAGAAGAAGCCTATATCCAGCAGAGGCTGATCAAGAGGAAGAATAACGAATATCAACTTCTTCTTCTTCTTCTTCCTAGCCTTCCCTCCACTGCTGGATGTAGGCCTCTTCCATCTGTCTCCACTTCTCTCTATCTTGGGCCGCTTCAACCCATTTTTTCCCGGCGACTGCAACAATATCGTCGGCCCATCTCTTCTGTGGCCGGCCGACTCCCCTTTTATTTTCCCATGGTCTCCACTTTAAGACTCTGGGAGTCCATCTCGAGACTGGCTGTCTGGCCACGTGTCCTGCCCATTGCCACTTCAATTTTGCAATCCGGTCCATAATATCGGCGACTTTTGTTCGGCGTCTGATTTCTATATTTGTGATTCTATCACGCAGACTTATGCCCAACATTTGTCTCTCCATGGACCGTTGCGCGCATTTCATTTTGTGGACAGTATTTATGGTCAGGGACATTGTTTCTAAACCATATGTCATCACAGGCAGGATACACGCTTCGTAGGTTTTTCTTTTTAGATTAATGGGGATATCCTTATTTCTCATTATATGATTGAGCTTTCCGAAGGCTGCCCAACCAAGTCCAATTCTTCTGGGTATTTCTGCCACCTGGTTCTCTTTTCCCATTTTTAACTTATGTCCAAGGTAAATGTATTCTTCAACAGATTCAATCATTTTGTCGTTGACTTTTATGTTTCTGTTGGTTGGACTCATAATTTTGGTTTTGATATAGTTCATTTCTAAACCAAAACTCAGGGAAGTGTCATGAAGATCTTTAATCATGATACTCAGTTCATCCAGGTCTTTGCTAAAAAGTACAATATCATCTGCAAAGCGGAGATGAGTTAAGCATGCACCATCGATTTTTATTCCTCGGTTTTCCCAGTTAAGAGTTTTAAATATGTTCTCTAAGACCAAAGTGAACAGCTTGGGAGAGATGGTATCTCCCTGTCTGACGCCTCTGTTGATTTTTATTTTCTCTGTTTTGGTATCATCATCGATTTTCACATCCATTGTAGCATAGTCATAGATATATTTTATTAATTTGGTATATCGTGAGTCGACTCTTGCGTCATTCAATGCTTCAATTATACCCCATTTTTCAATAGAGTCGAATGCCTTTTTGTAGTCAATGAATGCTAGATGTATATCAATGTTGTATTCTGTTGTTTTTTCGATGAGTAGTCTAAGGGTTTGGATATGATCGGTAGTACTGAAACCTTTTCTGAAGCCGGCTTGTTCCACTGGTTGATAAAAATCTAGTTTAGGCGTTAGGCGGTTAGTTATAATTTTTGTGAGTAGTTTATATAAATGAGATAGTAGACTAATAGGTCTATAGTTTTCTAAGTCTTCTGGGTCTCCTTTTTTGTATAGAATTACCACCTCAGCATTTTCCCAGCTGTTAGGGATGCATCCTTGTTCTAGGCATTTATTTAAGAGTAGTCTCACTGCTTCGATGACCTCATCTCCTCCCAATTTTATCATTTCATTTGTTATATGATCTTCGCCCGGACTTTTATTGTTTTTGGTATATTTGAGGGCATTTAACAGTTCATTGCGGTCGATTTCTGGTATTTCCTCTGATCCAACGTTCATTATATTTCTATCTTTGGCTGTTTGCTGTGTCTTTGTATCGTAGAGTTTCGCGTAGAAGTCATGTATTGTTTCTGCGATCTTTTCCTTACTGTTGACCGATTTTCCATCTTTATCTTTTATTTTGATTATATTTGATTTTCCAATACTATTATTTCTTCGTAAAACCTTCATATTTTTATTTGCTTCTATTGTTTCAGTGATAAGGGCATTGTTATGTCTTCGAATATCCTTTCTTATCTCTTTTTTTAAGGTTTTATTAAGTATTTTATACTCATCAGAGTCTCTATCTAGTTGTCTTTTTTTCTCTATCATTTTCAGTGTGTTTGGAGATAATTTTTGGTTTTTATTCTTTTGTCTGAAGGTTATTTTCTTTACCGCATTATGTATACTTGTTGAAATTTTGTCCGTGAGTTCGTTCATTTCCATATTCTTTAGCTCTTCCTGCGGCTCTAGATGTCGCTTTAATTCTTTTTGAAATTGAGATTGATATTTGGTAATAATTTCTGTAGTAGGAGTTTTTTGGGGTTTTTTGTGTATCAGGTTATATCGTACTGTAGTTGTATTTATTTTGAAGGAAGCTCTCACTAATCTGTGGTCACTTCCTGTGTCAAATTGATTTAGAACAGATACATTTTTGCAATACTTTGGATTATTTGTAATGATGTAGTCAATTTCGTTTTTTGTTTTCCCATCAGGGCTTTTCCACGTCCATCTTCTTTGTTTTTTCTTTTCAAAGAATGTACTTGTACAGTATAATTCTTCGCACTGTAAGTAATCCAATAGTGCTTCACCCCTTGTATTTCTCTGTCCCAGTCCGAATCTTCCGATGTTTCGTGGGTCTCCAAGTTTCCTTTCGCCCAATTTAGCATTAAAATCTCCCATTAAAATGATTAGTTGAGATTTTTCCATGTTTTTGGCTTTAGTTATATCCTCGTAGAATTTGTCAATTTCTTCATCTTCTGCCGCACTTGTTGGAGCGTACGCTTGAATAATTTGTATGGTAAATTTTTCATTTATTTTTAGTAGTATGTAAATGACTCTATTTGATATGTTGTTCATTTTTGAGACTCTACTTTTTATATTTTTATGTATCATTATAGCTATACCTCCTATTGATGATTGTGTGTTGTTTCGGTACAACTTACAGACGTGAAATATAAGTATGAGGTATATTTTCCGAAGTTGGATTGATTTTGTCACAATATGTATGAAACTCATTTCGCGTGAGGTTAGAAGCGTTTCAAAGAAAATACCGGACGAAGTGACCAATTATAATATAGAATACTTATCGCTTTGGATAGTTTTGCGAAAAATTTTATAGATCCAGGAATATCTTTAATGAAATATAAGAAATGTGTATTTTTTAATGAACGTAGGTAAGTACATATATTTGGCGATTGTTAACCCAAGCTCTCGACACCGCCATGCAATTAGACAGTAAGGTCTGTGTATGATCCACGGAATCGGGAACAAAATCCTATGGAGAAGCTGCAAAATGAAGAACCTGAAATATCTTTAAAGACCCATGTACAGACCTTAAAAGCGATAGAGATAGTTGGCAGTCGGTGTGCCAAGAGGCTGAGAAGCATCGTTAAGAAGACCGTCAGAGATAGAATAAGAAGATACACATACTGAGATTAGAGGGGTAAAAAATAAGATTCCGATATGGCGTGAGGAGAATGAACTCATCGATAACCCATTTCGCAACGCAATCTACACCTAATAGTAAATATGTTTGAATACTTACACTTGGAATCATCCAGCCCTGGAGTAGGTACAAAAGGACCTACCTACACATGCAAGCACCCCCTATGCCCAAGTTTGTCTCGCGCTTACGCAACGGATCATCAAACTCAAAAGCATACCGGATCCATTATATAACCTACAACAAAGAACATTTTGAGGATAAAATATTTCAATGTCTTTTCACCCTGAATAAACTATAATAATATGTAAATTGACTCAGCACAAAGAATGAACTCAGCATGTTTTGGGCAAGTTCAAGGTCTGGTATGGAGTGCGATATGGGACGTCTGATATTTTAGCATTAATACTATTGAGGGAATGAACAATGACGAATATAACGACCATAACGTCCGTTTGCCTTCAAATTGACTGGGCTTTTGTCGAAATGTCAAAGGGGCTGAATAACTACGGCTTCTATAGTAGGTACACAATGTTCTACGACATAACTTTATATTAGGCACATTTTAGGACTTACTCGATCTCTACATTAAACACTTAAAAATAATATATGCTTTTGAAGACATATGTACATATAAATGAATTTAACTATATCTCTTTTCGTATTTTTTTTTATTCTTGTATATATTATGTAATAGTCAAACCCCAAAGCCCCGGCGCTCCTATAGGATTGGCTATAGTTAATACTCATGTCTAACTTACAGCCTGTTTCATAAAAAATAAAGCAGACTTTAAACTCACTTTAAAAAATAACGGGCTTCATAACAACAAAACGATATTTAAAATCGACTTTTGGCTACCGTTATTGATTATTATTTTTAGTTAGAGTCAAATTTTTACCACCGGAGTTCATAGAAAATTTCGTGGCGCTTTCTCTGTCACAAAGATAAACATTTTGTATACGGTGATACTGTGGACAAAAATGACTAAAATAGGGCGGAAAACAGCAAAACGGGAAGAATATTATTGTTTACAGATTTCGTTTACTAATTCATAAACCATAATAATAAATTAACACAAAAAACGGCACTTTGATGCTCTATTGAGAAATGAAATTGACAGATAAAAAGAAATTCCGCGAAAATATTAGTAAACAACCTATGTTTTCCATAACACTACCAACTGCTACCAACTTTAAAATATTTTTTTGACATTTCAAATTTTAGTAGGAATATTTTTTTATGAAACGCGTCAGCTTAAAGGAGTCTTTAAATTTTAAAAGGAAGTTTAACTAAAGTGTTCTTTTGAAGCCTTTTATGAAAGCGGCTGTTAAAGTCTAAGTCAAAGCCCAAATAAATGACGTAATCGGGGTTTGACCAATCAAACTCAATTAGGTATTAGAATCTCTAAGTTTGTTGGATAATGTATAATAATGCTGTCGGTCAAACATTGTCTTTTTGTTTTATTATTGATATTATATTGTATCTTTTGCATTTTTATTTTACCTCTAACTTAACTGCTTATTATATTGTATTTTTTGCATTTTTATTTTACCTCTAACTTAACTGCTTATTATATTGTATCTTTTGCATTTTTTATTTTACCTCTAACTTAACTGCTTATTATATTGTATCTTTTGCATTTTTATTTTACCTCTAACTTAACTGCTTATTTCGTAATGTTCTCGTTGTTCAGCGGAAAGGGTGAAAAAGTGATAATCGTCGGGCACACCTTAGAATTAAGAAAACTATCTTTGTATTATTTTATTTGATTCCTGAAAAAAAAGTATCTTTATTGTTCCGTGTTTCATCCCTACTCTGTATAAACTATCATCTTTTTCATCTTTCATCATACCCAAAATATTTCAAGCATCTCCTTTCTAAGATAACAATAATAATCATCGTCAACTTCCCTAGACGAGTAAAATATTATCATAATAATGGCGATGGATACACCCACTAAGCAAAGCCTGTTTTAGGATGTGTCCATATATGTAGGCAAATTTGTAACAATAATTATTTATCTTTATAAGAAAAGCAATCTAAAAAACACAATGGGATTGGGAAAAAAACACACAACAAAATCAAAACTATGAAAGTCAATTGAAATTTTGATATGCGCGATAGCACATCGATGATGTATATACTGCAAAAATCTTGAAATCGTTGCAGTTATAAAACTGCAACGATTTCATAAGAGTTGCAACACATGTTTGGTAGCCTAGCGGTTCAGCCGCTGACGTTCAATCTGAAAGTCATGGGTTCGATACGATCACGGCTGCCGATTAATTTCCTCTTTCAAAACACAAGTTTTGCTTTCTGTGAAAGGTGTCAAAAGTGTATTTGTGTTCACTTTAAGTGAGCCCATATACATCATTATAAAAAATTCACAAGTCTCAATACGTTCCACAGAGTATTTCGGAATAATTGAGATAGCACATCACTTCAGGGCTTCCCAATACCATAATTGTTTATAGTTCAGTTAATTCGAAGTGTCCAATAATTATCAAAGAATATTTACAAAGAAAATAATTATTAAATAATACTAAAAATGCGTGACAACCATTATATCGTATTTGGAATAATACAACACTTAATACAACACTTTTATCTCTTTTTTTCATTGTATTATTAAATTTCTACTTGATTTTTCGACATGATGAACATATTGAGAATTATCATGATTAAGAGTTTCGGAGACAAACATTATCACCTAATGGCGAACGTTGCTAACGTAAAGTGATCACACTAAGCCAGCCTTCGAAATAACAGTAGAAGACGGTCGTAAGTCCGTAGTGGTTTGTTCCATTTAAAAATCGAACATTAGTAATGAATTTTTAGAGTAATTAGTTGTTATTTTTTACTTAATATATGCTTCCCGCTCTCCCATCCTATTGAACATAGAAATACAGTTTCAAAGTAACTCTATGGGAGATTCTTGTAAAATTTTTAGGAAATATTGAGAAGAGTCATGTTCAATTTTATATCCGATGCATTCATAAGCTTATAATAATATGTAAAGTAATTTAAAATCTTTTTTTGTTATAAAAGGAACATTGCATAGAATCGGTGTTGTTGTTGTCAAAATACGTACCTACCTATGTATGAGATGTTTACATTGTAGTTTCTGTCGACTGGTAGACAATATTGCTGATACTCTATAATTTCTCAATACATAATAATATAATATCACACATTTTAGTCATATATTCATCCTCAGTGATGGAATAGGTGGATGCAAGTATTGAGAGTAGCTTCACAAGTTGAGTAGGTATATTATCTTTGAGGTGGGTACTTAACTATGTACGTTTGATGGGCATAACAAACGCGAGAATGCGTCGTGGTAAGGCAGCAGTGGGCCAGTAGAGGCAGAGTGGTGCCTACCTACCACAATGTGAACACAACAAAACGCAATAATAACATATTTGGCGAGAGATCATTGAACCCACTCAACCTGGAACACACAGCCATGGCCGTCAACAAAGCCTGATTTTGGGACTCCGACGTAAAAGAGACTCATTGAGTTGATCATTTGTCTTTGCTTCCGTGAAAATCTTTGCAAACATTTCTACACAAAACCTTCCGACTTTCCCAGTGATTTCTCGTAGATACCAACCACTCTTCTCGCTTATATTTACTATTGCCACTCATTTATTGTGACGTAATTCTACAATACAGAGTTGCCAGGTTTGTACGCAAAGAAAAATACCCGCAAATTAAAAACTTTATTCGCGGCGCGGGCGTTAGTTCCCTTCCCTCAAGATGCTAAGATGCTAAAACTTGCTGAATTCTAGAAAAACAATCAACAGTTGTTATTGTTAAACTATTTCGGTGCCAATATGACAAAAAACACATGTAGGTTTAAATTGACATTCGAACATATGGTTAGACAAAATGTGGAAAGAAAAGAAGTTTGAATCACTAAATGAAGAGCCGTAGATATATTTATGTACCAAAACTGAAAAAAAAACTTCAGATGAACTAAGCTTGGTACAATGTCAACCTTAGAAATGAAGTGGCCTGGCAACATCGATTGACCGGGTGGATCCTCAGCCCGCAAGAGAAAGTAGTGTGAACTGGCAGAGAGCAATGACCGCCCGATTTTTTCATCCATGTTACCGAGGTGAGATGCACAGAGCACTAGAGCAGAGGACAAGGGCCACCCGGTGAACAATAAACAAGACCTCCCTTACCCCAGCGCGGACGACCTAAGCGCTCGAACTCGACTCACAACACCTATCATTGAGATTTTTATAGACAAACTTAGAACGTTGTGTATCTGTGAGACGTTAAAGGAGAGACTAACATCAATAATTGTTCACCCAACACCTCAACAAATATCTTCCAAGATCGTTTGAATGCCTCAACGTCTTTTTTTTCTTCTCTGTCACCAAAGTTATGCTGATGATTCATAAACAAATATGTAGGGATAGATTGAGAAGGAAATGTGAAAAAAAGTAGCGTGCGGTGTAGAAGTGTCGTCTCTTCTAACGCGCAGGGGGCTCGGCGAGACACAACCCCAGTTGATGACCCTGCATGTGCCATGTCCCACATAAAGTCTGTTGTTGATTCTGAACTACAGTAAAGTAGGTACACACTTACTGACATAGGTACATAGAGAAACTGTAACATTCTTATTTATGAAAATTCGTTAATCGCATGATAACGTATGACTCACTGATCAGTTTTACTTTATTTATTAAAAAATATTTGATCCGTATCTTCTATGTATGAAGATGACATTTCGAACAAAATTTTGTAAATAAACAAAATAGTAGCCGGGCAAAGATGTGCTACAAATTATTGATGTTTTCGGCGGTAACTTTGTGAAATCCCATATTTTTTAGTACTTATAATAAAAACCTTTTATTATTTTAAATAAACAGTGTTTTATTTAAAATAATAAAAGTTTTTTATTATAAGTACTAAAAAAAAAACAGATGTGCTACGTCAGATTTGAAAATGATTTCGAGTTACTGATGCAGAATAGGTACCTTATTTTTAATGATTTATTTTCAAAATATAGAATAGTATAGAATAGAATATAATATAGTTAAGTCCTGATTTTTATTTCAGAAAATAAAAAAAAACGCATTAAATCATCTACATACTCATAAAGTATTTTTTGAATTTTTTCTTCTAAATATCATTATCTTTCTTAAAAATTTTGTTGGTGCATTATGGTTGTAAGACCTCGAATGATTACGGGAATGCAATCTTTGTGCATTATTTGTTTAAATTTTCTATTATAGAAATGATAAACCAAAACAAAATGGACCAAAATATGAAAGGGAGCATATAATTGCACGAAAAAAAGCTTAAAAACAGTGTGTTTATTACAGAAAGCGTTGTTGTACACTCGAAACATAAAATCCAACATGGCGGGTTAAAATCAATAGAGATCAGCTCACAATCAATCGATATTGGTTAATCTACCTCGATGATGGATTGATCGCATAATTTTCTATTGCTGAGCTATTTTTTCCACTGATCAGAGTTAATAGAGAATACAGTAGTAAATGTGTAGCCGGCTACGTGAGATACACGGAACTCGGAAGTAAAACATTACGCGCTGTCCGAGCTGCAGCATGCAGAGCACGTCTATGCACTACCTACACTAAAGGAGAAAAGGTCAATAAACTGGTGTGGTACAATGACACTAAAGCAAGCTATTATCAAACAGCTGATCAGTGAATAATAGAACGGTCATCTACCCGCCGCAAAGTGCCATACCTACTACATGGCTGCACTCTACAATCTGCAGTGTTTGTGGCCCGGCTCGCCTGCCGTGTGCGTAACTTTGTTTCAAGAAAAAGAGACAAGTTTCACTTCCACGACTAACAAATCTAGAGGGGCGACTGTAAAATCCAACCCATCATAATGTACAAACCACCGTTTACGTTAGCAATGTCCGTTGCTTTCTCCGATTGCTACGAGACACGTTTGTGTGTGGTTGTATATTTGGCAGAAACTTTTTATTGCCGAATTTTTATTTCACTTCCGTATGTATAAAAACCTACATTCATATTGTATGGATGTTGATATAGTTTCCAACGCTTCGTAGATTCAAGAGTTCCTACGCAAGCTAGATTCCCAAGATGTTCATATTATGATTCTTTCAACTGAGTGCTCGCCGTGCCTATTGCCGTGGTATTTGGATTCGACAAAGCCACGTCTTCGTGACAAGTCGCCTGAACTCGAAACAGTGAGGAATTATACCGTTATCGAGAAGGCAACTTTCGATCGACTGACCAACAAAGAAATGGTTATTAATTAATTATATCAGTGATAATCTCTATGCATGTTAAGGTACGAGAATACTGTTGTTGCTATGCGCTCGCTTCAAATCAAAATCTTTGTGTCTTGGGTCGCGCGGCAACACAATAACTACTACATATAGTCAACTGCGTACTAATGAACGTGGTGCTGTATACATACGCCTATCCACATACAAATATTGTATTTAATATATTCATTAACATGACGTTAGATATGTACGTGTGGTTGGTTAACAGCTGTTTAACCCGGGGGTATAGTGAAATAGTAATAGGCCTAGCGCTCACTAGTATCTATGTAGATACAGGAGATAGTGTATATGCACGTACCTATATTAAAATTAAAAAGTCATTAATTAGCTTCTACTGTGATTAGGCTAGCTCCCTCAAGCAACGAACATTTCTTATATTTAACCAAGTTGTCCACACGAGTTAAGCTCATTCACCTAATCATTATAACCTACCTACCTAAGCTTATTACTAACATTAGTTTTGATTAATTTTCTTGCATTATCATAGGGAAGAAGTTTTCGTGGCAAAACAAAATATTCTCATGTCACCACCAATTCTCTATTCTCATGTCATGTACAAGAAAGTGCACTTTTCACATTATGAATCACACAAAGAAGCAACAATACGGGTTTCTAAAACGTATACATACATACGTATACAATACATTTATATGAAGTGCTTGGTATACCAGTGGTATCAGTCGACGACTTTCGTACGTACAGCGTATTGGAGGTCGTGGATTCGAATCCCGGTGCCGACCATTTCCACTTTCACAACACAAGCTTTGCTTTATGTGAAAGATCTCGAAAGTGTATTTGTGTTCACTTTGGGTGAACACAGATTCATTTTTATAAAACATTTTTTTTTTAATTCCATACGATCTCCGGAAAGAAACCAGCAGCATTTTGGGGTCAAAACACAAATTAAGGGAAATATATGGTGAAAATATATGGTGCATGCGCAGAGGTCTATGAACTCTCGATAAAGTTGTAAACAGTTTATTTCAGACACTACAAAGGTATGGGAAGAGAGAGAGAAAGAGCGAAACTACGCATAATAAAAATAAATAAAAAACAAATAAATAAATAACACTTTAAAAATAAAAATTTAGAAAAAAAAACGATAAATGTCGCGTGATAGAGGATACGACCTCAGTGGTAGGCGTTCAGCCTTCAGCGGTGAACGACCTGCATCAATACTATAATGTTTTATGTAATAGTAATATTAGTATGTACTCGCAATGACGTCCGTAGATACGAACAGCGCGACACTTCTACTAGGTAAGTACGCCAAAATAACAACTCTTCTTATTTCTGTGTGGATTAGCCGGACATAATATTATGTAAGTAGGTACGTATTATCTACCTTTATTATCTTAGATACCGAAAATTTACAACATTAAACGTTAACTTATATATTTTACCTTTTGGTTTCTACAATTCGTCGAATTTGGCCAACGGCTCAATGGCTAACGCTGTTAACGTAAAGTGATCAAACCAAGCTATAATCTTCGAAATAACAGAAAGAAGGTTTAAATTTGAAAAATAATTACAGCCTAAAATTGAACAATAATGCAATGATTACATCAAATAGTTAGTTATATAATAATGTTATATGTTAATCTGGAAAACGGAACCAGAATTAACAAACATTTGGTACGATGTGATGTTGTCGTTCCTTCCTAGAAGATTAGGAACCAACCACAAATAAGGCAGGCATTATACGCAATTATTTTCAGTAAACGTATCTTTTGTTCATAATATGTACCTACTAGGAGCTCTCGCAGCTAAATGACTTCAAAACATAATTTGACTCTACTTTGAAACCTTTATATAGTCTTATACAAGGGAAAGGATCCACAACTACAAAATAATTTATGTAGCCCAGAAAAAATAAGAAGAGATATCGACATCGTAGAAGCGCTTACTCCTGATTATATGTAAACTTTATATCACACAATATGGAGATAGACATTTAATTTCGGAAGACCAAAAATATTTTAGATTCCCAGCACTTGAAAATAAGAATCATCAACAACAAGAAATTATGTGAAAACTAGTCATCCGATTATATCTATATATAAAAGCCTGGAGCCCTATTTTCAGTGGTCATCGCATCACGCGAGAACAGATGGACCAATTTCGATAATTCTTTTTTTTTTGTGTTTGTTATTGTCGGGAGAAGGTTCTATTGAAAGCAAAAACTAAAAAATTGCGCGGAAGATAAGAAAATTTAAGAAAAATTAACGTAAGTAGCCTTTTTAGTATTTTTGATAGTACGAACTTTTCTATTTTTGAATTTTATTTGACGTTTGACAAAACTGACCGTTGATTGATAACAAGTTGGTGCGAATGTCAGAATGTGCCCTGCAAACATAGTAACAGATGCATCGGTCTGAATTATATTGGTTCAATTGGTAAACAACTTATCATACAAATTCGAATTCAATACTAAAGACAAGACAACGTATGTCTGGAAAGCTAGTTTTAAATATTTTTTTATGAATACAGTGTTGAATCTTAGGTACCTACTGAATTGCAGAATTCAAATAAAAATCAGCCCTCTCGTGTCCGTTGTTAATGTAATCCTAATGTCGTCAGACCCCTCGCCTGAGGTCTGCCATCACTTTTTCAGTTCAAAGAATACAGGCCTAGCGAGATGGAATAAGGAGTCCAAATTCAGTTTATCAAAAGTGGATCTTTTTCAATTAAACAGGCTGTTTCACCACCTCTGGATAAAGTTCTAGACAAATATAGGTTTCTAGGATAAATTTATCTGTCGAATAAATTGAAGCGAGCGTTTCACTACCTATAAATGTCTTACGGATTGTGTTCCAACAGATAGCAGTGGCAACGTTGTAATGTCATGCTATTCTGACAACCGTGTTGAATGTTATATGTTAACATTCTCTGACGGCGATTTTGTCTCGAATTATGTAAAAATACGATATCATCGTCGATTTGATCATTAAACATTCATCATTCCCAAAAAAATCAAACCCAAATATAATTTTTTTTGACAGTTAACACTATTTAGTACTATCGCAAACATTTTTCACCGGATAACGTATATAGAACTTTATCTGTCGAATACAGCTGTCAGAGGGTCGTGAAATGCATTTTTCATTTATCCGTTAGATAAGTGCTGGATTGTCTATCCGGCACATATCCAGAGGTGGTGAAACAGCCCGTAAATCATTTTGTATGAATCGAACGATGTTAACCGTTGATTGTTTGTATTTACCAAAAGATGGATTGTATGCCCAACATCTAGAGTTAATAATTTCAGTTTTATTGAATCCTTAAGTTTTTTTTCGTAAAACGGGATGGTTTTTTGGCGATTTTACCACAACGCATCCTAATTCAGATTCTGAGAAAAGTCCGCTAGTGCCACTAATGTTATGTAATATCTTTGTAAATCAGCACCCGATAGCTTTTGTTTTAAAAAATGTTTTCTTGAATTTTTCTTCCAACCTAAAATTTTCCACAAATTTTCAAGGACTTTAAGCGCAAATTTTGACATATATTTTTTTCTACGATTTATCTTAAAACCGCTACTATTCATGGAAAACTACCCTTGAAAATTTTGTTCGGCTTCGAAAAAAAAATCAACATCGTAAAATCAATGGTTTGGCCACAGTTCTGTATTTTAGTGTGAAATCCAGAATTTGTTCAAAATTCACAAAAAGGTAAATAAGTTTTGAACCACCCAATATCGCTGAACATACATGGGGGTTAAATCGATAGGTATTGATATCCTCTACCTCCCTGCTGTGGGTTATCCACTATCTCTGTTACACCGTGTATATTATAGTGCAGACACAGCGCAAGGTCGACGTTCGGAGTAGGTATTTCTGAGAATTGCGCCGAGTTTCCCAGAACTGAAGGCGTTTTTATTGGAAATTACCGTGGCTACAGTGATCTCATCGGTGTATCTTGTTGATAGATAAAAACGTTGTTTTTACTTGACTAGTTCGTATTATTGATATGATTTTTAAAATATTAACTTGATACTTACTAGTATTTTGCTAGCTGATTTATGCATTTTTTGAGAAGTTATTTTATTCAAATTTTGAATTATGTAGGTATATAATAAAAATCGTAATTTCGGTTAAAACTTTTGATAATATTTGAATAGATTGAGCAATTTGGTCAATCTCGACTTAATTTCTATTTCCCAATTAAATAATGTCTTAAAAATTGTTCCAATGGTCTACTTTTCAAAATTGTCTAAAACGTAAAAGAAAATTGATGAACTGGTCGATAATTTACTATAACTATACTACTTGTAATATTTTACTTAAAAGTTACTGTAAGTTTGTTTGAATATAAAAATCTTCAGTAGAGAAAGATATAGAAAAGTTGCGATAAATTGATCAGAGTATTGATAAAACCACCAAGAAATACGATATTACAATTGCTTCACGCTCTTGTCACCGTGAGTAACTATATTAAATATTTGGGCATAATTAATTATGCACGCACACATTTTACACCTATGTAGATAAGCACTTGAACATTAAGATAAATCAGTTTTTTAATTAAATATAATATGTAAATTGAGTGAAGCTATTATGCTAGGTGGATACAATATGTACACATAAAATTCTTGTCGATAAATAAACCATTGCCAAAGAGTACACACGTCAAAGTTTTGCAACACGCGTGTTCACTACCGGCGGTAAGACACGGCCCGAAATTAATACCAGCACTCCGCCAAGATTATACTTTATTCGACTACAACACGATATGATATTCCATGATATTCCTATATATCCAACGAGTCTCTGAATAGACATTGTTTTTTATCTATCTTCAACGCTCGGATCATAATTAGATCATCCGACGCACACTGAAACTAATTTGTATGTTATCACAGTGGGCGTAAATTGAAAAGGATTAAGTCCTGAAACTCGATGTCTATAAATAATGCTCACTAGTATTGGTTGGAATGAGGTGTTTACGTTCCAAACTTGCAATCGATGTCCTGCGGTCACCTTCACCACGAGCGCTTCATTATACGAGGACAATAAATAGATATTAAAACAAAGATTCCGATTTTTATTCTGAACATATATCGTACATGTACCCAAAGATCAATGACATTTAAATTGTAATATTTCAAAATATCCGCGGTCCATTCGCGTCATACAGAGAGACACCGACACGATTGCCAAACCATTTCTTGATATATGTATTACATATTATCTACCCATGCGCCTTGTTCCTATACATGTATATCATAAGTATAACTAGCTATACCTACCTAGATCTAAACTTCGAGACAAATTATCAAGTATTTATTTTGATTTTACCCTTGTCCACAAACGTCATCACTATTGTTTTATAGCACTCAATTAATCTTATTTATTAATCGATAACGGTTGACGGTTTCCCTAGAATCTTTCTTTGTTAAAAATCTGAAACATGAAAAGGTCGGCCATAGATAGTATTAATGAGCCTTACATCGATCAACAAACCTAACTGCCCCACAAAACCCTCTCGCGGTTAAGGTAGAATGTATAAGTATTTATATAGTTCCTACATTTTGTAATGTCATAAGATCTTTTGATTTGTACAATAAGATAAAGTGGAGGGGAACGCGTTAACTGAGAAGTAAACTAAAAAATATTTACAAAATCAAACTGATTACGATGGTGTAATGACTTTCTTTCACTGAGACTGCCTGTGGTACGAGTGATAATATCTTTACCCACATATTACAGTATCATTTTAGGTATGAAGTGCGTACGTACGCACAACTTGGACAACTACAACAATATACAAAAAACGTTCAGTTCTTACTGGTTGCAAGTAGGTGCCTTGCAACCTAGCTATGTATCTCTGAAGGCTCATCTACATACAAACCTGTGCCTACACAGCTTAAAGAAACGAGCTATAGCTAGGTGGGTATTCGCGTGGTTATATGTAACATTCAGTTACCAAGTATCGACCAACTATACCTACCTATAATATTATTATTTGTGTAAACCGTTATGTAGATTGGTATAAACATAAACGTCGAAAGGAAAGTTGGATTTATTGAAAGACTCGCAATAAAAAATAACCAGATTTGATTGTCTTTAGTGTGAAGGAAACAATGGGAGTTATTGAGAACGAAGCCGTTCGTAAAATAAATTCACAGTTACATAGGATTGAGGTGAGCGCATGCAGGCATGGTTATGGCGGGACAAATTAAGGAATGTACCTACCTACTCACAACATGATGGTGGGCACTGGGCACTGGGCAGCCGCATTACCACGCTCAGGACGCGGCCCATCAGTCTGGGACACATAAATCATTTTATGTTCGCGTCGTAAAACTGATGATAAAACATGGAATGGGAAAAAACAGCGGCTCTTCCAACAAACCCTACATTATTTCTCATTTTAAGCGCATACGTGGGTACATGAGAAGATCGAGGATGTCACAGGGGGTAGGTACTTCACATACGTGGGTACATGAGAAGATCGAGGATGTCACAGGGGGTAGGTACTTCACATACGTGGGTACATGAGAAGATCGAGGATGTCACAGGGGGTAGGTACTTCACATACGTGGGTACATGAGAAGATCGAGGATGTCACAGGGGGTAGGTACTTCATATACGTGGGTACATGAGAAGATCGAGGATGTCACAGGGGGTAGGTACTTCATTCGAAAATATGGAGAAATTGTAAACAAACGATCACAGAGCACTCTATGAGGTTGCATGTTGCATGGAATGCCTAATTAAGTAAACACACGATAATAATAATTAATTTGTTCAAATATTAGGTGAACCTGGTGAACATGCCTTACGGTTACCTACCAAAGGACAGAAAGCCGAACAGCCGGCTATTTTACCCCCCCTCCCCCCGATTTTATGCCGTGTTTGTTCCTTCAAATCAATATTTTACATAGCTTAAGAGGAGGGACATAACTCAAATTTAAAGGGCAAATAACAGTCCGAGAGTTTTTATAGACAATTTAAGGTGGGTATAGTGAAAAGATGTATAATACTTCTAAAATACCTTAAAACACAGAACCGTGAACTTGGCTGGAGGAGAATGGGGCAAAATCAACTTATAGAAATAAATGAATAAGTTTTGTTGGAACCTATTTGTTCAATTTTCACGATACTTTTATGAAAATGAAAAGGTATTTATTGAAAAAAAAATTTTTTTTTGTCAAATTAATTAAAAAGTCAAACAAAAATCAACCCTTATTCACAAAAGTAAGAATATACATCAGATAACATAGGTACCTACAGTTGTCAATATCCAAAACAATATCAAGACACAATAAACAATGTAATTTGGAGAATTCTTAATATCAAAAGAAAACAAAAAATATGTACCTACTCAAAGCGAAATAAAATATTAAAATATGCAAAAATGAAACAATAATTTATTAATTATTATGATAATATTGAAATAAATTAAATTTACATGAAAATAAATAAATATTAAAATAAATTGAACGTTGTGACAAATAATTCAAATAGTCAACCGAAATATCATGTTACACAAATGCACTCATCAAAAATCTAATTATTTTATTAAGATTCATTTAAGAAAATTTGCAGTTACATATTCAATCTATGTTACGAAATTAAGTTACTAAATTATATGTTCTAATTGGTGAATTATAGAAACTAGTGGTCGACCAGTGCTCGAAATTCGATCATAACATATCTATTTAAATTATAAGTTTGAACATTATTAAGGTTCCATTGTCAAAAATGAGCGAGCACTATTTCAAAAATTTTCTTTCAAAAACAATGACATTGACATGTCAAATTTGAAAAGTTTTTCTATTATTATTAAAAACAAACAATATAATAATAATCTATTCTCAATTTATTTCCCGCCATTTCCAGCTCCGCCTTCCAAAGGCTTTCTGCGTCTATTATGAGGCGCTTTTCATTTTACATTTGTTTCTTTGAGGTTGATGATCTTTAAAAGTAGTCTGTGGAAGTGTGTGTGAGTTTTCGTAAAAATAGTCACAAAGTTTTTCATTCACGTATATAGGTAATTAAAATATATTTTACAACATCACAGTGAAACGCAATACTTTGTCGATTATTTCTGGTTGGGACATGATATTACCTGTAATAATCAAGATGGTGATTAACTATTTGGTAACGTGAGTGAGGGTGAGATATTGAAAATGACGGACAACCTTAGGAGACCCAGCAACGACATCAAAAATACATACTTTTAATCAGCCAGAGGTATTCTTAATTTATTCTTTTTATATTGTTTATTTTAATAGTGCATTTAAGTGTTGATTCCGATAAAAACGAATATAGATAAAACGGCCTAAAGAAGGTTAGAGTTAATATTATAATGAATAGAGTAGAGTAAGAGGCGTAGGCAGTAAGTACTTGGGTCTCAGCTGGTGATACACAAAACCGCCATTTGATTATATCATAACGATTTGAATGCGCTAACGGGTCGTTGACTCCCTGCACTTTACTTACCTACGCTAATGTCAATTTCTGTAGACTACCAACTCTGCTACAGCTTGTCGTGTGCTCGTGTGCCCGTCAGTCTACTGAGACTCACTCCCAGCAGCTATCTGTGCACCTACATACATTATTTTTGTCAAATGGATAAGTGTCCAGCGTCCACACCTCCGGAAATTACGTATGGCGATGTCTAAAACGTTGCGCCACACAGTACCTACGGAGTCCCATTGGCCGGGCGATAAGATTGGCAGTCTTGGCACCTGCACACTGCACACACAATGATTGCACAAAGGCTTCTACACTCGTGGAATTATTTCGTCGTTCACATCAAATATTACTTTATGGCAACAATTATTATTTCCGCAAGCCAACAGGTATTTAATTGGTCGATTCATTAAAAAATTCTCTCTGATTTTCGAGTGACAATAACTAAAAAAAGAAGTTTTCTCTCGCCATTCTTATTGTGTTCTGTCGTTCAATCCTAAAGAAATTTTTAGCACTTCGACATTGCCGGGATGAAAGCATGTAGGTACCTAACTATTGTATTAGATCGATCTCAAGTATAGTTCCAGATTCTTAGAGCAGTAAAAGCTTCCCACGGGATCTGTAGGTAATATATGTAGTGGTTAGATACCAAAAACAATCCTCTAGCCTCCAGGCTTTATTGAGATAGGTCCTAGCCGCAGTGCAATACGTGCGCCGTAATAATATGGAGAACGGCGCGGCGTGGCGTTAGAGGTGAGGAGCGTCGGTCGTTGCTCCCTACCCGCTGTCCGCTATGCGCTGTACTAAGAATCCCGTAAGGATCGTTGTCCTTAGAGAGTGAAAGCGCCAGATCACGCTGTCACGGGAGCCGGTCGCTGTTTACAATCCTGTTTGCCTCTCTTACTCTTTCTAAATCTAGGTCGTAATCAAGTGTGATTCCTATACACGCCTATATTTTTTGTATGTACATCTACGTGTATTAACACACCATTCAACTTAATACATATTTTACGATTTCTCATCGTTGTAAAAAAGTCAGTCACATAGTCAATATGGTTTGATAGATGAAACTTATAATGACACACCATAAATAAACAAAGTTAAGGCAGTGTTTTCAAAAAAGCTAAAATACCAAAAATATTTTGGTGATAATTCAGATGCATCTACATTATATGAATGAATTCATTGTGGTGCGTGCCGTTGGGACAGAGTGGATGGGGATGACCAGGGACAGAGAGGAGTGGCGTGAGCTTGAGGAGGCCTATGTCCTGCAGTGGATAATTACGGGCTAATATGATGATGTGAGAATCTGCAAGGTAGAGATACACTCTGCAGTGCATGACGGCGTGGAGACTCTTCGAGGACAAGTGATGTAGAGGAACACCTCCCAGTGAATTTCTGCCGATTGTATATGCAGACGGGTAGCCGAGATATATCTGGGAAGTTGCAGGGCAGATTATATACGAAGATTGGTGTGTAGATACCTTATTGTATGCAAAGCAATCAAAAGCGTTATTTAACACGTCATCTTATTCTTAGAAAAACTAGATTATACTCATAGTGCCTACTTAGGTATATCTAATATTAAATTTTAATATCACTTGCTTCAAAACCAACAGCAATCAAATGTTTTAGGAAAAACGTATTTAGTACTTAATTCCTCCTTAACCCTAGTGTTGGTCCGCCTCTGATCATCGAAACATTCACACTCTATATATACCTACCTATCCAAAGTTGATTTTCCGATAACTCGGTCATCGGTTGACCCCTTCACCCTCACGCCTCGTCCCTCTCACGGGAACACATCTATAGGTAGGCAGGCACACCTTACATAAGCAAGTACACACTAAGGTACCTACTACTTTGTTGTGATATGATACCTATCTACATGTTTCATAGTAGGTACCTACACATTAAACATTAACATTGCCTTCGATATACCTTCCTACACTAGTTAAATAAGTACACGGAATGTACCTACGTAGGTAAATATACCTACATTCACTTACTACGTGTGTACGCATATGCACAGCATACAATACACAGAATGCCCACTTGCCTACTACGACTCGCTGACACTCACTTCATAATCGGTCCAGTTTAAACAACGGTCAACGACCCACACTCACAATATTGTGAATTCTTTTTTCATCGCAAGACTAACAGGGTTGGGTGCAGTCCCTGCACCTCACTCTCTTGCGCGCAGACCCGAATATGCAACCACTCATCTACCCACATGCCTACCTAATATCTAGAAACATTTTGCTGTCTAGCGCATAAGCAATGGATGACAACCAGCAGTGACCGGAATGATGAAAGAACAATAATCACTATTCGTCTGATGACTAATTTATGATGTAACCATTTAAGTATTAGAGAAAAAATTAAAAAGGGAAGACCTAAAATACTGCTGTATTTTGGGAGAAGACTGTCCCGAGGTACGCTCAAGATAGCTCCACAGATGACAGCCCTAGAAACATTGTCACTCAGTACTTGATGTACACGCCTGTAAGTTGTTTTTGCAAAATAGCAGCAGCTTTCTCGATGCACCAAAAGAGGTTATTGACTTCGCCATTGCGTGAATACAAATGAGACCAAAATACTATGAAATATCAACAAACATCGCCTCGTTACTGCCTTACAGGCTCACTCTTTGTTGTCATCGATATTCCACTGTAGGCTACATAGTTTCACTACCAAGCGATTGCAGCGGTGGAACGACTATTCTGACTTGGTTACTTGATATTTTTTTCAAAAAGTCTACATCTTTGCAGAAGAACGCGAGAAAGGTATTTTTTGCACTTCTAGAGAAATGGAATAGTGAATGTTGATTTTTTTAATTAACGGCGCCATCCACAATAAGGTATTGTAATTTAACAAAGAGAGGCTGCAAATTATTATTTTGCCACTAAAGTACCAGCGAACCTATAAAAGTTAAGTAGTTAGGCACCTACTAAAAGAATAAAGTTGAAAATGTTTAAAGAAAAACACAATATTTAAAACGTCACAGAGATTTTTTCCATTAAAATTAAGTTTTAGGTATTTTAAGTATAATGTTTCAACTTTTTTTTTATTTATGAAAAATTTAATATCAGGGAGCCTTCAATCTATGATTGTATTTATGAACTATTTTATAAATGGATTCTTTTAGCCAGGTGCTTCCATATGGCACCCAATGTTTTTATCATTATGTTGTGGTTGGTGGCCCAGCGGTTACAACGCCGGCTTTCGTACTGTTTGGTGCGGACGTCGTGGTTCGATCCCAGGTGCCGACCATCTTCCTCTTTCACGACACAAGCTTTAAGTAGCTTACTGTGAAAGAGTCAAGGAGTGTATTTGTGTTCACTTTGAATGAGCACAGATTCATTAAAAAAAAAAGACATTTTGGAGGTTAGATTTAGACTTATAGTTTTTGCGTTTTTACATAATAAATAATTAAAAAACACTTAACGTTAAAATTCATAATAAAATCAAGAGCATTTTTACAACTTTGAACGCGGACCAACCCAACAAAAATGTATCTATTAGCTTAATTCGGCGATCGGAGATAAAGTACTATCCAGTAGGACTGTTTATCGATGGATTGAGAATCTATCGTGAACGTAGTTTTTTTTTCAAAGTTGAATTTCGTGAAGTTCATCCAAAATCGTTTGCCGAACGCAAAAACATTGATATTGTGCAGGACCTAATTTGACAAGATTGTCAAGAAATGTACCTTAAGATTGAGGTATCTTTTATAATTTGTGGGACCAGCATAAATTAAATTTTACATAAACATTTGGCGGCGAAAAAAATTATCCCTCGATGTATACAGATTAAAAAAAACAACCGTATTAATTAATTGAAAAAATCCAAAAAAATACGATCGTGATAGTGCGAAAAACGTAGGTATATGAAATCGTGACAGGCGACGAAGCCTCAATCTGTGCATGTGAACCATAAAGCAAACAGCAGTCGACTGTGTTGCTCTTTCAAGATGAACCAATTCCAACAAAGGTTACTCGTACATGCACAAAGCACGAAGCAAATAGCCAACAGTTTTTTTTATGTAAAAACTAGACATGTCATTACTTTATTACGTTTCTTTAGAGAAAGGAAAGACATTCAACTTTGAATAATTTGTATTCTTTTGCTTACCGAATATCTTCGAGAATATCAAGAAAATTGACCGCCAAAGACGGATCTCTGTCCACTATGAAAATTCCAACTCCCACCGATCATTTCAACGAAATACCAGTCAAAACGTCGATGTAAAGTCTTGATTTGGCACTCAACGATTTCTTCTAATTTCCACAAATTAAGAATATATCACGGTGGAAACCTTTTTAGACCTCGGAGAAGCAATTCGTGCGTTCAAAAGCAATATTATGTTTTCTAGGTGCCCCAATCGATGCGGGAAAAGGGCTTCAAAGGTTGGATCATTCGAATGCAAAAATGCATTGATCACGCAAATGATTTTGAGACGTAATAAAGCAATACTTGATGGAAATTTACGGTGAATTGTTGCGAATTCCGAAATATGCAACGCTATGCAGCATTATCATGTCACATAAACAATTTGAATGGGTGCAACGATCATCAAGCAAATCGTTAAAAAATAATGATCACTTTTACTACTATTTCGCACGTACATTTATGTGAACAATAAACTATGCAAGTAGCTACTCTTTTACCTCTCTATCATAGTAAAGCAACAGAGGCTGCGAACAACAGGCGGAGTTAAGGGTTATTTGTTTGACTATCGTAGAAATCTGTTATATCGCCCCATTAAGGGTGGGTTTTTATAAAATACAAAAATGTGCTTTTGATGAAGTCATTATTTGAAATTTAAAAAAAAAACACAAAACTTAAAAAGCATAATTTTTTATAGGCAATTTTGAAAATGTTTAAGATATTGCGACTCGAAGGAAAATTATAAACGAACCAACATGGGATTTTCTCATTATAACCCCTCTCTACTCCTTGTGATACCTCTTTGTTTTCTTTGTACTCCTTCGAGCTCACCGAATGAAGGGTGGAGGGGGGCGGGGGATCCGCGAACATTTTGTTTACTATGAAAAGGTGTCCGTAGGTCAATAGAGTTTGGGAATCACTATCAATGCTATACGTACGAAAGCTGCCGACTGATAAACACTGGTCTACCAACTACTTATGTTACAGGTATGTAGGTACATTTTTCAATATTGTGGTTAATTATCATTAGTAGAGTATCATATTTATGACAATTATAAAAAAAAAAATCTTTCAAATCCTTAAATACTTAGCTTTAGAGATTTTGTCTTTCAAACTGAAAGGAATTGATTGACCGGCACTTTTTACCAACAAATATTTATTTATTTATTTATTAAGTTTACGGTCTTAATAAGACCTATAACAATTTTAAGATACAAAAATCAACTTACAGCTAGACATGATACTTTGCATAATATTTCAAATTTCGATGCAAGAAATCAATTTATAATCAAAATACAAAACTATTCCATACAAAATGGCATAAAAAAAACATCATACATAACTTCAAGCAATGGCAACATTTATTGTACTTCAATGATGGCACCACTGACAAGACGATGAAAACATTTAGAAATGTAATCGTTAAGTAAGTATATACTTTGTAAACATTGCGTAAAATCGAGCGCAATGGAGAGCCCTTATGTCCCAAAAAGGGGCGTAAAGGGAGTTTAGATTGGATATAGGAAAGGGTGATTTCCCTTGGTCACCGAATCACAGCGTAAACGGCTGGGCCAATTTCGTTCATTATTTTTTTGTTGTGTTAGCTATTATCGTGAGAAAGTTTATGAGAGAAAAAAAAAAAAATTGCGCAAATATTCAGAAAATTATGAAAACTTAACGTAGGCAACCTTCATAGTAGATTAATTAACGTTTGACAAACTGTCAGATGATTGATAGTTGGTGCGATATTGGCAATTCATATTTTTTCATTATACAAATTCTAATTATAATTCATGGCAAACTGACAAAAACAGGATTAAGTTTGTCGGGAAAGCTTGATGTAAATTATTTTTCTGCTAAAGTTTTTATCATACATAACCGTGCGTGTGTGAGATAAGCATCTGAAGATGATATTTTTTATAATTTCAGTACATAAATAAACATTCTAAAATATCATGTTTTGTTACATTTTATATAGTGTAATTATTTACTTATGAAATTGGGAAGGGCCATCTGTAGAAATAACGGCAAAGTTCGGGCTTGAACAGCTCCACCACTACGGCACGGTACAAAATATTACTTCTACACAAAAGATTCGTAGCAATCTTCGTCAGAGAGCGCTAGTAGGTAGCGCTTTTAATTTTAACACATCAAAAGCAGGTTTCGTGATTATAATATTGCTTATAAAGCAGAATCTATTAATTTATTAAAAATATATTGGGTATTTTTGAGAACGAAGAGATGAGATAGTCAATAGTCATGGCAGTTTAGTCGCCTTGCAGAAATCATAAATCATTTTATCAGCTGACTCGTTCATCACAAAAAAATATTGCAAACAACTTTTTCGATATTAATCGATATAAATCAATCAAAGACAGATTGAATGTTTAAAAATAGCCGCCTCGGTAGCCTAGTGGTATAGGTGCTCAAGAGGTCCCCGGTTCGACTCTCGGTCGGGTCAAAAATTTCCTGTCTTTTTTCACATGAAATTTGTACTCGGGATAGAAATCCTGTCTCAGATTGGACGGGACCGGTTACTGGTGGAGAACACTTTCAGCATTAACCCCTTAATGCATGATTTTTTAAAAATTAGCGAAAAAAATATATTATGTGTAAAAGATGAAATAAAAAGACACGTATTTTTTCATTTTTCAAAAAAATTATTTTTACTATTATAAATTATAAAAAAATATTTTGGATCATATATGGCACGCTATGCAGTTACAGTAACAAAAATACCAAAGTAAATGATTATAATTATAATTGAAACACTATTCTTCGTGAAAGATTCTAAATCAATTTCTGTCTCAATTCAGGCAGAGGTTTATTTTGCATTTTTTGCAGCTTATAACTGAACTTTAGACTTTCTTCTTCTTCTTTTTCATCAGCCTGTTTCCATTCATTGCTGAAAATAGGCCTCCCCCCTCTTCTTCCAATCATCCATGTCCTGAACTTCCTTCATCCATGCGCAACCAATGCCGGATCCAGGGGGGTCACGGGGGTCATGACCCCCTCCTGGGCTGGGCCAGGCCCTATATTTTAAAGTACAGTAGGTACTTACATTCATACCAACTTTAATGAACTCTATAATGATCATAACAAAATTATGATTTCTTGTGGGTCATGACCCCTTCCCCCCCTGGGTTATGGAAATGACATTTTTTTTCAGGAAAAGTTAAGTTTCCAGATACCAAATTTTGGAAATGACTTTTTTTGCTATGTGACCCCCCCCCCCTGGTGCCAAAGCTAGATCCGCCCTTGTGCGCAACCTGCAATCGTGGCGATCCGTCCGTCCATCTGGCCTGAGGCCTACCTACATTTCTTCTTTCTTGTATAGGCTGCAACTCCACCACTCTTTTGGTCCATCTGTGGTCCGGGCACTTGGCCACATGGCTCGCCTATCATATTTAGAACGATATAGACCTCATGAAAATTCAAATATATTGTTCCAAGTCATTTTTTGTCACTACAATTGGTTTGACAGGCCTTTGCTTTGTCAAGTATATTGTGAAAACTGTTTGATCCAAGATGCAGTGATCAAAAATATTTGAAATACTGGATAAGAGTACCATTATTATCAAAGTCTTTGGAAACCCTCCATCTCACAATAATATGCAACAACATCTGGTGATTTTGACTTCTCCACATAAGTTTATTGGTAGCAGAAGTTGAAGGAGTTTCTTGGATTACATTTTCTTCATCAGAACTGCTTTCTTAAATTTTTGGAATTATTTCATTTTTGGGAGTACTCTTTTAGGGAGTTTGGGAGTATTTGAGGGTTATCCTCATTATCTGACAAATCATCCTCGCTGATAATACCATTTTGGTATTCCTATTACGTATTGTGTAATTTTGTGCAATAAACGAACATCCATATTATAAAAAATACACTTTAGTTGACATGTAATTTACAACTTATTTGACGAAATGCGTAAAAATATTGATACAACTGCATGATGGATCATATATGGACCAAAAACTTTTTACACAATATCATGCATAATTTTGAATAAAAGTGATAATTTATTAATTACCTAATCAATTTAATAGTAAAGGAGTGTATTACAATTTTGCAAAAAAATATTTTGGATCATATATGGACCACCATGCGGTAAGGGGTTAAGATTCATCGGCTATACTGCCACCTAGATGTATTATAGAAGAGTTTTATCTATTTATTAATTAAAGAGTAAACACGAACAGAAACGAGATTGTTAATACATGCGAAATAAATTTTAAAACATGTATCAACATCAACAACTAACTAATGACTCACTAATACTGTTCGATTTTTAAATGTTATGAACAAACCACCACGGGCTTACGACTGTCTTCTACTGTTGTTTCTATGGGTGGTTTAAGGTGATCACTTTACGTTAACAACGTTTGCCATTATTAGGTAATGTTCAAATCCCCGAAATTCCTAATAATTATGAGAATTTTCAACAAATTCAACATGTAGAAAAATTCCAGGCCCCGGACAGAATTCGAAACTGCGATCCTCGTCGTCCCGGAAATTCTCCCGTGGGGGAGGTCATTGAAACTGCCCAAGATCGAGCACAATGGAGGGCTTTTATTGCCTCCCTGTGGGGTAAAAAAGGGGGAACGAATGATGAAATAATGACCGAGAAAAATCAAGTCGACACAATGGGCGCGCAACGACGCCTACGATCATTTTCTAGCATATTGTGTACATAGACACATTAAGAAACAAGAAATGGATTTATACATTCAATGTAAAAATAAAAAATCATGTCTGGGTAGTAAAAAAATGCAGGCACGTTCTCTTTGTTTTCCCCCTTATGAACACAGCGTCATGGGTAAAAAAAGCCAAACTAAACTGAAAGGTAAATTAGTATAAAGACGAATAAAAAAAAAATCGAAAAATAAGACGACATTATAAAAATATGCCTAATATAGAAGATGAAAAATAATGAATGACTTACCAGAAACTCCGATATGAGTCGAATATATTAATATTAACTATATATGAACTAAAAACTAAACGAAGTATCCACGATAACATTAAAAGAAAAGAAAAACATAAATCGCGTACCGCATATTTTACGATAAACGCAAACTGTTCAAAATAAATCAAACACAACTTCAACACTAAGTTACTTGAGAAAACAGCAATTAAAATGAAATTTATTAAACTGCCCAATCATCGAAAATACAATTATTATTGCTCTAGCTGCAAAATTTTCAAAAAAAATGAGTCAGCCACTCTCGTGAAAAATATTTTACCCGGGAGAATTCTAAATTCAAAATTATTCGACAAAATTAAAATAAAACATTGGAGTGTAGGTACATAATTATTTGTAGTTGAGTGCCTACCTAAAGATAATAATTAGCGCCTACTTTTGTTGTTGTACTTTGTACCTAATTTACATAATTAGGAACTCCGAGAAAAATCGTATTAAACAAAATAGATTTTTTTCTTTGATTGTAGATGTGAAGATTAGATCATTTAATTATTATATTTGCCTCCATTCTTTCCCCGTGCCAAAACCATATCAATTTATTGACTTTCATCTTAGTCACAACACTAATAATTTCCATACCATATTCCTTCCTTAAAGTCTCCTTTATTTTTTTATGAAACCGGCTGTAAGTGTTATTGAGGTTGCATAACATAGTAAATTTAAAAAGTTACTAGTTAGTTAGTAGTTCCGCTCATTTGTTGCACTGTTTCTGTGTAATATATATTGTGTAAATAAGTTTCTTATTGTATCTTTATGTTTGCTTGTGTATTTGTTTATTTAATAAAGTTTATTTAAAAAAAGAAAATCTTAAAAAGCCTATTTTTTTTTCTTGAAATTAAAACTGGTCAAATCCTGATATAGCAAAAATCATTTCCAAATTAAAATTTCGTTTGAATAAATGACTCGCAAGTTTATTACTATTTTTTTTCTTGAAATTAAAACTGGTCAAATCCTGATATAGCAAAAATCATTTCCAAATTAAAATTTCGTTTGAATAAATGACTCGCAAGTTTATTACTATTTTTTTTCTTGAAATTAAAACTGGTCAAATCCTGATATAGCAAAAATCATTTCCAAATTAAAATTTCGTTTGAATAAATGACTCGCAAGTTTATTACTATTTTTTTTTCTTGAAATTAAAACTGGTCAAATCCTGATATAGTAAAAATCATTTCCAAATTAAAATTTCGTTTGAATAAATGACTAGCAAGCTTATTACTATTTTATTCATATTAAATAAGGTTCGCTGGAAGAGACCCTTCGGGATAAGTTCGCCCTCTGACTCTTTTATTTATTTGTTATTGAAATTGTAATTTAACTTTGGCAATAAAGTTTTATTTATTTGTTCATATTTCATACTGGTTATACCATTCAGCCTTTACCTAATGGGAAAACCGTAAAAAATAACGTTACAATAAAAATAAACACCATAACAGATTTCGGCTTTGCGATACGTGATGACTATGTATATGTTATCTAATATGTAATCTCCTTACTTATTTAAAAAACTGGTACTTTCTATATAACTGAAGGTTAGTTTTGCTGAAGACTTCAGTTTATGTTATAGTAATATGTTTGTGTAATTAAGTGAGTGTTTTCTGATGGTTTCATTGACTTTCTGATTATCTTGTAAGGAAGAGCTTAAAGTTGGCGTCGCTCGTTACATGTTCTGGGCCGCACAGAGCCAGGGTCGCACTCCATTTCCCAGACACAAGCGCCGTAGCGTACACCGCGGCGCCAGACTGTCTAACGCAATATTCTTTTATGAAAACGACACGGGAGCTTACAATATGTATTAGGTAGATTGTACACACATTGTATCAACTACTCTCATAAAACCATATCGAAAACAAATAGGTATATCACTTTCTACACACGTGTACGAGAAATTATATGACAACATAATCTATATCTACATATTAATACGTGAAGGAAAAGCTTTGTGACCATTTTTACGAAAATTGCGCGGACGGAGGAGTATGAAATTTAGCACACTTATAGTTTATATAGAGGAGGAGCACGGCGAATGCTAATATGTGTTTTTAATTATGCATAAAAATACATTAGAGCAATAAAAAAAGCATTACAAACTCTATTGTAGTTAATGTTTTGAATTTGATACTCACACACACTTCGATGTATTTGACATTGACACTGACGCATATATTCTTTTGTTTATGTGTGGTCAAATTGATAGTAGATTAATATTGTTTGTCTTTCATAATAATAATAGAAAAAACTTTGTACCTACATATCAACATTTCAAATTTGACGTATCCATGTCATTGTTTTTGAAAGAGAATTGTGAAATAGCGCTTGCTCAGTCTTTAACAATAGAACCTTAATAATGTTCAAACTTATAATTTAAATAAGTTATGATCGCGTTTCGAGCACTGATCGACCACTAGAAATATTGATTGTACCTAACCAACTATGTACAACAGCTTTGCGGGAGATACCTATTATTGCAGCACTGGAGATCCTATGTTTTTTGTCATGATTTTGTTTGTTTGTCTGTGTTATTCAGTGTTCTATTGGTGACACTGATGAATAAATAAATACGACCGATATAATAAGCCGAAGAGAGCTGCAACGTATTTTTTTTTTATGTAGCAATTCTCATAACACTTGGGAACGAGTGAAGGCATAAAAAAACTATCGTCCTCGCACCTAAAATAAAACTCATTTTTATTTTCAATCCATGACTTATGTGTTAATTTAAATTTACACATGAGTCATTTCTTCTTATTCGTTTCTACTTCCTGGGTATTTACTGAAAACGGTGAAAACATTAGAATGGTGAGAATTTTAAAGCTATAATTATTGATCCACTGTGGTTTATGTACAGTTCTCACCTAGAGTTTTCATAATGATAATAATTATTATTGGGAATAAAATCGATCGGTTACAAGGTATTTAAATTAGAAGAACCTTGAAGGCTTTGCTTGATATCTCAACACGAGCATAAGTACATAGTTAAGTATGTTATTTTTAATTAAGACCGCTCTTTAGTAAAGATGTCAAAATGTTCAATAGCCAATAAGTTCAGGGACTCAATCTCACAGCTGGTTGACGCTATGAACATTTTGATTTGAAAAATTAAGAAAACTGATATTACTTATCAATAACAGTTTTTCACATTAAAAAAAAAACTTATTTTAGGTAGAAAACATTCAATTGGGAAAAAAATATTTCATAAAATCGAAAATAGGGGTGTTTTGGGGTCTAAGTACGAATTTTTTTCAATTGTTTACACATATTTTTTTAGTAACATATAATTAAGATTACCCGATGAATACATTGAGGTTCTTATAAAGATTTTCAATAAAGTTTATGACACGGGAAAAGTCCCAGATGAATGGAAAGTACAAAAGATAATCCCAATATTAAAACCAAACAAAAATCCATCCGAAGCAATTTCATATACGAGTAGACCAATTGCTTTGTCCTCTTGTTATTTAAAATTACTAGAACGTCTTTTAAAAAATCGTCATGAATGGTTCATTGAGCTAAATCAGCTAATCCCTCAACATCAATATGGATTTCGTAAAAATAAATCATGTCTTGACAATTTGTCAATCTTGACAATTTGTCAATCTTGACAACAGATATTCGATTAGCAAATTTAAGAAAAGAATTCACCGTTGCTGCATTTTTAGACATTAGTGGTGCATATGATAATTTTCTACTCCCATAATACTAAAACAAAAACTCGATGACTTATAAATTCCATCGAAATTAGTTAATATCGTACATAATATAATGACTAGTCGTAAAATCCGAATAGGCAAAGGAGCGGATCAAATAAAAAGATCGATTTGGAAAGTAATCCCGCAGGGTTCTGTATTAAGTCCAATTTTATTTAGTTTGTACTGTAATGATATAAAAACTTCTGTAACTGCGAATTGTCAAAGTTTGCAGTATGCAGACGACTTGGTTAGGTATATATTCCTCAGGCAAAAATATTAATGAATTAGAGAATAATATTAAATCATCCCTACAAAATGTTGATAAACATGGTTTGGAATTGCCTCCCACAAAAAGCAAAATAGTGGTTTTTAGTAACAAGCACAGGATACCCAATTTGTCTATCAACATCAGAAATGTTTAGATTCCTATATGCCAAGAAATAAAATTTCTTGGAATTATACTTAATAGAAAATTGAATTGGAACGCTTATATAGAACATATTGTTGTACATATTGTACATATTGTTGTGTTATAACATCGTGCGAAAGAGGTATAAATACTTCAAGAGCCATATCGCGGGTTTGGTGGGGAGCTCATCCTTCCATCATGAAAATCTTTTACAACAGCTCATTTGTTCGTAGTAAGGTAGATTATGGAAGCTTCCTCTTGGGATCCAATCCCACAATATCTTGAGATTAAATTAGATAAAATTCAATCCAAATGCTTACGACTAATTCTTGGGGCAATGAGTACTTCCCCTATAAATTCTATGCAAGTGGAAGCTGTTAAAATGCCGTATGCTATCCGAAGACAACTCTTTGCTAATATTTTTTTAACATAAATAATCAAATGTCGAATCCACCCCATAGAAAAACTAAATAACTTGGCCCATTATTTTTCACGACGATCCAGATTTAAAAAAATTCCTTTTTTATGCAAGGTTTAGAGTTCTTAAACCCAATTTTTGAAGAAAGCTCAAAATATGACATCCACCCCTTGTTTAATGTTCCACACGAAGCAATAACCTATATCCCTCAAGTAATTCAAAATTTGCCCATTGATAAAAGTTCACGTTTATCGAAAGTAGTAGTTAATAGCATGTTTAACGAAACGGTAAAAACGAAATTTCCAAATTAGAATTTAATATACACAGACGGATCTAAATTGGAAGATAATACCTGTGGTGCTGCGGTATATGTTACTTCAGATAACAAAGAAATTCTAGTTCGCTTGAAACCAACAGCATCAGTTTTTACAGCTGAGTCTTTGGCTTTGAGGGAGGCTGTACGTTTATGTAATTCTCTCGGCGGCAATAAATTTGCCATCTTCAGTGACTCTCTAAGTATTGTTTCGGCCTTGTCAGGCAATATCTATTGTCATTTAAATAATGAATTAATACTCGTTATTACATCTTTAATGTATAATCTAAATTGCGCAGGAAAAGAGATGATCGTTTGCTGGATCCCATCGCATAAGGGTATTTTTGGTAATGAGTATGTGGATACATTGGCACGTAAGGCATGCTCTGACGGATGCATTCCAAATAATTTCAATGATCAAATATCGGATATTTATAATGTAATCGCAAAAGATTCGCGATGTAAATGGGATATTTTCTGGGAAAACATTAGTCAAATTAAAGGTGTAGATATAAACTTATTCAAGGCAAAATTCCTAGTAAGCCGTGGTTTCGGTATTTTAAATTACCAAAATTTGAAACATCAGTTAAGTTATCACACGTTTAAGAATCGGGCATTGTATGTTAGCTAAACACCTTTCAAAAATCAAAGTAATTGATGATCCTCTATGTGCGTGCAGAGAAGATGAAGAATCTATTGAGCATGCCTTGTTTGCCTGTTCCCTTCGTGGTAATGGATCAGACTGTCTTTTTTGAGAGTCCGTTGAAAAAACCTATGAATTCAATATCGCTTTTATCGGAAAACACAAATAAAATGTATAAAACTTTTGTTAAATTTATAAGAAAGTAAGAATTCAAAGTTTGAAAAATGTTATGTAATTTTTTACATATTTAATTTTTATTTGACTTTTTTTTGCATTTGGTCACAAAGTTTTTTTGCATTTAAATATATTTTATTGTAACTTTATTAAGATTCCAGAAGTAAAATTGATATGTTCATAGTTTATAAGTACTAATTTTGTAATGGATTGGTTATGGCAAAAATCACTCCATTATGGGGGTGGATTGCCAATATTAAATTAAAAAAAATAATTAAGATAGTTTTTAAAAATGTTAAAACATGATTTGTTTTTATATTTTTTTCATGAAGGTACAATTGAGCGTTTGAAATAAACAAAAAAAATAAAAATTCATCTTTTTTAGACCAAAATACACTAAGAAATTGATGTTTTGTTGATAAAAAAAACCCGACTTAAATCGTATATTTATATAATTGATGCGATGAATAAAAAAAATATCCTTACTGTTATTATTTTAATTTAAATATTAAACAAACAGTTAAATACGAGTATATCTCGTCATTTACCGTTTCAAGGTCGTGGAATAATTTTAATGGCGACTTTTTATCGTCTACTAAAGTGCGCTCTTAAGTAATATGAGAATTATCATAAATGCGAATAAACAATTTAGTTAATTAATTATTGGGTGTTCTACAGTTTTACATGTTCTGAAATAAACCTCAAGCAATATTCGGCTGTATTGAGTTTGTTAGAAGAATATTGCAAAAAGGAAGTGGCTTATTGTAAACACTATGTCACGCAAACAGACCCTGTAGTTGTAAATAAGATAATAATACACAACGCAATATCAGAATAAATTGGTATTGATCTTATGAAACGAGTTTGTTTCAGAAAGGAGAAGGCGGGAACAAAATCGTGCGATAGAAAGAAACTACCCTATATTGTGTGATGTCTATGAAAGAATATCAGATTGGAAAAGACGCAAATTCACAAAACTTGGCTCAAACAGCGAAAACGTGAGACGAGAATTGAGAATAAGAAAGTATATTATGGGGTAGAAAGCTGAATATTTACATCTATATGAACGTACACTCGTTTACTTACAGTATGAGAATCATTTCCGTGAGGTTTGAACGTTTTATGTGTATTGAAAAGGAAATCCCTTATAACACATAATTGTATTGTTGGTGAATATGTGATGGAGATTCCACGAGATGAAACGTGGAATATTTGGTAATCAAATCAAAATCAAAACTCCCTTTGAACTCCACTCAGGAGCATAGGGAGGCAACAAGAGCTCTCCACTGCGCTCGATCTTGCGCAATGCTTATGACCTCCTCCCACACCAAGTCCATTTCCCTCGGCTCTGCGGAACACGGTATGAGAGGGTCTTCCACGTCTTTGAGACCCTGATGGGCTAAAAATAAAAACCGTGGAATTTAAAAAAAAAACACAAATTTAAAAAATCGCTTCTTCGGTAGGTATTTCTTTCGAAAAATATTATGAAGAAATCCTCTTATGAAATGTTTTGCACTTTTGATAAAATGATGAATGCATATCTACCGCCAACCACCCTCTTTAAAACCACATGACCAATTTAAATAACGCAATCACCATTCATTAATGTACAGTTGAAATACACCACTCACATTAGGAAATATTAAAATTATCGAGTAAACGTATTTACTCGTATACATAAGTTCAATCCAGTCAAACATGGTTCCCATCGTGTCTCCAACAAATGTATGTTTTCCTGTCCCGTAAGGGATAGGCAGAGATAACAGACCTGCTCTCTTTTATATCAAAGCACACTTCTTTCGCTTTCTTTCGTTGCTCTTCCTGAGTTGATCAATTGCAATTACAATTTCAGTCTCAAAATTAGACGTAGTGCAGGTACTCCGGCCACAATCACTTGACCAATCTACATAATAATTCAGAAATGTTTGTTTGACTTTTACCGTATATGTGAGCATCACGCTCAAAATGCAAATGCTACGTCAGATATGAATCTGCGCAGAGCCGAGCAAACTGCTTGAGAAGGTTCTTAAATACAATTTGCTGCATTAACTTTAATATATTTAGAGCTATTTAAAAAACTCTATATTTTAAGAAGGATCTTCATACAAATTTCTCAAAAAGACAGTAAGCCATCTTTTGGAAACAAAATTACTCATGTAAACGTTGAATGGAATCTTGGTATTACGGTATAAAAATGTAATAAAATAATTGGAGATTGATTTGTTATACATATAAATGTTATTCAAATCTTATTATTCTCAATAAATAAAGATTTAATGAAAAAATTTGCAAAATAATTCCTCCATTTTGAAGTTTGACATATTTTAGTGACATACAATGGTCGGTAAAACAGCTGCCTTTATCACACATAGCACAAATCACCCTCTATGGGTGTAATGCCTAATTAATTATCACAAACATAGAGGGTGTAGGGAATGTAGCCAAGATTCAAACCATAGAGAGAGTATAACTTGTCGGTAGGTTCGTATAATATTATGAGGTCGGTAAAAGCGTCATTCTTCTTTTTCTGTGCTTATGTCAGTTATAGAGGTCTGTTAAGCAATGGGAAGCTAGACTAGAACCTGTTTAATTACCTACCGATCAAGCCTGACAATCGGAATCAAAAACGTAAAGCATGACGGGTATAAGCTAGTGAGAAATAATTGGAAATCGTAACCAACACCTCTAGACCATGTTCCTCAGGTTTCTTGTTCTTGCTCGTCGACATTTGTTGGCTCGCTGAAAACGAACCTTTGCTCACACTAAATGATTATCAAAAAATACTCTGGCAAATTGACTCAAGAAACTCCACTTTTACTCAAGAAAAATAAGCTTGTTTAATAAGAATCAATGTGTAGGTACATACATCATGTTTTTGTCGCTCTAACATACCTATGATATTATGTAGTTCCAACAGCCTAACTAATACAAACAAATTTAAATAAAATTATAATGAAATGAAATGAATTCTATAAGGAGCATAACCTGGATTAACCTACTCCTACTTATTCCTATCGTACTAGCTTTACCGATAGACGATGTCTTGTGATCCTAACTGCTAACTATCAAATCGAAGTTTTATAATGATAAATAATTAACTTTTAGCCAATATAATTCCGGCCGATGTATCTGTTTTAAACCATATATTTTCCACCCGCATTCTGTCAAACACCAATTAAATTTCAAAATAAGAATAAATAAAATAAATAAATAACACTTTATTGAATTATTATAATGACGAACTAAATACGAACTAAAGGGCAGACTTATCCCCAAGGATCTCTTCCAGCCTGGAATAAAATTTATATTCTAAAAAGTACAAAGAAGGTAACCTACTTTAAGTTTTCTTTAATTTTTTAATGCTCTGCGCAACTATATTAACTTAATTTTTTCTATAATATTAAGAACCTTTAATGACAATAGCAAACACGACAAAAATAGAATTACAGAAACTGGTCCAGCTGTTCACGCGTGATGAGATGACCATGGAAAAAGGGCTCCATTTTTATATATAGAGATTGTCTACGATTGTGTGTAAACAAACAATATCACAAATACATATACCTAGATTCAGATCTCTAATTCATAACATTACGTGGGCAAAGAGAAAATTTCGGCTAATGCGAAATAAATTTACCCCAGTAAAGTCCGTATACGAACTAGTTATGGAGTCGCAGTAAAACGGCAAGTAATCAAGAATCCCTCATAATAATTCGCTGCTCCAGATGAATACTGTAAGATCTCAAAATATACGAAATTTGAGACGTTGGTATCATTGGAAGCGTCTCGTTCTATATCATCTAATGAGACCTACTGACTTAAGATACCACAGAAAATGACGCCGCTATAGCCAAAAAAAAACAAATTGGAAAATATATGAGGATAATAAGTGTAACATTTGATGGCCTACACTTCTTACTCAAACCGAGTGAAATTTTTAAGAAAAATACTATAACATTTTGGAATATTACATATTTTTTACGGCACTCAGAAGAATACTGTAAGATTCCAAAATATTACGGTGTTCTTCTAAGGACAACATTGTTTATGGCGGGCTTTTATTGTTTACGTTCTACAAATTTAGCCAAAACACTATACAGTGTTGTCACATTAATTATTAAGACGACCAAAGCGGATTAATTAAAAATGTTATATAATTTATTTGTCTTACAAAAAACTATCCAACTACTCAAATGAAATTATTATTTGATAAGAAAGTTAAAATATACAAATTTCTATTGTATGCTGATAACTGATAGTGTGAAATTTTCAAGGAAAAGCTTATTGAAGGATCTATCTGCATTTCCCCAATAATTCATTATAAAAAGTTCGCATCTATGAGATGAATACAGCAACATCTCAAAAAACAGTAATATATCTAAATTTTAGTTTCAAAATACTCATATACTTTGAGATGAATACTGTAAGATATCTAACTACTGTCAGTTTTCTGTAAAAATAGTATAAAAAATGTATGCAAATTAGAAAAAAATAAACGAAATCCATTAAAGGAATAAATGAGTTTATCAAAAAGGTTTTCAAAAAAATTCTAGATGATCCAAAAACAATAGTTATCCCAATTTTAATTTCAACAGAATATAACTTGATTAAGTATCTCAAAACTATAAATTTTGAGATCTTAGAGTATTCATCTGGAGCAGCGATATAGTAGTATTAAAGGTTTGCGTATAGAAAAATAGCTCACTGCCCGGCCTCATTAGATACGTAGATACGACCGTATCAGCCATTTCAAAGATATGGGACTACGGGGTCCCCAAAGTTACAACTCTTTCGGTTACAGCTGAAACCGCTGAAAGAAGGTTTTCGAAATCATAGCCAACAAATAACTTAATTTACAACAACTTCAGTGCTTTTTCTTTTGTAATAAACTTAATTTACTAAATTAGCGTGCATTCTTGGTAGATTTATTTAAATAAAACAAATGATTTGTTTATCCAATATTATTTTAAAAACCTAAATTATTTTAATACCCAGAATAGTGTCTGCTAAACTATTCAGAGTTTTAAAATAAAACCTAATTGTAGATTGTTTTAATATTTATTTATAAATCAATGGCAAATTGCCTTTTAAAGAAAATAAAGATTACAAAGAGAGCAGCAAAAACACAAAAAAAGAACAAAAAAATACAATACACACAATTTCTTTCCATAAGCACTACAGTGATAAAAAGTACTTGTTTGACATTTGTTCAGTAGGTATAGTATGAGGCTATTGGATGATTGACGACAGTTGCCAGAGAGATGGTTAGAAATCTCAATTTAAAGTGACACAAAGGAAGAGAGAATTTGGAGTACTCTAAGTGATTAAACAGGACTATAAGGGCATGATATATCCACAGAAGTATCTCAGGTCGCCGAGTTCCTATACGTTATTTTAAAAACACTTTTCGTTTGGGACCACGTATTTTGATATAGGACCCGTCTAAAGCAAGTTACGACACAGCTACGAAAACTCACGTTGTTACGACTGTATCAATAGGTGTTAATTTTATTCATAATAGTTTATAACTAACGTCATAAAACACGCGCATTTAAAAGTTCAAATGTGCTAAGCAATGAAAGTATTAGTTATTAATCCAGTTTAAAATTATTGCTCTATTCTGATCAACATATTATTATTTTAATCAAATTACATATTGTGAGATTTTTCATGTTATAGAACTGCGAGCTTTTCCACTGTTCCTTGTTTGGTTTACACGTAGCTTAGAGAAGGGGCAATTATATAGACGTTGGCACTTGGCAGCTTATGAAAAATGATATAAAGAAAATATATATACCTATATTTTTTATTATTTTACCAACGATAAAATAAACAAGCACGTTAGTACGTATATGCTTACGTAATGACCAAAGCAAACAATAAGAACAGGACTGATTCTAATCAATACTGTAAACTGTGAATCTAACAAGAAAGCCTAAGCTCAAAAAAGGCATGCGGGATACCTTAAATTTTTTAAAAGTAATATAATATGTCAGTACATATTAAATTTTGAGTTATAATATTGAAAAAATAGATGACAAATAGTTCTAGTAACTACCAAGGTTGTTGCTGATGTAGGTTTTTTCAATATCAGCGGATGCTGGTGGTCCCTTTTTTAAATGCGTATTTATTGAATTATAGTTTATTATTATTTACTAGTTTTTTAAAGGCGCCCGTGGCGCCCACCTATGGCCTTTTCCTGCAAACATTGCTTTCTAATAGCTGAATTCCCATGTGAGACTTCAAAATACTTGGTTGTTTTAACTCTTTATGAAAACTAAAAAACAACAAACTTTTAATTACAAACTTTCCATTCAAATAGCTTTTAGCATGTGGGTATTTAACTATTTGATCGCGTGTGTGCGTTAGTTTTCTGATTTAGTAAACTTTTTCATGCAAACTTTGCATTTGTATGGCTACTCTACGCTATTAATTCACATGAGAATCTTAAAAAAAATACTTAAGTGTGCAAACTTTTTATTGCTAACATTGCATTCGTATGGCTTTTCTCCGCTATTAGCACTTGATAATAGAACTCTATGAAAATTAAAAAAAAAACATGAACTTTTTATAACAAACTTTGCATTCAAACGGCTTTTATCATGAGTTATTATTTGATTGATTGAACTTTTTATCGCAATTGTTGCATTCGTATGGCGTTTCTCCACTATTGGTTCGCGTGTGACTTTGCAAACTTTTTATTGCACACATTGCATTAGTAAGGCTTTTTCCGCTATTAAGTCGCGTGTGTACGTTAGTTTTCTGATTTGGTAAACTTTTTCATGCAAACATTGCATTCGTATGGCTTTTCTTCGCTATGAAGTCCCGCTGTACGTAAGTTATGATTTGGTAAACTTTTTCATGCAAAATTTGCTTTCTTATGGCCGAATTCATATGTAACTTTAAATCACTTGATAATAGAACTCCACGAAAAATAAAACTTTCACTTTTTATAACAAACTTTGCATTCAAATGGCTTTAATCATGAGTTATTATTTGATTGATTAAACTTTTTATCGCAATTGTTGCATTCGTAGGTCTTTTCTTCGCTATGAGTTCTCGTGTGACTCTTGTGTCTGCAAACTTTTTATTGCACACATTGGATTAGTAAGGCTTTTCGTCGCTATGAAGTCCCGCTGTGCGTAAACTATGATTTGGTAAACTTTTTCATGCAAAATTTGCTTTTTTATGGCCGAATTCATAATATGTAACTTTAAAGCACTTGATAATAGAACTCCACGAAAATTAAAACTTTCACTTTTTATAACAAATTTTGCATTCAAATGGCTTTAATCATGAGTAATTATTAGATTGATTAAACTTTTTATCGCAATTGTTGCATTCGTAGGGCCTTTCTCCGCTATGAGTTCTCGTGTGACTCTTGAGACTGCAAACTTTTTATTGCACACATTGCATTAGTAACGCTTTTCTTCGCTTTGAATTCCGGCTGTGTGTAAGTTTCCTAATTTGGTACATTTTCTTTCTTATGACTGACTTCGCATGTGAGTTTTTAAATACCTAACCCGAAAAATTGTTTTTCTCTACGTCAAGACCTTTAAAAAAGTGCTCAGCCACCAGGAATAATAATATCATTATGTTATGTTACTGTCAGCTGTCAGCCGCATGTTAGTCGAACAAAAATTTTCTATAGTTGCGAGTGGCGCGCCATCTAGCGGCGTTAATGACATCAGTCAGTCAGGCAGTCAGTCAGTGAGTCAGTGTTCAAGACAAATATTATTATTTATTATAGTATATTCATCAATGAATTCATTTAAAGTAAATAGACAATTAAGCACAATATTTCACCTCACTCTTTGTAAGGTACATAGAAATAATCCCAATTTAAGTTTTATTAAAGGCAAATAGTTTATTATTTTAAGAATAACAGCTCGGAAGTTTTTCAAGATTTAATCTGTAACGCGCGGCTTCAAAAATAGGTATGCGGTTGATACCTGTTATTGGCGCCCTGAAGATTATGTGTTTATGTCATGATTTGTTTTGTTTATGTTGTTCTGTGTTCTCTTGGTCTCTTCGATTGATAGCCAAATAATATAAAAAATCAGTACCTACTGCGCCACTTTTAACAATAATTGTTTGCTTGGAAAACTGGCAGATGGGGGTGCCAGGTACTTGCAAGATATTGTACAAAATATTACCTTTATGTTATTTTTTAGATGTTTGATTTAGAAAATTCTGTCGAGATTATTCGACAAGCGCAAGTCCCGTCTTAAGCAGACAAGACACGAACTGAATATCAGCAATAAAATCAGAATTAATGGGGATGCTGATATTGAAATCGTTGCTAATAATCAGCTGATGCTGATGCTGACATTCGCAACATCCCTAGTAAGCTTGTAATTGAAAAATTATTATCACTATTAAATTACAAATTATTACAAATTTTGCAATAGGTCGTTTGAGTCATCGTCAACTAAACAACAGTCGCTCATTTACTAAAACACATTTATAGAATAAACTATTACACAAAATCTTTGAATGGAACATCTAAAAGAATCGCAGTTTACTTGGAGGGTAATTTTGTTGGAAACTCAACATATCAAACAACATTCAATAGTTTGCCCATATTTAAAGTTATTTTCAAAATAACGCAACCCAATCGATTATGCCGATAGCACTCAAATCTGTGTACGACTGTATACGAGTATACTCACGCAAGGTTTTGAAAATAGCCAAGACTCTTTAATTGTGTATATATATATATCTACATACATAATTATGCGTCTTAACGCGTTAATTAAGGAGTTAGTTAGCTGACAAGTTAAGTATTTTTTTGATACATCGATGTTTGCTACATTGGAACTTGTGTTATTAATTGAAAAATACGATGGTAAAAGTCCCATACTATAAATCCATTAAAGTAAACCTCTTTTTCTTAATCATCAAATTAATAGAAAAAAGTCCGTCTGTCCACACATAGAACTTTCTTGCTGAAATTCTTCCGAGTTGGCGTAGGGCTGACGGAATGTTGTTTGTTCGTCGCCACGTTGAAGATTACCTTATTTTCCTTCCCAACGATTGTAAGAAGAGGTCAAGAGATAGCAGTAGGTCGAAATGGGGCGAAGTCTCACATTGTTTACCTAAAAATTTGTGTGGGTTAACTAGAACAATTAACTCTTGACGGTGCATGTTGAACCTTAATGTTGCAACGGTTTTCTAGCAAAGCGTCGATCTCCAATTGATCAGCCATTATACAAAAAATCTAATTATCAATATTGCAAATATATTTGAACTTAACCTTTTTACTTATTTCATATATTTTATTTCAGTGGGTATCTTTTTTACTGCGGTTTCCAAGCTACGCTAATTTACACAAAACGTCAAGATTACACTGTCTCCTTCCCGCTTTCACGATTTTACTGCCGGCAGTGAAAGAGATATATTTTTCGTTCGTAGTGTTCGGTCGCTTTTTTAAGCATTAAGTAATGTAAAATTTTTAGTTATGAGGCATACCGCTGTATCGTAATATAAGGTAGTGTAAGGTAGATGTGTAGTACTCGTATAGCTGTATTATGTTGAACAGATTTTAATGACTAAAGTTTGGAGCCTTCGCCGCCTTGTACATTCTGATTTATAAATAATTTTCACGAACATTCAGCTGCTATTAGATATGCGTGCATACGTTATTTAACACCAGCTATAATACGTACCTACCTATTGGAATAATAATTATGATAAGCATTCTTTATCAAAATTATTATTTATTTTTGACGGTAATAAATTTACGAGTTGATATTGAACATTGAACATTTAATAAGTATTTTAATATATCACTATAGTCGAGTGCATCTTACAAGGTCTTCAGCCGCACATAATGATATTCTCAAATTCACGTTCCAACTCAACGCAAGAAGCTCTTGCCTAGAACTTAATCGGTTGCCAGTAGTTACGCAACTAATATATTGGATAAAACATTTTCAGAATACAGAAATGTCAAAAATCTCAATGAAAATTGGATACGACGCAACTCAATCGTCTGTTTTTCATTTCAGAATAATAGTCATTATCTGTCTTTTTCGGGTATTCCTCGCACGATTTTTTAAGTCCCCCATTCACGATCACTCTATCCGTCCAAATGTAACGATGGCACTCCGAAAAATGACCTGGGAAAAACCATGAGAGGAGGGGGAAAATCAAATAAATTATGTGGTGAGTCGGAAATCCATCAGTCCAAAATCTAAACCCGTTAAGCCATTCGTCTATCACTCCAAACGGATCGTCAACGGAAAATCCGTCATGTCACTAAAGTGACAGTCAGTGTTAAAAATTTGGTCCAAATCAGTCTCATTTTGTCATCATCCTTCCACCAGAATTCACTTGTTGCTGTTTTAAATTTAATAATAGCAAAATACGTGTATTAACTCTGTCAAATTTCGTTATATTGAATATGTAACAACTAATGAATCATTAACAATTCATTCCAAAATCACTCGATTTCGGGTGGAGGTCTATAATAATAAAAAAAAATAAAAAACAATTCATTACTGATGTTCGATTTTTAAATAGAACAAACCACAAAGGGCTTACGACCGTCTTCTAATGATTGAAAAGTTTCACATCTGTCACAAAGGATGACATCCATTTGGAGTGATCGTTATTTCTAAAAGCTAAGTTGTAATCTATACCTACAGGGTGACTGGTAATTCGATACATTCCTAGAAAGTGGTTATACGAGAGCAAATTTGCAACAATTTTGTTCCCATTAACCAGGAATCAAATGCCAGTGGTTTTCGAATTATTTAAATTTTTAGAGTTTTTTTTTCAAATTTCCACCTTATGACCTAAAACTGAAAATTGTGAACAAAGTACCTACTCCATTTTGGAAACGAAAAAATACATTTTTCTAATAGCTAAAGAATAAAGGAATGGTTGAAGTAAAAACTCAAGAAGAAAATTTCAAAAAACCTCAGAAATGTAACATTTTAAAATCACAAGTCAGTTTTTTTCAATTTTTACTTTTAATTTTTTTAATGCAGTTACTCCAAAAGAGTATAATACACTTGGCGTACAAACTACAGAAAAAACTTCCAAAATAATTAATAAGCTTTCCGAAAACGTATAAATGTTTTCCATTTTATTATATCGTATCATTTTATTATATATATATCATTCACTAGCGCTAGTAACTAGGACAAACTCCAGGGGACGCCCACGCCGAGAGTACCTGGAGGACCTGTTGGTGGACGTGCGATGCCAGTCATATGTGGACCTTAAAAAAGCCGCAAAAGACAGGGAAGAATGGAGGAGAAGAATTGAGGGAATGCTGCAAACCAATATTAGTATTGAAACCTGAGAAGAAGAAGAAGTAACTAGACAATCGTAATCAGCTGTCATTCTTAAAGTTTATTGACAGCCCTCAAGTGGAACACCAGGACACTGCGGAATCTGCATACTGAATAAAATATTAGGTTGCATGTCTAGAAATTGTGTTTGGTTGGTTTAGGTAGGTATATGGAAACGTCGATCGCTTGAACGAGCCCTTAGCAGATCAATATATCGCGATGTTATTGGATAAAGTTACTTTAGTATCTACTACGAATGCACCTCCACAATGCATCTAGAATTATAGGCTTCTTTACGATATCGTTTACATGCAAACATAAAGGTCAACTGCTTACTGAGTCACAGATTATCTTTAATGAAAACATATTATTTCTTCGAATAAAGACCTATTGGAACGAATCGTCCATTAAGCATCATCTTAGCAAGTTCCGCATGTTGAGTTCAATGTTTATCTATCGGAATGAAATTTGACCACCAAAGTACCTAAATAACCATCGTTGTAAACGTTAAAAAACTAAAGGTATCTAAAGGTGCATTTATACCAAACGAACAAAGCCCCAGAGCTTGAAAATAGAGTATATTTCCTAATCGTTGATACTGGAAACCATGGAAATAATAACTCATAAGTAGGCGATGACAGTTCTTTCTGGTTATGATTTCCTTGGCGACCATATCAACGATTAGGAAAATATGCTCTATTTTCAAGCTCTGGGGCTTTGTTCGATTGGTATAAATGGACCTTAAGGGTGCGTTTACACCAAACGAACATAGAACCAGAGATAAAAATAGAGCCTCTTAATAGATCTTGGTGTTAATTCTTGTTCGTGCTTGGTGTCGATGTCAGCGATCAGGAGGGAATGCTCTAATTCTGGCTTTTGCTCTTTGTTTCTTTGTTGTCAACACACACTTGTTATGGTAGAAAGTGGCGCATCAGTTTCATATATAGAGCCACAACACAACGCTTCACGATAATGTGTCTCTAAGTTTACTAAATATGAAACTGACAATTCGTCTGGTGTGCCACAACACAACACGACATAATTTTACAATTATTAAAAATTTGAAATCCGAACATTATAAGTGCAATGTTTGCAATTCAAGTTTAGGTAAAGTTAGGTATATTGATGTAAAAAGATATCATACATCCATCATAGACAAGTGTAACGTTGTAATGCCAATTATCTTTTGCATACATATATACCGTCCAGTTTCTGAAAATTCTGGACATATTACACGAAACAAGCCCTTTTTATGTTCAAAATCAGTACAATATAACATAGCATAATAGAAAGTAAATAAAGATACTCTGTCAGAATAATTCTTTTTTTTTATAAATCTCCACTACGTACGGTGAAACTTCCCTCGAGATCTCTAATAATAATGGAGGAAATTTATCAAACAACTTGGTTTACATAGAATAAAGATTGGATAATGTGAAAAAGCCGTGGAGAAAATATTTTGATCACGTTCCCGGGCATCCGAAAATTGGGTAACATCGGCTGGCGGGGCTGTGAGGCTGTCGGAATACCAACACAAAATATCTTCATTGCGGATAAACATATTGCTCGAGGCAGTGGCGTTACGCTTGCTTGCAGCTAGCACGTTGACAAGGACACGAGTTAGGTAACCAAAGTCATATCACATATTATTATATATTGCATAACAAGATAATGAACAACAAACTACCCAGATATCAGCTATAGGCACTTTATAAAATAGCATTCATTCTAAGTGTATGTCGCTCTGATTCATCTGATTACTTTCAAAATATAATAAAAATTCTACGATTTTATACAGCGGCATCTCCTCCCTTTTGGTCACCCATGCGTTTAGTGTACAACAGTATACTGTATTGTGTTCGATATAAAGTCTGGGATATTTTTATTTAGATATATACCTTTTTCAAAAGTCTAGGAAATACAAATAACAAAAGTTTTTTTTTTTTGAGAAAAACTAGAGCAGTAAAGTGATCATAATATACTAAGTCAGCCTTGGAAATAACAGTTTAAGACGGTCGTAAACTCGTAGTGGTTTGTTCATACCATTTAAAATCGAAAATCACTAGTGGATAATAAATTCGTTATGATCCAGTCCTGAGAAATGGCCACAAGAATCTAGGCAATTAGAACGAACGAACGAACCGAAGTGGTTGGTAGACCAGTGGTATCGCACGTACACCGTATTGGAGGTCGTTGGTTCGAATCCCGGTGCCGACCATTTCACAACTTCACAAGCTTTGCTTTATGTGAAAGATGTGTTTTTGTGTTCACTTTGGTTGAGCCCAGATTCATTTTTGAAAAAAAAAATTGTTTTGTACTAAACTTATGCACTCAATAAAAAAAAAATACAAATTTTCAAAGTTTACATCTTAATTAGTTATTATTTGGAACAATCGCTGCTCAAATTCCTTGATGAGCAATTTATTGACACCTGTTGGTGAAGAGGAATCATAAATATATGGAGATACCTACAGGTATTATTACTCTAGTAAACTAAATGGGCGTTACACTAATATCTCGTTTTATCCACTCAACTGTGAACTGAAAATCAGAAACATTTTAATCTTAACCCACCTTGACTAGACATATTATCCCATCTTTGTGATCGTAATGGAGGTAAAACAATAAAATGGACACTTAATGGTCAACTCAAGGTCGTAGCCAACCTCCCGAAGGAAAAAAGAAGATATTTCTTCAGAAAGTACCAATGCGAGACTGTAGTTAGATATTACTATCTTTCCCGACAGACATTTTCCTGTGATCTTACTATGAATATTGAATTCGAATTTAAAAGAATGATAAAAATGGCTTTTAACCAATGTCATTCCAACCGAGTAAAACACGTCATATTTTCCATCCGAACTTTGTCAATCGCACCTCTGTATAGAAAAGTGTTATATTATTATTATCATCATCGAAATTTCCATACTAACTTTAATATTATATTTTTACTATTTTCTATCAATTTTTCGACGTTTTATTAGTTATTCTGTTATCCGGAGCGGAGATATAGAGCAAAAATGATAAAAAAAAACTGTTCAGCCGATCTCGAGTTAAAAGTGTCCGCACTAACCCGACTTACTTTTATATTTACGCCTGTTATTGGAGCATTGGGGGTGCATGTGTTTTATAATATTATGTTTATCTTTGTATGTGTTATCAATGCTCTGTTGGTGTCTTTTACAATAAATAAATATTACAGATATTATTATGGTGCACCCATTTATGTTAAGCGACTAAACTGAACCCCCTCCGAAACTATTTTCTGCCTACGGCGTTAGTCAGCGCATTCAACTTTGTTCCTCTTTTGTATAAAAATATGTAGGTATGAATTACATTAGAATACCGGATGACTATACCTCACCTTCTTCTTAACTAATTATATTAGCATGAAAGTTATAGTCACCTATGATATTTCCATCATTTCTGTAATCGACATTTTGGAAAAGTTCTTTGTTAAAGTACCTACCGTATATAGCAGAGAATGATAAGTAATATTACGTTATTCTGATACTATGCAATCATCTACCCGTTTTGATTGTGAGAATAATTACAAAAGGATGTTAATATTAAGTTATAAGAGGCGGGCCGTTTAAAAAAAACTGTCGAAACCTGCTGGTTACCCCCAAACGATTCTCCAATGCTATACGGGTGTAAAGTCAGACAGCAGAGACATCTACAGCCGCGCTCCACGAAGCTACCTTACATTTCGAATCCCATACTAATGAAATTGGGTTTTTTGTTTAATTTTTTTAAATCATAAACGACGTTTTTAAGATGTTTTTTGCCCCTTTTTGTTTTCAGTACAATGATTAGCAATAATCCTTTTTTTTTATTCTTCAAGAAACATTTTTTTTTCTGGAACTGATTCCATAGAAAATGTTTGGAAGAGTGGAGCGCAAAGCTGTCAAATGACGTCACACTTTTACACGCGTATTAGCTATTATGGCTAGGTAACAACGATTACATGAAAGTTCGTCGAAGCACAATTCATCGAAAACTCAGTTCGACGAATTACAATTGAGCATAGATCACTCTCTCGAGAGTGAATTGCCACATTGTAAAGAAGAAGAAGAAGAATTACAATTGATCGAAAGATCAATTTTACGAATCACAATTGATCGAAATATCAATTTTACGAAAACCATATTCTGCGAATATACATATATTTTAGATTTTAATATTTTTAATTAGTTTTATAAAAAGGAGTCGATCTCATTTGCCCAAAAATATTCTTATAGGTAATCATATTTTTTTCGAAATTACCGGCAATTGCATAATACAAGGAATGATTTGAGCCCGAGTTTAAAATCGAATGAAAATCATAAAAACCAATCATATTATTATATTTATTGTTTACATATAAGTAGTCTGTGGTTTACCGTTTACATCAATATTATTTTGTTATGTCATTTCGCCTGCTAACTTATATGGATTTGGGAAAAAATACTAATGTCATTTTTTGGTCTACCTAGAACGAGGCAGTGTCTCTTCTCAAAATTTAAACATGGCCATGTTTATTTTTGTTTTTTTTTTTGCGTATTTTTATACGTTAGACATCGTTATTACAACATATAATGTTTAACCCAATGTTGTAACGATAACTTTTATATGAGCGTTTTTTTTTATTGTTAAGATAATTTTCCTCTTTACATTTTATTTTATTTTACAATATCTCCCGTAGGTCCTTTACAGGACCCTTGGGTTCGTCATTCTAAAAAACAATAATATAAAACTATAGTTATGAACACACAGTAGGTAATAATAACAAAAACAAAAAATCCGTAACAAAACAATCGAAATTTTTGGAAATTATGATACAGTGGAGAATATAGTCGTATTAATTTCTAATTTTGTGCAGTACCAAAAGGATGTAAAGGGTCCCTTTAGTACCATGTCAAAGTGTGAAAAATTACATACATAATAAATAAAGTATTGCAATGAGAGCATCAGAACAAGGCCATTTCACAAGAACTAAGTTAGGGTTAGACTAGTCAAATTCGTGTTATACTATTTCTTCCTTTGTGTTTGTTATTTATGTATCTATAACGTTTAATCATTATGTCATTTTTACATTCATTGCAAAAAAAATATTTTGTAAACCAGAAGGGATTTTTTTATTTTTTTTTATCAAAAAACAACATTTGTCCTTGTAGAGTTGCGTTCATCATCTGTCGGATTTTGGAGTGGGTAATATTCATACTACAATGCTACCAACATAACGCCGCTATTTTTCGACGAATTGTGAATTTAATGGGTAATTCGAAATTTTCGATGAATTGTGAATTTACCGTATAATTCGAATTTTTCAACGAATTGTGATTTCGTAAAATTGCCATTCGGTGAATTGTCACTTCGACTAATTGTAATTCGACCAATTTACGTGTCACCGGTAACAACACGGAGAAAAGAAAACAAAGTGCCTACCTATGTTTAGATTATTATTATTTGTCATACCTAAATAATATGTATAATGGGTATATCGTGTCATATGAATATGGAAGGAGATGTTGTTTGCAGACGATAATCAAAAGTAACGTTCCTAAATTTATTTAGCCCTTTTCAGCGATCTAATCCCTATAAACGTTCTACATAACTCGTTAAACTTTATTCACAACCAATAATAATTATGTTGGCGGGAATTGCGATGTGAGGTTTAAGTATTACCTACTGTTCTGTGCCTATATAATACCGCAGCAATCGAAGGCAACGGAGGTGCGCAGTGCGCAAACCATCTCCAAGAGCAGCGACTATTTTCCGTAGGGGAGGGCGGGCACAGAAGAGAGGAGTGCGCGGTGACAACGAGTCGCGAAAATAGAGTAATACCAAGTAAACCTCTGCCCCGTCGGATGCTTATTTATATTGCTTTACCTCGATGCTCTCTACTGTGAACCTAGTGAATCGTGTGTGTTAAATTGTAAATCATAATACTGGATTAACATAACTCATTACAATGGTAGGATTTTGTCAGAAAACACAAATATAAAAACAGATTTGAACCAAAATAAATGCGTACATAATCTTTAGATTTGACAATGCACGTTTACAATTTGTTGAAATTTATATAAAATGCAACATTTTATTGTAACAACTTACCTCAAATCTTCCCGACAACCGACTTACACTTTTTCCAAAATTAATAATTCAATTTAATATTATTACTAGACAAATGTCAAATGATGATTCCGTCATTTCTCAATAGAGGCGCTGTGTACCCGTGTAGATTATTATTGTTCCTATGTATGTGCATTGTGCAGGACTCGCTGTTAATTAATTTACGCCTCTGCCTCAGAAAAAAACACTGTGAGCATTTTATGATACGCATTTAAAAATTTCTTGTTTTTTCAGGTGATGGATATCTGCGCTGTTAATAATAATAATAATGCTCCAAGGAGCCACCCTATCGTGATAAATAATATTCACGATTCAGAGACATTTTCATACTCTCTAGTGCTTCTCAAAGGGAACATCGCTTGGAGGAACGGAAATGAAGAAAAATTGTACTCTACACACACTCATGATGGAAAAACCATCAGTAATAAATGGGATATTATAAATGGAGAGTTCAAATGTATTTTTGAATTGAAACGAGGAAAAAACGACATCCTATTACAATACGATGGCTACAGACGAGATGTTACATTGGAGTACTGTCCTAGAAAAACAAACCTCAGAGTTACACCAGTTTATATCATTTGCCAAGGACATGACGGAAATTTTCAGAGCCCAGCAAATATTGATAACTCAACAGAGAGCGCATGTGCTCGTATTGCAATTGGTGCAAAACTTATCCAATGTATTATGGCTGAAAAACTTTATGAACTTGGTTTGGGAAGGAAAACATTTCAACTTGAACATGAAGTTAATCCAAAAAGTCCGGAATGTATCATTTTTAGAAGTAGTTTGAATGTTAATAAAGCCAGGAAAATGAAGGAAACTGAATTGTGGTGTAATTTTGGAAGGGAGCTCATGTTGTCTGATTTAGGAAGTAATGAAAGAAAATTTTTAGCTTTTATATCGTGCACTCGTTTCAAAGGAATGGATAATGTCGACAAACTACTTAGTCACGAGGAGATAGTTTCTATGACAGAAGGCCATGCTGCTCTCGGGGGCGGTGGTTTGGCTGTTTTTGGATCAGCTTGCCTGTATACCTGGCCCACTACGGTTGAAGAAATAGTTCCTAGATTTTTGGACAACACTGTTATTGACGCGAAACGATTCATGGACGACAGCTGTTACAGAGGAACCATCGGTGGATGTTTTGCGACAACATTAGGATCTGTATGCCATGAATTAGGGCACACTTTCGATTTAGGTCACACCAAAGAAGGGATCATGGGGAGGGGATTCGATCACGTCGATAGAGTGTTTACTGCTGGGGATAGGAGAGGCTTGTTGATAAAGGACGCTAATTTTAATTATAGCGGTAAGCCAACACAGCACAGCACTGTATCTTTTGCCCGCAATATTAACGTCACCATGAATATTGGAGAACCAATCAGAACACTGGGACCTCGTAGTAAAACGACGTTGGGAAACTTTGCCAACTTCAATATTGACAATTCACGACGTGGTCCAAACATAACACAAATAAATAGACCTCAGCTTAACAACATAATGACTAGAAGTTTTGAAGTTAAACGGAATTCACCTGCAAGAATGAGCAATGACTTTACATACTGGACAAAAAGTTGTGGAGTTTTCCTGAGTTACCATCGATGGTTCAATAATGAATATGGTAGAGAAAGAGAAGCGATCACCAGATATTTGAGGTTTGATAAGAATAAAATGATGATCCTTTCTACTGCTGGGATCCGTGTTGTAGAAGTTCGAGAAGAAAGTACCGGAATGGTTATAGATTCTTATGAATTTTCGGAAACTAATCCGGAAAAAAGATTTCTTGTGCCCTTCACGTCGGCAGCTAAAAACAAATTGTTAGTCATCGTAGTAGAAGATGATTTGGGAAATGTTTTGAAACAACTGTTTTCCTACTAAACATTTAGTAGCATTTGTGTTGTTTTCTTCATAACTCAAAAAAGTGATTGACAATAAAAATATTTAGACGTAGTAAGCCATAATGCTTAGTGTTTTGTGCTATGTAAATACGTTAGTGCTACGTACCTCACACAAACAATCACTGGATATGTTAAGTTCTTATCGGTATCACGTTTACTAGTATTTCCTATCATTCAAGTTGTATTATTTAATAAATTCAGTTCATACACATTAGAAATATGTTTACTCCAGTATAACGATATAAAAATAGCAAACTATTAATGTTATTAATAACAATAAAATGACACTACTTAGTGCGCGCACACCAATTTGTTGACAAAACGTCAAAGTCGTGAATAATAAGAAACGTCAAATCAAATAAGGAAAATCGTAAAAGTTAGTTGTGCATTGATAATATCTAACTCTTGAAAAAAAAGCTTAATTTGTTATTGTTTATCTGTAAATAGTATGTACAATGTCGATAACGCTTAGTGAGAATAGCAGTGTTAATTTTTTTAGTAAAAACAGACTGTTTCCTAGAATAATTAATGGTAAAATCAATACCGAAGACTTTATCGATTCAGTTAAGGGGATAGTTACTATAGTTGGTAAGTAAAATCTTAATATGACCTTACAATAATTGACAGTCAATAAAATCGTACCAGTTTGCTCATCCATAGTTCTTACAAACTAACTAAACTCTCGAGGTTTGTTTTATGAATCGATTGACACATTATCAGTTTATTTTTTTAAACAATTCTTGAATTTTAACTATTCTTTTGCTAGGGATGTTAAAATTTAAATAATTAAGACAAAATTATTAAAATTATTAATAAAGAATAATTACGAAAAAATTGTAAACTTGTGATTTTATACTGGAGAGCTATTTACTATAACCACGCTAAGTCAGCTAAGTCATTCCATATAGAGGGCAGATATTTGCCATATATGTGATGGCAAAAGTCTCTCCCCATGGCCCAGTCATATCTCTCATATTTTTTTGTTATAACGACATCAATATCAGTATCACAACATATTTTTAATTGAATTCATATTATATTGTTTAAGACATTATCAAAGTAAATTTAACTATGTAAACAAGTTGTTTCTGTGAATTTTGTTATAAGTAGGTAATTGAAATTTATCTGTATTTTTTTATGTAGAATGAATCTGAGCTCATTCAAAGTGATCACAAATACATTTTTGACATCTTTCATACTAAGCAAAAGCTTGTGTTGTGAAAGTGGAAATGGTCGGCACCGGGATTCGAACCCACGACCTCCAGTTAAATACTTTATTGTGCTTTAAAATAAATTATCAAATGGTTGTGAACATCAATCATTTCTTATATTCTAAATATCGCCTCAATACAGAAATGTTTTGTTTAAATGCAGTAGAGATGAGTGGTCTGTGGAGAATATGCAGAAAGACCCTGTGGGACATGGAAAAGAATGAGAATATTAGGAAAGAATGTGGTATGGAAGTTAACGTACTACAAAATGAATGTTAATAAGCTGAAATAGCTTAGGCAGGTCAAAAGTAAAAGAAAGAAGAAAAATTGTATGAGAAACGTAATGTTGGTTGAAGAAACGAAAGAAGTGTGTTTGTATAGAAAAGAGTGGAGGTCCGCTATCTCTTGTGATGTGCTATTTTTCTATTTATTACACTTATCTCCTTCATTTTTTCACATTATTTCTTCCAAATATTCCTGGCTCTTCTGTTGTCACGACCTCCATCACAAAAAAGACTAGTTTTTTTTACATAATACTAATAATAATGTACCTATTTCTTTTATTTAAGATAAATTGGGTGCTGTGTTTACTCCTGTTAAATATGACATGAATGGTAATATAGAGGTTAGTCAAATTTAATATTTATTTATTTATAAATAAGTGTACTTTTGTACGAAATCAATCAATCAAATTGATGTTAAATAAATTGTCTAATACTACTTTTTTTTTATATAACAACATCAATTATTAGGCCACATATCAAAACCTGATGATAAATTTCATTTTATGTTACATGCTAAATACCAAGCTTTTCAGCACTGTAAGTAATTTGATGAAATTGAAATTAAGAATTACCTACATTAAAAAAAAAGTAAAAGGCACAATGGTCCTTAAAACTTTAATAAATAAATAATTTAACTTCATATTCTGAGAATCTCGTTTTGAACATTTCTTTTTATTGGTTATAATATTTTATCAAATTACTTCTTCCTCATTTGCACATTTTTTTAGTGTAAACAACCGTAGAATACACTCAGTGGAGTAACGTGGGTTTTCGCCGCCCGGGGCGGGATTAACATTTGTCGCCCCCCCCCCCACCTACCTAATAAAGTTTGGCGCCCCACCCCCCCTATATAAATGGAAAAAAAATCAAAATAAAAAAGTTCGCATATTTTTTATAACTAGTGGTTCAGTTCATTGGTCGAAATTCGACCATAATTAATTTAAACTATATACCTATTACAATAGTGTGCGTAGAGTTTTTTTTATTGATTTAATCTATTTTATGTACGATTTTAAAAAAAATATTAGCATTTGCCACCCCTTCTCTATAAAAACTGTAAGTGTGCGAAATTTCATACTCCTCCGTCCGCTCAATTTTCGTAAAAAGGGGCACAAAGTTTTCCCTTCACCTATTAATATATAGATACTTACAACACTACAATATAGTACAAAAATTCAATTTTTGGATAATGGGATAGAGCTTACTTCTGACACAGATTTTTCTACCTGCGGAATCACCGCAAAAGTTTTTTTTAAGACCTTAACCCGAAATTACTTAAAAGAAAAAAAGGAACTTGAATTAACTCACTCCGGTGTGCACTTTTTTGTACTAGCTTACGCTGAGACAGGTTAAAAGGAAAAAAAAATATTTTATCAATTTTAAGAATTTTAGTGATTTTTTTTCTCATTTATTTTCCCTTCGCAAACTCGGGGCCCCGATTTTTTTTCTCATTTATTTTCCGTTCACAAGCTCGGGGCCCCGATTTTTTTCTCATTTATTTTCCCTTCACAAACTCGGGGACCCGATTTTTTTTCTCATTTATTTTTCCTTCACAAATTCTCGTACCTATACTATTTCAGTTTTGTGTTTTTTACCAAGTTTTTTTTATTTGTCGGCTCATTTTGCCGCCCCCTGAAAAGTGCCGCCCGGGGCGGACCGCCCCTCCCCCGGCCCCCCCCTAGTTACGCCACTGAATACAGTCATAAGTGAGTAGTGATTGACCAAATTTAATAAATTAATCGTTGGTAAGAAAAAATGTTACAATCAAGTAATAATATTATAAAAATCAATAAATGAAGAATTACATCAAATAATCAGTAACACATTTATTGTTTTAAAAATCAATAAATAAAGAATTACGTTTATAATGTAATATTTCGTATATTTTTTTTTATTTATTTCCAACATACTCAAACATAAACACATGCACAAACAAATTTTGTGTCGTTTATAGTTTTTCGTACCCCTATTCTGAATATTTATTATCCTGTTATTACTAAATACTTATAAATTATAATTCTTTTTTCAGAAAATCACGAAATGTTATGAATCGGATAAGATAAGGAATGCCACACTCCATGATTTAGTTTTAGCTGAGAAGTTAGAAGGCAGCTCCACCAGCACTGAAGCCTTATTATGGTTGACAAGGTATCAGTGGAAAGATTCTATTCTCTCATTATTTATTCTTATTAGCAATATTGGATTACTGATGATTTTCATATTTTTAGGGCTCTGCACTTTATAGAAGTATTTTTATATAAGATTATAGAAAAGGCTAGTGAAAATACATCAGAAACGATAAAATATGAATTGTCTTATGCTTATGAAATTACTCTAAAAAAGTATCACAATTGGATGACTCAGAAAGTGTTTAAGGTGTGTATTATACTGTGTAAATATTAACAAACCCATTTCGACATCATGATGATATCTGGTTATGTCTTGGCTTCCTAGTGAGATATAGGTCTTACAGTGCAAATATAAGATGAATAATAATTATTTTGAATTATAAGATAAACTAAAACAGTGATAAGATCAGATTTCTCGTTAAAGAAAAACTATCAACTGTGAAAAGTCTGAGCTAAATTCAAATTTATTTTACACCATAAGTATGGCACTCATAAATGTAAATCTCTCACCCAGATGTTCCCAACCTTATTCGGTTGACAACTCTTTTAAAACATCAAATTATTTTCAAAAAGTATAAGATTCTTGAAAAATTGAAAAACCTTTGTCATGGCTCACAGTTTGGGAATCACTGCTCTAGCCAATTAAATAAATCGACTCTTTTTTATATAATGTATAATTGACAATGGGCAACTCGATAACCCGCTTCAACGCTCTTTTTCCCATTTGTTCCTATTGACACAAGCTTGAATTTATTTTTTTTTTTTTTGCGAAATCGCTTAAAATGGACAAACTTTATTTAATTGTGTAATAATTATCTACATTTACCATATTCCCTCTGACTTATCAATATAGATTTTACTCTGACTGACTGTTCTCATTTTATTTCTCACTTGATCTGACAAAAATTTCACCACATTGACTTAAATATTAATTTTCTATTTATTTCATTTATTTAACTGTGATAATTAAGACTCGATTATATATATTTATTATTTGTTATATCGTTATTGTTTTTATGTGTTACAAATTTTATCTTAATCGACGATGGATATAGAATCGCATTAGACCCAAATGACTGGCGATGCGATTTTATACTCTTATTATCATCATAATGTATATCACCCCCTTTGATCTGTTCAAATTTTGTTGTTGTTAAATTTATATGTACGAAATCAATACTGTATTAACATGTAAATGGCTTTACGCCGTGTGTTGAAAATAAAAAAAAAATAAAATAAAAAATATAATCCAGAGGAAATCATTGCCTGAGGCAATCCCCGGGTAGAAATCTCGATCGAAAAACAAATCAGATCTGACTGGAAATTGAACCTGGGATAATAAGTTTGAAGCCTTAGAACACTATGCGTAAAAAGTTCACTACATTTACATCAAAACAAAAAATAAAATCCATGTGAAATCAGTACTAAATTAAAAATTTGTTATGAATTTTGTGATCAGAAGTTTAATCATTTCATGAGGATATATGTTTTGTATTTCCAGATAATCTGTACTATGTGCCCGACAAAATCTCAACTGTACAAATCAATGGATATGTCTGATATGAAAACATTTATTGAAGATGCAGAGAAATACGTACAAGCCCTGAGCGTCAGTCGTAAAGAAATGCATAATTTTTATGAAAATCATAATTTAAATTACGATAATATGTAATCTTCCGCATATAATGGGTACACATGCGGTTATAGACTGCACCCATAAATACTTGCTCCTTTAAAATAAACGAGAGTTTAACTCTGAATCATGTAATTCCATACCATTCTTTTTAGAAAGATTAACTTGTAAATCTCAAACCATTGGCGGAATCCATGAATGATGCTAGTTCTAAATTGATACCTCTACCAAATATCTAATCTAAGAGTCAATAATTTGTGTATTTATAAATTGATAGTTGATAATTAATAATTTAAGTCATTATTTGTATATTAATGGTTGTTTTTACGTAACCATCTTCTTGTCATCTCAAACAAAAGCTAGATTGTTCTCTCACCAAGTCCTTTCAGAGTTTGCTGTCTATCTCCCAAGCATTTTTATCGTTTTGCGTGATAAAAAATAATTTCTCAAAACCATGCATTAGTATACAGTTGCACTTTGTTTCCTCAAACATTCTCAGTCTCTGAAGATTCTGTCGTGTGCATCCAACTCTAGCTCTAATCGTATTAAGTGTTTTCCATATTCTTTTCCATCAAGTACCATCTTTAATCTTCTACAGCGGAAACTCTCACGACGAAAATTATTCGTTGGAGAGTCTTGCTCGCTATGCGAAACAATTTTTCCCATAGAAAATGTAAAATACGATAATGCGTTTGTGTTTTAATAATGCGTTGGTAGCGGTTCAGTCGCTGACATTTATTCTGAAGGTTCAATCTATAAAATGATCTAAACGCATTTGTTTTTTGAAGATGTTTCAAAATTTGGTGTAAATGCGTCACAGCATTATTATTGAGTAATGTTAATCTGGTAAGGTGAAGCTTTTCAATATTTTTTTGCTTGTTATGAGAGGTTCCACTGAAGATGTAAAGCCTTAGTACTCGGTATGGTAAAATGAAATCTTAAATGTTTCACGTGTAAGTGAAGAGTTTCTCAAAACATTTTTCCTATATTGTATAACGAACAAGCTTAAGCAATGTTGCATTATGGTGTAAATATAATCTCAACTTTCCTGAGATTGAGGCTATTTCTATATAACATTAAATAAAATTTACAAAAGTACTTTAAAAGTACAAAGTAAATTAAAATTTTAATTTTAAATATTTTGTTACCTGAACGCTCGATTATTGTAATTGGAACTGAAGGTTGGTATACCAAACAAATTTGTTTATTTTAGGATATTTTATTTTGAATAGATTTTATTATAACTTGTACCAAAGTGTTTGAAGACATAGTGCCTTTTCTGGAAACCATCCTTATAGTTTCATAAAATTGAAATTCTATTTTTTGATCATTCTATTATGATTGTAATATTTTGCTAGAATTTCTTTTATTTACATGCAACCCTGATTTTTTCATATTATAGGTTGGTTCTCAATTTCTTAAATTAAAAACATTTTCAGTCTCCAATATTTAATTTTATTTTTTTATTAGGTATTGAAATTGTTTACAAAATAATGTGAAATTATTGTTCTAATAATGTGTGCTTCTTTAATTTTTATGTGATTAATATAATTAATACCAAATATTCTTAATATAGGTATTCATATTAAATACATTTAATGTTAATAATTTATGACAAATTTGTATTAAGATTATTCATCTCCTATTTTAGATTCTTGATTTAACCATATTTTTATATTGAAATCATTATTGTTCTTTGGAGAGTTCTCTCTATATCATGATATGATATTCGTAAAATTGATTTACTATCGTGTACTTTCTTGAGTCTAGATATTCATAAACAATGCGTGTGTAAAGTGTGACGTCAGCTTCGCGCTTCAATCCTCCATACATTTTGTTTGGAATCAGTTCCACAAAAAAAAAATGTTTCATAGAGAGACCAAAAAATAGGATTAATGCTAATCATTGTAATGGAAACAAACAAGGGCAAAAAACGTCTTAGAAACTTCGTTTGTGGTTAAAAAAAAAACTAAACAAAAAACGAATTTCATTTGTTTGGGATTTTAAATGTCAGATAGCTTCGTGGACACGGCGCTAGAGGTCTCTAAACATCAACTTTCATTTGTATGGGATTTGAAATGTCAGATAGCTTCGTGGACACAACGCCAGAGGTCTCTAAACATCGACTTTACACCCGTATTAATGCGTCGTAACGTATCCATAGAATATTCATAAACAATTACTATCTGAAGCTGGACAGTCATAGACAAAACTTAATTTAGACATTCGACCCGGAATAGTTTGTTTTAATAGTTTTAATATTGTTTCTGTTAGTAAAATTTATAGGACACACCGCCTCGCAAGCGCTCTGCCTTTGCTTATCGGAATCCTTTCTGTGATTATGGGTCTCTCCTGGTTTGCCGATGTCCACAAAGTTGAAAATCATTACACATGAGAGAACTCTTATGTTGAACACACTTCTCATATTAAAAAAATAGTAAATGAAGGTGCTAGATATAGGTTTATACATAAATAATTGTTATTTATTATACTGTGGGATTATATACCTAATTCAAGTATCTAATTTTATCTCACTGAAACTTCCAACACAAATAAAAAAGATCTTGACTTAAAACTTAGCTTTGATACTAAGATCTTATAATATAAAATACCCAAATTATATTGTAATTATTGCTTTTTATCCTATTTACTATAATTTGGAACTATATTATTATCACTTTAATAATTGATTCCTTCGCCTTTTGCTTGTCAGTATTTTATAATACCCAATATTAATTCTAAATTATTTAAATGGCCTTTCTATCTATTTTACTTAAAAACACATTTTGTCCTATCTTATAATATATTTGTATAATTATTATTTTTAAATTTTGAGTCATCAAATAAAAGTTGTAGAATTATTTAAAACAATTTTACAAATATTATTGTGTGTATTTAAAAAAAAAACTATTGCATTATTTTTTGTAAAAGAATGTCATTAGTTATGGAATAAAAAGATCATCTCACAAAGTCCAGTTTTATTTACAATGCGATTAATGAGTCATCCACCTGTGTTTGAACATATTTGCAGGCAAGCAGAAGACAGCCTGTAAAAGTCAGTGGTGTTGACGGAACTGGAGAAAAATGTCCTACTAGATTGACGGACCAAATAATGTTAGCTAAACAGCATTAATTGATGAAGCAATTCAGATAGGGTGTGTTAAGGCAGTGTTCCGCAAACTTTTTGTGTTCAAGGTACACCTACCACATCAAGAAATTTCAGAGGTACACCAATGTTTTTTTAGATCCCCCCCCCCCCAACGAAACGCACCGTAACATCCCCTCTCCCCCTTCCCTTAACATCCATGTGGCTATTGTATATACCTACCGAAATTCGCATAAGTAGGTTGTCGCAAATGGTCATAGAATTATTAACAGTTTTCTACTAATAGCTCCAAGGGTTTCATTATCAATACCGACATCTTTTTTCTGAATCGCTGGGTATGACGTGTGGAAACATTTCATAATAAGGAACCTGAGCTCATTTAAATGAGCGATTATATCCGGCAGTTATCTGCCTACTGTTTATACAAGTTTTACTATCCATTCTTTTCTTTTGAACACAGAAGCCAAATCGGAACCATGAGCCCCCTTTAAAAACACTTGGGTCTCAATTTTTCGCGGCACACCAACCGATGACCACGGTACACCAGTGTGCCGCGGAACACTGTGTTAAGGGATGTAGAGGATGAGAATGCGAAAAAAAGAAGATATCAGAACTTAGCTCTCTAAGTTAGCTACTAGTTAACTCCTTTCTTTTTCTACAACAATTGATAAATTTCTATGCCCTCTGTATAGATTTTTTTTATTAATTTTGACCATTGAGTTAAACCTAACAGAATGATTTTAGGATTATATTTTTGAGCTTCATTTTCAGTGAGGAATCAGCAACTTAAAAATATTGGAAAAGATTGAGGGTACCAGAAGTAAAGAGGAGCTTCCAGAAGAGATGACAGAGAAGGTCTTTTACATATTATATGCATTGCATTGTGCTGGACCACGGATCTAGATTTAAATAGATAGCGCAATGGGAGCATTGATTCTAGCAGCAAGATTAAAAAAAAGAAATACTGTCTTAAAATAATGTACTTCTTGGCATTTAACTTTCCACAATAACAAGATTTCCATAATCCTTTCTAACAAATTTCATTCCTCTTTTTGTTTATCTTGATTCTCTGATTCTAGTTGTGATTGATTTGTTTCTTCTTTCATACTTGATTTGATGGCGTAATATTCTTTAGCTCTTGAGGAAGCTTTTCTCAAAGCAAAGAAACCTGAAATAGAATCATATAATTATTTTTATGAAAATTATATTTAATAGTATTAAGTAGGTAGTTGTTTTTCCTTATAATAATTTTTGAATTTTTATTACTGTTAGGGGGCGTTCAAGTATTACGTAACGCAATTTGGGGGGGAGGGGGGGTCTTGTCAAACGTTACTGTGCGTTACGAGGGCGGGAGGGGGGGTTTGAACAACTCGTTACGTAACGGTATTTTTTTCTTAAATAAAAAAAATTGGGAAATAAATCTTCCAAGTTGGGCAATCCTTTTCGTTTATGTTTTACGGGGAATCCCTCGACTGTATTATACTTACGTCATTTTTATTTTATTTTCGTTGTCAGCATTCGTTAGTGGTCAAAAGGGGGGATTTACATCATCAACTGGACTTGCCAACGCAGCTATGCCAAAATTTGGAAAACATTAAAAGAAAAAATAAAGATAAATTTATGGAACATATAAATAGTATTTTTTTTTCTCCGAAGTGATCAAAGGAACCCTTTGAAACCCTTTTATTTTTTTACGAGAGTTCAGTAAAAAAATAGTCTCTTGGGTGTTACGTAACATTTAGGGGGGGGAGGGGGGGTACAGAAAAACGTTACGGCGCGTTACATGGGGGGGAGGGGGGGTCAAAAATCTTCAAAAATTGCGTTACGTAATACTTGAACGCCCCCTTATGCTGTTGTATCTATTGTTTTAAGTTTTGAATTATGATCATGTAAAAGACGTACTTATAGCCGTGTATTATTGAAAATAAAATAAAAATAGTTCAATAATGCAATACAACAAAAAAAAGACAAGAAAGTAGATTTTTAAAACAAAGGTTTAGCGATAAATGTGGGCGCACCTGTACACAACTGTGACACCAATAAAACCCACATCACACCATTCAGAATAAGCTCTTGGGGGCAAGAATGAAAATATGGATTTGTCAAAAGAAATGTTAACATTGGCAATTGTAGCAGTATGGAGAGCATCCAAAATCCTGCCAGTTCTGGTATCTGAAAACATTTTTTTAAATTTCTCTATTAGGAAATCATGACATTATTTACATTAAGACACATTCAGATCAGACTCACTGTTATCGGTTCTCCTTAACAATTTATATATTTTTAAAATAACATATCATAAAATAAGCAATTTTATCTATCTATGAACTCTCCCTCAAAACACGAAGACATCATCATTGGAATAGTAGATAATGCAAACAAATTTGGTAAAATTACTAAAATCACTTAACTTATCATAGCAGACTGCAGTGGTGGAAACCAATTAAGAAATACTGAGACCATTAAAAAAATAGTATTAAGAATCCAGATCTAAAAAATAACAAATTATGCAAATTCAGAACTTACTTGTTCAGATAAATTACCAATGTATCCCAAATATAATCTAAATGATTCAATAACTGTAGTTATTAGAACAACGCCAACAGATAAAAATTTCGTGAGGTTTCCCAGACACTGAAACTGATTGTGAACAAACTAAATATAAATAATATGTATGTTTTTATGAAATTAAATTGGTTTATGGAAAAGTTTTGCAAAATACCTACTTTTACATAAAGGAAAAACCCTACCGTAGCCAACCAAAATGGAAAAATATATACATTGAAGAATAATAGCAGTTGTAAAGGCATATTGGGAGAAGCTTCATATGCACCTGAAACCACAAAATAGAAGATCATGGCTAACAGTTATCATTATAAACGCATTATTGTTTGCTGGTGAAATTTTCTGTTCTAAAGCAGTTTGTGCAGTGTGCTCACTGGAATCAGGTTAAACAAATTTATAAAACATTCTTCAGTATGTATGAATTTTTTTTGCATTCCCTGCATGTGATATCTGTTTATGCTTTCAAAATTAATAGTATATTAATATGTAGATGTAGGTATTTATAAATGTATTCTTGTATCACTAACAGCATTAGGTACAAAATAGTTAATTCTACAGGTAGGTTCCTAGTTTTAAACTCACCGATTTCATGTTCTTGATCGAATTTAATATTTGGCAATATTATGTTATTTGAAACTGCCGCCATCGCGTCTCTCCATGACATTGTAAGGAAAAAGTGTAAAATATTCTGAGAAATTCAAAATACTCGATTATTAAAACTTTGTAACTTATTAAGAAGGACGATAATAATATTGGTGCTTGTACTTTGAGAATGGAAATAATTGACCCGCCTCAACATTATTGTTTTTATTTCATGATAGGTTGCCTTGGAAACAACACCACCTCTTGGAAACAACCATAGGGTATTTGACACTATGAAAAATAAGATACAGATTGTGGTCATCCTGTTTGAAAATGGCCCAAGAAAGCTTATTTCTTTTATTTTACAACTTAAATAGGCTTATTTTTTATAAAAACACGTAATAAAAATCCAAATATTTCTATGGAACTAGTCAACGATGAAAACGCCTTGTGATTAGTTGTGGTCCCCGTGACGTCAAGGTGACGTCACCCCATGGTAAATGATAGTCATCAATCTCATACCAATACAGAAGTGTGACGTAAAATGCACCACGTGACCAGGGGGTTGAGTACGTAAGGGCTATAGCACGACTAACTACTTCCTAGTGTAGTTAGCGCGAGTACGTAACGTTACAAATGTAGTTAGTTGTGCGTTTCAGCGTGGTTATTATGTAGTTATGCCGTGGTTATGAGTAGTTAGATTGATTTGTGGTTAGTCGTGCTATAGCAAAAGTTACGTACTCACTACCCAGCGCCATTATACAAGACAGCGTTTTACGCGCGTTTTTGGATATTTAAACTTTAAACATGATTTTCATATAAAATATGGCATATCTTCAGAAAATATAAAGAGAATGTGCTTATAATGTATCGTAGAATAATTTAAAACGGTTTCTGGAAATTAGTCAAATACCCTGAGCTGTAGAAATCTTTGAGAAATCAGTAGGCCATAGATAACATAAAGGGAAGACTGCTGTCAAAAGCAAGTCAAGTCTTCTTGGTTATTATGAAAATTAATTATAACCAGATAATTTCATTTTTGTTATTGAAGTAGGAAATTTAATGATTTTAAAATGTTTAGTATAAGAGCACTTTCCGAAAGGATTTTAACAGGTATTTGCAGCGTTTGAACAAAATCTACATAACCTTAATTTTGGTTGACAAGCTAATAAAATTCATATCTATTTCTTTTATGATTAATATTTTAGGAGTATGTGCTACAAAAGTGTATGTTATTCCAGCCTGCAGTATAAAATATATTCCTCCACCTCCTAATTATGAAAGTGAGTACATACAAGCTTTTTAAGAAAAATTTTCATTAAAAAACCCTCTAGATATTTTAACAATGTATTATATGACGGAATGTTTACAAACCATTTATAGATGATTATTATATTCGAAAAAATCCTATTAAGCACAGTAATCAATATTTACCCAACTTGACAAAATACCAAATTAATATTATTTATTGTATGGCCACATTTTATAAGGTAAATGTTCAACCCAATGGACCGAAACATTATCAGATATTATTTCATTTCATATATATATATAAAGTGAAAAATTCCAAATGCGATGCTCTAAAAATTCACATATTACTAAAAGAGAATAATTTAGAATAGATGTGGTCACATCAGATATATGCGGCCAGACCACGTCCACACAAGTGGAGTATTGAGATAGGCTTTTGACAATAGCATACATCACAAAAAAGGAATTAGCATAATTGGTCCAGCTGTTCACTCATGATCCAATGACCGAGGAAAATAGGCCTCCATTTTTAAATATAGAAATTTACAATATTTGAGTGGAGACGAAAATATATTTATGTTTTTAATTTCTTGTTTAAATACAGACATTACAATGCCGGAAAGGCCTAAGCTGCGTGTTTATGAGAAAAATCCTCAATACCCATCACATATTAAACCTCCCAAAATGCAAAAACGCTTACGATACATGAGAGGGCCCGAGGAACTGCATAACTTTCTAGTTCACAAACAATTTGGTATACAGGTACAATCTCTACTTATTCTTTACTATGTGTGAAAACACAAAGATTGCCGCAAAGAATGTTTTCTATGGTTTCAATGCATTTAAATGGGCATGCCGGAAAGCGGGTTCCTGCTTTTGCTGTGCGTATCCTCATTCTTTGCGCCAGTCGGCGCGAGTCGGAATCCGGTTTGTATGTGTTTCCACCCATAGCCCCATTCATACCTCTTTGGTATTTCACCGTTAAACAGTCAAACAGAATAATAAACCATATTTTATATCTTTGTGAACAATCAAAAAGACATAGTAATATTAACACCAGCTGTATGATTAAAGTGAAAGTAGGCAGTTTTTGAGAAAATAATATATTCAATCAGGAATTAAACAATTAATTGAGCTTGCGATAAGTAATTTTTATTATTTAGACAATTCACCCATACTTATAACACTATTCATGTAACTGATATTCCATTATTTTCTTCTGCTGAGTATTTGTTCAATGTAAATGTGTATGTGTTTGTAAAATCTATTCAAATATTTTAGGAAAACGAACATAAGGCTCAAAAATATTATCAGCCCGCATGCTATTTTTTTATTGTTTTTAAAATGTTCATGTTAATAATTCATCTTTCTTCTAACGTGGCAATCCACTCTCAAGAGAGTGATCTATGCACGTTAATAATGAATATTGATCATTGTTAGACGAACATGGTGGGAAACAGTGAATCATCGATTAACTATGACCAACATAGTCGCACTCCATTTCAAAAGTATTCAATCAATCAAATCTCCTTAAGGGGGGTGTAAAGGGAGATTGATTGATCGAAAGGGACTTGGATCTCTTAAAATTCTCGTCAGATATCTTTGGTGATAGAATAAAAAAACACAGTCCAATGAATACCTACTTTATTAAAAAACGACTTTCAGGCTGAACAAGGTGGACGTATGAGGCATTCACATTTTGAGATGGTGCGTATGTCCATTGCCCGCGCTTTGGATGTTAGAAGAATGTTCACAGTCTGGAGAGTGGATCCGCCATGGCAACCAGTTACAAAGAAGTCCCAAGGCATGAGAATGGGTGGTGGAAAAGGATCAATTGACCATTATGTTACTCCTGTTAAAGCTGGAAGAATAATTATGGAACTCGGAGGAAGGTGTGAATTTTGGGAGGTGAGTTCTATGCACTATTTGATCACTTTTTTTTTCATAGTTTTCATACTTCTTCTGATGTCTGTATAACTCATATAGAACTTGGACCTCTTGAACACCTCACAGGGTGTTTGGTAAAATGTTTGACAAACAGATATGGTGTATAGATGTGACTATTTGGAACATGTTTAAATTATTAACTTGACTTTTCCTTGAACGGTTCTTTGGACTCTATGGGGCCATAATTCTAGGTACAAACATAACTTTTTCTAAGTATGTATACATCTGAGATAAAAACAAATTTTGTTGGATCTGATTGATTGGAAAATAATAAAGAGGCTTACAGGTAAAATTTTAAGATCTATCATTTTTTTGTTTAATCCTTAAAAAAGGGAGCAATCTGTTCCTATACCCACAAGATGTTCCAAATAGTCTCCTCTATATACCATATCACTTTGTCTAACATCCTGTAGACTATATTTAGACTATATTCATCTATTCACCATACATGAAACTTCTAACTATCCAAAAGGAGTGAATTTGTTTACTAAAATTGTATTATTTTTTTAATATGCAGGTTGAGAGATTACTGAATGGTATAGCTGTAAGGTTACCATTTAAAGCTAAAGTAGTAACACAAGAAAGTATGATAGAAGATGCCAGAAAAGAGGAAGAATTGGAAAAGACAAATCAAAATCCTTACACGTTCAAGTATTATGTACAAAACAATATGGGGGGATGTCGCCAATGGATTAAACCTATAGATTTGTTTTATTATGGAAAATATGTTTAGTCATTACTAATTTAATGCAATGAATCTTTAGAAAAGAGTAAAAACTTTCACGATGAAAATAATTTGTTTGATTTTTTAACACCTTGTGATCATTTACTTCTTAATGGACTGAAAAAATTTACTTGTGTGTGAGGGTGATCTGTAATTTGTCTCTGATACTCTTTCTATTCCCTAGATTACATGTGGACCACAACTTAATTTCTTCTTCCCATTTCCATACGTTAAATAAATAGTGCCAATTTGCGGTGTAGCACCATCTAAAGGATGATTTCATAAAGTCTTTAGCAATGTCTTGAACCTCGAAATGGTTGGGACTTCTCTGACGGAGGCAATAGGTTTATTCCAAAGTCCTGAAGATGGTGATGAGGAGTTTCTTAGTATTTCAATATTGTCACTCAGTACGTATTTCAATTCATTTATGTTAAGACGAAAACAAAGTTGTTTTTTTTTACTTTTCATAGGTACTCTTATAATTTTTTCTGTATGTTTAAATGTACTTCAAAGATCATTCTGATTGATTTAACGATAACCATAGCAACTTTAGCCGACAGTGGTTGGAAGCCTGGTGGTTACACCGATTTTCGTACTGAAGATCGTAGATTTGATCCCAGGTTCTTCTTTCATGACACAAGCTTTTAGTAGCTTACTGTGAAAGAGTCAAAGAGTGTATTTGAGTGAGCACAGATTCATTTACTTGAAGAAAAAAATTAGGGTCAAAATTCCTGATTTATTATAAAGGTGATGTGTATAAGTGTAGAAAGTTCTATGGATTATCACACTTAGTAGGTAAACAGTAAAAAAAAACAATTTTACAAACATTTTTTATTTATGCTTTACACAGAACATAATACATTCAATTATAATAATAATGGTAACTGTTTTGTAAAATATAATGAAACATTTTGAAAAGTTTGATATTTTTTAGAAGACAAGTTGTTTCAACATATGTTTTATAAAATATTAAAAACAAAACAATTTAATATACAAAAAATATGAAACCTTGGAGAACAGTTTTATTGTAGAATGTATGATTTAAAATTGATGTAGTATCCAGCTACATCGAAATGATGGTTTTAGGGTTGCAAAAATTATAGTCATGATTTTTCTTGTATAGATGTGGACTCTCTTTGGAGCATGTCTATGAAGAGGTACATTTAATGAATCTCATTAGGTAGGTATTAAAGTAAAAAATCAAGGAATGTTTTGGTTTAAAAAATGTGCTGAAAAAGATTAAGTAATTACATCTTACAATAAATTATAATATTATCAATTTTTTACTTGCATTCATTTTTTATAGAAAAAAAAATTATTTGCGAGTTGCCAAAAATATTTTTCATGCATATTGTGTATTTTTTAATTATTACTGTAGAGTATATGATCGAGTGACTAGTTTCGATGAAGGATATTAATACTAAATAAATAATTTTATCATTTGAATGCCCACATTTTAATTGTAAATGAGAGCCTGAACAGCTTTCAAAAAAGGACCAAAATAAAATGGATTTTACATTGCAATCCGCTTTGACCTTATAAATGAATATTTAATACTGCAATGGTTTACAAATGAATACGAAAGATATTTTGCTATTTTCGTATTTTGATTTACATCAACACATAGGGATAGAAATATTAGAAAGAAAATTTATCTTTGTAAAGTAGACGGTGATAATCTAAGTATGCAATTACGTAATTCATTCTGTGATTGATCTAATACTGCAAGAAAGTGTGAATAGTCAAAAGCAAGCAAGCAAATATGCTGTGCTCAAACAAAGCACTTTTAAAATTACAATATGATTTTTAATTTTGGAATTAGGGACTATAAATAAATAGAAAGTATTTACATTTAACTTATGTGTAACAAAAACATGTAAACAATAATAATTATGCCTATTATTATTTGGTTGACTAGCTGGTATTTGATAATACTTAAAAATCTATTAGATTTAGCCTCGGCATAGTTAAATAAAAAAAATCACATTGAAACTAACATTAAATAAATAGATCGTAAAATACAATACACAAAATGTATACTAATCGTAAAGAGGTAGCTGAACTGTGGGAAAGTGCATAACTTATTTAAAAAAGTAACATTACCAATAGAAATAAAAACAATATTTACAATAAAAAACTTATACAAGTCAAAGAGATAATAATATCTTAATAAAGAGTTTGAAACTTATTACGTCAACTCGTTCCCACCCATGTTTTAAATTTTTTATTTATTTTATTGTGTAAACTAATAATAATTTACATGGTCAAGAAATTAGAAAATTTGTTTGGAATAATCTAGAGTGGGGGAAACGCGTTTATATACTTAGATAAAAATATATATCAAATATTTAAAAAAATAATAATGAAATATAGATATAAGATTTGAAAGATTTTTTTAATGAATACATATAGCAATATTGTAGGATATAAAAAGATCTAAACTTGAAAAAGAGAATTGTTTCTGGATAAAAGATATTTTGTATAAATATTATTTACTAGTTAAGCGAGTATCTGTCAACAATCAAAGCAATCTATCCTTAACATATCTAAGTATGTATTAGCTAACATAGTAATAGTGCAATCTCTAACACATCATCCATATAGAGTAATCATATATAACAATTTTAGAACTCTATCTTATCGAATTAACTTTCATATGCGGATTGCAATATAAAAATGCTTTGATTTTTTTAATCTTTTTTCCCGTATTACTACCATTTTTTTAATGAAAATGTTAAATTTATAATGTTCGTTAACTTTGCATAAGAGCTCTATGGGTTAATAACCATATTCTACAGCTGTTTCGAAGACTGGCATTGTCTTTGACCAAGGTTACTGCAATTGGTTTTAGAAGATTTGAAGGGATTACACCAAGTCAGCCTTCGAAAAATCAGAAGAATACAACTTTAGGTTTGCATGATTACATTGCAATTCATATAATTGATTATAACAATTTATTTTTTCATTACAACATTTATTATATTATTGTTATATGAAATACACACAAGCTAAGTATTAAATACTACACATATAATAATATATTCATATGTATCCTGTTTTGTAACAATGATTCATCAAAGCAAACATGTCCATGTGACCTAATGTAACTTATAATACTTATTTACAACTCTCTATACACAGTAATACATGAAACAATTATTATTACATATTATTCCGCCTACGTCTATCTATGGATATATCATAGTATTGAAACATACACCATTCTCAAGTGGTGTTTTATACAAGACTAAGAGTAAAAAACATTACTTTTGTAGCAAATTAATGAAACCTGTTTAACTCTATGTTGGTTGTTTCTTATGTCACAAAGGCTACAATAAACAATGACCCATTTCTACCCATACAATTTTGTGCGTGAAATTATATTATGTCTGTCAACAAGCTGATATGCTTTATGCAATTGAAAAGTCTTTTAATGATATTATATATCTATTCTTTTGTATAAAAATCCATAATATTACAATCCTTATTATAAGCAATCGTATATATTAATTATACATTACCTACTAATTACTGATTTTGTTCAAAGATGGTCTCAATTCATTAAGCTAGTTTTAATGAAGAAATTTATTCAAAAATGTTTTACATATTCACAGTAAGTATATTTATTTACCTTCATAATATACTGAGGAGTAGCTTAGCGTATTATATTATTAAAAGTATTGATATGACATTTCATGTTAGAACATGCATTTATACTCGATAGTTGTAAAGCAATTTTTATGTATAATTTCCATCCAATAAGCTTTTATAATAATATAAGGTATAAAGATCTTTTCATTGAATGTTTTTCTAACATTATTGTTCATTAGTATAAATATGTATAAATAACATAATAATATATTAAAGCTATACAGACACATGCATTGCTTATATGACTAGATTAATCACGAATATTTCAACAATAATAATGAATATTGCCTTAAAATATTATGTTACATACAGAATAAGTATAACAACTGATCACTGCATAGATCCTTTATTTAAGATACTCGTAGGAGATTATGTTGATATTCAAATAAGATGAGACAGTTTCGGTTTAGTTCACAGAATGGCATTAGTTCTGTACTAATACAATGACATGATATGGATAAGTCGCATGTGCATCCAACCTTAACATACCTAATTATATTTTTACACAACTATAATCTCCCTTACCATTCCTCAGTGGCACACTCATGCGTAGGACTCGCTTAAATTTTCAAATAAATATTCCAACTGGTGAGGTGTGTAGTTTTTTAAGTTAAAAACCCCACAAGACGATGTTGTGTCATGTATGTTACCATTTAGAATAGTTTCAATATCGAGTAATCCAACCTTCATTATATCCGACTCTCCCGCGGTGTTGTTGTTCTCGGATGGTTCACTTGTTCCGTTGGAGTCCTCGGCGTTCTTTCTCTTGGCTGGTGTAGACTGTGTGCTTCTCAAACTCTCACTGAGATGTTGATATTTAAAAGTTGACAAAATCTGATGGATCTTTGCAATGATCTCCTCTACTCAGGCATTGGATTCCTGTGGGATCATTAACCAACTAAGCTCATTTATGCTGAAATTCTAATTTCTTAAAACGCTACAATTGATACTTTAGTGCCAATTTGTATTGTATGTGTGTGTTTTGTTGTCCTTTATGCATCAGCACAGGAACACAAGGTAAAGAGTTGATAATTCTCCTCCCAATAAATCTCAATACACAGAGTATTGTTTGACTTGTGTGTGAATTTATTATATTACATATTTATATTTTAAATGAATACGTGTAAGAATATAAGCTCACAAAGAAGAATGAGTTATGTAAATAAGCAATACCTTTAGATTGTGAAAATAGTGCATGATCTGTTCATAGTCCATTTCCAAATCATCTAGCCCAAGTGATTCGGTTGGTAGCTCATCTGTGATACTCTTGTTGGAGGGGCTACCAGAGAACATTGGGTTGCCAACTATTGTGGCCCTCTTTACTTCTGGACTGCTGCCTCTTGAGCTAGCTCCTAAACAATAACGAAAAATAATAAATAGCCCATACTCATTACTAGAAATAGAAAATAATTTGACAAATATTAAAAACTTACCATTACTGTCACCAGCTATCTCCACAAAATCCGCATTAGTTGATTCTGTTGGTTGGGTAGCGTGCTTTGGTACTTTGGGTCTATAAACAACTTCACCTAAACCTTGAAACATTATCACGTAGGTAATAAAAGTGTACATATTTTAAAGCTAGTTTGATTTATATATTTCTAGTGCTCTTAATATTTGAAATAAACTTGGTTATTACCAATGCCAGAATCTTTCATCAAATCTGGGCTGCACGATGACTGCAGTTTATTCTCCTTTGCATTATCTGACGCGTCTCTCTCACAATGCACCTCTGCATTCAGCTCACCCCTGACGTGTTGTGAATCGTCATTGGCCACATCTGCCATTTGTATGTCCTCGTCAAATTCAAACATACCCTCAGTTTTAGATGGATTATTTACTAAAGAATTGATATTTCCTAGTTCGGAGATATCATTTGTGTTTTCATTATTGCCGTTTGATGGCTCTATGTTTGGATTATGTCTGCCAACCATTCTGGAAATAAACGTAAAGAACACATGTAGTGTTGCATGCTTAAAACTGCATATTCTGTGTGCCATTTACATTTTATGAATTAAAGTCATGAATGCAACATTCCAAATATTTATGGATTCTTGTGCTTTTTTTCTAGGCCTTTATCTAACATTTAGAACCAGCTATTTGAAGCAATCATTAAATCAAAGATGAAATCCATTTTTCGACAATGATATTCCAATAAACTTGACCACCTAATGGCAAATCTTATTAACATAAAGCTCTCTAAATAGCAGTTTAGATGACAGTCATAAGAGTGTAATGATTTAAGTTTGAAACCAAGTTACCTCTTAAAATCCAACACTAATTGATTTCATGATTGCATTCAAAAGTAAGTTCTAAATAGTTATTCCTTTAATTAACTTTGGTATGTGAGTTGAGAAATGTTTACCGATTATCGATGTATGTTTTTCTTGGGCTTCCTACAGGTTGAGGTAGATGTTGCTGAGATTGATGAGAAACAGGTTTGTCAGACGATTTCCAATGATGGCGGTTGTGATGACTACGCCTCGTGGGGGGCATTATAGTGTCAGCCAATCCCTAAAATATTACAAAAGTAAATTTATCACAGCTGTGTAGTTGAAAAATACAAGTGTTGAAATGAAATAGTTCAATGTTTGTACCTTATTCCTTGTATTGACTGGAGGTTGTGATGTACGGTGTGGAGGAACAGGAGGTCGATATTCTTCAGGGGAGATGACACGTCCGTCAATTGGAGTAGCGTGTGGGGGCAGCGGTGGAGGAGGATTCGAAATGTCTCTGCAAAATAAAAATGTCAAATTAGTGAAAAAAGCCCAAGCATATTGAATCAGGAGTGGTTTCATTCTCAATCTGATAACATGTGGACATCTTAATTTTATCTCATTTACTCATGAATAGGTTTATATTTGAGTTTTTATTATTTTAAATCTCCGTGTTCAATTTTATTATCTACTAGTTGTCCCAATAGACATTGTCCTATCTTCACTATGAATATTGTTTTTAAAAACAAAAACAATATGATTAATTTTTCAACGCTTTATAATACAAGTTTAATGGTTGCTAAATTTTATAATGTTCCGCACAAGTTACTTATTATTTTCTTTCATTAGAATCTTTTCCTGACAATAACAAACTCAAAAAAAAAATAAAAAAATTTGTCCAGCTGTTCACATGTGATACCTACCATAACCAAGGCAATAAAACTCAATTTTTGTATATAGAGATAAAACACTTCTTTATGAGTGGAATACATTATACAAAAAAAGTGAGGACCATGAAAATAAAATTTATTACTCTATAAGCCCCTTGCCATGAAAATATTTGTAGTTGACATTGTAACAAAAATGTAAAATGAAATCATAAAGTTAAAAAAAAATCAAAAGTAAATAAAAGCAAAAAAAATAATTGCCATTCAATTTAAAGTATGAGGTTAGCACTTAAACCATTGTACAGGCCTCACCATGATTTATGTGTAATTTTATTACTCAAACCACTTAAAATGTTCCAGTTAGATAGATGGGAGGGCACCCTATCTTCCTCAAATAAACTCTTCATTTATATTATTTTGTAAAGTAACAAACACTAATATGAACTACAGAAATTTAGTGATTAAAACATGTGGAAACTTGCCGTTTGCTCAAAAATTAAAAAAGTCAATCATACTTTTAATAAAACTCTTACTAATTCTCGCATTTGTATTAGTATGCACACAATTATTAGGGAAAGAGTGGGATAGAAATAGCAAAACACACAATCCCGGGACATCTGCGGCACAAAAAAATGCAAACGATGTGCGTATTTGTAAATTATTTTCAATGAAATTCGTGTCAGACTTTGGTTATAAAATTTAATATAGTGTAGAAAAAAAATACATTTAATAAGTTTTTATTTCAGGAATCAATAGAGTTAATAGATTGGCATAATTACACACAAATGAAATTAGACAAAGAAAGGATAGGTAAAAGTTATGTTGTAATAAATAAATAAAAATATTGATGTTTTAGTAAGTTACATAAAACTAATTTTGTATTTGCTAGGTCCCGGTGAACAAGGCAAACCTGCAGATTCGTCAAATATTTCAGCAGAATTAAAAGCAAAATATTTGAAAGAAAACGGCTACAATGGGGCATTAAGTGATATAATATCAGTGCACAGATCAGTTCAAGATGTGAGACCTCCAAATTGTTCCAAAATTTTATACCGAAAGAATCTTCCGAGTGCCAGCGTAATTATACCATTTCACGAGGAACATTTATCAGTTCTATTGAGAACAATATGCAGTATACTGGATAGATCTCCAACCAGCCTGATCAAAGAAGTTATTTTGGTGGATGATTGTAGCACCAAAGGTGAGAAAGAAAGAGAAGTTACATCATAATCCTAGGATTACATCTTATATTGCGAATAACGTGATTGGTTTGTAGAGATGCTGAAAGACAAACTGGATCAGTATGTGAAGGAGCATCTGCCTAAAGTGAAAATAATCCGACTGAAGTTAAGACAGGGGTTGATAAATGCCAGACTAGTGGGCGCCAGGGCAGCAACGGCGGAAGTCTTAATTTTCTTTGATGCTCACTGTGAAGTCAACATCAATTGGTTGCCACCTCTTTTAGGTACACAACTATTTGACTTTTTATTTACAGATAGAAGCTACAGCTTCTCTAATGAAAAAAACCTGCATGACGTCTGTTTAACATTACAGATTTGGTAGCCCAAGATTATAAAACTTGTGTGTGCCCCTTTGTTGGAATCATTGACACAGACACTTTTGAATATATCGGTTGCGTTGGTGGTCGGGGAGTATTTGACTGGGATCTCGTTTGGAGAATATTTCACAAATTCAAAAAGTATGGACCGGACTCTACCGAACCTTTTCCGTAAGTAGAAAAATTCATTTAAGAAGTACTTATTAAATACCAAAAAATGAATATATAATAATTATATATTAAGTACAGTTATTGTATTTTAGGAATCCAGTTATGATTGGCGGTTTATTTGCCATATCTGCCAAGTTCTTCTGGGAGCTTGGAGGGTATGACGAAGGCTTATACATTTGGGGCGGAGAGCAATTTGAGTTGTCATTTAAAATATGGCAGTGCGGTGGAAGATTACTAGATGTGCCCTGCTCACATGTCTGTCACATTTATAGACAATTTTATGTGTTTAAAGAACCAGAGAAAAAAGTGGATTATTTATGTATGGTAAGTCAAATATCTTAAAATCTATTAAAACTGGATTAATGAGTGTGTCCACTGAACTTTCATAAACAAATGACTTTTTACAGAATTTAAGACGAGTAGCTGAGGTGTGGATGGATGAGTACAAGCAGTATTACTATAAGAGACATCCATATTGTGCCAAAATGGATTATGGAGATATTTCAAAACAGGTGGCCCTAAGGGAAAAGTTAAAATGTAAACCATTCAAATGGTTCATGGAAGAAGTGGCGTACGATGTGACAAACCGATATCCTTTCGTTGATCCACCCGATATTGCATTTGGTCAAGTAAGTGCCGTGTTTTATTGGAAAAACTATTATCTTTTAAAATTATTGGTAAAATAACGTTTTGAATTACAGATACGAAGTGTTGCATACAATGACACATGCGTCGAAACCACGGAAACTAAAAATCGAGTAAATTCCTGTTCTGATGCATGGGAGCAGAGTATAAGATTTTCTTGGCGAGGTGAAATAAGGTATTTGTTCATTCCCGTAATCAAAAATAAAAGCATGCTTGAGATTATTCAGAGTGACAGTCAGAAAAATACATTCATTTTTTTTGCTTAAAGAAATTCCCACTACACTGACGGATCCAAGTGTTGGGATGCACCATATTATGCTTCCGACGACTGGAATTCCATCGTTTTGTATGACTGTCATCAAGGGGCTGGTAGTCAGCTTTGGAGATATCATGAAGTAAGTGATTTGAACCCCGAAACCCCCTAAGTTTCAGGTAATTTAAAATTCTTAAAACTAAGTCCTTTTTTTAAAACTTGCTGATGTTTCAGGAGAATAAGACCCTTGTACATGTAAACACTAATCAATGCTTGGACATGAATATGGAACAGAAGTCGATATTTATTAAACGCTGTGATAGTCAAATTGAGACACAAAAATGGATTTTACAAAATTTCCAAAAGAGTCAACAGGATGAAATACCAAACTTTTTGAAGAGAATAATCATAGATGAAAAATGAAATACAAATTAGTTACTTTGATCATACTATCAAATTTTAACAGTTCATAAAATTCTAAGATAATGAGTTTTTCATGTTTTATTAAATAAAAATTAATAGAAAATGTTACATACTGCCAGCTCCTTGGTGCATCTGTTCCATTCTGTTTCCCAGCCCTTCCCAAACGATCCCTCTTGCAGTATGTGGTAGAATCTACAATCCTATTATCGTTGCTGTGACTTCTGGCTCTCCTCTCGACATTTATGGGTTCATTTCCGTCAATATGATTGAGGTTTTCAAAGCTGGTGACTTGCACATTTCCATTATTGTTATCAGCTGGTTTAATGGCATCCTCTGGGTCGGCGTAGTTCATGTTTAGAGGATTATTTGTGATTCTCATTTCTTTAGGAATGTTCCTGTTGGCAATGTCACTAGCATGAGGGGGAGGGGGTGGGGGTACTTGAGGGGTGCCCCTGTTCATTGCCTGCACCTGGTGGCCGGTGTGGCGCTCTATAGTGGCCCGACCTAAAACCAAAAAAACCTCTAGGTCACAAAACTTTTTCAAAGTTATACAATCATAGTTAACCTGTTGAAGTACGTCCTGCATCAGAATCAAAAATTGTTGTGTTAATTAAACTAAATTGAACTCCAGAACCAGCATACAACACCATAATATGCATATTATCAGAGATTAGTTTATGTCATTTCTAAGAAATAGTGTTGTATAGAGATTTATTATTTTTGTGATTTCCTTACTTTAGATGTCAGACATTGCAACAGAAGTTAACACAACATTTTTTTATTCTGGGATGTGTCGAAGATCAACGGGCGGGTCAGCTAGTCTTTCAATAAAAAAAATGTTTACCCAGCCAAACCCAGTCATGGGCATTAGTAGTGGATTCTCTAGGAAGTTTACGATTGTCTCTCCCAATTCCTAAGCTAGTTCCGATCAATCCAGCAACTTGAATCTTTCCTGCGTCTGGAGCAATGGGCTGTAAAGGCATCGCAGGGCCAAGGCCTGACATATTTTCTGGCCCAATCGGCTTGAATTTTGAAGCATAGACCACACAAGAAACTACAAAGATCTGTAATCAATTTCATATTTATGAAGCCAAACATTTTCCAAATAATAAGATTTAGAGTTCAATTTCTTCAAAGATATGAAAAATAGGCAGACGTTTCTTTAGACTCACCACAATGGCAAAGCAGAATGCGGCCAACAACACATACATGCCGATCTCCACAGGAGTCATGTGGGGGGCGTGTCTCCTTCTGTCTCCTCTGAGACCCCCAGGCAGATTGCTGCCTCCCAACTGGCGAGCTTGAACAGTTGGTTCATGATTATTTTCATCTTTTAACGGAATACCTGGAGAATTCACAAATGCACAATAAACAACATATTAATTCATCATAATATGAACTAATATGTTATTTGTTATTTTAAACTCAATTAAAATATACCAATCAGAATATCATGAAGATCAGCTAAAGGTCCTTTGGCTCCACTTCTCATAATGTCGTCATTTTGAGGAGTGTCAGGTCTCTGGGGTACTTCGCTGGCTGAGAAATCCACTTCGACAGAAGCAGTAGCTGTAGCCAATAATACACCCGTGCTTCCACCACCACCTGGGTCCACCTTATTAGAGGAGCCGCGTGTTTTAGGAATTGCACCAGCCGCCCCTCTGCATTCCTCAGAGAGCAATAATGTCACTCGCAACAGCTCTCCATTACCTTAAATTTCATATAATATTATATTTTCTAGATTACACTGCAACTCTCATAAAAAATTCAAAGTTATCAAAACATGGCACCTTCACCAACAGCTATAACTCTGGGATGGTGTGATGCAACCATAGGTGCAAATGCTACTACATCAGTATCCAAACTTTCCACTTTCAGAACATAATCTTCCATTGCGACGTCTCGTAGAGGTGTTCGAGATCCATCCGAGAATTCTATATCGATATCCAATAATCCTTCCTAGAATTTAAATACAAATAAATTATTATCGCCACTATCAGCTTATGTTGTTTGTATTTTATAAAACCGTTCCAAGAGTGACCCATCATAGCATTTTCAACAATGTGGAATACTAGCAGTGGATAGAGGCTTTACTAGCCAAGTTTACAAGATACATATGTTTGACATACAAAATCTCATTAGATAAAAAAAATACTGAAAAAAAAAAATACCTGATACTGAGCTGTAAGCCTTCTCGTTACAGTTGTCTCTGAAACATACCCATTTTCTATAGCATTATCTGGAGATATATTTAGCTGCAAGCCAGAGATTACTCTCACAATAAGACGAGAAATGGACACTTTGTCACTTCCTACTCGAATCTCTCTGGAGCCAATTACTCTTCCTGTAACAGAAACCAACAGTCAAAAGAAGCAAATAAATTGCAGCAAAAAGAAAAAAAACATGATTGTCAACATCGAAACAACCTACCAAAATTAATCAGATATTTGATCATTACCTGTAATTGGAGAGAGAACTTGCACTTCTGTTCGTCCAGTCGCTTTGCCTCTAAGAAGCCGTCCTCTCAAAGTTGCCAGCCTAGGATCAGCAACACGCAGCAGTGGTAGAACCAGTTCCGTCACACGAAGTAAAGTGCGCCGAGATACCAAGTAGCTTATACGGCCAGAATCATGATCCGTGGCAAGGAATCTGGCATAGACCTAAACATGATATGACAATTAGATCAAGTTTCTTGAAAAATAATCAATGTTGTTTTATAATTCGATGTATGATTTTCTAGTCACTGTATTTTAATAAGACCCTCTCATACCGTGGGGCAGAGCTGAGGGAAATGGACTTGGTGTGGGAGGAGGTCATAAGCATTGCGCAAGATCGAGTGCAATGGAGAGCTCTTGTTGCCTCCCTATGCTCCTAAGTGGAGTTCAAAGGGAGTTTTGATTTGATTGATTTGTATTTTAATAGTCAATTTTGAACTGGTAGTGGTTCAAACTGTAGTTTTTGTATTTGATTAAGGTTTTGCTCTATAAAAAATTTGCTAATACAATGTTATGTCTCTACTTACATCAACTGGGCTCTGTTGGAACCTCAAGCGACAGGAATGTCTGTCAGGAGTAACACTGTTGGATATTTCTTCCATCACAGGCTGAGAGTATGACCTTCTTCTTCTCAATCCTCTATTTTTTGTGATACCATTGGAGTTTCCTTCTTCAGGAACTTTCCATCCTTTGACTTGAGACAGCCTAAAGTCATCCACATTCACCTCCAAGGGGAATTCTGGCATCCATACAGTGAACCTCGCTAGACCTGTGTAGGTCCCATATTTGACAATCACAGAAGCATTGGATGAGCTGCGTATTTCTGAGCCATCCACATAAACAGAACTGCATGATGAAGAAACCTAAACAAATAATAATTACCCTCAGTACATTTTAGAAGCTAGCTAATGCGCCATGCGATTCTGATGTATGGAAGTGAAATGTGGACATGGCCAAACAAGAGGGACATAGTATAAATGAAGATATAAATATGTGAAAGAAAAGGAACTAGAATAATATGAAGGAATGTGGTATGGTTTTTATTTTTAAAGAATCTTGGCTCACCCACAGTGAACACAAATACCCTCTTGACATATTTCACACAGAGCAAAGCCTGTGTCGTGAAAGATGGTCGGTACACAAAAAAATAGGAAAGGAAAAATACTTAAGCAGCCAGAAATTAGATTAGCTCCTTCTTACATACCTTGAGCACACTTTCGTCCTCAGAATGGCAGGAGCTCTGCAGCGTGACGTCAGCCACCTGGCCAGCTTGAGACACAATCAATACCTTCATGGCTTGGGAAACTTGCCGGCCTGTTACGACGGCTGTGTTCAGCACCTCCCAGTTCTGGAAAAGTTTCTGAATATAATATCTGGCGAGTTATTTCGGATATACAGGGGTGTAGGTGACAGGGACACTATTCTATCTACATCTTATAGGTACCTACCTACATATAAAGCTGAAACCATTTTATCTACAAAGCTTATTGCATTTGACATCCTTTCTTGGAGAAGTCTTTACACTATTTGAAATCATGTTCCAACTTTTTGATACATGTTTTGTATATTCATTACGAAGAAAAACCAGACGACGCGCAACGCCGTATTTATTTTGTCACTGAAGATAATGGCCATATATGGTCGAGAGATGCGCATCTTAGATGTTGCCAAATGAATCACTCTCATGGGAATAATTAAAAATAAATGAAATCATTTTATATGGCAAAACAACGTTTGTCAAATCAGATAGTAGGTATAAGGTAACACGAATTCGGTGTCATTTTTTCAAGCTTGTTTAGTAAAAATTCGTAGATCTAAGGCCAAAATTTAATTTAATTTAGAAGATGTCAAACTATACTGAATTGCGTTAAAAGTCTGAGACTACTAGAGCTAGAGAAAAGGAGCGAAAACTCGATTGAGGGATTAAAAAAAAACAATGCGATTAAAATAATATAATTATTCTGCGTAGATTGTTCTGTCTAACAATAAAAAAAAAACTATGAATGATATCAACTTCAAAGCAACATGTAAAATGTGTGAAAAGATAAAAACAGACCGCAACAGTCAGGAAGTAAGGAAACACCGACTTCCGGTTTGTTTACAAGGGAGATGTGAAGAAACTCCCTGTGAAAACAACAAACTAACAGCTCATTAGTACATAATGTACCCAATTATTTCCGTATGTCATTTCATCACGCTCAAAACGCTACTTTTACGTTTAATCATCGCTGATCCTTTCACTTATAATTGTAGTCATCTTCTACATAAAAGTGATTAGGTGTGCGTGTGTCTTGTATAAACTCGATAACGGCTGGAACGTTTTAGCATATATTTTTGTTCATATAAGCTCAGGGTGAATTGAAGTTCACATAAGGGCTTATGATGTAGCTGATACGAAGATTACTGAGTCGTTTAGAGGGTTAGATAGAAAACAAGACGGGCGTAAACAGAAATATAGTCTTATATATAAAAATGGAGAGCTATTTCCCGATGTCATCGCATACGCCAAAACGGCTGAACGATTTCGCTAATTCTTTTATTGTCGTGTAGGCTTTTATCAGGAGAATGTCCTTTTAGAAGAAAAAAATAAGAAAAATGCATAGAAAATTAATGAAAACCCTACGTAGACAACCTTATTAGTACGTTTTACCTTATAATTTTTATTCCAATTTTGAAATTTTGACAGAAATTGTCAATTGGTGCGATTGACAGAATGCGGATGGAATATGATTTAAAACAGACGCATCGGTGGGAATTACATTGGTCAAATGATAATTGATTCATATTCATAGTTAGGAATACAAATTCGAATTCAATATTCATAGTTAGGAACACAGGAAAATGTCTGTCGGGAAAGCTAGTATTACATAAAACATAAGCTAACACAGTTACAAAATAAACTTTTTAATAAATAAATAAATAAATGCATACTAATACGTTTTTTTGCGGTCTTCCCAAATGAAAGAACGACAAAGTAATGTTTTCGCATTTTTAATATAGAGTGGAAATTCGGATAGTCCAAGTTGAAGGCGCTGCGCTGTATAGTTGGGAGCACAATAGGAAATATTACCACCAGCTTCTAGTAGTTGGAGAAAGTTTTGCCGCGATGAATATTGCGAGAAGAACTTTAATCCCGCTAACGGCGCTCGGAAACACTTCTCGGGTGGGAACAACGCGAAACGCCGAGAAAAAAATACGACTGAGCGAATCTACGTAGAAAACATAAATTGGATATTGTTTTAGTTTTAAATCGGACTGTCAACACAATAAGTCACTAAGGAAGGACATACAATTGCGATGTCCGCCCTCCGAATGCCTTCATAATTGGGTTTGCACTACATACCTAAATGAGAATCAAAAAAAGTTTTTGACAAATAAAAACCTCTTGAATATCATGAAAAATAGAAAGCTTGTAAAATACTGTCGCGTACTCTTTTTAAGCTATAGTTTTCTAGAAAAACAGAGCTGTCGTATATCACCCGTAATATTACGAACGCAAGAAAACCGTAAACAATTACGGTGTCAATTATTTGTCTCTAGGAAATCATGATGAAGTTATTTTGATGCAGATCTTTTGGTTGCGCAATGTGCGAGATAGATCCGGAATAGGGCGAGTGCAGGAGCTGTTCCGAGTGGCAAGAGATAAGAGAGATGTCTTCAAAGAAGCGATTGCCAACGTCAGGTAGACCTGATAGTCACAAGAAGAAGAAAGAGAAGGAAATCATGCAATTTGATTCAAAGTGATGTTAAGACTCGCTGTATTAAGGCTGCTTTACGAAGGCACCGCTTCTCTAGGAAATCAGAGCTTAAGGTATAAAATCACAAATGAAAAGTAGGTAAGTTGCCCAGCCGTCAGATGTTCTGAATGTACTCGAAAGTGCATTCAGAAATGGGGGTAGCTTTTTATGCTAACGTGTCAATAAAGGGTTTGATGGTTTTCCTTGTTTGTGACAAATATATAAATACACAAAAGTATAAATAAATGATTGCTTGACATCAATTGAGGCAAAAGAATTATGTTTTAATTTAGTTTAATATAAGTATTTCCTCTGACTAAATATCTGTGAAAATGTTAAATAGGGGCTCAAATGGTCCGAAATAGGACGGAAAGGCAATGATTGAGAAAAAAATATGCCATTTTGTTTACATTTATTTTTTAATAACCTATGTTTAGAACCTTTTTTAACACGATTAAATGTTCGTGTTTTTTTTACACAACACAATATATTATAGCTTAATCATTAGAGCAAATAACTGGCGAACAAAACCACGATGAATTTGAGATATTATTATATGAAAGAGGTTGTTAGGAACAAACAAATCGCGAACTTGCAAAAGTCAAACGTTCATACAAAGCTTTGGCGCCGAGTCAGTTGACCACATCATTATTTCAGCCTCACCCCGAGCCCGAGCACGTAACGTTCCCACATAACACTACGACATTGGACTAACCGCGTCGCAACTGGAGGCGACATCTTATTATACGAAATATAAATTGTGTTGGTGCTGGATCATCAAAAGCCGGATTCAAAACTGCCGTACTACGGATTTCAAATATACATTGTGGTAAAAGAACACAGCTAATAGGATTAGAAACACGAATATAATTATTATAATACTAGTTTTCCCGACAGACGTTGTCCTGTACTTCCAACGTAATTCCAACCGATGCAGCTGTTATAAACCATATATTTTCCATCCGAATTCCGCCAATCGCACTAACTACCAAACAACTGTCAGTTTCTGTCAAACGCCAATTTAATTTCAAAAATGGAATATAATAAAGTTTTTCATGAATATGCTTTGAGATTTTTGTAATTTGGTTAAATTTGTAATATCGATTGACTGTAATTGGCCTGGAGGCCGTATGAGTTCAATAAATAAATAATTGCAAAAAGGACAAAGAAGGCTACCTACTTTGATTTTCTAATGCATGTTCCGCGCAATTTTCTTAAAACCCTATGATAGTCGTGGTATACATTTGAGTAGTTTAAAGATCTCTTCAACTGTTTGGATGGACTTACCTTGGAAATGGGTAGAACTGCTTGGATATCATCTTTGTCGATGTCCATTTTCAGAATAATTTTCCTTGGAGTTGGATGCTCCGTGATTTCATGTTCGTTTTCGTTTTCAGATAGAGTGAGTGGGGAAGCCATTAGGGAACTCGTGCTGCGAGCATAGCGCACCGAGCAAGACAGTCGGGCTGAGCCTCGTCCCGCTGCTCCCCCGGCTTCAGCGGCCCACGTGAAGACTTCTTCGGAACTGTGTAAAAGAGGAAAACTAATGGTTTTGGGACTATTTATCTAACAGAAAGCAGGTTATTAGGTATGACACTGTGCCACATGAAAATAACAAAAAAATCAGAAATGGTGTCCCACAGGGCAGTATACTGAGCTCATTGCTTTTCTTATTCTCTGATAGAGACTTTTTTACTGATTTTATTTCGTAATTTTGATTACTTTTTATATGTGTCTTTTTTGCTAATTTAGATTAGTCTTCATTAACCTGGTCGGTTACATGTTTCAAAATATAATCAGTAGTAGGTACTGCCCTAAAACAGACTGTCTAGTGTGACAATAAATTCCGATATACCCATATGTATATCTATCTAGTAGTTTTATTGTTGTACTTTGATTGTCAATGGAAAATAAAATGAATATGAATAAAATATTTTACAAATATTATGATATAAAGGCAATAAAAAGGAATTCCCAATTCCTGGAAGTCATTATTACGCTTATTCAATGAACACTCACGTGGGCGGGCTCTGTTGATCAGCAAAATCCTTCCTCACCGCTGTAACTGTGCCAAGTTTGGGTTTTAATTCGACTGTGATAGACCACTGATCCGACACTGAGACTGCTCCCAAGAGGCGAATTCCAGTTCTTACACGGCACCTGTGGAATAAATATTGCTTCAAATAAGTTTTTGCATCATTTTAATACTTACAACAACTGAGTTATACCTATTCTGACTAATAATCCTCCTCGAAATGGGTTACCAAAAATCTTTTAAGAACACCCTTTTATGGATGCGTAATACCGTTAAAAATAAATCATGGCCGCAATTTCATCGCCGTATTGTGTTTAATATTACCTATATATGTACCAATCGGAAAATTTTGATTGATCCGGTTCATAAACCCTAAAAATAGACAATATTTTAATTTTTAAATAACGTTTTAAAGTACTTATTTAAGTTTCTTCCGTGCGCTGTATGGTGAAAATAAAAAAGACCCGAGTCAACCAATGTGCTATAATATATACAGGAATAGTGTTAGAATACATTTTGTGCCAAAACAAAACCGAACAAGTAACGCGGAAACAGAAATCTAGGAAAGGAAGTTGATAATAGCTGTAAAATACAGGTGGAAAGCGTGCTGTGAAATTTTAGGTAAGTAACCTACAGTATATCGATCGATTAATGTCCGAGTTACATAAGACATAAAAATGTTCCAAAGCATAGATGTTGGAAACACGTATACATTAAAAGTATATCAGTACGCATTCATTTACATAGTTAGCACAAAGGGTTACGCCCTATGTTGCCTATAGGAGTTTCAGATCTTAAGAAAAAAAAAAGAGTACGAAAGGAACTTAAGTTTTATAACTCCGATAATAGCCGGAAGGGGTTTATTTTATTTTACGTTTATAAAATTTCTTTATAGCCAGGATTCTCAAATTAATATAGTGAAAAAGTGTCAGCTTCAATCGACGGAAATAAGTTTTTAAATACAAGTTTTATGATTATTTAGCTGGTCTAGTTGACTAGGCGAAAAATTTTTGAGCAACAATCCCGAGTTCGATTCTTCCTTCTCCTTCGATATCTCCTGTGATAATTTGAAAGAGTGTCAACGAAACTAAAAATTCAACTGATCTATAGGGCCCCCGCACACCGGCAACTTGTTTAAAGCAATTATTTAGTTACTTTAAATAAGTTTATAGGAAAATGCCGCAATTTGAAGGTTATAAGTGCGCGGGGCCGCATTCAATACACAGTTTCTTTCAATGGAAGCAACTAAATAGTAAAGCTACGGCTACACTATGTACAAAGCTGGACCATGCTGGTCAAATAAGGGCTCTGGTCAATCGTGAGCAAGTGGCAACATTTGACAAGTATATTTGTATACCTGGCTACGCGCTACTGGTCCAAGGTATTTCCAACATTGACAGCTGGCACGAATTAAGGTTATCTTGAACGTGTTTTGTGTTTTAAAATAGAACAAGTAAATATTTAAAATAATCTTATATATTTTCAACTTCCATTATTTTTTCTCAACTTAAAAACAATAAGGTACAAAATACCTAATATGAATATAATAACCTAGAAGACGTGTCAGCTGGCAACGTTAGACCAATATTGGCGATATTGCTGACTTGATCGACAAAAGTACACAAGTAACGACCAGTGTCAAATATTGGGTGATATTAGTAATTGGTGAAGTCGCCACACTACTTGCCCAAGATGGACCAGAGCCCATATTTGGCCAGCATTGTCCATAGTGTAGCCGTGGCTTTATTTTTAACAAGTAGAAAGTGCGCGGGGGAGGCATAAGGACGAACATTCAGTACATATGTATGCATACAATGAAAGTTTGTAGAGTTTTCAATACCATTGCCAACCAAGGAGCGTGACTCTCTGTCTGACACATAAAAATACAAGAATGTTATATATTTGAATAATTTAAACCTTACTCTAATTTTCAAAAAATTTGCAAAATGCATTTTTTTATTCGCACAGCGAATAAAAAATTGCCCAAGAATTTGTTGAAAAAAAAAACATGAAAGAGGAAATTGTCATAAAAGAATTAAAAATATTTTGCTTTGTAATAAGGTTAAAAGAAAGGGGGACGGGGAGTGTGAAAAGCTTGAAGGGTTAGAGCGGAAAAGGGTAAGGTCCTTCCGGCTGATTAAAGCGCCATCTGGTGTGGCTTCCTGCGCTCGGCGCTGTGTCAAGATCTCGCGATGAATAATTCATTACATCAGAGACACCAAAAAAGTCATTCTTAAAATCCTGTCGCCATTAGACTCCAAGTTTTCAACAAATATTTAATGCCCTAATGTTTAATGCTATTTTAGTAAAATAACGCGACGATAAAGCAATCAGGACGGACGGGGAATTGTCTAAGGTAGAAAATGCCCTGAGGATAGTTGAGAGGTCCTAAAAATATTCATTATTTATCAAACAACTAACAAACGTGAAATCTGCATCATATTAGGAATGTACCTATATAAGAAACAAAATACATTATTATTGGCCGTCGTTCTGAGAGATAGTGCATACAAACACAAACCATTGTAAACACTTCTTTTATGCATTCGTTGACATAGCCATGCAATAGACGCCCGTCATTGAGAGCACTGGAGATCCTATCGTGTGTGCTGGTTTATGCGCTATTATGGCTGGTGTGAGTAAATTGAGGAATAAGATAATAAAAAAATCAATAACAGAGAAGAATATACGCAAGAATTTAAACGTATAAAATAATGTTGTGATTATAGCGACTACTTCCTTTAAATGAGAAATAATTCCAATCAAAAAGTTTTTGACAGGTGACATTCAGGCTTTATTGGGACACAAAACGGCGAGGATAAGTATGGCCTAATTTGCTTAGTAAGCTCGGAAGACGGGAAACAAAGAAAATTTTAATTAAAACTTTTAGTTGTGTTTTTGCAGCGTGCATGTACCTACCTCATGACAAAATACGTGACCGGAATCTCCTCGTGTCTTACGAAGACAGGAAGGTGGAACCTGGCCAGCGGGTAGAGGGGGGTGCGAGGGGCCAGCAGTGTCAGGGAGTCGTCTGCGTGTAGCTCCTTGAAGGGGGCCCTGGCTGGGACCAACTGAACGGAGCCCAGGCGAGTAGCTGGCTGGATCTGAAAGTATCAAGAGTACAACATATTATACCTATGAATGGCACGGACCAAAGAAAACTGTCATTTTTGTTTTGATTCTAATTAGGTTACTAAATCATCGATTTATTACTAATAAATCGATGATTAGTAACATTATGTCATAGAAAGTAATAATTAAGGGATAAAAAGATGGCCTATTTTGAATATCAAAAATTTCAAAGTTCCCCTGAATCAAAATTTTCAATCATGCAATTCAATAAGCAAGGAATTTAATTTTGCTTAAAGATGCTTATGTGTAATTGCATTGTCATCGTGTTTAAAAAGTTTCAAATTATCTCGGTAGTCAATGAACAAGTTAATGTACAAGATTTGTATTATGATAATCCTGTTGGTTGTGTTGATTAGAAACATTTCATTAATTCCTGTTTATACCCCACTAAAAATTACAAAGAATTTTTTTAACCTTGTTGTCACAAAAGGGGAATTCATATAAGTACATAATTATACTCACTTGAACTCTAGGCATGCAACCTCCCCCCTCAGGGTCGGCGACTCTTGGCTCCAGAACAGAGTAGGCCAGTTGAACGTATTTTGGTGGTTGTTTGATCGGTGCTATTGTTTTCCCATCTTTTAAAGTTGGCGGTGGTTGAAGTGGTCCCCACCAGTTTGCCGGGATCTCCAGTTGGGCCAAACACGCCCCTTCACCTCCTTCTGGACTGCAAGCTCCCGTCAGAGATGGTCTATTGCCCATAGTCGCGTGAACGACACCACACACTCTCCCTCCGGCTTCACCGCCAGTATGGAATAGAACTCGTATCACCGGAGAGTCTCTAGAAATTTCTCTAGAAACTACATGAGCCGACATATCGAGTCTTAATGGTGTTTGCTCCAAAGATGAATTCTTCGAGCCGGGGAACGGGGCTAGGGGGTCTGGAACGAGGGATCGAGCAGGAACTGTTTGTTTAGTCGAAAAGGGTCCATAAGAAGCCCTCACCGACACCGCTCTAGCAGTTTGAAAGACGGTGAATCTATCCACAGATAATGGTGCAGCCCCTACTCCTCCAGACCCTGAACCAGGACCTCCCGCACCACGCCCCGTGTGCTTTAGAAAAAATCCACCATCCTTGTTTTCGAAGTGTACTTCCACACAAGCAGCAACTCCTGTGAACAAATAAAAATACCTTTTTTAGTTTCGATGTAAAAAATGTGGTCTTAATTTTGAGAGAGGAAGGATTCGTTGTCATAAAATGAAGATTGATAAGGTTTCCACTTATAATCTGGAGGTAACGAGTGGTTCTGCTTTCACAGGGCATAAACAACTTCGAAACAAAGCATAATCTTAGAAGTTCGTAACAAACTTAAATAAATAATAAAATTTTCAGAAAAACTTCAAGATTACTTCCCATGTCACAACTAAAGGAAGAAAAGTTTACTTGGGGAAGTGACAAAAACAAACATTTTTTCTGCTCCGTCTTATTCCTACTGTAGTTCGTATATAGGAAGCGCCCCTCGTGCGACAGGGCGAGTCGAAGTAACTTGGAGATTTGGAACTTTTGACATTTTGTTACGTCCGCATAATTTATACACCTAAACCCTTATTAATAGAATGCGAATTTTTCCCGCCCAAATAAGATTGCGTTGTGAATATATCTATAGATCATGTCTTCAAAGGAAATTGATGAATCGAAATTATTTTTAAGCTTTCTTTTATAGTTTTCTGGATATTTAAAAATGGCAATTTTATCGAGAGAGCATGAAGATCAGCTTATATAGATAGTTTCTCCGGATGACAGGTTGGTCGATTACTTTCCGTTTTAACGTTCTGAACTTTACGTACGGATTTTTTTCTTCGGACAAGGTGTCGATACATAATACATATCGCTAACTCGGAACTCCATTTCCCAATATTCTTTTATCAAATCACAAAAGTTTAATAGTCGTCTCCTCCCTAGATTTGGCGCCTGGCATAGTTTGATCGTATTTCAGTTTAGCCATTCCTTACTTTATCAAGATTCAATATTACGTTAAAAACCTTCATGGCGCCGTGTTAATTGTCTGTAAAAGTAAGACAGCTGAATAATTCTTATGTATACTATATCCTTTATAATAATTGGTAAGTTCATCAGTAGGTACAGTAACTCGGTATTTCCGTTGAAACACTCTAGCCCACGCGAAATATTTTTCATCATTCGTTTGTAAGCAGATATTCGAGGCTATAACAATACAATATACAGTACACGTATTTTTAGTTTTATCGGAAGGTAGTCACGGAAGTAAAGTGAGAATTATACGATACATTTTGTATGGGAACCGTGTATACGTAACGAATGCTAGAACCGCTCTTGTTTCTAGAAACATCCTTGTGCCGACGCTATACACGTTTCCCATACAAAATGTATCGTGTACGTATCACTTTACTTCCGTGACTACCGTCCGATAAAACTTAGAATGCGGGTACAGGTGTCCGCGGGAAATAGTACCTATATCGACGCAATATACTTGATCAGATATTCCTACAAACAACTGTTACTACGGGAAAAACTGTCAAATTGTCTAATATCCGAACGTGGTCAAGTAAAATTTGGATCATTTAAGGGACGGTGTAGCCGATTTATAGGGCAATTAAGCAATTATCCTTTCCGATGGCTCTACAACTCATAAGGAGTCTTGGCCTCCAGTAAACTTTGCCTCCAACATCTTCTGTCTTCTGCTGCAGTCTAATCAAACAGTTAATTTTCAATGCCTCGTCCGACAGATTGTGCTGCTAGTATACCTAATTGCCATCCTGCGATCGCGTAGTGTAATAATGCGATGTTCCTCCTCAGTCTGCTATAAATGGTGAAAATAATATTCGTACGATTATTATCTTTCCCAGATGTGTGCAACGTTCTGAAAACCCAGGCCGATAAGTCACGTAGGTCATGTCATAATATATTGGCAATAGGAGTGTTATCATGGAAGGGCCATCGGCGCGTGAGGGACCCGCGGCCATGAGCCTCGGCAAATGAAACTCCGTTAGGTCTGCATCCCTCCAAATGTCTTCCATCTCATTAGCCACACGATTCCGCTGTATAACAATCATATTTCAAACATGATCAATGTTTATGATATTTGTAGTCAATGTTCTTAATTTAATTAATATTTATACATAACCTTCACATAAATGAAAATGAATTATTGTTCCCCAATCTGGTAGACTTCCAGTACAACCACCACCCAAAAGAAGAAAGGTTGGTTGGGAGTTCACATCACAAGAAGCTAACAACACAGCAGGAACATGACGGAGAAAAAAAATAAGAAGAATCATGGATATGCCATAAATGAGAGAGAGAGAGAATCAGTTGAGGCACTTGATAATTAGTTGTATTACGTCACTGTTAAATGTATATGGAAGCTAAATAACAACCAGGCAGTCTCATAGAACCACGTCAACACTAATTTGCGCCATTTTCAATCGCAATTCAATAGGAATAATATGGTTAATTGTGTGGCCCAAAGTTGTTCCAATAGGATATACTGTTTACGAGTACGACGATTGATGGCGGCCATCCTTTGTGAACCACCTAATGGCGAACGTTGTTAACGTAAAGTGATCACACTAAGCCAGCCTTCAAAATAACAGTAGAAGACGGACGTGGTTTGTTCCATTTAAAAATCTAACATCAGTAATGAATCGTTAGAGTCATTATATAGGGGGCGTTCAAGTATTACGTAACGCAATAGGGGGAAGGGGGGGTATTCTTGTAAAACGTTACTATTGTCTTTAGTGAGTTTCCAGTAATAATTGTGATTTGAGGCATACATAGTAGTAATATGTGCGTTAGGCAAAGTTTAGAGAATGGGAAGAGGGGTAACAAAAAGCGTTACGATGCATCTCGGGGAGGGGGGGGGGTCAATAATGTAAAAAAAATGCTTTACGTAATACTTGAACGGTTCCTTAGTTGTAAAATATTCCTTTGTGAAGCATTTGACAGCTTCGTATAGGTCTGCCCGAATTATGTCAACGTACTTAGTTAAATGATAGAAACTAGAAAGTCTAAGGAATGAGATACCAACTGAATATAGCTACATGGATGAACAACTGAAATTTGAGTAAAAGACCAAATATTATTGCACATACTCCGAAATAGGGGAGTGAATAGAATCTTTTTTTACTGCGTTGTTCTGTAATCGAACTCCTCTGCTCGACTGGAAATCGATGAGTTGCCGTAACACTGTATTTATTACAAGGCAGAAAGTAGGATGGCACGACGCTGGAATTCAAATAAGTTTCCCACCACCTACCTTGGGTAGCAGCCCCGCCACCTGGATCACATCCACCAGCACTGAACTTCCGCGATTTCATTTCAAATATCTCCGGATATGGAAATACTTATCATTCGAGTTACGTCAATTTATTTCATTATAGCCAAATTATTCAATAACAATCCCAAATTTATATATCCAAATGTTTATGGAATAGCAGCTAATCCATTCGGATTACAAGCGTAGGAAAAGGATTATTATTTATTTGATCGTCCTATAAATCATTATTATACCATCCCTTAAAGAAATCTATTTTTTTTTATGAAAATGAATCCGTGCTCACTAAAAGTGAACACAAATACACTCTTTGACTCTTTCACGGTAAGCTACTTAAAGCTTGTGTCGAGAAAGAGGAAGATGGTCGGCACCTGGGATCGAACCCACGACCTCCAAACGAAACAGTACGAAAGCCGGCGTCGTTGTAACCGCTAGTCTACCAACCAACACATAATTTAACTTTACCAAGTTGATAACTGCGAACAATTTGGCATTTCTTCCCACAGCAATAGTTGTAGGTTTGTAGGAGCCTCTTATCAAGTATCACATATTTTTCTATAGAATATTTCCTGCGAATACCTGTTATTACCAATAATTGTCATAGAAACTAGCGACTAACATACGAAAATTATACCTACGAGTATGTAGTTGATTCTTGCAAGGCTAGATCTTACATATGAATGATCTAGTCATATCTTGATGCAATCATCAAACAATTATTTGATGCTATCATTAAATCATCAAATAAATGGACCCATTTGTAATTTTTTGGATAAATTCCAGTTGTGATACTTTTTTATCACTATCAAGAGAAAAGCGCCTTGCTTCTGATCAAGAAGTCCCGGTTCGATTTCCGGTCTGGTTATCACTTTTTTACACGAAATATTTACTCATTGGACTCTTGACTCCAAATGGACATAATCGGTAGTCTTTTTGAAAAAGAAAAAAGTTAAGATGGATTTGCGAACACGTAGTTCGTTTTTTCTACGAACCCAATAATACCATTTGTTAAATTGTATTGCCTTAGCTGGTTGGAACAAATGCGTACGATGATGAAGGATGACTGAAACAAAAACCAAAGAAAACCATTCAATGAAAGACGTAGGGTTGGGAGACTCAGATTTAGATGGATGGATGGTGTATTACAGAGGAACCTTGAAGCTGAAGGAATGGCGAAGAGTTCTAGAGGATGCCAATTCTCACAGTGAGCTTTCGTATGAAGATGGTTTACAATTCTCTACACATGTATATATGAGGTTTTGCGAACCTTCTGTAATTGAAATTAAATTTATGTCTGTTTGAGTTCAACTTAGAATTAGTTACCAAACTATATCTGAGGTATTCTGAGTAAAGTGTTCGTAACTATTTACCCTAAGACTGAGTAAAACGCAAATAAATAAAAGGCAAATTAAACTAAAATAATTTTGTTAGCACAAAAGATCCTTTTAGCCGAGCCGAAGTCAAGGAGAGCAAATAAACAGAAAATTAATAATGTCTTTAGTAGTCCTTAATGGCTTCTGCGCGGGCAAGTAATTAATTATTACAAACATCGCAGAATGCTTCGTCTCATAATACTAACAAATGAGTGTTTTATAGCGGAGCGGAGGAGGAGCCAGCCTGATGGTTGTATTCAAAACAAACTTTCAAGCCGACCTGAGTAATTAGCTTCCCAGAAACACCTCCAACAGAACGAGAGAGCCGTGAGGTCGCTCTAGAAATTGCTTATTACGGAACGGAAGTGATAAATGACAGTTTCGGAAGACCTGCAAAGCTGTCGAGGTAACAATTAGCTTGGTCAGGCGATATATTTCGTAAAAGTTTATTCAAAGTCTTACATTACAGGCATAAATTCCTCATTTTTACTTCGTTTTAATTGTTACAATTTCATTTTTCAAATACGTATAATTTATAATCGACGTTTATTATACTAGCTTTCCCGTAAGACGTTGTCCCGTGATCCTAACTATAAGTATTGAATTCGACTTTGTATGATGATAAATAAATTACCTTTGTAATTTCGATAATGTAATTTCGAGTGATGCATCTTTTTTAAGCCATATATTTTCCATCCGCATTCTGTCAATCGCAACAACTTACAAACAAATGACAGTTTCTCTCAAACGCCAATATAATTTCGAAACTAGAATTAAATTATATTTTAAAAAAAAGCACTAAGGTGGTTACCTACTTTAAGTTTTCTTAAATGTTCCAATGCTATTTTTTCATTAGGGAAGAACCTTTTTCTGACAATAGCAATCATAATAAAAAAATAATATGTAAGCGAAATTCGTCCATTCGTTTACGCGTTATGCGATGACCACGGAAAAAATCTTCCTCTTCTTTCTAATGTGGGAATCCATTCTTACGAGAGTGAGTTTATTTATTTATTTATTAATACTTTACTGTACATACATTGGTAGTATGAGTACCTAACACATCCATTTTTTTATAGTTTATACCACAAATATTTCACTTTTTTTACCTACAGGTGCTTGAGATAACCACTTGGAAAAAAAACAAAAATACCCCCGTTTCCATAGAAATAAGAGTCACCCATGTGACATCAAAGCCATTCAATGGTTATGTTCCTGAACAGAAATATAAAGATGAAAAATAGCCGATTGCAAATCAGAATGCTAAAATTACAATCTAAAATTTACTCATTTCTTAAGAATAATTGAAATTCTAATAATTATATTTCTAATTCATTAACATAAATATTGCCACTGTCTTGCATTTTATTGAAATCGTCTCTTCAAATAATTATCATCCGAATTGAGAGGATAATAATATAAATAAATTGATCTACATAATATACGTCTCTATATTGTGAAAATATTTTCAGTAGAAAAATGGCCACTGAAGTATGACTATGCAATGTCGGGTTTGATTGTATTTACAAATGTTTATAAGTAGACTCTCTCGCAACGCCGATAATGAAACACTTTTTTAGAAAATTGAAAAAAAAACGAATCAAACGTTTCAAGAAGATGAAACACAAAATAGCTTAGAAATGATGAACGGTTAAAAATGTGCAAATATTCGTAGTTACGCTTCGAAATGGTTCTTCTCCCGAGTAAATTCCGACAAAAGAAAAACCTGACCTGCGAATAACTGTGTGAAATAAATCGACGCAACGAGAGTGGCTATAAAACGGAAAACGGTGTTCCAGACTCGGAGTAATAAAAGTTAACAGTGGAACGGACAGAAATGGGTGGGAACCGAGAAAAAGTTGTGTGAAAGTCTGCGAAACAGATAGAACTAGGAATGCGGAAAATTATGAAAATGCCCGATTCGAGGAACAATGCGAAGTATCTTTCGAGAACTTTTCTTATTTACGCCCCGTTCCATAGTGGATTTTCCCGAGATTGGTTCGTTTGGTTTTTTTTTTAATACCCCACCGCGTTCCTAATGGACACAACTACAAACGAACTCTTCTAAATAAACCTTTAATCACCTATTTCGTTTTCAGGTTAAGTCTATAATAAAATATTAAGCTGAAACCGTTTTATAACTGAATGCTACGAACTGAGAAACATTTTAATTAAATGAATCTGTGCTCACCAAAAGAGAACACAAATACACTTTCGATATCTTCACATAAAACAAAGCTTGTGTTGTCAAAATGGAAATGGTCGGCACCGTGATTCGATCCCAGGATCGTCAATACGCTGAACGTACGAGAGCCTAGCAACCACATTCATCGAATTAAAAAAAAATCTTTTTGCAAGTGATATCCGATTTGTTGAAGAAGGCTTAAGGCTATTCGAAATCACCGAACGACTGTTATTGGTAAATCCATTGCGAAGAAAAACCGCACGACGCGCAATGGCATATAGTGTCGAGACATAAAAATTGTTACCGATTTACCTACTAATTTTAATTTCGAAATATTTATGGGATGGGATGTTTTTATTAACAGCAAGATTATCTTTAATGGTTGCGGCCTGCGGGTTAAATGGAAGAACAACAACAATTAAGTATTTTTGATACAAAGTGTTCCTACTTGTCAGATGCGTCACACTCAAGAATCGTAGTTTACCTATTAGATTACCGTCTGAAGTTAGGACAAAATTAACTGGCGTAATATGTCATAAAATTTTAAGAATCCTAAACCTTTTTCAACGGACATTAATAATGCCACTCAATAATTATCCATCTTCGTAAAGATGATAAATTCATAATATAAAGATTTACTACCCCGTTCGCCAGTATACTTTGGCGATAGTATAGTATTTCATTAAAAGCTAATCTTAGACACCAGAACATGAGGTTCTATAGTATTCAAAGAGGTTTCATTGTTTTCTATTTGGATGGGAATATACGTGGCGTCAATTGAACAAAGTAGGGATATAGGGAGACAGACAGACGACAGATGTGCCAGACGAGATTGAATGACACATCCACCTATGTAGATACAAACAAGTACGCTCTTGTCTACTTAGAAGAACGAACAATAATAACTCGTAAACATTTTGAATACAGACGTCACTCTAAGAACCCTCGTCGACGTATATTGTAATCAAGGCTAAAGTGAGAACGCAGCCTAGAGGTAGACACAAACAAAGACAAACTCCCATCTTGACTAACCATCAATATAAGGTATCATTTCTCCAAAGCCATTCATCATATTAATATTATTCAGGAAGAAAAGATTATAGGGCGATTCTTCAGATACATCAAGAAGGATGGACAGCAAGCAGGTATGGGGTATATGATGTTTTGTTTGAACACTTCGCCATATTATTATTACGTAAACAATGTAATTAATTATGAAGATGGAAGCTCCTTAAGTAATGACACGTTCTATAAAGAGGAGTACGCGTAACGCCGAAAGGAAAGGACAGCCCCACATTATTTAATAAAGTCGTGTTGAAAGGATCCAATTAACTCGCCCTCCACACAGTGACTTCTCTCTAACATGACACAACATAACAGACCAACACTCGACCTTTAGAAACAAAACATATTAATGATGATATTATCGTTCTTCTTATTTGGATGTTGAGTCGGATGGATTTTAACTAAGACAGTTTGGTACTTTTTTCTAAGAAGAAATCAATCGATAGTGAATGTTCAATTGAATGGATTTAAAAATCTACACTTTCAAGATACGTTAAATGAGCGCTTCCGTCAATCCTAAAAATCTTCTCTTGAAAATATCAACGCGAGATTGACGAAGGCGTTCGAGCTCATTAAACGTGTTGTGCATGAAAAGGCAAACAGGTATCTGTAAAAAATCAATCGTAGAGAAATCACTTTAATAAAATTTAAAATACAATATTTTTCCTTTTAGGGTTTTCATCCTAGGGAAATGCTTGAGTCGATTTAAGGTTTAAAGTTTATATAAGATGGAATTTACTGTTGTTGTGAATGAAAAAAGAATACTTACGTATTTTTGAGTACCTAGGTAAGTAAGTAGGTATTTTAAATTATTCCCAAAATGACCCAAGAGATGGTAGGATATTTGGAAATAAAAAAAATAACAATATTAAGCACTAAGCAGGATGGTAACGAAAAGTGTGAGAAGAAGATAATCACTATAGCTGGTGATTCCAATTTTTCTAAAAGAAATGTCTTAAAAATAAAACTATTTAAAAATACTTATTGATCGTTCATAAATTAAATGATTTATACACGAGTTAAGCGAAAATGCTTTTATTACATATTTTTTTTACAAATCCCTTCATTTGTGGATTTCGTGAACTCTGGCATTTGATAGGCGTCCATTGAAAAAAGAAAGAAAATATACAAACTTAAGCAAATCCTGTGCGTTTAGAATAATATTGCGCGTATAATAAGGTTGGATAGGATTAAGTATCTCGTTTACATAAACACAATAATATAAGGTATATCGGCGTTGCGACCAACCATCACTCATGTTTAACTTTATAGTGCACGAAAAATTTGAAATAAGTGCAAATTGTAACAAAACTTCACTCCGTACATAAGTTAATTTTTGCGTACACTTTGAATTAACACATGAATCACATTTGTATGTAACGAGTACATACATCTACCTGCGATAGGAATACACAGATATAGTATACGGAGTACGTATTGGATTAGTATTGAAAATATTGGAATGGCAACATTCATTCAAAACCCAATAGAAAATTCCTGAACCAAAAATGGATTTAAGCCAGGGTAGAAAGCATGGGTTATCCGTTATAATACGGTTCTGTGCATGAACTGTGCTAATACAGGAAGTGAACTGAAAATCCATGCCAAATGATATTACCGTGTATTTTTTTGCTGTTTGAGTATAATTCCGTTACACATATTTCATGAAGTATTATTGGATTATACAGAAATGGTTCCCAAGCCTAACAAACTCTGACGCTAAATACATTTTTGTATGGTTATATAATAGACAAAGGTGAAATATGTTCCAACGCAATTATCTCACTACTATCAATCGGATTGTATAAAATCTATATAGGCTATTTAAAATCACGTTACAACTCTAAGAGGTATTATTTGTAAAATCATTATGAAGAAAACCACACGACGCGCAACGCTACATTTGTCAATGACACGTATGACCATAGAGTACCTACCTAGAAATGTTCTTCTTAAATAATGTTGTTATGTGTTGCTAAATGATTCACGCTCACGAGAATAAATAAACAATAAATCAAACAATTTATTTATATGACCTAACAAAATATTACGGATCAGCCTTTTTTATATAAAACTAGCTTTCCCGATAGATGTTGTCCTGTAGTGCTTACTATGAATATAGATTTCGAATTTGTAATTTATACAAAAATATGTTTGAATGTTAAAAAAATATTTCTGAAAAATCGAAAGAAATTCTTTCGAAAATCTGCATACCAATGCTTTGAAACTCAATAGTTTTTGTAAATAAAAATAGTGTTTTTATGGAATTTTTTGCAGATGGCGTTGTTGTCAGTAAATCCGTTCCATACTAAATTTAATGTTATATTTTATACTATTTTCTATCCATTTTTCGATTTTTTATTAGTTATTCAGATATCTGGGGCGGAGAAGAATCCAATCCAAGCATCATACAAATCTGTTCAGCCGATCTCGAGTTATAAGTGTTCGCACTTACCCGACTTTCTTTTATGTTATATATTCAGCACTTCAAATTGATAAAATATTGAGACTTTCCGCGTATCAATAATAATTATCAGTCAACGAAACTTTGGTGATCGATACAATAAAGCCATACTTTTATATGAAAAATGGATCTAGTTTGGAGGCTCTAGGAATTCGAAATTATTTTTTTGTGATGAGACTACGTTGCCACTAACCATCTGATAATCATTAATTAGCTCATATTTCATTGAGAAACTCAAATATTAGGAAAAAAATACACTATTATATTGTTATGTTGAAGGCGAGTACATACAGTATCGTGCCATCTTTTGTTAAGACTTTGTTATTAAAAATAGACGCTTGATGAAAAGAATGCGGTTTCATATAGTATTGGCGTAGGAACATATACCTACTGAACAAAGTATCGCGGTACACAAGTATGAAGAGTATAGAAGAGGGCTCGACAACCTTTTTGGGCCATCGGTCGCAACTAAAACAAATCGTCGGTAAAGAAACAGTCTCCAGTTTGAATGAAGAATGGTTTTACCATATAATTCAAATTTAAATGACTCACTCGTTGTTTTAAGACAGTTATTTTTAAACGTAATTACCAAAATTTCAAAAACCTCTATGCTTATCTTATACAGGGTGACTGGTAATTCAATACATTCCTTGTAAGGGGTTATACTAAAGAAAATTTGCAACAATTTTGTTCCCATTAACCTGGGGTAAAATACCAGTGGTTTTCGAGTTATTAAACTTTTTAAAGTTTTTTTTCAATTTTCACTTTTTGATATAAAAATCAAAATTGTGAACAAAGTACTTCATTTAGGAAAGTAAAAATATGCTTTTCCAATAGCTGAAGAATAAAGGAAAAGCTGATGTAAAAAATCAAGAAGCAAATCTTAAAAACCTCAGAAATACAACGTTTTAAAATCACAATTCGGTGTTTTTTATTTTTTATTTCGATTTGTATAACGGACTTACTCCAAAAAAATATAATACACTTGGTGTACAAAACACAAGAAAAACTTATGTTGAAAGTTGATCTGTTTGACCAAAGCTTCGGTGCCTGAAACATTGTAATATCCAACTGGCATAGCAGAAAGTTGTGTTGGATCGTCTGTCATAGAGCCAACCTCTCGAGGAGTCCGACGTGGATTGTGGAATCACGAATAATGCTGATAATGAGTCGACTTGTTTGTTCCGTTATCAACTTTTACATCTACTGAATATTCTGCGTTCAAGCCCCATATACTAAAATCTTCCTCTTTCACGCCACTTACTTTGCTAATTGTGAAAGTGTATTTGTGTCAGCCCAGACACATAAAAAAGTAGATATATAAAATTGCTTATTGCAAACTAAATTTTAAATCAACGATTCTCGGAAAAAAGATTGTCAAGACCTGCAATAGAGTATGCATAGTGCATTCGATCCGCAGTGTTGTGAGTGCGAATGTTTTCCACATTGTTCCACCTCCAGGAACAGGACGCCCCTCGCACTACAGAGAAGGAAAAAGAGCACAAATGCTTATTAGAGAACGTATAGTTGCATTTGTGCTTCCTTCCGAGCTGTGGCCACATCAGCCCGCGACAAAGAACGTTTTGTAGCAGAATTAATGCGGGATTAAGGAAGCAGAAATGAGTTTCATGCGACAGGTCGCTCCGTGCAATTTAATTCAATAACACTGCTTCTCCCGCAGAATGTCCATGTGAAATGTAATAAATTTTGCTTGGACAGTAAAATACTGACAGTTTCACAATTTTGTTATACTTAATCGAGATTTATTATTATTTTTTTAAATTTCTTAATAATAATTACTGAAGAGACTTTTTTAATTTCGTGCAAACTCTCAACACTACCCCCTATTCGGATTTTGGAACGTTCTTATTAAGAACGTTCCAAATGATTTAGAATTAAGTTCACTCGAACTAAAATTCGTGTTCGGAATTATGCCGTGTTCTAAAAACCAATATTAGTTCACCATAAATGTTTTTTTGAATTATAATTGTCTATGGATCGAGGATGCGCCTTATTGGTTGATGCTGACAAGCGGACAGCCAATCGGAGAAGACAAATTCAAACGAGCTCCATGTTCCAAGCAAGTTCCAAGGTAACATGGTCGCCGGAAACTGCCGAATCAACCCGAAGTGTAACGAAGACGACTGTATGATTGCATTGGTGTTCAATGATAATAATTTTTGATGCTTTTATTTGTATTAATTATAATAAATTCGGGGGAAATGCTTAATATTTTTAATAAAAATAAACTTGTTTTATAATTATTTGGTTAAAAAAACACGTTTATCATAAAAATCTCATCAGATATCTTTTTAGACGCATACAATTAGGTGTGAACTAAGATTAGGAACGTTTTGACAGATAAACGCACTAAAATTGACTTAAATACGAAATTCGAATACCAAAATGAACTAGTTTCAAACAATAGTCTAATTAAGAACAAATTGGAACGTTCTAAAATTTCTCGAATACCAATCCGGCTAATTAAAATTGGAACGTTCTTATTTTAGTTTAGAGCGTACTTAATTTGAATTGGAATAGGGGGTAACATGTCTTAACTCTAAATACTAAATTCAATAATTCATTTTCTATTAACTAAATAATAAGTAATAATGGATATACTTAATGCCATACCGCCATCTACCATTAGCAGTAGATAATAAAATTTGGTAGCTCATATTATGTTCTATCCACTTTTCCACGGATGTCTATTCATTAAAATTATTAAAGAATATAATTATTACTATACCTAAAATGCTTATGCTAATATCTCTGCTTGCGGCGCTGGCTAGGGATACGCGTTCGTGGCGTTCAAAACGTGGAAGATTCCCATGAGTTCCCATGAGAATTTCAACAAATTTGACTACAGAAATAGCGTGAACGTTAATAACGGAAAGTCATCACTCAAAACCAGCTTTCTAAACAGCAGTAGAAGACGGTCGTAAGCCCGTAGAGGTTGAAATTTGTTAAAAAAAAATCCCTCATAAAATCGAACACTGATTAATTTAATGATAGCATCAAATTGTTGTTTCTATAATATTGAATAGTTATGTAGGTAGGTATGCTTAAAGGTTAATTAATCAATTTACTTACTTAAGCCGCAGTGTCGTTATCAGTATACAATGTTATTGAAACCCGGTCCTTTTAGTTTGAAGATTATTAATATAGTGGGGCAAAAGGGAACGAACTGTGGAGGGGGAGGATGAAGCATCAATCAAGTCGTTATGTGTCGAGGAATGGGGAACAGATAGAGATAAAACGACAGCCATACATCCCGCCGGGTTACGACTCAATCATTGGATTCTCTTTTATTATTTGCAGCATCTAACACTCCATTTATTATTCCTAATAATGTCGATTATTACAAAATAGTAGAGAATTATATGGTACTAGAATTATTGTTGGGATTTTTCATTAGCCTCTCCTGTCCTATAAAGAATCTCAGAAAGTGGTACACTATGTATCCTTCCTTATCTTCATGAAAGAACTGTCAAGACATATTTCTGAGAAGAATACCCCTGAAAATCTTAAAGGAACCTGCGCCTACGCTTCAGTCTGTATTCTCTCACTTCCCAATATGTAGTTCTTCTGTGTGAGAAGATCTTCAGCAAAAGCTCACTGTTATTTGTTTTGTACCCACCCAATGCGACTACAAAATTCGTCACCTACTCTAAGAAGTTGTAGGTATTTAATGTTATAATTATCTTTTTATAAGTTTGGAATTGCTATACGTAGAAAGATATGGATTTATGAGTAGATTACACACCCTCGAAATATATTGAACCTTTCAAAAAGAGTAAGAACAAGAACATCTTGAACTATATCACATTCCTTAAGATAGCTAATCATCAATTCTCCAGTGAAATAATTAAGAACTTGAATCACAAAAAGTATTGTAAAACCATCGTGACTGTAAGCATGACATTTAATACAATATTGAACTTACTACATTGTTAAACTACAAAGCATAGCCGTCGCTTTAACTAGTTTCTTTCAATGTTAGCCTTGTATTATCATTCTTCGGTAACAAAAATGTCATTAAGATATTTATAATATAAAAAAAATTATAACTCCACGACGTGCAAAAATATATCATGACCAGCTAGCTCAGTTAAAACAGACAATCCGAATGTATAAAGATGAAAAAAAAAATTACCTGAAAAAAAAACCGATTGCTTTCAGTTAAATTACCATAGAAAAATGCAGTATCTCATCAGATAGTTTGTAAATATTTAACTTAACAGTTTAATTAAACTGATACAAAAACACAAAAATTTTGTAACTCACGAGTCACGACATGTACAATGGACCTTCACAAAGTTACCGCCAACTCAATATCACAACAATTAAACTGAGCTCGCAGAAAAAGTAATAAGTAACTAATGTACCTATGTGGTTTGAAATTGAACAGGATCCATATGTAAACAATTCTCAGCATAAAGTCTTCGAGTATAAAATGCCAGAGAGACATTAGACTACAAATAGTGAATTATATCGGATTGTAACGTGAAGTAATGAAAGTGCTGTCGCGATGTGCGTACGTACAAACGAAGTAGGAATGGGAGAGGCACAGGTATAGTCAGACAGTGGAAAAAATATCACCCGTAGACCTTTCTAAATGAGAGAACATAAATCGCTAACCTTTCTTACCGTAATAGAAACCTCTCTCGAGGAAAAGCGAGAGATTTATCACGAGATAAATTTATCTGCGAAGGTAAGGTTCTTCTGAGAGGCACCTACCCGCTGCTTTAGTTTTAAATTGAGTTACTTTACAACACTATAATGACAGAGGGAAGCTACCCTACGAGATAGTCGTACCTTGGAAACTCATTGATTTTAATGGCTACGCAATCGTATTGATTTTATTGCCTACGCACGCATATTACTCGAGCTTAAGAAAAAAAAATCAATTTAAAGGTAAAATAAAGGTAGGTTTAGACTTTTTAGGCGAAAAACTGACAGAGAAAGAATAGAGTTTTCTACGTTTACACCAAGTCAATATCAATAAGCAAGATCGAAAAGCAAGGACAATAATTAAAGATAACTCTTGAGATGTTGATCAAGATTACTTATTGTGCTGTGTGTGTGCTTCCACGTTCGCTCCCAAGGTGGAGCATGTGGTCGCCACTAGGTCCCTCCATGCACTTCTGTCTTGCGCCAGCCGCTCCGCTACAATTACTTATTATTGATTTAAAAGAGTCTGTGGCCAGAGTAGTACACAATTTCTTAAAAATTATGAGACTGAAATTATTATCCCAAGTATTGCGCCGTTTAAATAAAACGAGGGAGCATTTTTAGAAAATTCCAAAGAATCTTTGCAAACAAATATAAAGCAACAAAAGAACTGTCTGTTTTAAAGAACTCTGAAGAATCTAACAGAATGAGAATCCGCTAGTTTGATCTAAACCCACTTTTAGAAAAGAACCATAATGATATTACGGTAATCATAATATAAAATTTTCACAAATGGCTGGGATAGAAAGAGAGTTTGAGGTCTTGGGAAAGTCATTTTTAAATAGGGTTGTTGAATTTAGTGGTCGGGAGAGGATTATGATAATTGCGGTACACTAAAGTGGGAGAAGTCATGGCAAAATAATTCTGTTATTCAAAATTAGAACAATTAGACAATGGAGTAGTAGCTAACGTTATGGGGTGACTCAAAATTTTGACATAAAAATATCATTAGGTATACTCCGGTGAACCCATTGAGTAGATGGATCAATTTATATTTTAAGGGAAGGTATTTAAGAGCTAAATTTGGATGGTTTTAACAACCTTGCCACATGGAATAATGTGGTATAACAGAAGAATTGCAATTATTTTCAGAATATTTATATCTTCCCATTTCATAATATTTTTAAAGAATTTATTTTAAAAAAAAAAGAGAAGAGACGCCAATAAAAGGGTGGGGTTATCTTCTCTACAATATAAAAGAAGGGTCGGGTTAGTTCGAACACATATAACTCGAGATCGGCTGAACAGATTCTTCCGATGTTTGATCTATTGGAGTCTTCTCCGCTCCGATAGCAAAATAACTATTGAAAAGTTGAAAAATGGATAAGAAATAATATAAAATATTATATTAAAATTATAGTATGGATCGGATTTCGTGCGACGCCGACGCCATCTATGAAAAATTATATAACAACAAAATTATTGTAGGTATACCTGACAACAATTGATATTAAACATATTGGTAGCTACGCAGATTATTGATGGAATTTTTTTCGCGCTTTCAGAAATAATTCTTTTAACATTCAAACATATTTTAAACGTATTTTTGTATAAATTACAAATTAGAAATTAATATTCATAGTAAGGACTACAGGAGAATGTCTGTCGGGAAAGTTAGTATAAAATAATACTTATATCATTAAGTTCGACCGTGAAGTTTGCCATTAATTATTCGACAATCTCTAGTAATGATGGATGATAGTAAAGGTGGATGCCACACAAATGACTCGATATTGCAATGATATTATTTGTATATCCGTATCAAATAGAAAAAGAAATCCCTGCTCACGTGAATACAACTAGTCTTTCGAATTCTTTCCACTACGCATAGCTTGTGTCATACGAAACATGGCCGCTACAAAAGTGATCAGCACAGTTTCCGAGCCTACGCTACGACTGGAATTAATCCATCAGCTTATTTTTAAAATTTGTTGTTTTCTTGTATAATTATTTTATAAATTTCTATAAATCAAATAAATAATAAAGAACTCATCCTGTAGAATGATAGTTTAGGCCAGGGCAGCGGCGGCGAGGAGTAGAGATGAAACAGTGCTGCCACTGAAGCCCCAAGAGGATTAGGGCACAACGAAGGTTGCGATTTCCAGATGGTTGTCCAATAAGGATTCTTCGCGTAATGTTTCAGGGGGAGCTAGACGAGGAATCCTTAGAAATTTACATGCGAATAAATGTATTTCATAATAATTAGGTAGGTGTTTAATAGATTTGAACGAGTGTGTTTTAGGAGTAAAATAACTGCACGTGGAAATTACAAAATGAGTACTGAATAATTTGTACTGCATATTATATATTTCACATTTACCCATCAGAAATGAGACTTGAGTCATCACTGCATTCCTTCTTGAGATTCGTTAATAACACTTGTTGTCATCAAATGCAACGTGAATCCTTGTTATTCCATCCCATAATATTTTATAAACTGTGGATTTTGATGATCATAATAATGGTTGGATCAGATTGGAGATCTATGGCCACAATCCTAGGATGGGTTGGTAGCAATTTCCCCACTCTTACTATCCACTCCGCCCTATCTGAAGCAGTTTTTTTTAAATCCTCATAGAAGGAACAGCATACGTCGTGTAGATACTCTTGACGTGGTCTTCCACGAGAGTTTGTCCCCTCAGTTATGGTATGTAGAAGAACTTAATTCCGTATCACATGTATGTCCTACAGGGTTGCCAGGTGTTCGGTATTTTAGCACCGTGTTCGGTACCTATGACATAAATACCGAGCTATACACTTTTTTATTATTTTCAACTTTCCGGATACCACATTTTAAGAATGACATTTTTTGGTGAACTTTCATCTTGTCAAATACCAAGTGGCAACACTGGTTCGGAAAAGACCTGGCAATCCATCTTGCATACCTTTCAGTTTTGAGTAGTGGCCTTCCATCCTCTCTCTCTCTCTCATGCTAGAAGAAGCGTATCAACACGGAAATAAATATATTATTTTTGTTATATTGTATTGAGAAACTTACACAGATGCGAATCATGACATTTATCGATAGATGCAGATATAATTCTTCTTCTTTAAGTGCCCCTCCTATCGGAGGTTGGCGGCTATCTGCGCATAAGTCTCACTAACTTTGCAGCCTAGTGGCTTAAGAAACCACAACAGTGGTTTTACGGACACGAGGTTCTTTTACGGCCCATACCTCGCCTGCCCTCTATCTTTCCTTCCACAATCAGTTGTAGGAGAGTATATTTGTCATTGCGGAAGATATTGCCAAAATACACGGCTTTTTGTCTTTTGACAGTGGTATGCAGCTCTCTCTCCTTATTCATCACTCTCAGGGACTTCTTCGTTGATAACACGATAGGTAGGTATAGTACAATTACAATAGTTTGAGGGATAAAATGCAATATGACATTTACAGCATCTATTAAGAAATGTGGTAGTAAAAGTGCAACAAAAAGACTTGTAAAGGAATGGCTCTTGAAATGTGGATTTGTTTATAATTGAAAAATCTGTAAATAATTATGAATAATATTATGTTTGCTGCTGTTGGTTAGGTTTTAGGTTACTATTTCTTATTATTGTTTTTATTTCTGTAGAAGAACGCGCCGACAAATCCATTTGTATGGATTTGGCGCGACTTCATTATTGTACCTTAACTTTGTAATAATTTGTTTTTGATCTAATAAATAAAAAAAAAGACTTCATCTTTATACTTGTTGAAAAGTCTTCAGTATCTTCTCGTTAGACTCCTAATAGATCTATTTGATCCAACACCTTAAATAACTACAAAATTTGTAATAAATAGAAAAAATGATTCTGAAAGGATATTAACTAGGGGTCGATATACCTACATAATATTATACAAACCTAATCTATCGAAAACGTTTCGGAACCTAGATCTGAAAGATAAAACGAGTTCCTACCTAAACCTACTCAACAAACTTATATGGGGTCGATAACATCAAATTACACTTTATAGGATCGTAGAGTACGAGGTATTAAATATCACATTAATATTATTAGTCGGCACACGTAGGAAATCGTAGCCAATATCAGTCCAGCGAACAATGTGTATGTATCTACGAGTCAGGGGAGGAAGTTACTCTTACGGCGTAAAGCGACATTATTTACGTATATATGAAGTCTATGAGACGCGATAACATGGGCTCGATAAAGCCGTAAAATAGTCAGACGTAAGGAAACATGTTGCCTATCTTTATTACAGATTCACATACAGATAGTACTGCTCGTAAAGATTTATCACAATCAAATTAAGCGATACATTACCCACCAACATTGCGTAATCAAAATGTACACACAATTTTTACAAACGTAAGTCTGGTGAAACTATTTGAATAACACATAATATGCAGTATGCACTCCTTAGTTTGTTGATTTATCTGATTATTCTTGACGAATTTTCTCTATCTTGTGGATCGCAAATTCCTTTTGTTATTGTTTTGCGATTCAGGAACAATAATTCAATAAAAATAATTGAATAATATTATCCTTACCCAAAAACATGTCTTTTACTAAGAAATAATCAGTCAAGATAATGAAAAAGCCTGTAGAAATCATCCATATTATAAAGGAAATAAGAAAATGTACTTAGTATAAAATATACTCGTACAGTAGAGATGGGAGCTCTACGAAGACTGTGTGAGTGTGACAAAAGGAATGAGAATATTAGGCCAGGGGCCTTACACTGCATTCACATCGTGATTCTGATTTAATTGAAATTTTAGTAACTACTAGTGGTCGATAAGTGTTCGAAATTCGACCATAACTAATTTAAATTTTAAGTTTGAAGATTGTTTCCCGCTCCACCTTCCATTTGAATATACCGCCTTCAAAAAGCATTCTGCGCCCATTATGTGGCGCTTTTCATTTGTTTCTATAAAGTTGATGATCTTTATAAGTAGTCTGTGTGTGCGAGTATCACAGTTTTTGTAATGTTTTTTAATTGAATTAATCTATTTTTATGCATAACTAACTTTCCCGATAGACGCTGTCCTGTAGGTAGTCCTTACAATGAATATTAATTCCGTATTTCTAATTTATTAAAATAAAACGGTTAAAATATGTTTGAATGTTGATAAATTATTTCTGAAAGCTAGAAAAAAATTTTCATAAAAAAACTGCGTACCAATATTTTTAATGTCAATGATTATCAGGTACACAATAATTTTATTGTTATAGAATTTTTCATAGATGGCGTTAGCGTCGCAGGAAATCCGTTCCATACTAACTTAAATATTATATTTTGTAATATTTCTTATGCATTTTTCAATTTTTTAATAGTTATTCTTTTATCCGGAGCGGAGAAAAATCAAACATCGGAAGAATCTGTTCAGCCGATCTCGAGTTATAAGTTGAATATCAAGAGTAACCCCCGTGGTCAGAAGCACAGACAATAGGAGAGCTAGTATGAGAAACGTAATGTCGGTGGACGAAGTGAAAGACGAGAGCTTGGAGAGAAAAATATGGAGTTCCGTTTTCTGTAATGACGTTAGTATCACATAACGTTTAACACGAACAGATATCAATATTGTTTACGATTAGGCTCAAAATCAATTTTCTGTACAAATTATAATAATCGTATATATTTGTAGACAAAACAAAACTGACTCAACTGCGTAGGCATACGCATTATGTACATATATTGGAGGTGATTATTTCGTCGTAAAGTTCCAGGAAAAATACATTAAACGCCCCCACAAAAGAATAAACCCCCTCCCCCTCGTAAGGCAGCTGAAGAAAGTCCAAACATTAGAAAATATGTCAGGCCTCACCCCAGCAGCGGGGTTGAAGTCTTGATTGTTGGTTGGCGTGACAGCCTTACCGTTAAGGAGGGCTACCGTGGTGGGCCCAACCGAATCACGCACCGAGCTTAACGTTATGACGGATTTAAATTAATGAAAAAAAAACTACTAAAAGTAATGTAACTTGTAACAATATAATTACAATACAAGTAAAGTTATATTGATGTTCTAACACGTAACCATGAAAAAAGCTGTCGGGTTTGGGAATTATTACGTAAAAGCATTTAAAAGATCTCCGCCCATAATATTTTTTCCTGTAAAATTAGGAATGTGAAGTTCGGTTTTCTATATAAGACAAAAATATCATAATGTTATATAAATTACCAAGTCACTGCTCTGTAACGTTATGAGAAACGCGCGCCTTATTTACTATTCTACTATTACTACGCAGTGATCCAAATTTGTTGTATAAATAATTTACCTCTTAAAAACGAACACTTAATGATAGCAACAAATTGCTTGTTCTCGTCCTGAAATAGGACACATGAATCCAGAAGTATTTGAATTATGTTGATGCCTTGGTGACTTCCCTAGATTCTTTCTATATCATTATTTATTTACTTAGCTCTATTTATCGTATTTTGGCCTTACAAGACAGCCATGACCTGGTGGCTCGATTCACCATATTGTACTGACTGATATTAAAACTGAATACAATGTAAATTTGATTGTTTGAATTTTGTTTACCCGTCAAGCCGTGCCCCGTAAGGGGTAGTCGGGTAGTAACACTCTTTTCTATCCAAGCACACTACTTTCGCTTCTTCCAACGACATCTTCCATGACATTTCGCCACTTCTTACCTGGCCTTCCTTGAGGACGGAATCTATGTGTTCGATCCACGTCATTCTCGGTCGGCCACGTTTTCTTACACCTTTCCTTTCAGCCTTGTAAATTTTCTTTTTCATTCTATCTACAATCGTTTTTTTTTTAAACCATCTCATTATTTACATTATTATTTCAAGGAATCTTTTCTCAGTGGGCGGAAAGACATATTTTTTATGAAGGGTCGAACAAACACAAACTCTAATAGGTGCAAAGGTACTTGTTAAATTTGCGACAAAATCTGCCATATGGCATGTGTAAATGATTCATTGTTAGGTACGGTTGAAAAATAGAGGTACCACTCACTACCTCAGAAATTTTTCTTTCTTTAATTTTCCATAAAGAAACCTTTATGTGATACAAAACCTTCAAAACGATGGTCGGTATTTTTTTCTATACAAAAACGCGACTTTAATTAGAAAGTTTACAAAGTACACAAATACTCAGCGTTAGGCAGATTGACGGCTGTCATCTTCCTTAAAAAAGAAAGAAAGAAGTATACAAAGTTTCATCAGAAATTGTGTCCCCCCCTAGAATCGGAAAATACAACTTTTAATAGAAGTTTGTATCATCGCATCCAATGGAAAATAAAATATATTTCAAAAGTAGAAATACCTTAATTAAAATCAACAAAGATCTGAACAGGTATCTGAAGATGCTTAAATTAATATAGTGATGAAATTCAAAAAGTTTACGGAACTTCTGAATACTTCAAATTGTCCGTATGATCCTCCCAGTTACATATCGCCTCCTACAGTAAGTAATAAATAATCCCGAAGATTCTTAGAAAGATAACTGCAAGTTTAATTGGAGTGCTTCGTAGTAGAGAACCGATCTTTATCTTCCACGGGAGAATGAAATTCGTAATTACTCTCGCTAAATAAAAGCACGAAACTTTGCAGGGCACTGCAGGAAATACCACTCGTATTTCGATCAACATTAATGACTTGGTGTAATAAAATTCCAGTAATAACTTTTGCGCATGATGATAATATTTTGATAAATAAATTATTTTTATTTCCAAAAGATTTGGTCAGAATATCCTACAAAGATATTTCAAGTATACAATCAAAATGCTAACGTATACAAGTCAACATACTAAGATGACCCATATATTATTACGAACAATAACAACCATGAAATAATGTTGGTTGACAGAACATGTCGGTCAAACAAACATTGAGCAAAAGGTTCCTAAAATGGAGACCCATAACAACAGACAGTACAGGAGCACAGGTTAGCAAATGGAGTAATAATATCTAAAAACACTGAATAAAAACATAGAAAATCTGAGAAAAAGAAAGTCTTTTTTTTAATACGAATGAAAACGATATGTTAGATACCTTTAATTGGTGTAACAGCTTTGTTCTATTTTTTATCGTACCTAGTCAAGCTGCACAATCCATTCGGTACAATATACGTAACATTATATTAGGCATAAACTCACAGCAGCGCAGCGGTTCAAAGTTTTTTAAATTGAAAAGTTGAATTTATCATTCAATGATCGAACTTAACTAGTTCGATTTAAAATTAATTATTTCGTCGGATCCTTAAAAAATCTTTTTAGGTGAATGAAACATATTCCAATCATTACTAAGCAACTATGTAAACTAGCTAAACTATTTAATCGAAGTTCATCTTATATATAAAAATGGAGAGCTATTTCCCGATGTCATCGCATCACGCCTAAACGGCTGGACCGATTTCGCTAATTCTTTTTTGTCGAGTAGGCTTTTATCAGGTGAATGTCCTTTTAGAAGAAAAAAAATAGGAAAAATACATGGAAAATTAGAAAATTAAAGAAAACTCTACGTAGACAACCTTATTAGTACTTTTTACCTTATAATTTTTATTCCAATTTTGCAATTTCGACAGAAATTGTCAATTGGTGCGATTGACAGAATTATTATTATTATCGTATGGCATCAGCCACCCAGAGGTAGCTTCGTCAGAAGACACGAGATAAAAGAAAATGTGTGACTGCTGCATCCAGGAGACACACTAAAGAGCATTGACAGAATGCGGATGCAACATAAATGGTTTAAAACAGACGCATCGTTCGGAATCACATTGGTCAAATGATAAATTCATCACCATACAAATTCGAATTCAATATTCATATTTAGGAACACAGGACAACGTCTGTCGGGAAAGCTAGTTCAACAATAAAACGTAAAGTTCAATTAGTTCAAAAGATTAAGAAAAAGTGCCAAAAACGGCTATTTTGTGAGAATGGACCCTTAATTTTCAAATATTTGACTAGTTTTTAACATTTTTGTGAATTGCCCTGCATGTGCCGGTAAAAGTGGAACTCCCGAAACACCGACAGTGGACAGCTTGTAGGTACTGTATCCCACAGTCAAGCAACCTGTGTTGGATGCGGACACCTATTACACAAATGGGGTAAAAAGGATCAGGATTTTGTGCATGTGCAATGTGCATGGCCAGATTCAAACTGTTAAACACACAATGATGAGCTGTCCCATTAAAAAAGTTGAGGGATCGCTTTAGTAGAATGAAGCCTAGGGCAATAGGGAATGAAAAATATTAACGCGTAGCTGATACTGCAAGAAAGCATGGTCGCATGCATATGTAAGAAGTCCTAAAAAAATTCACAAGAATCTATTTTAAAAAATGTGTGATTATCTACACGTAGTTCTGTTTTTAAGCGTATCCGGTAAAATCTCGCTAATACTGAATTAACTTTAAAAAATTTAATGTAACAAGTTTGAGAGTAAGAATAATTTTGTAACATTTGAGCTAATGTGAACGTTAAAAGGTTTATAAAGAAGTCAGTAAAGCAGAATAAAATAAACACAACTGAAGATTCGTTTTGAGGACACATTAAGTATGTAAATTAAATCTAAGTAAGTAGAGAGATAGAAGGTAATGTATCTAAAGGAGACAATAAAGAGAAGATACGCAAGATGGGGCGAAGGAAATCTGATCAGGGATCTGAGTACCAAGTCGTGTCACGTATCCCAGATAAAATAACCTTTTTCGAAAGACGTGAATTATTAATCAATGCCTCGGGCGACAAAAGCCGATTCCGAGATGTTTGCTTCGCTAGAAGTCGCTCAAATCTTTTCTTCTCTCGACGCTATGCATTGGAGTAAAAGCTGATTGTATTCCTATCCAGAAAACCTCAAATCTACACATGAATTCTAGGCCAATTGACCATTATTTTAATGCATTTCAGGTAATTGTTGAGGATCTCGACATCGCCTTTGATGTTATTATGGTAACGGAGTATTGGTTGCACGAAGCATAAAAAGCCAAAAAATTTTAAGGATACAGTGAATACCAAAATAGAAAACATCCAGCTCTGACACAAAAATACCACTTCTTCTTTAGCCTTCTTGCGTCCATTTCTGAATATATGCCTCACCCAATTGTTCGCATCTCTCCCTCGTTTGTGCCTTTCTCATCCAGCCAAAACTAGCGCAAGCCACTATGTCGTCACTCCACCTCATCATTGGCCTGCCCTTGCTTCTCTTTACCAACTATGGACGCCACTGTAAAATGATTTTGGTTCATCTGCCATCTGTCATTCTTGCCACATGCCCATCCCACGACCACTTCAGCTCCGTAACTCTTTGGACTATATTTTACCCTTATTGTCACTCATCTGGTCCAAATACCACTATTAAAATAATACGGACGAGCAAAGGATTGACATCTTTGATCGGAAAATACTACGAAGAATCTACGGACCAGTCAGAGATGGAGAACACTGGCGAATTCGGTATAACCGCGAACTTTATGAAATATATGATGATGTCAAAATTCATAATTCTTAGCCGACTCCGCTGTCTGGCCCATGTTCAAAGATCGAGCGAACCGTCCGTCCTCAAGGAAGTTTTTTGTGGGAGATCTGCTGGAAGGAGGATTATTGGAAGACCCAGGCTGAGATGGCTGGACGGAGCGGAAAGAGACCTCGGACTGCTGGGGGTGTACGATTGGCGGAGCATGGCGGAGGACAGGGTGGCATGGAGATGTCCTCTGGAGGAGGCCAAGACCCACGCAGGGTTGTAGCGCCAAGGATGTATGTAATAATAATACAAAAATAGTACGAGTTTTAAAGTTGTTACTTTTGTGTTCAGCTGGATATGCACAAAATTTTATTGATTCGCGAGCACTTTAGTAGGTATGACAAAATATGTTTCTTTCAAACTTGAACTTTCACTTGCGAATACACAAAACCTCCAGAAAATGGGCATATAATATGATGAAAGAATTGCGCAGTTCGTAAAAAAATATAATAAAGCAAAATATCTGAGTAAGTATGTTTCTTGGTATCTGGATGGAGGCGTATGAAGACCCTTTTATTCCCAAGGATATATAAACTTAAATCTTGTCAAGAGGTTTTGTTGTTGCTGCCATATTTCATGTTTCCATAGTTCGCATATTATCATACCGAATGATTAGGTAGTCCCCAACCTACCGGATAGATTATGTGGGAGTGAGACAAAGAAAAAAGGTTGCGTTGAGAGGCCTCTGACCCTCATCATTTACATACGAAGTAAAAATATTACCTCGCCAGAATCCTCCGTGGACTAGAAAGATTAATGAATGTTCAGGAGTGGCAGCGGTATGAACGCTTAACGGAAGGACATATTTAACCATCGTGGAAACCATATTTCTTTTTGTTTCAAACACGTGTCATAAAGAATTGAATTTCACTTTCAGAGCCACGAGCAAAATACTTAGATAAAACTTAAAAAGATTATAAATCGGGAGACAAAAATAAAATGAATCCACCCAACAGCGGCATGCCACGTGATAAATTAACTTACTCAGTCTCGTCATAAAATTGTAAAGATCAAATTTTCATTACATAACAAAAAATATTATAACAACTAGCATTAAAACCCACAGTTAAAATTGCTAGAAGGTAATCAAAATAGCGACATTTTTGTCATATTATGGCAACAAAATCAGTATCTACATGCATTGATTTCAGGGATATGCTAACAATATCAACCTCTAGAATAGACAAACCGATCTTTTCATACCATCAAATCTAATGCATGCATGCATGCATGTTACGTTACAACGGTTACGTTACCGCTCGTGTTCAGATGTGTACATTCAACTGTGCGTTATCTGGCTAAAACTCTAGAACGGCTGAACCGATTTAGCTAATTTTGGTTTCGAAATATTCGCTTAAGCTCAGGGATTTATAAACTGTGAAATAAAAAAAAATATAAATGTAGTCCTACCTACCTACCTATTAGTGTTTTTTTTACTTGTGTTAAAAATGATATGCTGTATACCTACCTTTGGTAACATTTTTTTTTACCCGAGAAATATAGATACTTATTATTATTATTTATTTATTATATGGAGGAAAATAGAAAGTAGAACAATTTTGTTTTCACGTTTAAAGTCTTCCCGCTATATGTCACATCAAAAGATCACTTTTTTTTGTTAGTTACTGGCAATGAAGTATGCTTAGGTGATACCGATACACAATTCGTATTGGTGATTCAGACTAAAAACCATGTTATCAAATTCAATAAGTAGAATCACAGACGTTCTAGTTCTGTACTCACAGCAGTATAAATAATGTAACTGCCATATTACCAATCATTACCTCCTTCCAAGAAGTTAAGTATACGAATCCTCAACAGCAGGAACAAACAATTATTATAAAGAAAACAATATGAATATATTATATCAGAGGTAAAGTTTGACGACTGCTTTCAAATAAATTAATGTTAAAGGGTATTTTACGTCATAAACAGAAGTGTTAATGTGAAAGGGTGAAGTGCCTTTGTTTAGAATAAATACACAGGTAACATGAGATGGAAACGTGCCGTGTCAAGTAGGCGCCCTGCCTACCCCCACAGGGCTGTGTGTCTACCTTCTACAGACAGCTGCCCACCATAGTGTTGTTGTTTTACGGCAGCACCGCAAAAACAATGACGTATCTTCGAAGTATTTTTTCATACACACCTACCACATAGAAAATAATAATACTCACTTATGTATTGGCGTGTAGGTTTTCTATTCCTAATTACTTACGTACATAATATGCACTTTTATACAGAACTAGGGAAAAGCTGCATTTTTTAATAACCACCGTGTATCTTTTGTATTTTTCTTACCTGCAACAACGAAAAAAAGAACATTAGAATAAAAAAATTTACACAACTTGAAGAAATGAGATGAGTGTGCGTGTAAGTATTGTTTTTTACAGGTGTATTTATAAGAGGCTGCGGACAATTGATTCCTGGCGGGTGGTCTGGACACCGCCGCGATTTCAGCGGGAGACTGAATCACACACCACGTGAATTTCAGGAGTTCTGCTTGCAAAGTCGAAAAATCGAATTCATATGGGAACTTTGCCATAATCACTCAATCTTGGGTAAAAGGCCCAAATTAAATTTGATAAAAAAAGATAAATTTGATAAGAATAAATTGGAAATAGGAATATTAATGATATGAGTTATGAAAAAAAATATCCACGATGAAGGGTGAAATGTCCCTTCTTATCCTGTTCGAGAATAAAATATTTGCAATGAAAATAATTATTATCCATGAAATATTAAAAGAAAAAATGGTCCTACAAACAATGGTTGCTAAATTCACTGCATTATAAAAAGTGCTATAAAATATCAATAGCAACCTTAAAAAATGACCCACTAATGGACTTCGTGATGTGGCCAAAGTAACACTTTGCCGTTTACAACTAGATGAAAGGTAGTGTGGTATTTTAATGGTTTTAAATCCGACCACTCGGTACGTAATGTATACGAAAAGCAATGAGCCACGAGCGATTGAAGTCTGTCGTACTATTTTTGGAAATAAGAAAAAATGGTCACTGTTCCGGTTTTTAAAAGAATTCGACGAATAATCTTTTTAGTCCAGTACAAAGTAAGGAAATACATCAAGGGGTTCTTGAAGTTCTTTCTATTGTTCATCTTGATGGTGACAGGCGCCCTAGTGACGAGGCAGTACACACGCAGAGACTACTTGTCTGATAACTCATACGACAGATCAGCTTTATATATGAAAATCGTCGGAGCGATCAAGAAATCAGTAAGATTACCAATATTTTTCAATTATTTAAAATTTATTTATTTATTTATTTATTGTTTACGGTCTTAATAAGACCTATAACAATTTTAAGATACAAAAATCAACTTACAGCTAAACATGATACTTTCGTGTTACTTTTAAAATCGTAATTATTTAATCTTATTAACTCAATAGAATACATTTTAGACTGTTAGTGATGTTTCGAACATGAAAATAGACTGGCATAACTATACTAAAATCAAAATGGACGCTAAAAGAATAGGTGAGTTCGTACTTTCTACAAGTTCTTAAACTTCTTTTTCTAAAGATAAGTAATTCAATTGGTTTGGTTTAGGACCGGGTGAGCTTGGTGAACCAGCAGACGCCTCCAATATCAGCAACCAGTTGGTGGAGAGGCTTTACAAAGAAAACGGTTATAATGCAGCTCTCAGTGATGTTATATCATTACATCGCTCTGTGAGGGACACGAGACCTACGAACTGTTCGAGAATCAAGTACAGAAAACGCCTTCCGAACGTTAGTGTCATCATACCTTTTCACGAAGAACATTTCTCAGTCTTACTGAGAACGGTGTGGAGTCTCATTGAAAGAACACCGGAACATCTCCTTAAAGAAATTATACTTGTAGATGACTGCAGCACCAAAGGTAAACATATTTTCACAAAAAAAAACAACTAAAGATTACTCTGTATTGACTGTTCCTGACCTTGTTTTACAGAAGCTTTAAAAGAACACTTAGATCGTTATATTCACAAATATCTTCCAAAAGTAAGACTGCTAAGACTCAAACCACGCAGAGGACTGATTGTGACGAGGTTAGAAGGAGCGAAGATAGCCAAAGGTGAAGTGCTGCTGTTCTTAGATTCACACTGCGAAGCAAACGTGAATTGGCTTCCGCCACTTTTGGGTAAGTTATGAATTATCGATCTAGTGGCGTCTTTAAACATTGGAACTGAAGATGGAACAAGTTGAAGTGAATAATACACATTGGAACAAGTTGATGAAACGGTTGTCAATTTCAGATTTAATAGCAGAAGACTACAGGACCTGCACCTGTCCGTTCGTTGACGCAATCGATGAGGACACGTTTGAATACAAAGGGCTTGATGGGGCTCGAGGAGGTTTCGACTGGAACCTTCAATGGAAAGTATTTTTCAAACTTAACAGATACCACACGGAATCCACGGAGTGGTTCGAGTAGGTCAATGTAATAAGCTATTCCTCAACAAATCATTTATCGAACATTATTCCTATTTCTATGAAGGTGAAAGTTTCATTTTAGAAATCCTGTAATGCCCGGAGGACTTTTTGCTATATCAACCAAATTTTTCTGGGAGCTCGGTGGATATGACGAAGGACTATACATATGGGGAGGAGAGCAATTCGAATTGTCATTCAAAATATGGCAGTGCGGTGGGAGGATATTGGATGTTCCGTGCTCAAGAGTAGCTCACCTCTATAGAAAGTTCCATGTATTCAAAATGCCTGAAAATAATAAGGATTATGCATGCACGGTAAGACATTTGTAGCATCTTCGTTAGCTCTCGACCTATTATCGTATAGTAATACCTCAGAAATAAAAACCTACAAAATACATCTGAGGAAGAAAGCAGTCGCTTTCGAAAACCGGTTAATGGTTGTTAAAATAAAACGTGGTACTCGTTTTTCATATCTAATACAAAATATACGTTTATTTTAGAATTTGAGGCGTGTTGCTGAAGTATGGATGGACGAGTACAAAGAACAGTTCTACAGAAGACAACCAGAGTGCGCGAAAATTCCTTACGGAGATATTACCAAACAGCTTGCTGTGAGGAAGAGTTTGCAGTGTAAACCATTTAAATGGTTCATAGAAGAGGTGGCCTACGATGTGACCATCAGACATCCTCTCATTGATCCTCCGGAAATCGCAAAAGGCGAGGTGGGTATTTCAAACATCTAATCATTAACTGAAAATATCAAAAAGAAATTGTTTTCTAAATTCCTATGATTTATTCGCAGATAAGGAATATAGGTAGTCCTAACATATGCATAGAAACCTCCAGTAAAATTGCTCTGAGCAATTGCTCTCATGAAAACTGGGCGCAAACACTTCAAATAACTTGGAGAGGTGAACTAAAGTAAGTTGGTGAGAAGACTTAACTTAATGAATAAGTTCCACTGCGAAGATTTTAATGATAATAATAAAATGCATATTTCAGATACGAATTTAGTTATGACTGCTGGGAAGCAACACAACCAACGGATGGCAGAGGTCATATCAATTTGGTTCCCTGCCACGCATCAACTGGAAATCAACTTTGGTTGTACGACGAGGTATTAGGCAAAAGATCTTTCATTAACTTTTAACTGCAAATAGTACTAGGATATAACCACAAACTTGAATTTGTTTCAGCATAAGATGACATTGACAAATGGACAATTCAATTTGTGTCTCGATATGGATCCGCAAACGTTAACGTTATTTTTATCCACATGCGAAGAGGGATCAAAATCACAGCAGTGGGAAATTAAGCACTTCAATAAAACGCAACAAGACAAAATACCAGCATACGCCAAGAGCCTGCGAATGGATGGAAAAAGATAACAATACGACACTCAAACTATTATTAAAGTTCAAATTTTAAAATATTCGTTGTTTTCCTGTACTTTCCATTCTCTTTTCACTTCATAGCTTAGCTGATTTAGAGACAGGATTTTTTCACACAGAGTTTATACCCTTGAATGGTTTAAAGTTTTAACCAGATAATCTGCAAACCAACAGTAGGTACGGGTAGAAAACATAATGTATAAGCAAAATAATGGAATGTTCGATAAATTCGACTTCATACAAATAAAATAGGTAGGTACTATAAAACATTTTTTTTGACGCCACAGAGCTAAAAATCAATAGAGATTATGTGAAAAATTCACGATCAAAAATATAAGAAGAAGTAGAACCTAGAAATAGTATGAAAAATGCTGTTAGCTGATCATTTTTCAAATTGTAGTATTTGATAGCAACGTTTCAGAAAACGAGAAATGGAAAACGAAGTGGCTTTATTTACCTAATTATAATCAGTATAACACAATGTTGTAAACTTGTTAGGAAAATATCGGTCTTGTCTTTCATGATACATTACGATATAATGTTATCACAAGAGACCTTCTAACTATAGAGAAAGAAATTTTCATAACATTATGAGAAAAATAGAACTGCCTTTTGAGTGACATATCTGAGACAACCACAGATGCTCAATTTCCCTACATTGTCTTTAACAGTCTTAGCATTCTTAGCAGAAACTCCATTCGTCGATATCACTATAGATTTATTGGTAAATATATGCTACATATCTTTCATCTCAAGAGTAAGACAATGATATTGTATTATCTTGTCTTTACCACCTTTTTCAAATATTCATAATTCACGGTATAATGATATCTACGAGATATGTTATTCCATTTCTACGATCAACCAATACAATGTCCGGACGATTTGCGTTAATCGTTCGGTCAGTTTGTATTGGTATATCCCAATATAAATTGATATTAGTATCATTACTTCCCTTTTTCCATCAGACATTCAATGCTGCTATGCTCATGTAGTAGGTAGGTACATGAGTCTACGAAGATTACATGAAAGTTCGTCGAAGCACAATTCATCGAAAACTCAGTTCGACGAATTACAATTGATCGAAAGATCAATTTTACGAATCACAATTGGTCGTAAATCAATTTAACGAATCACAATTGATCGAAATATCAATTTTACAAAAACCATATTCTGCGAATATACATATATTTTAGAGTTTAATATTTTTAATTAGTTTTATAAAAAGGAGTCGATCTCATTTGCCCAAATATATTCTTATAGGTATCATATTTTTTTTTTCGAAATTACCGGCAATTGCATCATACAAGGAATGATTTGTGCCTGAGTTTAAAATCGAATGAAAATCATAAAAACCAATCATATTTATTGTTTGCATATAAGTAGTCTGTGGTTTACCCATGGTTTACCGTTTACATCAATATTATTTTGTTATGTCATTTCGCCTGCTAACTTATATGGATTTGGACAAAAATACTAATGTCATTTTTTGGTCTACCTAGGACGAGGCAGTGTCTTTCTTTCTCAGCATCAGAACAAGACAATTTCATAAGAACTAAGTTAGGGTTAGACTAGACAAATTCGTGTTATACTATTTCTTCCTTTGTGTTTGTTATTTATATATCTATAACGTTTAAACTGTCATTTTTACATTCATTGCAAAAAAAAAGATTTTGTTAACCAGGAGGGATTTTTTAATTTTCTTTATCAAAAAACAACATTAGTCCTTGTATAGCTGCGTTCATCTGTCGGATTTTGGAGTGGGTGTCACAGATGTATTCATACTACAATGCTACCAACATAACGCCGCTATTTTTCGACGAATTGTGAATTTAATGGGTAATTCGAAATTTTCGATGAATTGTGAATTTACCGTATAATTCGAATTTTTCGACGAATTGTGATTTCGTAAAATTGCCGTTCGGTGAACTGTCACTTCGACTAATTGCCATTCGTAAAATTGTAATTCGAGCAATTTACGTGTCACCGTCTACGAAACTAACCTGAATAACAAAATACGCAAATAAACAAAGTAAAAAAGGTTATGCATCACTTACTTTAGACATAAAGCACTTTAAACAAAACATCGTTTTAGTGTTTTTTACTACAACTCATTTATGTACCTACATGACTTGCGAACGTTTTCGATTTCAGACGTAGGTACCATGTTAAAAACATAAAAAAATAATAACCTAAATGAAAAATTGTAAATTTCGTAATACTGGAAATAGGTGCACCCATCTATTTATATAAAAAAGTGAAGTTTAATTCGATTCATAATAATGTCGATATTGTATATTTTCAAAAGTTTCAATATACTAGTGTTGTATGTAAGGCGAAGAACCCCGCGAGTGATATGCTGTTTATTTCCATACATATTACTGGCGGTTTTCATTACAATCCTGATCCACTACAAGAATGCCGACATACTGTCAGCAGAAAAAGTCAAACAAGAGGCCGCACAGAACTATAGAAATATTCATGTAATTTATTATTTTTTGTAATTAACCAATTATTTTTATTGAATATGTTACGTAATGTGTCAAGGATGTCGATGACAGTTGGCCGAGGCGAGCGCCACTCCCCAAAAACGAGGAAGAATCTCCCGCTGTGTTCCGTTCCTACGAAGTAAATCTGAGGGATTTGGACAAGGCGTGGGAGGACTCATTGAAACTGCGCAAGATCGCGCAGTGAAGGGATTTTGTTGTCCCCCTATAACCTATCTAGGGCATACACATCTTAACAATTTTGATTGGACTATTCGATATAAATTGGAATTTTTTAAGGGATTTTTTAACATAATTTTATTTTGTAACCATATATTACGTGTGCCTAAACTGAGCAGGATAATAGAACACGTTGAAACAATAAATTGTTTAATTCAGTTTCAGAAAAGGATTCGCCATCAAATAAGAGTTGACTGGAATAACCACACGCAAGTTCGAATAGATAACGCTAGAATAGGTAGGCATAAGAAAACAAAATGTTTCCAAATAGTTTGATACGAGTTGAACATTAATTTATAATTTTGGATCTTTCAGGTCCTGGAGAACAAGGAAAACCTGCAGATTCTTCAAATATTTCAAGAGATGTTTATGAGAAACTTTACAAAGAGAACGCCTACAACGGGGCTTTGAGTGACATCATCTCGTTGCACAGGTCTGTGAAAGACACTAGAGATCCGCAGTGTCTGCCAATTTTGTACAACCAATATCTTCCCAGCGTCAGCGTCATCATTATATTTCACGAAGAGCATTTGTCTGTTTTGCTGAGAACTGTCTGGAGTGTTTTGAACAGATCTCCAGAGCATCTCATCCAAGAAATAATACTGGTAGATGACTGTAGCCTAAAAGGTATGTATGTAGATCAAAATACGGTTATCCTTTCTTTCTTCCGTCAGTCCTTCGTGTCCATTGTTGGACATGGGCCTCCCATGAGACTTCTGCAGCTTCCTTCCCTGCGCCAGACTCATCCACCCGTTCCGGCAACCCTTCTCACGTCGTAAGAACACTTCCCCCGAGGCCTGCCCACACTTCTCCGCCCAGTTCTCGGACGCCACAAGAACTTAAATTAAGAAGTTACTCTGGCCACATGACCAGCACAACTTCACTGTAAAGTATCGTCCCTATTGGGAAGTTCGTTATGAAACACCCTAACCCCTACCAAGAAAAAATTTACCTTTTTTTTTTCAAAATTATGTAGGTAAGTAAAAAAAAAACACTTAACAGATATTCCTTTCATACTAATTCGTCGGAAAGTCGATGGTTTCTATGGCAATCAATAATGGATCCATGGGAAATATTATACGGAAGAAGTTTGTGATACCTAGATACTTGATGAGAGGTTCCTACTTCCTATATACAATTGGAAGAAATCTAAAATTATCTGCAGTTCTCAACGTGGCGAAGTTAAATTATGACTCTTAAGTAAGGGACTATTAATGAATCTTGTCTACGCCTGACAAACCACAGGTTTTGCTGCTAGTTTTAATATAATAAACTCCTGTTTGTTAATTGTTTTTTAGTATTAACAAAACTTTCATTTTTTATTTAAAATACGTACAAACGCACTCTGATAAAAACGAATTTACTGTTGACTTCAACAGAAATGCTCAAAGACGAGTTGGATCAGTACATCAAGAAGCATTTCAAAAAAGTAAAACTAAGACGGCTGAAGCAGAGAAGTGGATTAATTGTCGCCAGGATGGAAGGAGCAAAAGCAGCGCGAGGAGATGTGCTCGTGTTCTTGGATTCCCATTGCGAAGTTGGGGTCAACTGGCTTCCACCTCTGTTGCGTAAATATTTTTCACCTAGATATTATGATTTGACTAAAATCAATAAATTACTTTTCATGAATAACCAAGATTGCATATTGCCCATTCTGGTTTCAGACGAAATTTCGGAAGACTATAAAACATGCGTGTGTCCAATAGTAGACTATATTGCGGAAAACGATTTCCATTTCATAGATGCCGCTGGTGGCAGGGGAGGTTTCGATTGGAAACTTGACTGGAAAGCATTCTGGAAGCTTAACAAACTTCGAGACGACTATGTTTCATCTTATGAGTATGATACTTTTAGACCTCTTGCCATTGTTATAATTTTAAATTTGAGTGTTTGCGATCAGTTGGAAAATGACAAACTCAGAAGAGTTTGATTATAGTTCAGAAGATCCACTGTCACTTACTTGTTGTCGAAAAGCTTTTTAAGAATAAACCACGATATTTTTGTGTATTCAGCTTAATGAAGCACAGGAAACAATATGTATCATTTCAATTCTGTAATTGGAAACATTTCAAAAATCTTCGAGGGTTCCACAGGGATCTAATATCGAACCATTCAAATTTAATGCTGGATCATATACCTATTGAACTCGTGGTCACTTGAACATAAGCTTCATTTTAGTCTTCGTATAAAAAATATATACTTATCATATTATGTCAGACACTTGGTCAAATTTAAATCTTATCTGAAGGAACCCTGTGATGGCGGGAGGAGTTTTCGCAATATCGAGACGTTTCTTTTGGGAGTTGGGAGGATACGATGACAAACTGTATATTTGGGGAGGAGAACAATTCGAACTGAGTTTTAAAATATGGCTGTGCGGTGGCAGGATACTGGACATTCAGTGCTCCAGAGTGGGACATCTGTTTAGAAGACACGATATCTTCAAGCCACCACCGATTAAGATAGACTACCTGTGTATGGTGAGTAGCAGATTTGAGTTTCCTGTAGATACCCTACATTGCATTCGATAGATCTATAATGTTCATTAATGCGATTACATTTCAGAACTTAAGACGCGTAGCTGAGGTTTGGATGGATGAATTCAAAGATTATTTCTACAAGACTCGCCCGGAATGCGCTGAAGTTCCATATGGAGATATTTCAAAACAAATTAAGTTAAAAAAGAACCTCAATTGTAAACCATTCAAATGGTTTTTAGACAATGTAGCCTATGATGTCACCATAAGATACCCACCCATAGAACCACCGAATATAGCCAACGGCACGGTCAGTATCACTACAGACATGTTCATATTTTCAGTTAATTTACTAAAATAATGTAGGTGCCTTTTAAATATATAATTGCAGATAAAAAATGTAGGATTTTCAAAACTTTGCTTAGAGATGGACCTCGAGGTCTCTTTGGGAACATGTTCAACACAGAAAAAGGAACAGTACATTGATATTACCTGGAGAGGTGAAATAATGTAATTTTTTTTCGCAAAAATTATAAATTTAATAAATCACTGTATTTTTTTAGAGTTCAAACCATGTTTTGATATTATTTAAGGTCTTCAGTATCGACATTGTGTTTGACAGTTGGAAGAGATGAAAGTGGATCTTCCAAACTTTCAGTAACTTTCTGTCATTGTTCAACCGATAATCAGCTGTGGCTCTACGATGAGGTAAGCATACTGACTTACTCTAATTACTAAAATAGTAGTCCATGTGGTAACACGGCATATTTCTGTCTTTCAGATCCATAAAACAATAACTGATGGTCAGAAAAATGAATGTTTGGCTGTCGACGCAGAGAACAAGAAAGTTGTATTGAGAACCTGCGTCGAAGGGGAAAAAAGTCAACAATGGCTGATCCAGAACTTCAATAAAACAAAACAAGACGAAATTCCGAATTACGTGAAGAGTTTGAGAATTGACGGAAAACCCGATTAACGTGTATTAGTTGAATGACTGTGTATTTTTAAATTTATAATAAATTATGCAACGACATTATAAAATGTTTCATTCACAAATTCAAGTAAAATCTAATGCGAAACATCTAAGACGTAAAATATATAAGGCTGAAAGCGTGACCTCATTTGATTACAATTAAGAATCAGCTATGGAAGATGTAAGCGATAGAAACCTTGAAAAATAGAAGGGATTGAATTTTACTCATAATTGGAGGCCATCCGAGCACTCTTTATTTGTTACGCTAAGTGGATTTTAAGGTTTGTCTCTACAAGCCCCATTAGGTCATTAAAAGGTACTGAAATACATAGTTTTCGACCATTTTGCGATATTTATGCGTTTGAACTAATGGATTCGTGGTTACTGTATACCAGTTAGGAAAAACCACTTTCAATTGAAATGCGTGAAAAGAACCTCTTTCTCGATTGTCGCCGCGTTGATGTGACGTGGTTCTGGATCAATAGTTTTTTTTTTCAAATCTTCACAAACATGTCTATAATTTGTGATAAAGATTTGTGAGACAAAAAAAATAGTGAAAATGAGAACTAATCAAAAGACTGAAGGCAATAAGTTGAGATTCAGTATTCCAGATTTCAAATTGCGTCGAAAAAGTGTACAAATTATAAAGTATGTTTTCTTCATAGTATTCATAGTGTTCATTACTGTACAAATAAGGGAGTATAATAAGGCCGATGGATTTTCTGAAGATAACAGGGAACCACGACAACATGCAGAAGCCCTGGAAAAAAGTCCCGAGGTCGAAAATAAGGTACGTCGCCTACTAGCGAATTAAGTGTGCGAAAAATTACTAATTTTAAAATAGAAATCAGATCTTTTTATACGAAAACAGAAGATTTTTATACGAATTGAAACAGAGATTGAAGAATATAAAAATTTCAGGTGGGTATTTTAGCTCGTCCAGTTATAAAAGAAGAAAAAAATCACAATCCAGTAAGTAATGAAGAAAAAACTCACAATCCAGTTTTAAAAGAAGAAAAAACTCACAAAGTACAGACTGTTGCCACCAACTTGACACAGGTATCATAATTTGATTCTTGAAATCAATTGCAATTTCGCTTTAGTTATTTTAATGTTAATAATGTAATGTCTATTTTTAGAATATAAAGCCGCTTGAAACAAATAAGACAGCAACCGAAAAGCAACAAACTGAAAAGAGAAATACTCAAACGCTGGCAAGTCAGGAAAAAATAGACTGGCAAAACTACACTCAAATTAGTTTAGAGAGGCAAAGAGTAGGTGAGACCTTATGACTCTCTAGACACACTATGCATAATTTGTTTCCATTTCTGGGGTTCTATAATCCAAATATTTAAACCCTTTTGGTCTTTTTAGGAAATGGTGAACAGGGAAAGCCAGCAAATTACTCACACCTTCCAAAAGATATGGTAGATAAAATATACAAAATTAACGGTTACAATGGAGCTGTAAGCGACATAATATCCCTACAACGAGCTGTAAAAGATGTGCGGCCACCCAATTGTAGTAAGATTTTGTATAAAAAATATCTTCCAGATGCCAGCGTCATAATACCCTTCCACAACGAACACCTGTCCGTTTTATTGAGAACAATTTGGAGTGTTATCAACAGATCACCAGAACATCTCATAAGAGATATCATTCTAGTAGATGATTACAGTATTAGAAGTAAGACAAACACGTCCTCATAATCAATCACCGGTTAAATTCTAACTCCAACACCACGACAATAAAAGTCTTGTAAATTTCAGAGCCTTTGAAAGAAGAGTTGGATCTTTATATAAAAGAGCATTTTCCGAAAGTGAAAATAATACGACTTGATCGAAGGAGAGGTTTGATAGTGGCTAGGCAGGAAGGTGCAAGGCTGGCTCAAGGACAAGTGTTAATATTTCTGGATGCTCATTGTGAGGCCAACGTCAATTGGCTCCCACCTCTTTTAGGTAAATTATAAATCGCACTAGTCACACTAAGCCAGCCTTCGAAATAACAGTAGAAGACGGTCGTAAGCCCGTAGTGGTTTGTTCCATTTAAAAATCGAACATTAGTAATGAATTGTTAGAGTCATTAGTTGTTATTTTTTCTTTAAAAATTATAAATCGATCGATAAACAAGATTAAGTAAGAGAAGTCATGTGTATGTAAATATCCAATCCAAATCCAAACTCCCTTTAGACCCCACTTAGGGGCATAGGGAGGCAACAAGAGCTCTCCATTGCGCTCGATCTTGCGCAACGTTAATGACCTCCTCCCACACCATGTCCAGATTCCTCAGCTCTGCCTCGAAGGAGCGGAACGCAGTATGAGAGGGTCTTCCTCGTCTCCGGGACCCTGATGGGAGGAAGAACAGCGCTCTCCTCGGCCAACTGTCATTCGGCATCCTTAACACATGTCCCAGCCAAGTCCATCTCCTCAACATAATAGTAAATATACGTATTGTTATTGTAGACTTGATAGCTGATGACTACAAAACTTGTCCATGTCCTCTCATCGATGATTTAAATCAAGATACTCTGGAGTACTTGTACAACGAAGGAGGACGAGGGGCCTTTGATTGGCATCTTACGTGGAGAATAATGTACAAGTTCAAAAAATACGGCCGGGATACTACGGAACCGTTCAAGTTTGTACTGATCATTCGTTTCAATGACTCGATGTTCACTATAACGTTTAATTTAATCCTTTTCAACTGTTATATCCCAACAGAGTCCCTGTCATGAACGGTGGGCTGTTTGCCATCTCTGCCAAATATTTCTGGGAGTTCGGTGGCTATGACGAAGGGTTGTACATCTGGGGAGGGGAACAATTCGAAATAAGTTTCAAGATATGGCAGTGCGGAGGGAAAGTAGTAGATGTCCCTTGCTCGAGAGTTGCGCACATTTTCAGGAAATTCACCACATACTCTAGTCCAGAAAACACTACAGATTTTTGGTGTAAGGTAAACAAAAATGACGTGTATTTAAACTGACTGTAACGTTTTGCTTTCTCTTTGTCAGACAATATGAAATATTTTACAGAATAATAGACGATTTGCAGAAGTATGGATGGACGAATATAAAAAGTACTATTATATGAGGCATCCAGAATGCGAAGCTCTGTCCTATGGCGACATATCGAAACAGATAGAAATCAGGAAAAAATTGAACTGCAAACCGTTCAAGTGGTATATGGAAGAAGTGGCCTACGATGTGATTAACAGATACCCATTGATAGAACCACCAGATATAGCTTACGGAGAAGTGAGTGACTTGTATTAACTTATCAAACTAAGCTCATGAGAGATTGGCTTATTTGCATACTTTGAACATCATTTCACAGATGCGAAACATCGGACATCCTAACGTGTGCATAGAGACAACAGAAGTTAAAGTTAATCTGAACAACTGTTCGAGAGATAAATGGGAACAGAAAGTCCGGTTTTCCTGGAGAGGTGAAATCAGGTATTTTAACAGCAAATTTACAATCAAGCTGTGAAAAAGATATGTACGAAATATTAATTCTTTTTGACCTTAACAATAGAAGCGAGTCTGTTTATATTATTTCACAAATTTAGACTCAATTTCGATTTTTTAAATACCATATGAATAAATGCCACTAAGCACCTTTGTCCTAATCAATTAATTTTTTTTTTTTTTCTAATTAATTTTTAATTTTAATGAATTTGAGCTTCAATTTGATAAATTTCTGCCTTTTCTTGTGGATATAACAGAAAGATTTATACGAATGAGGCATTAATATATATATATATATATATTTTAAAATTCCTTGCAGACATAAAGAAACCCTTCTATGTTGGGATATTGATACTGAATCTTATGGCAGAATGCCGGTAAAATTGTATTTCTGTCATTTTGCGGCTGGAAACCAACTATGGAAGTATAATGAAGTAAGTAATCTTATGCAAGTAAGGCCCTGTAGGTACTCACTTGCGCCGCGAACGTGTGACATTGCATCAATTTAATCGAAAGGTTAAGCGTATACGTGATTCGAAAAGCGAACGCGAGCGGAACAAAAGCATCCTTTTGATAAAATTGATGTAACGATACACGTTCACGGCGCAAGTGAGGACCGAGCTTTATAGGTACATAAAGTATATAATATCTACTATAATGTGCAATCTTGTTAAATTGCACTTTTAAAAGCGTTTGTTTTTTTTTTTTTCAATTTGTAAATTACATCAATTTATTTTTCGAAGTATTAATTGCCCTCGTATATTTCAGAAATACATGTCTATCGAACATAACACCGGTCAGTGCCTGGATATGGATGAAAAAACAATGGCGTTGTTCATAACTAATTGCAGGAGAGGTTCAAAAAGCCAACAGTGGCAGATACAAAACTTCAATAAAACCCAACAAGATAAAGTTATAGAGTACGTAAAGCATGTCCGAATTGATGAGAAGGAATAGCATCTCGAATAAACTTAATTCAGAAAATAAAAACATCAAAATCTACACATGTGTTATTCTTTTTCATTTTACTGTTAGGACCTTTGGGGTTAATCTGCGTTTTTAAATGGGTGTGAAGTCATTTAACACAATCGCGGTACAGTCTTCCATAGATTTGTATGGAATCAGTTTCACAAAAAAATTAATTGGATTCTTAGAGAAACCAAAAAAAATAAAATTTATGCTAATCATTGTAATGGAAGCAACAAGGGGCAGCATATATATTAGAAACAAAACGAAAAATCCAATTTCAAACACTAGTAAATTTTTATGGGTTTACAAATCACCCTACTACTTACTACTTACAAATCACCCTCTATGGGTAGAATGCCTAATTTTAAAAAAATTGAATGGGATTTGAAATTTCAAGATTGTTTCGTGGACCGCACTGCTAGAGTCCAATTTCAATCTTAATAACGCTGTAATTGTGTACATAATATAATTTTGGACCCCATATTATAGGATCAAATCCATCAGAAATGACATGAATAATAACGTCCTTTAATATTCAGTACGACTTTCCCTGTAACCCTGTATTTATTTATCTCGAATAGTTTTAGTTCAGCTTTCGTTGTGACGATCAGCTTTAATTGTACCCAATTAACCATTACTCTTAAAAATTGTGACCCATTTACACGCATGTGTATACATAAATATTAACTTATTAGACTGTAAATGCAAGAAATCTCACGAGAGACTATAGATTTTTTCCTAAATATGTACATTCTAAAATCAAAGTGGATTTCTTTACAAAAGCCGTAAAAACGTCCACGTTTTGAATAAATAGTTTCTGTAAAAAATATCTATATTTTTCATTAATTATTTTACTATGAATTGGACAACAAATAGAGAAAATAAATGGGACGCACTTAATAAAAAAATTAATGCTTCAATTAGAGGTAAATGTAGGTAAAAATAATCTTTTAATATAATAGCTTTAACTTGGCTATTAAGTATCCAATTATTACCGTATGTACAATAGTAGGTATTGTCGTGATTTATATTCACATAACTTTACAAAGTATTTTTAGTTGTGTACACGTACTTGCAGTGTTCATGAAAAAGTACCGAGTAGTGGGCGGAACATTGTGCCGTAACAGCAGCACAATGAAAATTTCTAGTTGCGTTTACTGAGTGTCGGTAGCTATAATGAACACGATGAGGAAAACGCAAGTGAAACGATACCACAGGATCCCGCTACCGTCCAAGTATAAAGTCCGCCTGAAGACAATAAGGATTGTGAAATTCATGGTTTTAATTTGCTTTGTGAGTTTTTTCACAGTGGTGGTTATCAAGTTAATGGAAACATACGACCCGCATCACAACAAGTACAGGCGACGCGACCCGCCATTCCGGTTGAACAAGCCACAGGTAAGGAATTTCATTAAATTTTCAAACATATATTTCACGGAGACCACAATGTATCATTCGCCACTTTTAAGGTAAATGGGAATAATATGAAAATCGACTGGCACAACTACGAACAGATCTATAGAGACAGACAACGAACTGGTACGTATTTGGATACTCTTCTAGTTCCAACATACACATATCCTTTATGAAGTTTGATATGATATTACATAATTTTTAACCCTAAGGCATAGGTGAACAAGGAGAGGCAGCAGATTTCTCCAACATCCCGAAAGAGAAGCTAGACAAGTCGTATAAAGAAAGCGGGTACAACGGGGCGCTGAGTGATCAGATATCCCTCTTTAGAGCCCTGCCGGACGTCCGACCACCCAATTGCTCCAACATCTTATACAAAAAGAATCTACCAACAGTGAGTGTCATTCTGCCCTTTCACAACGAACATTTGTCGGTCATTCTAAGAACTGTTTGGAGTATCATCAAGAGATCGCCAGAGCATCTACTAAAAGATATAACTCTTGTGGATGACTGCAGTACAAAAGGTAACAATCCCAAAATTAACATACTTTTTCTTATTACATACCTATTTTAATGTTGAATATCTTTTTAATTTTAGAATCTCTTAAGGATGACTTGGACAATTATATCAAGAACCATTTATCATCAATCGTTAAAATATTACGTCTTAAAAGCAGAAGCGGTTTGATAATGGCAAGACAAAGAGGGGCAAAGTTAGCCAAAGGCGAAGTCTTGGTTTTCATGGACTCTCACTGCGAAGCTAATATAAATTGGCTACCTCCGCTTTTAGGTGAAATATATGCATAATGAACAATTTCTAAGACTAATTTCTAGACTTTCCAAGATAGACATTTAAAATATTAATTGAATGATTTGGCAGATCTCATATCAGATAACTACAAGACTTGCGTGTGCCCAATCATTGACACCTTGGATTGGGATACATTTCAGTACATCAAGGACGACGGGGGAAGAGGTGGATTCAACTGGAACTTGGATTATGAAAGGCTTGAGAAGTTCAAGAGATATTCTAGCAAATTGTCAACCGAGCCCTATGAGTAACAGAATAACATATAAAATAATTTCCAATATAACTATTAAAGAACTTATATAGATTGTTCTTTGACAAATCGAACCGGTTTGATTTCAGGAGCCCTGTCATGGTTGGAGGTTTATTTGCAATATCTGCAAAGTTTTTTTGGGAGCTTGGAGGGTACGATGAAGGATTATTTATATGGGGAGGAGAACAGTTCGAGTTAAGCTTCAAAATATGGCAATGTGGAGGTAGGCTCCTGGACGTCCCCTGCTCTAGAGTGGGTCACCTTTACAGAAAATATGGTGTATTCATCAATCCAAATAACAACACAGATTATGTTTGCAAAGTGAGTATCAAACACATTTATTCATTTAGGCTTCCTACAGACTGTTCCGTATCTCACGTCAACAATGCCTGCACAACGTGTATTCAGGCGTATGCTGTTCCTCCTATCTTCTTCATCCATGTTCGCTCCCTAGTTGGAGCATATGGACTCCACAAGTCCTCGCCATGCGGTCCTGTCCCCTGCGATTCCAGCAGTCGCACCCCAGTCAACACCAACGGCCTGAAGGTCAGCTTCGAAGAGCCTTTTAATTGTTTGGAGGGGCCTACCGCGTCTTCGATTGCCTTCTGGATGGTAGTTGAGACTAAGATGGGTTATGTCCTCAGTAGACTTCCTGAGTACGTGACCCAGCCAGGTCAGTCGGCGTAATCTTATAGTGGTAGTGACCAGTGGTTAGCCTGTTAGGTCTCTGACAACTGTGTTTTTTTTTTTTTTTTTTTTTTTTATTTTATTTATTTAGGTAAACAGACAGTCATTAACAATACATAAAAATTAAAACAAGTATGATAACAATAAGTGGACCAATTAAGTTTACACACATAATACGTTATGAAACAAGTGAAATCTGTGTCATTCTTTATCATATTAAATTAAAAACTCTAACAAAAAATAATATTTCAATAATAATAAATGCTTGGGGGCGGAGGAAGGATTTGGACTGGGGAAGGACTTGGACATGGGAAAGGAAATGTGTGAAACGCTATGAACCTCGGTGCAGCAAGTTCTTGATTAAATATTTAAACTTGTGTTTAAGGCTTGTATTGAAAATGTCAATTGTACTAAAAAAGGAATTATAATTGGAGGTAGCTCGATATATGTAAGAGTTCTGGGCATAGTTGGTTGAACAGGTCGGCAGTCTAAAAGTGGGTGTGGCCCGGGTCTGTCTGATAGGTACGTGAAAGTCGATCTTAGTCAGTAGGTTGGTTGTGTCAGTCATGTTATTAACTAGTTTGTACAAGTAAAAAATGTCAGTTATTGTTCTACGATTTTCCAAAGTGTCAAGCCTATGATGGGCAGCGGATCGGCGTACATTGTCAAATGTCTGTTTAGTTCTGTAGTCCAAATGTCTCAAAAATCTGTTTTGAATTCATTCGATTCTGTCAATATAGGTGAGATACTGTGGGTTCCATACTGCAGAGGCGTATTCCAGACAACTCCGAACATAAGTAAAAAATAGGGTTTTTAAAGTTTTTGGGGACTTAAATGGTTTAGACACTCTTATAACAAAACTTAATTGCCTGTACGCATGCTCCACAACCCCATCTATGTGTTCGGCACAAAGTCATTCCAACGTATGCCCAGCATTCTTCTGAGGCACTTGCTCGCGAATCCTGCTATGCGGGTGTTTTGAGCGTATGTTGGGTGCCAAGATTCACAGCCATAGAGAAGTACCGGTAGGACACAGGCATTGTACAGTCGGACCTTAGTTTTGATGCTGGATGTAATGTTCCTCCTATGAGGAACTAAAAAGGTCTGCTACGGATAGAGCGGAGTGAGGAAATTTGCTGTCAACTAATCTTAGGGCTGTTATCAGAGAAGAAGAATCCTGATCAAAGAGACAAACAATATCATTGCCATTTTTATAATGCAGAGAATCTGTTCTATATCTCCCTACGTCCAACGTTGCTCCTGTACAGTCCAATTTCCACACATCCCTGGTTCAAGTTATAGCGCAAAGTTTAATGTATAATAGAAAGGTGGTGGATGGCAGCCAAGTGGTGCGACGCCAACCCTCGTACTGCTTCATACTGGAACTTCGTAAAGACTATCCCAGGTGCCGACCATTCTATTTCACGACAAATACTTTAAGTTTTTTTTGGGTCTCAATCCAAAGATTGGTCTGTCCCAAGCATTTTGATTCCTTCTCTCCACTCATCTCTGTCACACGCCATCCTCTTCATATCCTGATAGCCGCTACATCGCATGTCGTCGTGCATCTGTGGTTGGCGCCATCTATCATGTCCTCGACGATGGTAATGGGCAGGCCCGGGTGCCTGATATTGTGGCCTATCCAATTGGCTTTTTGTTAGCTTACTATGAAAGAGTCAAACAGTGTATTAGTGTCCACATTGAGTGATTACAGAAACGTTCAATCAAAAATTCTTTTATATATCTTTGTTTATATCCTCACGGATTGAAAACTGGATTTTTCCTAGTAACATAGGTAATCAAAACCAATGTATTGGAAAACAATCTCAACAGACAATGAGTCTATCAGATCTTGGACAACAGAGCTGAGGGCTTACAACCTCCTAGGCCAGTTTAAAAGCGCTTTCTATTCCTAGGAAACATTCGCTGTTCTCTGTTGCCAATTGTCATTTCGTTGAAACTTGTATATATACAGTGAGTGGGGAAAATATTCCAATTTTTAACGATTTTCGAGGCTAGTGACATCTACTGGTGGATCGATACAATACTTGGGACTGATTCTAATGTTTATTTTACTAACTGGAGATCTATCTGAATGCCATCTGTTGTAATGTAGTGGAAACAAGTCGTCAACTGAGAATCCAATTTTTGTTTCTATTCATCTTCAATAGGTGTTGTTGAATGTACTTGATATTTTTTCGTTATCTGACGAGGATTTATTTTTCCAATACGTGGTGGTTATGAAAGCAACTATCTTTTTATTAATCCCTCAAATAATCTTTCGATCAAATATTTTGAAGGTAGATAGCGCCAGGATTATTATAAAAATTCTTTTGTTTCAGAATCTCAAGCGGGTAGCAGAAGTATGGATGGACGAATACAAACAATACTTCTATCAGAGGGAACTTTATTGTGCCAATATACAGCACGGAGATATATCGAAGCAGCTTGCTATCAGAGAAAAACTCAACTGTAAACCGTTCAAATGGTTTATGGAAGAAGTAGCATATGATTTGACAAACAGATATCCACTTGTAGAACCACCGGATGTAGCCAGAGGAGCGGTATGCTCATATAAGGTCTTTTCTTTCTGATTTGTCAGACAACTGGTTCTGTTCTGATGTTGAGTCTCAAATAATACCCTTCATCATTCTTTAAGAGGGGAAGTACCCAGGTGGTAATATAGAGTTTTTCTATTGCTTTCTACTCCATATTGATAGCTTCACTTTCATGACATCGCTCTTTTTCGAGTGTTATTATTACTCACACGTTAGCTTAAAAAGCTTTCTAGCTCAATTCATTGTATTTTATTAATGTATAAAGAATATGTAACAACTAATGACTAACAATTCATTACTGATGTTCGATTTTTAAATGGAACAAACCACTACGGGCTTACGACCGTCTTCTACTGTTATTTCGAAGGCTGGCTTGTGTGATCACTTTACGTTAACAACGTTCGCCATTAGGTGGTAATGTCTCCGAAACTCCTAATCATGAGAATTCTCAACATGTTCAACATGTCGAAAAATCTCATGTATGCAACAAACAGATATTTAATAATTAATGAAAAATGGAGATAAAAGTTGGAAATTATTGACAACAAGAGAGCAACCAAATTTAAAGACTGCGACTGCTGTCATATATTTGGCGCCAGGATATGACTATAATATCCATTTTTGTTAATGTCTCATATTTATTGCCTATTGGCTTTGTTGGAGCACAAAGTTCTAGTTATGTATAGATTCTTGTGACCATGTTTCAGGACTAGATCGTAAAGATTTTTAACTTAAAGATTTCGTGTATATTAATGTATGTTTGCAGATAAGATGTGTTGCTCGTTTTAATCTCTGCGTTGAAAATATACACGAGATAATCAAGATGGCAGAGTGTGAAAACGGATCAGCGTTGCAAGAAATTATTTTTAACTGGAAAGGAGAAATAAAGTATGTCGTAGCACTAAAAATGGCACCGATGTGTTGGATAAAACAAGCCAACATGTGTTGGATAAAACAAGCCAACTAACTTTAGTTAACATTTTCAGAGGAAAAAATTCCAAATACTGCTGGGATGTAATTATTGACAAAGATAAAAAAATAAAACTTAATTTATATCTATGCCATTCGGGTGCTGGGAATCAGCTATGGAAATACGATGAGGTAAAGAAATGTACAAACACTTTATTGAATCAGATTTTGAAAATAAAAGATTCCGCGATCCATTTTTACCAAAAACACTGTTAAAGAAAAGAAGTAACTACTTGAGTCTTAGTTCAGTGAAAATCTTTTGGAGCGACAGAATCCCCTCCTTCAAAACTTTTGATAACTACTATAGTTTTTATAATTAAAAATACTTAAATTAACTTTCAAAAATATACAAATGGATGGGTAAAATTTATAAATAATACAGATGATTTTTTTAAAGGTACAAAAACATATTAAACACAGTGATACCAACAATTGCCTAGAATTAGATAGCAGCAAAGAGAATGAACTATTAATACGCGAGTGTGTTAAAGGGAAGAAATCTCAAGAATGGATATTGGAAAACTTCAACAAAACCCAACATGACAGGATATCGGAGTATGTCAAGAATATAGTGATAGAAGGAAAACCTCCCGTAAACATTACATAGCATGAACAGGATCCCTTTTTTATATACTTTTTTAACAATAAAATAAGAAGAATATTTCTTCTAAAACAAACTAACGATCTTAATTTTCTAAAACTGCAACCTATTTTTCCGTTAGACACAAGCGTAAAATTATTAAGAAGACCTATTCTAAATTTCAGCTTCTCAATAGTTTATTTCACTGTCGGGACCTACTGTTTCATTTTTTTTTATTAAATCCATACACATTTTACCTTGAAAAGAAAGCAATTCATGTTTATTGTGTTCATGTCTTATTATTTTACAGTATTTATGTCAGAATCGTGACATATAAAAAATTAACAAGCTAAAAATGTCTTAGCTGTGATAGAGTTTGTAACACTGTTTGTAGTTGTCCGACATAAGTGCATGTGAATCTACAGTTTGATGTTAATCTAGTGTAAATATGAATCGCTTGATTTATGTTTCAATAAGTTAATAAAAGAAAATAGTGAATTAAAACATGGCGAGAAGTAGAAGCCCTACAAAAAAAACTATACGTAGAATAAAAAATATTTCCATAGACTACAAAGTGAAAAGACAAATTGTCAGAGTTTTAAAGTTTCTCTTTTTAATTGTGTTTACTATATTTTTAACCGTGATATTTTACAATCTGATGAGTAGTTATACACCACGCTTCGAAGCTGCGCACCTATTAAAACTTCACAGAACTTCGAATAAGAAAGTGGACTGGCACGAATACGACAAAATCAATAGTGAAAAGAAAAGACAAGGTATTTTTATGAAATCAAAAATAAGTTTATTGATTTAAGATTACATAAACATCTGTGTTTTCTTACTGCAGGGTATGGGGAGCATGGCGTAGCGTGCAACTACTCACATTTGCCTAAAGAGCTGGTAGACGAGATGTACGCTCTGAATGGGTACAATGGAGCTGTCAGTGACATCATATCTGTTGATAGAGCGCTGCCAGACATACGCCACCCGGACTGTCGTAAGAGATTATACAGAGCCGAGTTGCCAACTACCAGTGTCGTCATACCCTTCCATAACGAACATCCTTCCACTTTGATCAGGACGGCCAAAAGTATCTTGAACAGATCACCCAAACAACTCATCAAAGAAATCATTTATGTGGATGACTTCAGCTCCAGAGGTGATTATGTTTTTGAAATTCAAACATTACAACGCTCAGCTATGCAGGTGTGAACTCAATATTAAAAACAATACCTGATTTTAGAACAATTAAAAGGAGAGTTTGAGGATTATATCAAGAAAAATATGCCTTTAACTAGAATTGTCAGATTACCAGAGAGACGTGGTTTAATATACGCTAGAACCGCGGGGGCCAGAGAAGCTACAGGGGAAGTTCTTATATTTCTAGATGCCCATACCGAGGCGACAGTCAATTGGCTGCCACCGCTTTTAGGTGAGTAATGTTGATTCTGTATAAGTAAGAGTTAACTACCCTCTTAAATATTTTCAATTGCATTCTTAACTTTCAGATCCGATAGCAGAAGATTACAAAACTTGCGTGTGTCCGTTTATTGATGTCATTAATCACGATACATTCGCATATAAACCACAAGACCAGGGAGGGAGAGGTGTTTTCAACTGGGATCTCCTGTACAAGAGATTACCGAGGATGAAGTCTGACAAAGAGAGGCCTACAGAGCCATTCGCGTGAGTCAATCATATGTTTCCTTCGGTACAGTAACAATAAAAAATTAAACTAATATTTTCGTTACCCATAAAGGAGTCCAGTTATGGCTGGAGGACTTTTCGCAATATCTTCCAGATTTTTCTGGGAGTTAGGAGGCTATGACGAGGGCTTGGATATATGGGGAGGAGAGCAATACGAACTCAGTTTTAAAATTTGGCAATGCGGTGGAAGAATGCTCGACGCGCCCTGCTCACGAGTGGGTCATGTATACAGGAAATTTGCACCATTCCCAAATCCAAGAAAAAAAGAATTCATCTGCGTGGTAAGAAAACCTCGTTAAAACTACTGCCCAAAAAGTATGTGTGTTGAATTTCACGGTATGAAGTCTTATTATTTGTAGAACTTTAGACGTGTTCTGGAAGTATGGATGGATGAGTACAAGCAGTACTACTACATGAGACATCCCGACTGCGAAAAAGAAGATCCGGGTGATCTGACCAAACAATTAGAAGTAAGAAAACGATTAAAATGTAAACCCTTCAAATGGTTCATGGAAAATGTGGCATTCGACCTAATAAAAAAATATCCTCTAATAGAACCATACGACGTTGCTAAAGGACAGGTAAACTTTAATTCTTATATTGAAAGTATCAATAATTTGTCCATAATCTTATCAAATTGTTTTGCCGTGATCAGATCAGAAATTTGGGCTTCCCAGAACAATGTGTAGAACATCAACAAAATTCACTAGAGATTAGAAAATGCGATCCAGAAAATTGGACTCAGAAATTCCTATTATCTTGGAAAGGTGACGTGCAGTAAGTATACTCTTAAATAGCAACACAACCAAATTATTATTGTCAAAGAATAGGACGAATTTTAACATTTAAAAAAAATTAAGTTACAGACAGCATACCAATGAGTGTTCTTAACATTTTCACGACATGAGTCGTAATTTGAGGTTGTTTAGTTTAGGGCTAGTGGCTATTTGGCTCTGTCCAACGTTGTCTATGGAAGGAAGGTGAACAGATGATGATGTTTTGCACATGGCCATTCGTAGACGAAACGTTGGGCAAAGAGTCACTCAAAAGACCATGCCCAAATAGTCACATAGGTATAAAACATATTATGTGACTATTTGGGTATAACATTATATGTGAAATTTTACCTCTTAAGGAATCAATATACGAATCAGTGCTGGGATGTCAGCGACTACTCTTCAGATAAAGCCAACATCTTATACTATCAGTGCCATGGAGACGGAGGAAACCAGCTCTGGAAATATGATGAGGTATTCAAATTCATGACAATCATTTACCACATACTCTAAGAACATCTGTATTGCATGTTTCAGCTGCTAATTTTTATATTTCCAGAAAACAAAGCAGCTTACCCACTACAGCGAAGGAAGATGTTTAGACATGAATCCAGATTCGAAAGAAGTTTTTATCCAAAACTGCATTGAAAATAGTCAAACACAACGTTGGGAACTGCAAAACTACAACTCTTCAGCTAACAATGATTTGCATCTCTACATAGCAAAACTCAAAAGTGAAAATTTATAAAAGACCAATATGTTTTCATAAAGGCTTTAAAAGGGAACGCCTTGATCATTTCCCAATGATATTACACACTTACATGAGAGTAAGAAAAATAATAGTTATCTTAGTTTAAAGAAATCCTATGTGCCGATTTATAAAATTTAATTAAGTTTAGGTTGTGTTCAGTGACAGGAGAAATTTTTATCTTTATTTATTTAAAATACGTATGGTATAAAGATGTTATTTATTCAAAATTATCCATTCTTTTTCTCAAGCCTTAGTATTTTGATACCGCGATATTGCTTATTAGGTACATATATCAGCGACGCCTAACCAAATAAGGCGCCAAACTAAAGCCTTCGCAACGGAATTCCCTGGAAGCAGTGACAAACGAGTTTGATGGAATTATTGAACTTATACACAGAAGCTACGTAACGCGTTCTCACACAGGAAACTCGGGATATTTTCGAATACGTGCGTGCAATAATAACACGACAAGTGCCTACATACACTGGACCACCGAGTTCTTCATATTTCCTCGAACAATATAATGTTTTCACAGTTGAACGGAACGGGCCAGCTAACACAGAATACCAATTAACGTAATCTGATAAAGCGAACGTATTTTGAATACGGGAATACTAGAGTGTTAATCCGTTTGAGAATAGAGCTAGGGAAATTTCAATAAAGAGGATATAATATATCAATTTTTATGTCATTAAAAACAGCCATAGTACGATGTAGAAAGCTTTGAAAATACATTATGTACTATTTGGTGAAATTATTATTTGGACCGAAAGTGAGACGGTAAGTAGTAGCGGTAGTTCATTTACATAATCATAATTTTATGAACTTACCCAATTTTTGTCTATGTGAATTTTTTGTAAAAAGCCAAGCGACATACCTGAAATTAAAAGAAAAACATTGTTTAATAATTAGGCAAGGTTCAAGCAATTTCAACGAAGGAAATAAAAAAATTTCAAATTTTATCTCAGAGAAGATAATATATTCATTTTTCAAAACAAAGTCAATTTTTTCAATGGGTCCTTTAAATTTCCACCATTTTTAATCATTTTAATGTTTGAAGTTTAACATAGCCCTATTTTGGTTAAAAAAAAATTGCATGACATATTAATCATAGCGGTATTTTTCAGTCTCTTGAAACTCTTATTTTTATATTTTCTCTTGAGTCAAAGCGCCGAGACCATTTTCTCGATCCTAGACCAATCATTGAGAGCTTTTCAAAATGTTTACCTACTTTTAAGGAAAGCCATATTTTTATTATTATAGTTTCACAATTTCGTGCTCTCAAAAGGTGTAAAGGAAAGGAAAAAGCCATCAGTAAAATCCAATCGCTGAAGAATCTAGATTTGCATTTAATGAATTTAGGAATGGAATACAAACAGTTTTATATTCAAACAGCTGAAAGTAAAAAGATTTTCAGGCAAAGCACTGCATATCTACAAAAAATGATCGAGATAGGAAAAAAGATACATTACATTATACACTTCCACATAACAGAACCCTTTCTTATCAAAGCCTTACACATTCTATACATTCGTACATACAACGGATGAATGTTCTCTCCGTAATGTATTTCCAAAACGTACAAAAAGTATTGAATAGAAAATGTTCACAAAGTAGTTTTGCAAAAATTTTGTATTTTCATTTTTCCTTCTAAAGCCATTAATTTATTTATTTATTATAAAAGACACCAACAGAACATTGAAAACACATACAAAGATAAACATATTCGAAAACACATGCACCCCCCAATGCTCCAATAACAGGCGTTTGTAACATAATTAATATAATCCTGCGAATATATCTATCAAAAGTCATTTGTAATATAGGTACGTAACATTTAAGTAAGCTTATATACTATATTAGGACAATTGTTAAGTAAGACAATTCGAACAAAAAAAAACAAAAAACAAAAGTACCGCTGCACTAAGAACAAAATCATAACATCATTTAATCATAATTATCTACTACACAGTTTTTCCAATTTTGGGTGGATAAATGTAAGTACCTGGGAGCAACCATACCCACATGGGCCACAAGAGCCACAACTGGTGACCTCGGGGCTGAGCTTACGATACATATCTGTATGGCAAGTGGCGCTTTTAACAACATTACCAAAATATGGAAAGCGTCGGCGTTTAGAGTCGAGAGGAAATGTAAACTGTTTTATGGTTTCATGTATGGGCAATATGCACACTCATATATTCTCCTGTATGTGTGTGAATACTGGCACATGACCAAAGCCCAGGCACAAAAAGTCTCCGTATTCGAAACAAAGTGCCTTTTGGCACTTTGTTTCGAATGCGGAGACTTTTGGATGTTTCAAAGAGAATTTTGGATGATTTTTCAAAGAGAATTTTGGATGTAAGATGGTAGGTACCACCGCATAACGAACGACGCTATATACCGAGTCCCAGCGTAAAATTGACTGGGACATTTGTTAAGGACGCCGAATGACAGTTGGCCGAGCAGAGCGGTGTTCTTCCTTCCATCAGATCCCGAAGACGAAGAAGATCCTCTCATACCGTGTTCCGCTCTATCAAAGCAGATCTGAGGGGTTTGGACACAAACATTGTGCAATGGAGAGCTCTTGTTGCATCCCTATGCTCCTAAGTGGGATGTAAAGGGAATTTGGATTTAATTGGATGTTTTGTACAGTAAGTACTCGATACTTAATTTCAAAATTCTCCAAACATTTTTAGTACCGAAAACAGACATATTAGATCATTATATTACTACCAAACATTGATGAACCTTCATCCTATTCACATAAAATTGAAATTGATTCTGAAGGTTCACGAAGGGTGTGTGTATGTAAATAATAAGAAAGCGGCAGAACACAATGAACCCACCTTTGAAACCTTTAAGAAAAGGTTCGTTTATATTGAAACCATGACTGCGTCATTTATGAATATCGATCATGATAAACCCACACGCAATTTTTTGATATGGTTCTTAACAAAAATTATACACGGTTGATTTTGTTCAGTAGGATGCCTACCTAAAATCAACGAAATTATTTTTCGTATTTATTCATATTGGATTACGGAAAAATTAATTGAAATCTGATCTTTTATTCCCAACACACATACGATTGTATATAGCCTCTTTCTATCAGATTAATGTGGAAACAACAACTAATTCAGGGGCAATAATAGTTCTTTTTCGTTCTTATTTCCTTGGTGACCATGTCAACGATCAAGAAAATATACCCTATTTTCCAGCCCTGGCTATAAGTTCGTTTGGTATAAATGCACCTTTACACATCGTTCTTACAATTCAAAAGAAAATTTTAAAACTTGGTACGAATGCTCCTGTATTAAAAAGAATCTATTTTTTTAATATGTGTTTAAAATTCAGTGAAGGCAGTATCGAGATAAAACAATTCGGCAATTAATTATCTTAATGAAATAGCTTAACAAAAATTCGAATCACGTAGACGGTAGCGGAACACTGCGGAAAATTTCGTCAAGAGAAAAAAAAAAACAAATAAAAAAAATGAAAATTAATTTCGAAGCCAACACAGAAACTGCTGCGTAAAATATTTCACGAAACAATTTAATTAAAAATAACGTTGGATAATAAAATAATAAACATACTGAATATTATTCTTCTTGGAGAAGGACAATAATAACATCAGCTAGGACTAGACAAGGAAGAGGCGAGCAGACAAGACACATCCATAAAGCGGCATTCTCACGTAGCCTTCTGACGGGATATTATATAATTGCTTGGCATGAAAGCCTTGCTACGAGATCTTCGTGGGACATGATACATTCCACTCGCTCGGACAAACAATTTTCTTATCGAAATCAACCGCATCAAATTTTTTTTTATAATCCCGGGATTTGAATAAAAAAAAACAAGAATAACATTTATTAGACTTTTTTTATGCGGGGTTAATAGGTAGGTACATGAAAAACATAATAAGACAAGTAATTTGAAAGTGTTATATTGCCAAGCAGTTGACTGAATGTTGGAAAGAAAAATATGGTCTAATAAACAGGGTGCGGCCTATGCATCGACTAAGTACCTATACTCATTTTCCTCTGTAACTTAATGATATGACGTATCAGATAACTGAATGTCTATGTATAAAAATGGAGCCCTATTTTCCTGTGGTCGTCGCATCATTTGTGCACGACTGGACCGATTTAGCTAATTCTTTTTTTTTTTGTCATGTTTGCTTTATTTTATTCAATAAAAATGAATCCGTGATCACTCAAAGTGAACACAAATACACCCTTTGACTCTTTCACAGTAAGCTACTAAAAGCTTGTGTCGTGAAAGAGGACGATGGTCGGCAGCTAGGATGAACCCAAGACCTCCGCACGAAACAGTGAGAAAGTCGATGTAACCGCTTGGCTTACCTACCACTTCTTTTGTGAGGAGAAAGTTGTAAGTACCTACGGAATATTCGAAAAAAAATCGATTTTTCTTTCACCAGTCGGCATTATGGTATTCACCTATGCACCGGTTGATGTCAAAAAAATGTAGTGAGAACACTAAAACCATAGTGCTTTTTAGAATAATAAGAGTTTTTTTCTAATTTTAAAAATTAATTGGCGTTTTAGAGAAACTGTCAGTTATTTGATAGTTGATGCGAATGAAAGAGAACGGATGGAAAATATATAGCGTAAAACAGAAGCAACAGGTCAAAATGTAATTAATTTGTCATTATAATTCATAGTTATGACCACAGGAAAACGTCTGTAGGGGAAAGCTAGTTACAACAAATTAGTGATTGACTCTAGGTAAAAGTATAACATAAGGTCAACGGTAAACAGGAATTTTCTATGCTGTTTGGTGGCGCTTTCTTCAAAAGATATCGCAGAATTTTAACATAGGAAGACTCGTAGTGGCAGAGACACACTTCTTTTATGTTAAATTTTGTGTCAGCACGGGTGTAAAGTTATGTTTAGGTCCACGAAGTTTTCTAAAATTTCAAATTTACTAGTGTTGGGTAATTGGGTTGTTTTATTTTTTTTTTAACCACAAATTATTTTTCGGTTTCTCTAAGAATCCATTTTTTGTGGAACTGATTTCATACAGATGTACGAAAGATTGGTTCGCGGTTGAATCAAATGACGTCACACTTTACACCCGTATTATGATTTCTTGTTCACGCCTTTAAAGTTATTACATATTGTCCAGCCTTGTTTAAAAGTATGTTAATAAATTACATATTGTCCAGCTTAATAGATAAAACTACACAAAATGAAGGAAACATTCCTTAGATTGATAAAGATTAAAGATTCCTTTATTGCACTGCCGGTAAACATTAATTGGTTACGTGATAAAACTTTAATGTGTATAATAAACAGATGCACGATCGTGTAGAGAGGCATATTATGTAATAAATGAAGAAAAGACAATGGTTGTATTAAACTTGTCACGAAAGAATTGGCTGTAAGCACAGTTAGTAAAACTTTGGTATCATATTGTTAATCCTTAGATAGTGGTGTGTTTATACTCAGATGTAGAGTAGGACAAATATGAACTGGGAATAAGAAAGTCAAGATTCTATTTATTTATTTTTTTGTAGATTCTGGTACCGTCTCATAGGATAATCTTTAAAACATCTATGTATACCTGCAACCAACTAAGTATTTGATGCAAACATTACATTTATTTTATTATTGGATTTTGAAAATGAGTGTTTCAATTGACACAACTACGGACTTGCAACCGAATTCTTTTGCTCTTTTGAAGAAAACGGTCATAAAATTTTACTAAACACAAAAATTAAGGTATTGTTCCAATCAAAATGTTGTAGATTTTTTTTTAAAGCTTATAATATATAAAAGTAAATGTAGTAATCTGTAAATGAAGTGCCTAAGGAGAATTCTGGGCGTAAGATGGTACCACCGCATCACGAACGACGCTATACGCCGGCGCACCCAGCGTGAGCCCATCACCTCTACCATGGTGGGGAGGAGATGGACTTGGCTGGGACATGTGTTAAGGATGCCGAATGACAGTTGGCCGAGGAGAGCGCTGTTCTTCCTCCCATCAGGGTCCCGAAGACGAGAAAGACCCTCTCACACTGTGTTTCGCTCCTTCGAAGCAGAGCTGAGGGACATGGACATGGTGTGGGAGGAGGTCATAAACATTGCGCAAGATCGAGCGCAATGGAGAGCTCTTGTTGCCTCCCTATGCCCCTGACTGGGGTGTAAAAGGGAGTTTGTTGTTGTTGTTGTAGTAATCTGTACTCCTATTCTAAGATTCCGTGACATTTATTCTGGTGTGAAGTAACAAAATTTTGTATGGAACGTGTATAGCGCCCCTACAGAATACTTCGGAAAGCTCCACAGCCCATACAAAATTCTCGTGAGTTTCTCATTTACGTTAGTGAGTAAATGTCGGGATAGGGGAACTATATTTAAGAACACTTCCAAAGGTTTTGCACGGCTCTGCGCAGAATAATATCTAAGTTATCTGTATTTTCAGCGTAATGTTTTCACATACAAAATAAACAACATACTAAACTAAATTATTATGTAGATTATGTAATGTATACACACGCCAAAATGAAATACCTATAAAAACAAATAAATATAAAAGACGGTGTATTTTCATGGGGCATTGTTATGCAAAGTTTTAACAAAATGTTGACACAATGAAAATTTCCCGGAAGTGAAATAATAAGGAGAGACAAATTCGACCGCCCCCAGCTGACATGACGGTACGTGGAGCGCGAATAATAAATCATATTGACAGCTCGAAAAAATCCCCAATATTATGAAGAAGGCCAAAACTTTTAGAAAACTTTCCCGGAATAATGAGAAAATGTGATTCATTCCAATAACGGAAAAAAATTGAGACAGGTATGAACTTTTTCGGGTTTTTATTATTTCAAGTGTGAGGTGAGAAGCTTATTAAGTTAAATATTATTTATCTTACTTGAGAAATTTTAAGAAATGTTCCCTTAACTTGAAAATAAAAACTCTCCGCTTTTCAAATATTATGTAACGTTGTTTGTTAACTTCAACATTACATATGAGTTTTTTTTTTTATGTTCTCTATTTTTTTTTTGGCAACCATATGACAATTTTAAAATCAATATGAAAATAATACTACAAATCGAAAACAATATTTATTTTTTGTCCATGCTTTCTTGGACATCTTATTAATACTCAGTAACAATCAAATTTCATTAAGTGACATGATTTTCAAAAAAAAAAAGGATTCTGGAATATCTTTCATATGTCCCCCGAGTACATAGGAAATAGACCATGGAAGCCAATTCCTATTATACACACACTGGGTGGTACAAGAAGACGTGGCAGACCGGGATCCACCGACAAGAGAAAATATGATGAAGACCTTCAGGATCCCGGCGTAGATTGAACTGAGGATGACGCCCTGGATCTAGCCCAGGATAGAGATGTTGGCGATGTTTTGTGGCAACCAAATACTCTCCACCTAGGGAGCGAACATAACATAACACAAGAAGATATTAACTAAGTTTTAATCTCATAAGATAAGGAAGTTTTAATCTCATAAGATAAGTAAGTTTTAATCTCATAAGATAAGTAAGTTTTAATCTCATAAAAGCTGGCGGAACATATTGCTTGAAGCTTTCTTTCTAGCCAATCGGTCACTTCTTATCTGAGTCACGCTAATCCGGTGTAGAAATTTCATGTAAAAAATAGTGATCCGTCTGGAATCGAACCTGGAAACTCCTGATTAGAAGTCAACGAGGTCGGTCATCTAATCAAATGTCACCAAATGAATTCATGAATCTATTTTTAGGATAAAAACAATAATTATTGTTATTCGTCACACATAATAACATAGGAAATTTGAACTGACATCACAATTCAAGTTTTGTTAAATAGACTGGTACAAGCGACAAGAAAAAATGAGAAAAATAAATTTGAACATTAATAAGTTCAAATTAATTTTCTATCTTTTCATAATTCTGTCGCTTGTACCAGTCTGATTTTCCACCCCTAAAAATACTCGTAGTATTACAAATCTCTATCTTCTAGGAGCACGAAGAGGTAAGACGGTAAGACTTCATTAAAACCATCCACTCTGTCTTGGGAAGTACATAAGGTATATAAAGCTAGCCACCTACCACAGCATGATAGAACTGGAAGGCTATTAGGTTGGTTAACAAAGATACATTTGGCACGGAGCTACGTTAACTTGGCGTGAAATATTAACATCGCTTCACGTACGATCCAATTTGGGTAAGAAACTACTTTAAAAGCTGCCTCCAAATTCACATCATGCAAAGTTCAATGCATAAGGCGTGTTTGCTTGAATAACGATGCCTTCACTGAACGAACACTATGCACTACCACTACAATAAGACACTTATTAAAATGAACTGTTACATACTAAATTATCTTTAACTTATTAGCGTAAAAGTTAATAGAAATGTCTAAGCTTATTAGCACCACTTCAGAGATTTTGAATGTAAGTATACAAACACTTTACACAAACGTCGTTACTTTGGAGTTTGGACACATCAAAATAATGGACGTGATAATTTAAAGTGATCAGCTGTCCTCCACTGCTTCTATATGGAGATAAAGGGAGATAATAATGCCAACCAAATAATGGAAGGCACTCATCAAGAGGCTGATCTTGTGGCGAATCGCCATGTGTTCTCCATCCTTAATAAATCAGATGACCACGATTGCTCAACTTATTCAGTCTCAAAATGACACAATACCATGAAAAGTACTTACATAATATTATTATGTGTACGGCGAACTAGATGCGCCATTCGGAACAAAAATTTCAAAATTTTTTAAAACATTTTTCGTTTACGGAATATAGAGGTGACGGAACATGCATCAGGAGGAAGAAAAGGTAGTGACTTGTAATCACAGATAGTCTAAAATATCACTACTCTTGGCAAAATACCTTTTTATAGCGAATACAATAAGGTGGGACAGTATTTATTCCTGACTATTTCCATATTGGTCTAAAATATTAACAAAAATATTTAGAGACTTGATTCTGATCATTCTGTACAATTTTCTTAAAAAACGTAAATTAAATAAAAAAACGGAATTAAGGTTTTATAAATACGAATGGAACAAAAAACTCTTTGACTCTTTAAGGAAACAAGCTTTTGAGAAAGAGTCAAATAATGTAAGTATTTGTGTTCTCTTTGAGTGATCACAGATTCATTTAATAAAATAAAATAAAAAACGTAAACATAAAAGAATGTAAATTTAAAATAGCAAAAGAAAATACTTGGCTTGAAGAAAATTGTGAGGCCGCTAGGAATGTTATTTATGCGTCTGCAATGAGTGTGTCGTTAACCCATCGTTTTACTGCCAATGAAACTTAACCTTTAGAACTCTCGGGGCTCCCTTCCACACGCATGAATGGCTGCTCACCATACAACACTCACACAACGCAGACAAGCATCGATCCAGAAATAAAGTAAGAGATAAACAAGATACACATCAAACACTATTTAGCCATAAAAAGAACAAGTTTTACCAAACTTTACTTATATTGAACTAGAACTGAACTAGGAGATCCTGTTTACTGACAAATGACTTTATATTATGAACGGAACATTTTATTAGTTCTTAACAATACAGTTATTATATTCTTCAAAAACATTATTTGTAACTTTGTAATACTTAGTCATTAAACTAATTTATAAAGAAAACAAACTGCAGTACTATACTATAATATTAATTAAATTACTATACTATAATATAAATTAAAGTAATACTGCAAAGTTTGTTTCCTTTATAAAACGTTATTATATAGTAGTGAATAGCTTATTATCGTGCCGAACAACCATTTTTTTTAATTAATCACGTATTTCACCCTTAAAGAGCAACCAATATTCTCTGGCAAGAAATTTTTAGTTGTTACATGTAAGTGTAAGGTTAAAATTTAAAATTTAATTAATATAATTTGAACGTTCTCACACTGTTATGACCTGCATGGGTATTCACGAAAAGTTTAGTTGGAACTTATCTTATTCTTTTACTTAAGGGTCATAATTATGCTAAAAAGGAATAATGTTAAGGTAAATGAGACAAATTCCCATTATTATTATGATGTATCTAACACTTTTTTGAGTTATGTATACAGTCACGATGCACTCATGATGCCTGATCTTGATAAGTTGAATCAACATTTTTCTACGCCACCCTTTGAAATGAATGAGTCTGTGAGAAGCTCAGCCCTAAGTCATATTAACGATCAGCCGCCTAGTGGTTTGCCTGTTCTAAATTTTGTCCCTGTTACTGAGACTGCTGTGTTAAATCTATTAAAATCCATCAAATCAACTTCTGTCGGAGCAGACAATATCAATATATCTTTCATAAAACTAATTACAGAATACACAATTCCATCAATTACTCACCTAATCAATTATTCACTAACTTCAGGATCTTTTCCCTCCATCTGGAAAAATGCATATGTCATCCCTCTCCCAAAGAAACCGAACCCGACTGCTGAGAGCGACTACCGACCAATTTCTATTCTACCAGTACTTTCAAAAATAATTGAGAAGGTGGTACACTCTCAGCTTTCTAGTTTCTTGGAAAATCACAATATTCTCTCTCAATACCAATCTGGTTTTCGTTCAGGCCACAGCACAACAACAGCTTTGGTAAAAATCACTGAAGACATTCGAAATGCAATGGAGGACAGAAAAATCACTCTCCTCGTACTATTGGATTTCAGTAGCGCCTTCAATACAGTTGATTTTGATATATTGTTAGCAAAGCTCAAATATCTTAATCTGTCCAGTACTGCTATTGAATGGTTCGAATCATATCTCAGAGATCGAACACAGTGTGTTAAGGTTAATTGCAGTGCTTCGGATTGGTTACCACTAAGAGCGGGAGTCCCTCAGGGTGGAATTCTTTCCCCACTTCTCTTTTCGGTATTCATCAACCCAGTGGTTCACTGCCTTAATGTCCCACATCACCTTTATGCTGATGATTTACAAATTTATTCTCATTTTAACTATCAACAGGCAGCGAGTGCTATTCTTCACATGAATTCTGAGCTGGATCGCATATTTATTTATTTATTTATTTTATACTTTATGCATATTAAAAATAGTGTACAAAAAATAGTGTATAGACAAGTGGCAATGGCGGGATTATAGCCGTAGCAATCTCTAACATCCAACCACATATGATAAAAATAAAAATATAGATACATACATAATATATACACAAATACATACACACAATACATATAATCAACAAACACCAACAAAAAACAAAAAAAAAAAAAAAAATTCATACAAAATTTTATTTAGATATAGTACACCAAATGGGATAGTTTAGGGTGGAGTGGGAAAAAGGGGTAGGATAGGGGAAATAGAGTCTACGATGCACCAGAAGACAACAAATGTATCTTGACCATTTTTTTAAAACAATTTATATTATTGGCCAATCTAGCCGAGGACGGGAGATTATTCCAACAACGAGCACCGTGGACAGAGAAAGAATAGTCATAGAATGAAGTTCTGTGTGGAGGTATGGCAAGAAGACGCTCGTTGTTAGATCGTAATGGAAGACCATGAATTGCTAGGTATTGGAATTTGTCTTTTAAGTAATATGGAGAAGACTGTGAATATAGAGCTTTGTGAACAAGAGATATTGTGTGGAGCTCACGTCTTTTACGTATTGTAAGCCACCCAAGACTATTTCGGTAATTAGAAATGTGATCAAACTTTCTAAGGTCGAAGATAAAGCGAATTGCGAAATTTTGAAGCCTCTCTAGGACGTTGACCAGGTCTTCGTTGAGATCAATGTAGGCAACATCCGCATAATCAATTGTGGGTAAAAGAAGAGACTGTACCAGTAAAGTTTTAATGCTTACAGGGAGAAATCTCTGTTGCCTCTTTAGGAGATGCATTGCTGCAAAAAATTTTCGTCGAACGTGATTAATATGCGATCTCCATGAGAGAGTCTGATCAAAAATCAACCCGAGATTTCTAGCAGTCTTAGAATATGGGATTGCGTCAGTGCCAAGAAAAGTTTGGGGTATAGGGTCTTGGTTGATTCTATTTATGTTATAAGGACTACCCAAAAGCATGCTTTGAGATTTTTTAGGGTTGAGAATAAGACCATGGTCTTTAGCCCACGAGGCGATATTCTGGAGGCATTCGGAAATCTTATTGATTGTATTTGATAAGTCCTCTACTTTGAAATGTGTGTAAATTTGTATATCATCTGCATATAGGTGATATTTAAATGGAATCAGTCTGCATATGGGGTTGATGAAGATTGAAAATAGTAGAGGAGAGAGAATACTTCCTTGAGGGACACCCGCTGTTAACTCCGCCCAGCCAGAGACAGAACCACCTTCAGACCTCACAGCTTGCATTCGTCCATGGAGAAAAGAGTGGAACCACAAAACAGCGTCGCCTGAAAGATTGAGGTTTTTGAGAGATGCCAGAAGTAGATCGAAGTCTACTGAGTTAAAAGCATTGCTAAAATCAAGAAGTGTTAGATGAGTCAGCATTCGTCCTTCCATGGCCTCTCTTATATCATCGGTAATTTTAACTAACGCTGTTGTAGTGCTATGCCCTTCACGAAAACCAGATTGGTAGTTATTGAGGGAGTTATTGTTATTTAAGAACACTTTCAGTTGTGAATGGGCAAGCTTCTCGAGAATTTTGGAGAAATACGGGAGTATCGATATGGGTCGAAAATCCGAGGAGACCGTCGGTGACTTATTTTTAGGCAAAGCAATAACGTGTGCTCTCTTCCATTGACTGGGATAAGTTTTACACGAAAATGAATAGTTTATAATGTGCGTGAGAATTGGAATAAGAGTGCTCATAAATAATGTTACAAATGCGATGCAAACCCCATCATCGCCCACTGCCTTGGATTTGATCACATTTAGACAGCGTCTGACCTCCTCCTCCGAAACAGAAGTGAATGAGAATGGCTCTGATGAACTGCGAGGTAGTGAATTCAGTCTCAGAAGTGTGTCAGATTTAGCTTCTGTGTTCAATAAAACTGGCGGAGTCACAAAATGTGTATTGAGAGAATCTGGATTAATAGTAGTGGCTTTATACGTTTCTCCAACGGATGGTATTCCCAGCGAATTCAAGCACCTCCATGCTTGGGATTGAGTGCAATTCTTAAAAAGGTCTTTAGTATAGGAGATTTTAGCAAGTCTGCACTGCTTGGTGCAATTTTTGCGTAAAGACTTGTAACGGTCCCAGTTTTCGGCGGTGGGATTGTGTTTGTGTTTAACGCGGGCTCTGTCCCTTTGGGCTTGCAATTTTTTTAGGTCGTCCGTGAACCAATAAGCCTTCGGATTTTTCACTTTGATCCTTCTCGGTGGTGCATATTTGTCATAAAGATATTGTAGGTGATTGTTTAGAATTTCAACTTTACGGTCCACGGAGTCGGCGCTATATATATTTTGCCACTGTAGATTTTCTGCCTCAGAAACGAGAGCCTCACGATCAACACGATAAAGACTACGCGAAATTACGAACTTTGGCTTTGGCTTTTCAACTCTTATTTTGTATTCTAGGAAAAGAAGGTCATGATGAGAAAATCCACCCCCAGAGACCTGTCCATGGGCCTTCACCAAATTAGTACAAGAGACTATGATATGATCTATTTGTGATTTGGAATTTTGAAGTACATGGGTGGGCCCAAGAGGAAGAATATGAAAATTAATAGAATTAGTAATTCGGAACAAGGTCTCCGCTCGTGGATCAGCCCTCATAAGGCAGGTATTGAAATCGCCCATTATTATGACCTTGTCAAAACTGATAGCAATGTTCTCGAATATATTCTCGAGTTTAGTAAAATAGTTGGACAATGGAGGGCAGTAAATGACTCCGAGTATGATGGAAGAGTGAAGAGCATTGACTTTTATAATCAAATATTCGGGATCGCCAATAGCCTGTTGAGGAGAAGATTGGTACACGACCTCATACTTTAAGTTGTCACGAAGATAAATGCACACACCACCGCCCCTTCTTCCTTCTCTGTCGCAACGTATCATATTAAATCCAGGCAGTGAAAAAAGCGAGGAAGGAAGGGTGGGTTTAAGCCACGATTCAGATACCAGAAGTGCATGAAAATCAACATCACTGAAACTGGTAACTAACTCAGAATGGTGGCTCGGTATGCTCTGAGCATTTATGTGGCAGACTCTAAAATTTTTCGATCCCGCGCAGAATTTATTTTTTAATGAAGAATTTAGGTCTACGTCCATACAATTTTGAGTAAAGCTTGCATCGTTGGATGGCGAAGGGAGCGGGTTAGGGGTTGCTGGAAAAGTAGGTAGGGTAGGAGATAAGGAGAAGGAATTTGGTGTACATGTATTCATTGTAAAATTAAACATCTTTAAAATATACAAAACAAAAAAGAAAAAAAGAAAAAATATACAAAAACTTATGCTAATAATTCACGAATTAAGTTTATGAAAATTCTATGATTTTACTCAATGACAAAAAAATAAATACATAAAAACAAAAACGAAAGTATGAAATGCGAAAAATATTTCAATAAAAGAGTAATAAAGCAGTAAGTGATCACGGAAACATGTATGAGATGAGGCAACGTATCAAAACAAATAGACGTCGAAACATGCAAATTAAAACTCAACATAAATCCACCGGGCAGAATCAGAATGATATTGCTCACTAATGTTCGCCCATACACAAAAATATGTCCATAGGCGAACATTCGCCCCCAACAAACGAACGAAAAAATATAAAGAGAAAAAAAAAACAAAAATTAAAATTAAAAAAAAAAACAAAATCAAATCGATAGGTTGTAAACACTATGTCTATGGATCTAATGTCTAATGTCTATGGACAGAAAAAAAAAGAACAATAATAGGACGAAACAATACGGAGTTACGGTAGGTAGTTATAAAAAAAATAATAACTAAGTGTTGCACCGTAGAGAGCTGTCAGAAATTAAACAATGTTTACATGATAATTTTATGATAAAAAGATAAAAAAGGGTAAAAAAGGCAAAAAGTGCATGTCTGAAACAACGGTGAAAGGCGATAGACGTGTTACATTGACTTAAATATGAGTCGACATGGTGAAATACGCCTTTCTATAATGACAAAAACTACAAGTGTGAAGTGTAAACAAACAAAGTGCACTGCGACAAACATGCAAATTATCCTCTGACATCCCTCACTTCTTTGAGAGACTCCTAGTTTTCACGCCCCTATTCTTAGTAGCACCAGATTCTCCAACCTGTGACAGTGTAGTGTTGGTAATCGACATACGTTTCTTAACCTCCTCCAAGCTCTTCATACTGCTCACAGTAAGTACACTATTGTCTTTCAACCTCACACTTATCCTTCCGTTCCAAATCCACGCACTGTCACCCACCACTCCTCTTGTCTCCCTATATAAGCTAAGTTTAGACTTAGTCAAAAACTCTGATAGGAATTGGGGAGATCCCTTAAGTCTCTTTCTCGCTCTAAGAGCATCCATCCTTGACTGTGGTGAGGAGAACCAGATGACTACTGGGCGAGGCCTCTCCCCAGTTTTGCGTCCCAGGCGATAAACTCTTGAAAGATTCAGAGCACTTACTTGGAGCCCATGTTCAAACAACTCGGTGACAGCTGCCGTCAGGTCTCCATCCTGCTCCTTCAAACCATGCAGCATTAGTGCCGAACCCCTCTCCCTGGTCTCCAGCTGCTCCACTCTGTCTTCTAGTACCGACAAGCGCGCCTCGATAGCTGCTAAGCTTTTCTCCATCGTGCGCCTGAAGGTGTTGAACTCGTTCAAGAGCTCACCAGACTGCTCGCTCTTCTTTAGTGAGTGGAGTTTCCGGTTAAAAGTCTCCATTTCGCTTTCAAAACTCTTTCGGAGTTCCGTGATATCATTTTCCGCCATTTCTTTTAACGATTACGGTGTGAATTACTTTTTTGAAATTTGACACAAGAAAATTACGTGCGCGCCATTTATGACCATAGACAATCTTACCATATCACAATGGGCTCGGCAAAATGGACTGATGCTTAATCCTAGTAGCATATCACAATGGGCTCGGCAAAATGGACTGATGCTTAATCCTAGTAAAACACAAGCAATTTTAATTGGCAGTTCACGTTTACTCTCCAAAATCGAGACATCCACTCTCCCGTCCTACTTTGCGTCTGAATGGATCTGAAGTCAAACTAAGCTCCCAAGTGAAAAATCTCGGCATCGTGTTGGATAAACACCTTGCTTGGTACCCACAGATCAGTGAAGTCAGCCGCAAACTATTCTATCAATTTCACGTTTTGAGGAAGCATCAAAACCTTTTACCTATTTCCACTAAAATTCTTTTATGTCAATCTCTCCTACATCCAATATTGGACTATGCCGACGTTGTTTACTTGGATATTACACAAGAGCAACTACTAAGGTTGGAACGTCTGCAAAATGTTTGTATTCGTTTCATCTTTGGCCTCAGAAAATTTGACAGAGTATCTCAGTTCAGAACGGAACTTAAATGGCTAACTATGTCACAACGACGAGACTTACACATTCTCACATTACTTTTCTCGGTACTCTCTAACCCCAACGCTCCTAACTATCTGAGGTCTCTATTCACTCCATTAGCATCTCATGGCCTTCCTCTGCGGTCTGCTGCACGTGGCATCCTGCAAATCCCATCACATCGTTCTTCATTTTTCACTACATCTTTCACTGCACAGGCGGCCAGGTTATGGAACCAACTACCTGATGACATCAGACTCGCTCCAACGTTATTTTCTTTCAAAAACAGATTGAAACGTCATTTCCTCTCTACTACTCCTGCTCCTGTCTCCTGATCCTTTCCTTCCTCGCTATGCTTGAGTGTGTAATGCATTATAATATGGTTTAATCTTCTTTTTCATATATGTATCTTTTTTTATTGTTTTATGTATGTATTTGTCTATGTATGTGTATGTATTTTATTTTTATATATATATAAAAAGCAACACTTGTTAAAATGTAATTTATAATAGGTTGGTTGGAAGAAATTGCCCCAGGCAATAAGCCCGCCAATTTTGGTTTATTATTTTACCAATAAAGTGTTTATTATTATTATTATTAATAAATATGAGAGCCGTTCCACAAAAAAAAATACTCGAAAAGTATCCTAAAGCAGCTAAACTATTTAATGCTAAGCAGTTTATTCTACAATGAAACAAAAATTTCAGTTTCGTATGTTTTAAGGACTCGCGGAATTATTAAGTAAAATCGATAATGTAAAAATGCATTTCAAAACGGGTGTTTACGAGCAAAGCACCCTTAATTCTCAAATATTTCACTAGTTCTAAACTTAAAACTTTTTCATGAATAATCCTGCTGCATGACCATTACATCTAAGCGAACAGTAAATTTAAAGATGGTCAAAAACCGTTTAAATGTTTTTTTTTTTTTGAAATGGGTGGTTTTCAGTTGAATTCTTTCATTTAACCTTTTTCATACGCACGCTCTTTCATAGCTACTCACAAAACAATCCACGTAGATCTACTATATAAATCAAAGTCGGGTTAGTGCGAACACTTATAACTCGAGATCGGCTCAACAGAATCTTCTGATGTTTGATTTATTGGATTCTTTTCCGCTCCGGATAACAGAATAACTAATAAAATGTTTAAAAACTGGACAAGAAATGATGTAATTTACAATATTTAAGTTTGAATGGAACGGTTACCTATGACGCGCCACAACGCCATCGCGGTTAGTTCCCTCTCATTCTCGCATACGCTCCTACAGTAGCCCATCCCACTTACTCCACCGCATCGATTCGAACGTTAGAAAATTTTCATACAAAGTCAACAATATTATCGGGCACGCCACATTTGTGTTGGTAATTGACGAGGTAGGGTGTGTGCGCGAGCGCATTTTTTTCAAGTTGTTCCCGCCAGAGCTTTGAATACAAATGAAATAGGGATGTTTCAGTAATAGTTTAATGTTATTAGTTTAATTCAATCGAATAAATTTTGTATTATTGTTTAACGGGGGCGCAGTGCACATCATGTACATATTAACGGGCCACTTCGGGCTAGAACCACAGGACAACGTCTGTCGGGAAAGCTAGTATATAATAAAACGTGCACTGTAGAGAGGGGTTGATTGATTTGTTTTCACACATACGTACTAGATGACTAGGTTCGTAGGTGCAAATTATTGTCCTAACTATATAGAAGCTTGTTTCTAAGTCTCCTGTGATCATACATATATGCAATCACCATTTCAGTATAATTTCTTAAATAAGGATGACATATGTGGGAAGTAAAAAACATTTTTATTCTATTTATTTTTGTATAGTAGAGCATGTTTTGTTTCATCAGAAAAAAAATTGGCTTCTTTTTTACAACTCCATAAAAACGACGAACTTAAGTATATATGTTTTTGAATCGAGTGCAAAGAGTACCTATTGCGCTTCTAGTATCAATCTATAAATACGTGAAGGAAAAACTTTGTGACAATTTTTACGAAAATACATGCTTAAAAATTCAATAAAAAAAATACAAACACTACTGTAATGTTATGTATTTGTTACTCACATATACATCGATGTATTTAACATTGCCACCGACGAATATATTCTTTTGTTTATATGTGGTAAAATTGAGAATAAATTGTTTGTCATGTCATTAATAATAATAGAAAAAAACTTTGTACATATCAACATTTCAAATTTGACGCATCCATGTCATTGTTTTTGAAAGAAAATTTAAAAATAGCGCTCGCTCAGTCTTTGACAATGGAACCTTAATAATATTCAATCTTATAATTCAAACAAATTATGGTCGAATTTCCAGCACTGGTCGACCACTAGACATATTAACAGTAGGTATATTGAAACATTGACGCTTCAATAAGAGAAACGCTAAGAGAGTGAAAATGACGTGTGGATAACATTTATATGTTGGAACACTTAGCAGCTAATATTAATACTTCAACCGAACACTCGAAAGCTAAAATATACTGACCCCACTCTTCATAACACATATGTTACTTAGGTAGCTGGTGTGCGAGCAGCTTCATAACACATATATTGCTCAGCTAGAAGAGGTCCCCTGACACTATGTGACGGTACTTTATCACGCGTTTTCAGATTATCAAATACCTGCAATTATTGGTTAAGTTCGTGCGTAACTTTAAACACTAAACTCAAGCGAAATATTATTCATACATTTTAACTAGGAACGACAAAGGCAATCCAACTACTTAAGCCACGGCTAGACTATGGGCCATGCTGGCCAAATAGAGGCTCTGGCCCATCATGGGGAAATAGTGTGGCCGCTCCACCAATGACCAATATCGCAAAATATTTGACATTGGCCGTTACTTTTTTTACTTGTCGATCGAGTCCGCAAGTATTCACCAATATTGGACAAATGTTGACAGCTGTCATGTCTTCCATGTTGTTATTTTCATAGTGTTTTGTACATTTTTTTTCGTTGACAAGTTGACAATGATAATATCATATTATGGCATTAATTGCAGCATCCTATACAGTGATACATGCGGCATCTGCTTTTCTGTTATTAAAAATAATGAAAAACGCAAACGGCAAAGACGGTGGTGGATGTTTTCTTAAACCACTCGAGTATGTATGTAATGTAGGTACCCATGTTTCTTTTTTTATCATTATCTTTTACTTTCATTTATGTTATAGTCCAAATCAACCTGTAAGAGCTAGGTAAATATATACCTATTGCAAAACAATAAACATAAATAAAAAATAAAGGTTAGGTTTAATAATGAATGTTTTTATTGTGTATATTTGTGAATTGGAAATTATTTTGAAATATCCTTTTTACCCAGGGAGATAAACTCTCTTGAAATTCCCCACTCAGATAGGAGTATACAGTGAATAATTGGAGATAAGAATGTAAAATGATGAATAAAAGCAAGAATTATTCAATAAATCAGTGATAGAAACATTGTGTAGCAGTCTAGCCTCGTGTCAGCTGTCAGAGTTGGGCCAATAGTGTAGCCAAGTGTACAAGTATATTTGCCAAATGTTGCTACTTGCCAATGCTTGGCCAGAGCCACTATTTGGTCATCCTGGACCAGCATGGGCCATAGTGTAGCAGTAGCTTTACGGAAAGTATTTCTCGAGTTTATAAATTTTATTTCCCGATATGTATCAATAATAACAGGTATCCGAGGGAAATATAATTTGATCAGAGGATTTTACATCCAACTTTTGCTACGGGGAGAAAAGTCAAATGGTCTGCAGTCCCCAAGGTCGTAAATTAGGACCCTAACTGATTTATAGGAGAATCAAACAATGAACGACTCTTTTCTATGCCTGTTGACTGACAGGTTTTGCTGCTAGTTGTCAAATAATGTTTTACTTGGTACGCACTGACGAATGATGCAATTCAATGGCTTGCGGTCTCCGGAGGACAAATTGTGAGCGACAATAATGAGAAGAAGAAGATATTTTAGCAGTAAACATAGTGATAACAAAATTTTGAGTATGTGTGGTGGGGTCCCGTAATAACAAGGGGACGCGATTCAAAATGTATGTGGCTGAGAAGCTCCGATAACACATGTTACTGCTACAAAGAGGCCGCCATGTGTGGAGCATTCTTACAATGGCACCCACTCTCTAGCACACATGGTGATCGTGTGAGAACACACACTATTGTTCTGTACACTGTTATGGTATTCTGGTACACACGTAGTCCTTACTTCCTATCGAGAAAAAATGCGGACATCAATGTGCTGATATGTAGACAAAACAGACTTTTTCATATTGATAAACGATACCAACGATTAATGGTGCCCCATACAAAAGGAAATATAAGTTTCTAATAAATCCTTATTTAAACAAAAAAAGGTATAAAGCTGAAAGAAAAGGAGGAAAAATCGAAAAAAATGTGCTTGGAAATAAAAGAGCGGAGGTTCGTTCTGTCTGCCTACCCCATACGTGATACGGCGTGATGGCTAAAAAAACTATGTGCTGCAAACTTAATCACTTGGCGTCGTGTATTCGTTCACATTTTCTGGCACAGTGCATTTCGTCTATAACACAAGCATTGCTTTCTGCGAAAAATGGCCAGTGTATTTGTGTTCACTTTGAGTGAACCCAAATTCATTTTATAAAAAAAACTAAATCTCTAATACATATGTAGTATGTTTGATTTTTTTAATTACAGGCTAGATTTTGAGTTTGTATTTCCAAGAGTATCCATCATAGGATAAACTATGCTTCTAGAATTTAGATTAAAAATCTGTTTTAATATTTCCAAAACTGGCAAAATTATTAAAAATTATAAAGACAATACTTACCTACATACATACTTACTTAATTAAGCGCATTTAAGTGAACTGAAAGCCTCTGAATGATGCCGCTGTGAGTACTTTCTATTTTGCCATTTGATTTAAAAAACTATACCTATAACACATCTAGTTGATGTCTATACGACTAAAAGATAGTCAACCACCATTCACCAACTGCCCATTATTAAAACCATCTTGACTAGATCTGCATTAAGTAGGCAGGTACTTTTTATAATACGAAATGTTTAGATATCCGTTGAAAAATATGAAAACGACAATATCTTTTTATACACGGTGTAACAGAGATAGTGGATAACCCAAAGCAGGGAAATAGAGGACCTCAATACCCATCGATTTCACCCCCATGTATGTTCAGCGATATTGGGTGGTTCAAAAGTTATTTACCTTTTTGTGAATTTTGAACGAATTCCGGATTTCACGCTAAAATACAGAACTGTGGCCAAACCATTAATTTTATGATCTTGAATTTTTTTCTGAGAATGGTCCGATAGTGGCGCTAATGTAATGTAATATCTCTGTAAATTAGCACCCGATAGGTTTTTTTTTTAAATATTTTCTTAAATTTTTTCACAAAACTTCAAGGGCTCTGAGAGCAAATTTTCACATAACTCTTTTTTCTACGACTTCTCTTAAAAACTGCTACTAATCATGAAGAACTACCCCTGAAAATTTAATTCGGCTGATTTAATGGGGTCATGCTAAAACGCTCTCATAACTTGTGCAATTATCAATATTCAACATTTTTTCATTAAGTCACAGCCTTGTTGTATGGGTGGTAAAAGCCAATTTTTGAATTATTTGTGGTACCTAACCGTGTATACATAAACGTGCACAGTCATATATCTTACCGTATACATCTCAAGGGTAAACATTTTCTTTAATTCATGATAAAAGTACAAACGGTTGAAAGGGAAATTGTAAGCATCTCGCGTTGAATATCAGAAGCTTTTCAGCACTTTGGAGAGAAACTCTACGTAAATGGTGCATCGTTAATAAAACTCAGTAGTCGTTCAAGAGGCAATTTATCAGTCCATAATACATTATATCAAGTTAAATAGAACATACTCCTTTACTCAACTGGCAAACGAGTATATTATTGAAAATAATTGCGTGAAATAAATGTACACATATTAACAGGAATACTGTGGGAACAAAGTCATATTTATTAGGGTATCAAAACATCAAGAATGTTGATAAACATACTGTGTCCTTTTGAAGTAAAAAGTTTAGCTGAAAATCATTTTAAGAAAACATTAAATCCTTTATCTTAAAAAAAAAACAAAGTTAAAAAGTTGGCGTATGTATTCAAAGCAAAATAAGTTTGTGTTTTACATAAACTTACAGTAAAACCTCATTCTGAGGAGAGAGAGAGAGTATCATTTAAATAAAAATAGATTTAAAATAACGTTTTTTTTTTTTTATTTTTCCACATATTTATCTAATTTAAGTTTGTTTTTTCAATAATAACAACGTTTTATCGTTTAAAAAAAATAGTGGAGATAAGCAAAGTGTTTTTATTAATTTTTCATTTTATAAAAATGAAGATTCAAAAGTATAAATCAGAGTGTTTTGTAAATTTGTTGTAGAGAGATTCGTCGGGGAAAACAACATGACATTTTTTAACCTTAATAATTACGAGTAAGTACTAAAAATAACACTTGATGTCTGGAGGCGCGAGAAGTTATTTATTTGGTGTTAATATACAATGTGTTATACTATACCTACTCTTAACATATAGAATATATACGCTGAATAAATCAATCCATGAGAAGATGCACTCCCAGATCATGTGAGGGCACTCTTGAAATATTACATACCTAAGTGATGATAGACAGATTCTTATATAAAGCTGTACCGCATTAAACAAAACATTTCACTGTTTACTTTTAACACTATAAGTAATGAATTAACATGAGTCATCACGACCAACACTGAGCAAAACTGATGCATATTGCATATGTTGCCAGTGGAAACATCGTAACTGAATTATTAGATTAATAGGGAAAAATAATATTCCAAAATAATAAACATATAAACCTGCGAGCCATGTATCTTGATATTTAAGGTGGTGATAATAAGTGTTGTTCAGGTATTTCTGGCAACGATCTTCTGTCCTCGCGACAAGAATCGTTCCCAAACGATACACTGGGAACGAACTCGACGACATTCGATAAAAATATGTATCGTGACCAAGTGGTAACAGGTTCGTAAACTGAGAATATACAGCCCAAATTCTAGAGAACGTGTGGTCTTGATTTGAGTATAGATAAAATCATAAAATAATGATGAGGATTTAACGGAAACTTAAACCCATAATGGAGCATTTATCTTCAAATTTCAAGAATAATTTGTATTATACAAAACATTAAAATACGTATGTTAAAACAGGGATGTTTAAAAGTAAGCTTTTTATGTTAAAATATAATGTAAAATATGGTATTTCAGAGTAATGTGTATCTTTCTTTATCTTTTAAAAGCCACGTCAATCTTTTGTCAGATTGAATGTTTCAACCGCTTTCAAACATGTGATATTATGCGAAAAACGGCTCCGAAGTGAAATGGAAAACGTCGGCAAGTTTTTTTTTATTGTGGCTTTAAGTTTAACTTGAGACTTTTCTTCATCCGCCAATACGCGGTGGTCGGAGACTAACATTTTATTTCTTTTAAAATAAATCAAATCCCCAGAAAAATTGGAATACTTTTAATAACATTTTGTTGATTTGGAGGAAACACACGGCGCGGCGCTTGACGGCGGAGTCCCACGAGGCTTGTGAAAGTAATACATAATCTGTTTCCTTAAACTTTCCATGGTAAAAAGTCGTAAATTTCTCGTTAACTTTCCAAAGTTTCCCCATCCCCCGCTCGCTTCCTAACTGATATTTATACCTACATATCGCTTAGAGGTGGGTTACCTACATTCTCAAACTAAACACCCCAAGTTGGGAGCGATTTGTTCAACCAGAACGTTAAAGTAGAAAGAAAAGCGATTAATGTTATGACCAGGTTTATTACCACGCATCAACAGAGATTTAAAATATCGTTGGAACCATCCACACATCAAAACATACCCCATTCGGTTGTAGCACTTCAAAAATCCGTTAACAAAGATGTAATAAGAAATTTAAAAATTTCTACATACCTACTTTTTTTTTAAATCTCTATACTCGTATATAAAATTGAGCGAAAGAAAAAATTTAAAAAAGTTATTACGGAATATTACAAAATTTAAATAAAAAACTTAAATATGCAGGTAACCTTCTTAGTGCTTTTACAATATAATTTAATTATATTTTTTAAATGAAATTAGCGTTTGACAAAAACTGTTAGTTGTTTAATAGATATTTAGTGCGATTCAAAGAAAAATACGGCCTAAAACAGGTAAATGAATAAATAGATAATTAACATCATCATCAGCCCTCCTCAGTCCAGTATTGGACACAGGCCTCCCTTCCCGACTTCCATCGCTCCCTGTCGGCAGCCACCCTGATATGCCACTGGTGTCCGGTCACCTTTCTTATGTTGACAGCCAGTTCCAACCCAGTGATTCTTCGCACCCTCTGTCCGTGTCTTAGCCCGACCGCTGTCTTGACCGGAGGCTTGCGGGCTGCTGGGGACTGAGGGCCACTTCTTGGTGTTTCTCTTCATGTAAGTCGGTGGGGGGTTTTTTGGACAGCTACAGTCGTTTGTAGCTCCATACCACGCTATCCAGGCGGGTAATAATAACATAATTAATACAAATTCGAATTCAATATTCACTGTTAGGACCACAGGACAACGTCTGTCGGGGAAGGCTAGTAATGAATGAATAAGTACCTACCTAATAAGGTAGAGTTATTTTTTTTAATACTAATATATTGAAATAAAAATAATATGATTATTTGTTCAACAACTTATTCTTTATTTTTCTGCCTAGTTTGGAAATCACACGATTTGTGAAAAAAAAAGTAAACATCGTTATCCATAAATATGCACAATGTTCATGAATAATATTATTTATTTTTATTCATTCCAACAATAATTATTGTCATTGGAAAAATTGATTTTCGAACAACTGGTATTCCAACAATAATTATTGTCATTGGAAAAATTGATTTTCGAACAACTGTTATTCCAACAATAATTATAGTCAATGGAAAAATTGATTTTCAAACAATAGTTTTTCCAAAAATTTTGTTGTCCCCTATCTAAACGTACATTTGATTCAGTCATAAATTGTTTCTTTTAATTCGATAATTGGAAGAATAAAATAATCCATTTTTTGCACGATTCTGGTACAAAAGCTTTTTTTCTTTGTGTAATATGTTTTGAAATAATGTATGAGCAGGCTAGAAAGAAAACATCCCTGAGAATAAAGTAACCCGCATTATGTAAATTGAAGTGTACCTACCTACCTACCTACGTTGATTTTCTACACACCAAACTCCCATAACAGATGTTTGAATAAATAAAGGTATTTGAATATAAATCTGATACATCTACACACAACAAAAAACCTCACAGTTTTTGTGTTTTATTCATACCTACGAAAAATAAAATCTTTCAAAGCTACGGGTGCTTTTGTACTTGTACAAGTAAGAACGTGTAAGAGAAAAAATATTATGTGTAAGCAGGTATACCGGATTTCGAGATTTGATAAAATCCGGCATTTCGATGGATTTATGTCGCGGTAAGCTTTAATGTGAAACACGTTTATTAATGTAATAAATAAGAAAAGAACATTGAATTTCAGTAATCAATGATTTGTCAAAAGACCATGCAGTAGTCACGAAATGAAATCAAAAACAAATTCGCGAACGAATTATTGAGTTTTAAGCGCCAATTTAAATCATATCAGCCAGTTAAACTTGGTTTAGTAAGTATACTTTTTCCTCATAACACCTTAGAATTTTTCGATAACGCTTGCGATGATCAATATAATTATTGAAAATAAATGTGTACTATTAGCAAATGTAATGCTAAAACACACCTTTGTGTTGTAAAAAGAAGCGTATATTTTCAAAAAGCAAGAGAATAAGTATCTAGCTAAAATACTACATGAAACTGTAAATGCTTCTGGGCTCCACAACACAAAACAAAATATAGTGTGTTTTTAGCTTAACTTTTGTTCTCATCAACGAATATCGAAATGCGATTAAAGTCCACAAACAGCTTCATGAAGACCACCTCTCCCATTGAGTCGTCACAGGAACGAAGAGAAGAACTGTGGCAAGTGGACGTGGGAACAAAGGCGTGTATGACCAACGTGAGGGTGTCAGTACAGGCAATTACTTACGGTACGCTTTGTAGACTGCCCTCGATAGACTCAGGATTGGTGTCATAAAGTTTAGGAAAAACCTTCATGGGAATGGGGCTGCCTCTCTGCAGATGATACTGAATATGAGAGTGGTGAGCTCCATGCCCTTATCATGACAAACGACAAGGCAATTAAATGGTGGTGACAGTTATGGCAAAATATAAACCGGACACGTAAAACAATTATCACCGAATAGGTTGAAAATTAACGAATATGTGACTCTAACAATTCATTACTGATGTTCGATGTTTAAATGAAACAAACCACTACAGACTTACGACCGCCTTCTACTGTTATTTCGAAGGAAGGCTTAAAATTAAGTAACCCTAAAACGATTTTAAAAATAATATTGCAGAAAATCGACATTTGAATACTAAAAAAAAATCGATTTGTGTAGGTATCTAATGTTAAAGTAAAATAACGTTTATTAGGTTACGCAGGCGCTGTGAACAACCATTAATGTCACGAGAAAGAACCCTGCAGTATGAGAGAGCGGCACACGCGCTAAGATAACGAGTCTAATTCCATCACGGACCGAGATGTTACAGGCGCGATACGATCATAATAATATTATTATCATACAAGTATTGTTAACAAAAATACTCTATTGCTGCGTAAGAAGATGTTTCCCTAAACACATATTGTAGGTATGTAGTTATGTTTCAACATAACATCAGTTGTTGTTGAATGTATTGAAAAAAAAAGATAGGATCACTGTCAGAGGCGGCAACAAAAAAATTATGATACAAGTACGAACCATTTTTGGCTCAAACTGTGAATCTTTTAATACTTATGCCACTTTACACACTAACCAAAACTTTATTCAACAGTTAAGTGTTGACATGACTAGAAAGTCAGCTATTGTTGATTGCCAACGTCACACCACTTACCTACCTACAAATTTTCATAAATTAATTTTCAAAACTCTTTATAAATTAAAACACTCTTTAACAAACATGCTAAATCTGATTCTTAAAGCATTCTTCACCAATCCTCACGTTCCGTTCGTCCAATCTCTAACAGAATTCAATCTCGAATGGAATGTTTAAATGAAAATTAATTGTATAATTAATAGACTCGAACAAGAATCGATACCGGGAAATTTTGAATCCGACAGCAAAGCACCTAAGGCTTACGAGGCCGTTTATGATGAAATTTTTAATACATTTTGTGTAGGAATGGCTTAACTCGTTTCATACACAGATTACAATTTAGTCTTCTACTTTTTCTTCTTGTGCCCTTTCAGGTCTACCCGACGTTGGCAATCGCTTCTTTAAAAGGGCCTCTCTATCTTTTGTCACTCGGAACAGCTCCTGCACTCGTCCTATTCCGGTCCAATCTCGCACATTGCCCAACCAAGAAATATCTACTTATGTTTCTAAATTGATTTATGCACTAAGTGAAATTTAACTTTGAAGTCAACAGTATTCATCTAACCTAATCTTCAAAATTCCCGTTTATCCATAAATCGACTATTTATGTAAAAAATCAATTTTAAGTATTTGTGTAAAAAAATTATATAAATCACAATGGGAAGAACTCTGAAAAAAAACAGGCCAGCATAGGACTCATCAAGTGAGAAGAAAATATTTGTGATTAACAGTATCAAGAAAATAGGACTTTTATCTAATTATATTATTACGTGAAGGAAAAACTTTGGTGACCATTTTTACAAAAATTGCGCGGACGGAGGAGAATGAAATTTTGCACACATAGTTTATATAGAGGAGTGACGTATGATATTTTTTTATTATGTATGAAAAATAGATTAAAAAATAACAAAAACATTACGCACACTACTGTAAGTCATACTCACACACACTTCGATGTATTTGACATTATTTGACACATATTTTTTGTTTATCTGTGGTCAAATTGAGAATAGATTAAAAATTTTCGTATTTAAAAACCATTGAAAAAACTTTGAACATACCAACATTTCAAATTTGACGTATCCATTTCATTATTTTTGAAATAAAATTGTGAAATAGCGCTCGCTCAGTTTTTGACAAAGCGATCTTAATAATGTTCAAACTTATAATCTAAATGAGTTATGGTCGAATTTCGAGCTCTGGCCGACCACTAACTAGTAAGTAAGTATGTAAATATTCATGGATATCCACAATCGTGAGAATGAATAGTTTCAGCACTCTAACATTTCACGCGAAGATGATACTCTGCGATAAAATTCCTTATTCCGAGAATATTGCTAGTCGAGACGAACTACTTGGTCTACTTATCCAATATCCATCATAGGATGCATTACAACTATACACTCTCAAAGAATGCTGTTTTGAACAAATTAAGTCAAACGGTTCGAGATCTCAATATTTGCAATATCCACTGTTTTTGCAAGAAAATTTTGAAATACCGCTCGCTCACTTAAGACAATGGAACCTTAAGAATGTTCATACACATAATCAAAATATGTTATGGTCGAATTTCGAGCACTTTTATTTATTTTATTTATTTATTTATTTACAATACGATACAATGTCGACCACTAGTCGAAAGATGCTTGTTTTATCAATATTTTTTTACTGATAAAGTTATTATTGTTGAGCATATGGTAATGTTAAACCTTCCTCATAAAAATCAACAACTGTTTTATTCATATTAAAACTGTATTGGAACTTGGCGCAGGTGTCTATAAGAGTCGTTCTTACAATAATATTACATTCATGTTTTCATGACAATAATTGTATCGCAAATAATAATCGAATTTTCGGAAACACTGCGGTAAAAAATAATGGTTTGACCCCTTTCGGACTAGACGGCAGTACATAGGAATAAAATCTGCGATTACCATTACAAGATTTCCCCAAAGATTCGACACTTAGCCGTTAAGTATACCTTGGGGTTCCCATAAAATATTCCATAGATAAAAGAGCCTCTACAATCTTATAAAAATTGGACTGCTTAACACATAAACAGAGTTCATGCATATATTTGAAAAAAAAAATTAAATTTACGGACCGGCTTATTATTGTATATTATAACTAGCAGCAAAACCTATCAGACGACAGGCATACTAAAGGGTCATTAATTGTTTGATTCTCCTAATAATCAGTTAAATCGCCCTTTAAAGGGTCCTAATTTTAGTTTTGGAGGCAGTGGACAGTCTGACAGTTCTTTCCGTAGCAACAGTTCGTTGAATTAAGAACCTCTGATCATGTATAATATTATATTTCATCGATATAATATTTCCCGCGGAAACATGTTACTGTTAAAAAATTACAAAGCAACAAATACAATTAAGTAGTTGGATTGGTCTTGTCATATGCAAGAAAAATATTTCAAGGCTTTCGACGAAAATACGAGACGCAGACGAACTTACAAATTATAATATAGGATATTTCGTTTTTTTTTTTATTTAAATTAAAACCAATGTAAATAAAAGTTTTAAAAACGTCGTAACTTTGGTTGATTGTTTAATATTTTTTGTTTAACAAAAATTACACACAAAGTTTACGTCAGGGATGAAATTACTTATTACTACCCAGAGTAGGTACATTATTATAACGGCATACCAATCGCTTACCATTTTAATTTAATATGAATTTATGGGTTCCTACTTGAGAATGGGTCTTTTTCAAAGTTTAACGGAGGGTTTTCTATCCTAAACAATATTGAAAATAAGTAAGTTTTAAAATATTTCAAAATTTTAAAATGAACACAAAACTTTGTCATTTCATAAGTAAGTATTTGTTATTTCGAACCGTTTTGAAAGAACAACACTAGTATTGCACTGATTTTTTTGATAAGTACTGGCTTCATTTTTTTAACTCACATATCAATATCTTGGTTTGGTTTATATTAGATTTTTTAATAATTTAAAAAAAAAGACCATGCATAAGATGAGAGTCGCACAGCGCGCCATGGAATGATCGATGCTGGGTATTTCAATACGATCATTCTATGGACAGATATGGCCAGTAATGCAAATTTGATCCGGAGAGCAAGAGTGAACTGACACGCGCATATTTAAGTCCGTAAGGTATCCTATTTGGGACGTGTGCTCAGGGGTGACTATTACGAGTAACTGCACATTATTTGAAAGGGCCAAATAGAGGGCGATGAGGAGTGGGCAGGAGACAAATCTCCTGGCTTCATAATAGGAATAAGAGCAGTCGGAGTAGGTACAGTTTACAGATGACCAAGACGGGAACTAGGTAGGTACTCTGAAGTGATAATCGACGTATAGGGATCCAACTTGACGTCCCATAAAAGAAAGGTACTTTGATTTATTTTTTAAACTTGTCTATTTTAACTAAAAAAAACAAGGATTTCTCCTTTAATACTCACGTTAAGTAGAATTAATAAAGATTTCGGTAAGTTTTCAAAATAACCTAAGTTAACTGATCACGCAAAAAATTTTGTGGTTACTCCGACAAAATTGAATACACCGCGTCGACAGCAGTGGCGCGTACGAGATAAGGAAGGAAGGAAGGAAGGAAGAATAAAGAACAATAAGTGCGACTCGTTAAGTTCATAATCCTCGTAAGTTGCGGGCAACTATCAGGAGAAATCATTCCTGTGCTCGTGTTTCAGCAATAAGGGCAAAGGGATTTGTACCCTCCCATCTCGGGGAATGGAGGCTTTGCGAGGATTAGTTCACTCTACCACGCGGCTACACACGCGTATGGTTCGCAACTACCTACGTGTGATAATATAACAACCAACTTTACCAGATTGTTTCACCAACAAAGGTTCCGTTGTTGTCACATTGACGAGAAATTCATTATATCATCTCTCGTTTGAATTGCTAACAATCTGTTCCGAAATAACATCAAACATTTTTGAGATCAATAATGTAAAATAAAATACCTATATATGTTTATAACGATAATAGTTGAACCGTCGAACTTCGTCGCGCCGCAGAACCAATAGCTTATTTAATTATCTACTGGGATTCATTAAAAAGTCAGGAAGGGATAGGAAGGCAAGTTCCATCCAACCATCTTAAAATCAAGCGATTCATTTTTAATGTAATTAAACGTATATAAGACAGAAAAAGGAAAGGATGTTAAGAAAACTTCAATTTCATCATAGTATATATTATACAAACCGTGGCAACAAATCAGAAAGAACAACATCGTTCTACGAAGAAAAAATAAGTTTAAACTCTATATATTAATACGTGAAGCAAAAACTTTGTGACCAATTTTACGAAATTTGCGCGGCCGGAGAAGTATGAAATTTCGATTATACATATAGTCTATATAGAGAAGGAGTTGCGAATGCTTATATTTTTTTTTAATAATGCATTAAAATAGATTAAATCAATAAAAAAACATTACAAACACTACTGTACTTAATGTTATGTATCTGATACTCACACACGCTTCGATTTATTTGACATTGACACAGACGCATTTATTCTTGTGTTTATCTGTGGTCAAACTAAGAATAGATAAATAAATTTGACGTATCCATGTCATTGTTTTTGAAAGAAAATTGAGAAATAGCGCTCGCTCGGTTTTTGACAATGGAACCTTAAAAATGTTAAAACTTATAATTTTAATTAGTTATGGTCGAATTTCGAGCACTGGTCGACAAATAGTTAAAATAAAAACATGATAGCACAGTATTTTCTCTTATATTGTTCAATATATTCTTAGTAAGAGCGCTCGCATCGTACGCTTTCGGAAAATTGGTACTTCGTGTAAAATATCCAAGTTATGACCCGAGAAAAACACTCAAATTAGAACACAAAAGAAAACTTGAAGCAAGAGGCATACTGCTTGAAACGGATCGTTACATTTTACTCTAGAGATAAACACACAACACTCGTATTATTATTAAAAATATGACTGTTTATCAAACATATAATATACCTATCTATTGCAACCTTATCATACTAGCTGACCCCTCGAACTTCGTCCCGCCTTGGAATAAAAAAAATATTGCAAACATTCCTGAGTTTCATTTAAGTTTAGTTTAACATGAATACTATTTCAAATAATAATCAATCTCAAGTACAAAATATAATTGATTAATTAAAGTCGAAATGTATTTACTTATTAAAAATATCACCATCCATTAGGCATTACTTATTTATTTATTTACTATTGGGGTATAAGCAGTTACTATTTTCTACCATGTCTTATACACCCTTATATTTTATGAATGCTGCTGCTCGTTTCATTCATCAAATAAATCGTTTTTCCCATATCACACCTTCTCTACACAATCTTCATTGGCTGAAGAGTCCAGAACGTGTGGAGTTCAAAATATGCCTCTTAGTTTTCAAAGCACTCCACAATATGGCCCCTACATATTTTTCTGAACTATGCATCCAATTCTCACCCAATGACAGACATGTCTCTCTTAGATCACAAACACGAGCTATTAATAAATTAGTTGAAGCCAATGCCGCCAATAGACCTAAATAATGAAGCGGTTTCGAAAATTCGCATTTTAAAATAAGTAAAATCTACCTATCAAATCGGATGGTACAGCCAGGCACAAACAACGATAACTTATATTAAATTTAATGGGATAATTTAAAGAATATAAAGGTAAAAATTATAATATTTCTTTGAATTAACCGGAAAAAGATTCCGTTACCTTTGAAAGAATTTAATATTGGAATGTCTGTTTTTAACAGGGATGTTTCAATAAACATATAAAGTAAATAAATACAAAAAAAAACTATGAAGTCAATTATGGTATTCCAAATTTAAGAATGTATTTATATGTATTATTTCAACCAAGTTGTATTTACAATGTCAAACTTCTTGTGATGACCATCGAAACTGCTTTTCGCAAAGATATTTAATAATCTAAACGTACAGAGTTATGATCGATATAAAAAACTTAAACAACAACGATTATAATATTCTAACTGACAATACCCCTTATTCTGCTTTTGGTTCGAACTAAAATAAGAATGTTCCAAAATTGTGTATGTCAGAGGTGAGGCGTGTTTATTTATTTATTTATTTTATTTCCCATACCAATAACATGAATACAATAATAAGTACAAGTACTTACAATCTATATATAGTGTTTAGTCCAAAATTTCCAAAACTGAGTTTATAATGTTTTAATTTTTGAAAATATTGGACTTAACACACTTCATCTCTGACGTACAGAATTTTGGAACGTTCTTATTTTAGTTCGAACCAAAAGCAGAATAGGTGGTAATAATCAACTATTTTCTTTGACTCTGCCTACCTATGAAAACATACAGCAGCAATTTTGACATAAAAATGGCACCCCCTAAAATATTGGCGGAACCTTCTCAGTTTCTAATAAAGAAAACGGTTTTTTATTTATTTTTAGGGCATTCTAAGTTTTATCGGAATCATCAAAGAAAAGCCCTGTATTCTGTTAAAAATAATAAGGGGAAAGAGCCAAGAGTCCTTCACACCGTCGAACAATAAATTTATAATTGAAGTGATCCTCAAGAATCTCACAGTTAACCGAATAGTAAACAAGTGTCCCTTGAGTCTCCAACATAAGTGAACTTGACCCACAACGGCCTGTAATTATTATTTATCAACAATGTGGGGGCGTCATAGATCGGCTTCTATGACATACACCATACATTGTTTTGAAAGGACACAATATTATGAAGTACTAGCTGACCCACCCGTCGACCTTCGACCTAACTCAGAATAAAAAAACAATTTTGACTTATTACATGAAAAAAAATGTGATTTACGACATTTAAACTTAATTAAATTTAGCTAATAATATCGTTGATTCGGATGCGGGATGAAAGTCGATGGGTAATAAGTTTGGCGAGAGATGGCCAAGAGATGGCGGTGTAGTAGAGAATTAATCACATGTGATACACGTTACGTTACGATATCAACATGTGGTTGAAAGAATATACCCCATTTGAACCAAATTTTACTGAATTATTATGGTAAGATTAGACTGTTATCAGACATAGGGCAACAATCAAATCGACCTTTAGGTCATTATTTACCCCATATAAGTGGTATTCGAAGGTTTGATTCTCTAAATAATGAATTTGAAGTTTTACGTTGGAGAAAAACAGTAATCTATCAAGCATTAATATATAAGCAACCCTCTCCCGAAAACTACTTTATGGTTATACAATATTACAATGTGAAGGTACAAATTGATTTGACAAAATTGCAGCTGTAAAAGGTACAATTTGAAGAGTCATTGTTTTGCTATATATTTTTTTTATTTTATTCATCTTTGTATATTTTTTTTTTTTTTTTTTTTAAAAAAATGAATCTGTGCTCACTCAAAGTGAACACAAATACACTCCTTGACTCTTTCACAGTAAGCTACTTAAAGCTTGTGTCGTGAAAGAGGAAGATGGTCGACACCTGGGATCGAACCACGACGTCCGCAGTACGAAAGCCGGCGTTGTAACCGCTGGGTCACCAACCACTTCAAATTCAAAATATTTTCTCCATGATCTTAAAAATCCTAAACAAACTAATATTGCAAGGCAAGGTGAAATGTCGTTTGGTTACATGCGTGTTTTCATGATATTATAGTTTAAATTCTGGCGCTTATTCAGAAAAACTTACCAATCTCCTTAATAGGAACATTAGTTTTGATTACAGTCACGACTTACCTGAAAAAAAAAATGAAAATACATTATTAATTAAAGAACTAAATACATTTTAATAATCTGAATATCATATAAAACAAGAACCCGCTTCTAAAGCGCTTACACGTATGTGTGATACGGGGATTAATTTCTTATTTTTAACACGCTTGACAATATGCTCTTCATGTTTGAAAGAGTTTTCCATTTCTAAGGGTGCGTTTACCAAAGGAACATAGAGCCAGAGCTGAAAATAGAGTACATTTTCTTGATCGTTGATGTGATCACCAAGGAAACAACAACGCGAGAATTCTGCACGTCCATATTTAGTTCTCACTCGTTGTTGTTTCCAATATCAACGACAAAAGAAAGATGCTCTTTTTCTAGCTCCGGCTATGTTCGTTTGGCACAAACCCACATGGTTTGTAATCTATGGGTGAATCAAACTTCAACTGCTTTATTTAAAAACTCTAATCAGTGGAAGAAAAGAGTTCAGCGGTAGAAAATTTGCGATCAAGCCGTCGTCGAGGTAGTTTAACCCATATCGATTGATTGCGAGCTGTGGGCCTAGACAAAATACAGTTGGCGATCGACTACAAAGGAATTCTTCGACAATGTAGAGTAGGAAGAAAATTAGCTGTCCACCTTTTATAATTTTATATCAGTGTCGTTGCTTGGTTTTAATAATTGTTAACGCCAGTTTGAATTTGTCTACGGGGGCTGATCTCTATACATTTTAGCCCGTCATGTTGGATTTTATGTCAACCGACAATGGTTTCGAGTGTACAACAACGCTTTCTGTAATAAATATACTTTTTAAAGTTTTTTCCCGTCCAATTAGGTGCTCCCTTCATATTTTGGTCTATTTTGTTTTGGTTTATCATTTTAATAATAGGTAGAAATTTTAAACAAATAAAGCAAAATATTGCATTCCCGTAATCATCGAGGTCTTACAACAATGATGCACCAACTAAATTTATGATAAATATAATGACGTTTTGAAGAAAATATTCAAAGAGTATTTTTAAAGTAGGTACAAATATTAAAATTGAAGTGATCAAACATAAATTAGTTCATTTTGGCTAAAACATAAAGGTTTCGTGTGATTTTATAAGGACAACTATATAACAATATTTTGATAATATAAAATACTAGCAGTCTGTTCCTGCTTCGCACGGGTAGGTACATAGGTATTTAAAAAAATAATTCAGTTTTCTTATGATCTTTATAGATCCCTAACTTTATCAAAATATTCTATAGGCTGTGTTAATCTGGAATAATGTAACATTCTAATGGTCCCCTCCCTTCCGGCTCGTACCCCAGTGACGCCTATATCTCTGCCGCATTTCAATTTTTTTTTTTAATAAATCAACACTTATTGTGGCATTATTATAATAGTTAGACGTATGCTGTCGCAACACTTTTTGTAGATAATTATGTCTTCTACAAAGTTGTAGTACATTATTTTACTCTATCTTCAATAATTTTCGCAGCGTACGCGATGTAAAGAATATTTTAGGTAAATTTTTTGCACCTTGGGTTACATTATTGGAGTTTTAGTAAGGATCAAAGGCTATATGAAAATAAAATATAGCCTATGTTCAGCGGGGAGAGTGTAGCCTCCCAACAGTGAAAGAATTTTTCAAATCGGTTCAGTAGTTTCGGAGCCTATTCCCGTCAAACAAACAATCAATCAATCAATCAAAACTTTCCTCTTTATAATAGTAGTACAGAAAAAATTCAAAAATAAGGTCTGCCACCTATTCTGCACCTACTCGAAATAATTCAAATCTGACATAGCGCATCTCGGTTATAAGCACTCGCGTTGCCGGGCTACTATTTTGTTTGTTTACAAAATTTTGTAGGAAATGTCATCTTCATACAATGACATAACAAACTCGGATAAAATATATTTTTATAAACGAAGTAAAAACTGATCGGTGAGTTATACTTAATCTTACGATTAACGATTTTTTTATAAGTAAGACGGCAAGCTATTAAATGAATAAGTAATTGCATTTCAATCATAAAAATATTGTTAAGATCCCCCGCCCCTCATCTCTTCCACAAAACCTTATGTTTAACTACATCTATTGAAATTTAATTGAAACAATAACATGATATTATGTATTTTCACAATAGAATAAAAGCATAAATTCTGTCAGATATTTAAGAAATGCCCAAAAAAAGAGATCATCAATCAGTAACATACAAATCGGGAATTAAAAGAAAAATTCAAGAAATCTTTTTATAAGTCTACATTTAAAATACAAAGATAAGATACGAGAATATATACCTAGTAGTGTCTTGTGACATAATACATAGTAAAAGAGTCATAAACTGAAACATCCTGGATGAAACGAGGGATGGGGTAGGGACAGGAGAACATTACGCCGGGATTAACATAATTTGTATAAAATTACCTTCATAAAGATTTCGTACGTAACAATAGACAGCGTATACCTGGTTGTCCTACCAAACCTAACGAGACAAGTTATCCTAAGGCTCTTATGCTTAAGCGTCGTTAAGAAACGATTTGTCAAACTTTTCTGGTGACTCTCTTATACTTAATTAGATTTTATTAACTACCCGCAATTATTTTTTATGGATAAGACTTTTAGGGGTAGGTGGCAGGCATATAAAGATAATTAAAATATACCAATCATAAAAAATGACAAAAGCTATACCATTTATGCCTGTAGTTGACTGAAGATAAGAATTTTAACTTCTGCCAAGTGCATGGGATTTTTAGCATGCATGTTGAATATTCATATGCATGGTATGGGAGGGAAACTTGACCACCTAATGTCCACTATAGTTTTAATCATTTCAAGTTTTTTCCAAATTTAAAGACGATAAAAAGTCATGTATTTTCACCCATCACGCCCATCCTTAAATAAGTGGGCAGACAAACTTCGTTTGCTTCTTCTTACTACATTCTATTACTGATACAGCCAACCTTTTTTTATTTTAATTCTGGCATTTTCTTCATTGAAAACAGTGATGCTTTCTTATTTCCTTTTGTTATAAATTTATTTCATTTTTCAATTAACCTAAACCATCTTCTTTTTAACTTTCACAGGGAATGGTTGAGTTTTAAATATATACAGTATAGTCGTAGATAAAACTACATTTTTATTGTAGTGTCACAAGGACGGTTGTTAGTTAAGACATTTGAGTGCCACCACTCAGAACTGAGGAGTGCCGTCACAATTGTGCACATAAATTATTTAATTCGAGGTGGAATGACAAACGAAAGAAAAGAATTTAAAGCATTTTAACGAAGAGACTCCACAGGGCGAACTGAACAAACACAGTGTAGTGGAGCCCATAGACTACACAATGACAGGGCACACAAAGGCACGGTGGTTTGAAACAAACAAACACAGACTGAACAAATAAACCCACATCGTTGTACGTGGAGCAATCAGTGGCCCGACACACACACCTATCTAATAAATTGCAGGGCTCGGGAATGAAACACCAACGAAGCCAAAGACAAATTATCATGTTCTCTTCTTAAATTCGGCTATCTGTATACTTTTACTTACAAGAAATACTTATATATAAAGAATAATAAAAGAACTTTAGACATCCAAATTGCAAAAAGGTCGCAAGTTCATATTCGGCTCCAAGTATTGCAGGAAGCCGGTGTCATGTTAAGCAAATTATAGTTGGACGTGGAAGATGAGATGCGAGCAAAAAGTCGACATCTTGACTGCTTTATTTTCGGAAGTGAGCTGGAGTATATTATAAATTATAACACGTTGAATGAAGAACAGAGAGTTCTTTTTAGAAATGATGAAAAAAAAAGAAATAATTCATTTTGGGCTGGAAATTCATTTTATTTTTGATCAAGACTACACTTTCCAATAGAATTTATTTTCATAATAGAAGGCAACCCTAAATGTTACTTTAAGTAGGGACATCAGGACTGGCGCCTACCTTAATAAGAACACTGCTGCGGAGCAAACACCTGACATAACTTCAGGAGTTCGAACAAAGATACAACAATAAGACAATTTACATAATATAATTCCAATGGGTTCACTCTCATTCGTGTTTCAAAGACAGTAATTACTATAAAATACAATAGAGTAGAGATGTAATTGTATGGAGTTGTTCATAATGATGTCAGCTACTTTCTCATAAAAAATTACATTGTTCTCGTCCTATCGTGATTAAATGTTAAAAACACTTTATATCCCGATGTTGGCCATATTTCTCCTTCGTGAAACACAGTTTTTTGTTCATAATAAAAGGTTTAAAAGACAAAATTGTGCCAACCATACCAAATAGTCATTGCCTTCCATGTCCTACAGAGACTTTCCATTTGAGAGTAATAACTTAATTCTCAAATAGCAGATTCTTTATCTCATGCGCACAAGCTTATAGTGTGAAAAATTCATTTTTATTTAACTCAGACAAGTGTTGAAAATTACATTTACGCAAAATTTTACAATCGTAGGAAAACTAATTTGACACATCACAGTCGAAACGAATAGTCGCCGTTATGTTCTTTATAAAATAACATTCATTCCTACGAGATATTGGAAAAAGATATTAATTGAAGTCGTAGAGTTTTTTGTTGGTATCCAATGAATGATTAAAACATTTCAGCGGAAATTATTATTACTCAAAGACTCCTTTAATCATTTAAAATAATATTTAATATTATTTAAATTGGCTTCAATTAATTATTTTTGGAATAATATTCCCTTTTAATACTATTTTTTTCTTTTCTAAGTAAAATTAATGAAATGAAATAAGATCCTGCGTTACACAGAAGAGAAATAATTAATCTCTGGAGTCCTTACGTACTTACGGTCAAAAAGGATATTAATAATTTTCAACGTGACTACGAAATATCAATTTAGATTTCTGTGAATGCAATCGATAAGTACCTAATAATATAATTACATCAAGAAATATCTTTAATATTCGGCAATCAATATCACAATATTTTAACTTAAGAATAGAATGATTCACAGTAAATATTTCCAATGAAATTTTGAGTCGTTTTCATAATTTACCACCATTTTTAAAAGTTCTTATTCTTAGTTTTGAAGATCAAATCTTGCAAAGCTAGATAAAGATTTTTATTCTATCGATATTTTTGCCATTGTTCACCAGACTTCATTTGAGTTTTAAAGGACATGTTTTTAGTAACTCCTACTATTATTGTTGCATAAAACGTGTCCCGCAGATTCTCTAATGGGTCCAAGAACTGTTTTTATGATATAAATGATTTGCCAACAAGTGTACCAAATGATCAAACTATGTTAATGTTTGCTGATGATATCTACATATCTCTTGATTCTAGGACATATTTTGACTAATGTTTTGTCTCTGAATGAAGAATACTCAATAGGCACATCGCACATATCAAAGAGGAATAGGTACTTCTAAATGAAAACGTCTATTAAATGCTAATTCAAAGACGAAACGTTGAACACAGAACTAAAACTATAGAAAAATAACCCGGAAATTAAAATAACATGAAATTACGCCGCCGTCCATGAAAATACGTAAAAGACTTACAGCCGATTTCATAAAAAATAAAGGAGACTTTAAGTTTCCTTTAAAAAATAACGCGTTTCATAACAACAAAATGACATTTTAAACCCGACTTTATGTTAAAGTCTCGTTATTGGCACTAAAGTCGACTTTAGTGTAGTTCAATCTTTTAACACCGCGGAGTTCATAGAAAATATCTTGGCGCTTTAACTGTCACAAATTATGAATATTTGTATACGGTGACACCGTGGACAAAAATGACCAAATTAGGGTGGAAAACATGGCAAAACGGGAAGAATATTATTGTTTACTGATTTCATTTACCAAGTCAAAAACCATCATAATAAATTAACAACAATAACGACACATTGATGCTTTATAGAGAAACGTAATTGACAGATTAACAGAAATTCCGCGAAAATATTAGTTAACAACCTATGTTTTCCATAGATTTCCATTTTATGAAACGCGTCTACCTAAAGGAGACTTTAAAATTTAAAGGTTCCTTTAGCTAAACAGTACTTTAGTCGCTCTTTTTTAAACCGGCCGTTAAATACGTAGTGATTTTTTGGAATTTCCAAAAAAAATGGGATGGTGTTCAGTGTTGCCTGGTTTATTATATCCGATGAAAGACAGCGCACCGCAAATTTGTTGGCCCTTGTCCAAACAATCAAATCTTCGGGTCACAACATTACATAGGTTGAACAACCGCTATATGGGGCGGCTGACATAACATAGTAAGTGCTTCAGCTGATAATGAAGTACGATGTGAATTCATTTTATCTTATCTCCAGGATTACACGCTTGAGAGTGCTTCAGAGATTTCTTCATTATTTGAACTCGAGTGCTGTCACAAAACTAGACAAATAGAAAAAAAACGCAATGCGACTATTGTGTAATCGCTATTAGATTATCTAGTAGATACAAAACACACATGGAGAACATTGTATATATCTGTAAACACAGTAATCCATGTAATCGGATAATAAAATAACTCTTAACTTGGTAGGTTGCAATACAGCAGCTTACCTATATCTTATTGAAAACACCTCACTACCTACCTCTTTTTATCATTAACTTTTATCAAAAAAGATATTTTTGCGGAAGTTCTAATCCTAACCAATACTTTTAACTACCGTGAAACTTGCCAACTTTACCAATATCTCTGTTGTATGAGGGTTGCTAAACTTTTACAAAAATCTATAAGAAAAACGTGGAGCAGGTATGTGAAATTTACTTATAACATTCTTATATCACTTTGTAAACGATTGAAGTAAGTATTCCCGCTTTAACTGTGAATTTAAACATAATTATCAATGATGGCAAATTTACCAACAACTTCAATCGTTCCATAGCTGGCAAATTTGCCACGTACATGGTAGGAATAGGGTTGTCACCATCTGAATATGAAATTATTATAATTCCATTCTAAATTATAAAAATTAGACGTCTGTTTATATCTATGGTGTGATGTAATGATATTTAGATACATATTATTTACGTTTACTGTGTTTTATCATAAATAATTATTATTTCACTTTTTTGCATTCAGAAAATGGCAAAAAGAATCAGAAGGAAGTTGGGGAGCAGAGAGTACAAAAGTTATTCTCCTGAAATGCTTGAAGTGGCTGTAGATTTGGTGAGAAAAAAAAATATCATCATTAGAAGCCGAAAAGAGATTTAAGATTCCACGCCGTACAATAGAAAACAAGGTCAAGAAAGTTCATCAAAAGTATCCTGGGGCACAACAACTGCTTTCATATCGATGATGCGAGTTAATATTAAAGAATGACGTAGAAATTATTCTTCCTAACCGGCAAACAAATCGCAGGAGATTATTATTATTCAATCTCAATTTATCACAATATCCTATATTTTAATTTTTTTTAACTTACATTATTCATACATCAATATTTAATTTAAATTTTTTAGCATATTTTGTTTCAGATTTTTTTTTTGCATTACATTATGTAAGTATATTATAGCTACTTATAATAACATGTTATAGTAAATGAGCCTGGTTGTAATAGGTGGTGTTTTTTAATAAAAATCATTCCTTTCAAGATGTTTGTTTTGTGCAAGAAATTTACCATTCAAAAGTCTAACATTGTTGTTTTGTTTTTTATAATAAATTGTAATTGTTAATTTTTTTATTTTGATAACCCTGATAGAAATTTCCAATTAACTATGGAAAGAGAAAATACTGGAGGGTAACTTTGCCATCACATTAATATGTATGAGTGTTGCCAGTTTAAAAATCTCCTTATTACCTATTATTGCTGCATTTTAATCCTTGTCTATGCTATCTAATTTATGAAATGTTCAGTGTAAACGTTACCAAAAAAATAACCCTTGGCAATTTTGCCACTTTATATAGGCAACTTTGCCACATTACTATTTTCAATTTTTTGAGGAACAATATTCAAATTACAAGTATAGTGTGTTAAAAGTCATCTCTTTATACTGTAGACATTAATAGAAAACGATTACTTTCTTGTCACATGCAGAGGGAAATATTTTATATTAGCGAAAATTTTGAAACCTATAAAAAGGTGGCAAAGTTGGCAAGTTTCACGGTACTCTACGACTTAATCATAAAAGTAGTTTTGTAGAAGGCTGCAGAACCCCCTAACAACCTTTTCTACTACAGTTTATCTATACTTGACTATAACAATTAATATCCTATAATTATTTTTAATACAATTTAATAAAAAAATATTTTCGCTATAGGTATTTTATATTAGGAAAAAACATACTGTTTTTTTTTTATTAACTAGCGACCGGTTTCGGGCTCCTCTAGCTATCGTCAAACCAAACACAAAATATAGAGTAGTGAATTTTCACTGACGCCAACCAATTAAGGAAGATTTAGAAAACATGTTATTCAGTCAATGTTTAAAGTTTCAATCTTTGTTTTTATATAGTAAACAAATCCATAGAAAACAAAATTTAATTTACTGAAACCAAATTCAGCTCTGCTTTAAGGCCAGCCTCCGTAGACAAATTCAAATTGGCGTTCGATTACAAACAAAGATTTCGCCAATGTATACCTAGTGCGAATAAATTAACTGTCCACTGGAACATAATATTATAAAAAAATATTTAAACCAAATAAAGACACTTACATAAAAATATAAAAAGTGGAGAGTTAATTTTCTTCCTACTCTACATTGTCGAAGAATTCGTTTGTAGTCGATCTCCAAATGCAATTTGTCCAGGCCTACTGGTACTCACTTGCGCCGCGAACGTGAGACGTTGCATCATTTTAATTAAAAGGTTAAACTGTGTACGTGATTCGCAAAGCGAACGCGAGCGGAACATTTGGATCCTTTTGATAAAATTGATGTATAACGTTACACGTTCGCGGCGCAAGTGAGTACCGAGTCTAAGATATTTATAAGTATACAAAATGCATTGTTATCGTGTTACCCTAACTAAAAAATAAAAAGTGTCTTGGTAATAAGGATATTGGTTCAAAATCGAAAACAAGATTTCTGCTGGACAAACTTATGAGTTCATTTGTATCTCTATATAAAAACGAAGCCCTATTTCCTTTGGTCATAGCATCACGCGTAAACTACTGGAGCGTGTGTTTGCTAAAGTCAGTAGAAAGTTCTTATTAAAGAAAAAATTAAGAAAGTTTAGCTAGAAAATTAAGCTAGGAGATAAAAATTTCTGAACCCTATAATAGCTATAAAATTGAATATTGGAGTAGAAAAAGTCTAGGATAATTTATGTTGGGGAGGCTAGTAAAAATGTGAAAAATAAAGCAAAAGCTGCTTAGTGTCGAGCAGATGCTAAGGCAATCTCAATATTTGGGAATCATTCAATAAAGGCGCAAGGATTGTAACGCTGTGGATATATGTGTGGAGTGGTAGCAATAAATTTAATCCGAAAACGCCCTTTATAATAAGTTGAAGCGCTATAAATAGGTCTACTTTTCCATAAATTAACAGAAGCGGCACTGTGGGTGGGTGGTTGATCCAGATAACAATGACTGCTGGGCATTGAAGTGATACTGTGACACATTATGGCCCGTACAGACCCATTTATAAACACTACACCACGCGACATATCGAGCACTCTCATTATGACACCTAATACACTGCAGTGCACAGGCACCGAGCATACGACACCAAATCAAAATAATATGCATCGTAAAATTCTTTTCGTATTGAAAACGGACATCGAGTATCATCCCACACACACACACAGTGTGACATAAAAGTAGACATTAGTTTGATGGCGAACATCGTTGTCTTGCGACTCCTAAACGGCGAGAAAATTAGATCACTCGTTTTTTTAATCTACATAATATTTTAGAAATGTTTTTTTATTTGCCTTTTGTCGTTACTTTACGGTATGTCCGAGCATCACGCCTAAACGGCTGAACCGATTTCACTAATTCTTTTTTTGTCGTGTTGGCTTTTATCAGTAGAAGGTTCTTATGAAAGAAAAAATTAAGAAAGTTGCGTGGTAAATCTACATAATAATTCAGAAATGTTTTTTTAGTTGCTTTTTACCGTATGTCATCGCATCACGCCTAAACGGCTGAACCGATTTCACTAATTCTTTTTTTGTCGTGTTGGCTTTTATCAGTAGGAGGTTCTTATGAAAGAAAAAAATAAGAAAGTTGCGTGGTAAATTGGGAAATTAAATAAAACTCGCATTAGCCCCTCCTCTATCTAATTAATAATTCAGAAATGTTTTTTATTTGCTTTTTACCGTATGTCATAGCATGACGCTCAAAATACAAATGCTACGTCAGATATGAATCTGCACAGAGCCGTGCAAAATGCCGGAGAAGGTTCTTTAATACAATTTGCTGCATTAACTTTATATTTAGAGCTATTTAAAAAACCCTATTTTTTAGGATCTTCATACAAAATTGTAATAAACATTAAAAGTGTCATTCTTCTTTTTCTGTGCTTATGTCAGTTATAGAGGTCTACAAAGCAATGGGAAGCTAGACTAGAACCTTTCTAATTACCTACCGATCAAGCCTGACAATCGGAATCAAAAACGTAAAGCAAGACGGGTATAAGCTAGTAAAATATAATTTCATTATTTTACGAGTGCCACGTATGTTAAAATGTATAACGAATTGTTATAATCTATAAAAGAAAAGTAAAATTGATCTGAGTCCATAAAAGGGTGTTATTTGAGCCTAGATGCACACTTCAGAAATAGTCTATTAGAGATTAAGATCATTAAAAATGTTCAAGTTTGTCGGCACTTTCAGGTGCAATTCCTCAAGCACTAATTTCAGCGGTATATGCAAAGCTATAATTATTGCTGACATAACACATAACGTGTGACAGATAAATATTATAAAATTGATATGGCGTCAATCTTCCTAAATACGGAAAAGGAAATATAAAATATGGAAAAGTTATACAATCTTTTATTTGAACTTTATTTTCAAATAAACTCCAACAAGAAATGCATGTTCATCTAGTAAATTTTATCAATCTTCCTGCCGATATTTTCGACTTACCTATCTATCAAACGAATATGTAACAACTAATGACTAACAATACATTACTGATGTTCGATTTTCAAATGGAACAAACCACTACCGGCTTACGACCGTATTCTACTGTTATTTCGAAGGTTGGATTAGCGTGATCACTTTACGTTATCTATCAAACTTGAACTTGGATTTTCCGAGACATCGCCAGGTGAGGTACATCTTATATCCTATGTTATGCCTGGTTAACATTATTCCAGTAACCACCCAGTTCAGCGTTCGAACCTAGCGATGGAATATGGAATGGAATGAATATGAATACTGGAATGTCATCTGTACTGAACAGTGAACGGTGATAGATTCAGTACAGGTGACTGGATTTCTACCGCCACTCGAATAGTGCAGACGGCCCATTCCAGTGACAGTCAGTAATGGATTCACCCAGATCAAGTCCATTACTGGACTGTATCATATCTTACTGGATTGACTCACTGGATAACTGGGCTGGAAAAATGTAGACTGGGCATTATAATTGGCTGCTTTTCTGTATGGCGTTCGGGTTAAATATGGATATTCTAAATATCTGATGTATTTATAGGTGAAAATCACGCAGACGGTTAAACTAATAACATGTAAAACTTCACATAAATAATCTTTATATTATATTATAATTAATCAAAAACACAAGAGGTTAAACAAATAGAATATTATGTAACAACAGGCAAACGTGACCATTACCCGTGTAGGGTGGTACAAAAATAAAAAGGGGCGACGAGCAGGTAAATAAGTGGAAACAAGATTAAACAAATAATATATTATGAAAGGCTTTTAAAAAGCTAAGGACGTTGGAGGGTTTAGGCGCAACGGCGATAAAGTTAAAAACGTAGATAAACACTAAAATATTATGTGGGTTTAAGTGAAAAACGAAAAGCAAATACAATTTGTTACTTTATGCCCCCGTACGTTTACCTCAGACGAGGGTCTCATCTGATGTAATTTAAAATTTATGAAATAACCTGCAAGCAGAGCGCTAATGTTATTTCTTTCCAGCGAACAATAAAATATAATTTATATCCTTTGTAAAACATACCTACCCCGCCTATGAAAATATGAAAAAGGAGGAATCACCAAGGATATTTGAAATGTTTTTAGTATCCACTTTTGTATATACGTAGTGAACGTTTCATAGGTATTGAATTTGTTGCACTATCACAAAATGAATTTTAGAGAGCAATCACAGGATGGATCTATGTGAGTTGATTTGCAAATACGTAGAATCTTATTTAGCTACGCTATAGACAGAGCTTCTAGAAATCCACCTAGAGTAGGTACCTACTTTTAAAGAATCCGCTTGTATGCACTCTTCGGACTTACACTGTACCACTAGTAAAAGTTTTCGATGATCGCATATGGAAACGATAATCGAAAGAGTTTCGAAAAATTTCCATACAAAAATGATCGAATGATTCGATCGTTTGATTTTCGAACACTATTTGCACGGGACATGTGTTAAGGATGCCGAATGACAGTTGGCCGAGGAGAGCGCTGTTCTTCCTCCCGTCAGGGTCCCGGGGACGAGGAACACTCTCTCATACTGTGTTCCGCTCCTTCGAAGCAGAGCTGAGGAATCTGGACATGGTGTGGGAGGAGGTCATTAACGTTGCGCAAAATCGAGCACAATGGAGAGTTTTTCTGCCTCCCTATCCCCCTAGTGGGGTCTTAAGGGAGTTTGGATTGGATTGGATTTGCACGCTAATAAGCGCTTATTAGCGTGCAAATAGCTTTCGATAAAACTCGTACCAGCCCCACTGTACATTGTTAGAGCAAGACCCTCTCTATCTGTTTACACTTCTAGATTCAAAAAAGATTACTCTAGCAAGATCAACTCATGCAAAAAATCTACAGTGTTCTTCAAAAAATCTTCGGTCGAACGCGCTCGACATTTACTCGCATTTGTTAAATATACGTAAGTAGGATACTTATCATACCAGGACCTATAACACGAGATAGAGAAATAAAAAAAAACATCGAAGTAGAAACTATCTATGGGGCAAAGTTGTAATACTTTTTTGTAGTTTTTCGTCTCATTATAACTTTATCACCACTCATGTCACGGTTGATTCCATTCACTCCATTCATTGTTCCAACAATTATTAAAACAAGTTCACTTAACAAACTACAAAATTTGAGCTCGCGTAACATATCTCCTTTTACTACAGCCGTTTAATTAATTACTTTTACACGAAATTTATTGGGACAATTTTGTTTTCCTCAGTGCACTACTTCACACGAAACATGCATTAGGTACCTACGCTCTTAATTAAAAAGATTGAGAGATATTATACTTCTTATTAGTCTAAATGATCATCCATTTCTTTTTTTTTCTCAACCTCTCAAGTTGTCCCAGTACATGTCCCAGATTTACCTACACTAAGACCACGTAAACCCAAGTAGGGATATTTTTTCCCAATATTTATTAATTGAAAAATACGTCAACAGTTTTTAATTTTTATACAATACTTTACAAATCATCTATGATAGGTATATCTAAGTATTAATACGTGAAGCAAAAACTTTTTACCTCTTTTTGCGAAAATTCGCACACTTATAGTTTATATAGAGGAGTGGCGAATGCGTATATTTTTTTTTTAATAATACTTACATAAAAATACATGAAAGCAACAAAAATAATACAAACACTATCTACTATAATGTTACGTATTTGATACTCAAACACACTTCGATCTATTTGAAATTGACACAGACGCATATATTCTTTTGTTTATCTGTGTTCAAATTGAGAATAGATTGATATTGTGTGTTTTTAACAATAATTAGAACCAAACTTTGTTCATATCAACATTTCAAATTTGACGTATTGGGTAGGTACTTAATTGTTTTTGAAAGAAAATTGTGAAATAGCGCTCGCTCAATATGTCTAATATAAAATCTCAATATAAGAAGAATAATGTTCAAACTTATAATTTTAATTAGTTATGGTCGAATTTCGACCAAGGGGCGACCACTAGTTATGTTAATTTGTATGTTTATCATTTAAGTAAGGGAAAAATACGGTTACATTATCATAAATGATTCTGCATGCTAGCTTTTAGCAATAAAATAAATAGTATGCCGCATACCAATTACGAAGAAAACAGACACAAAAACCTTATAAAGAGACGCCAATTCGAAACAGAGCTTTGAAAATAAGTTTTCCAAAAAATGCGAACTCTCTCTCGCCCTGATACGATGCTTCACCGTGTCGAATGACTGTATGAAACAAACTTTCATTATTGCACACCACGGCACATGTGTATTAAAAATTTGTTCCGCATGAAACATAATTGCGTTTAATATTAAGAACAATTTAGCAATAAAAATAAACCTCCACGTACAAGTAACAACTACATGAAGTTACACAACATGCACCTATGTTGTTGCTCATTTTAACCCACCATCTATAGGTAATAGTGATCGATAAGTAAGTACCGACTTGAAAGGACACCACACAGGTACGATACGGTTATATACTCGTTACCACGCTTCTTTGATATCTATCGCACCTGACCTACGTTTTTTGCCTAGATTTTGCACGGAAACTGTATTCTCCTTTTCTCCAATTTTAACCAAGCTCCAACATGCCACACACGACTTGGCAATTTCATAGTTAGGACGACGTGCACGGAATATGTACGGGAATTTTAAAAGCGCATCGTGTTAACTGAAGAGTCGGGAAATCTTTAAACTTTTATAACGAGTATCATGTGAAAGTTCATCCCTGGTAATGCAGCTCACGTTTAAATATATTTAAACTCAATGATCTATAAATAAGGAAAAACGGGCAGCCAATTATAACTTAAACGTCCCATATAGGTAAGCGAGATAAATATCACGAAGAAAGATTTCTATCCACATCCCTCTTTTAAGTTACACACTAAAGGAAGATCAAAGCAGAATATAAACCTCTTTAACAATTTTGCAAGGTATTATATTTTAGGAAGTCGAAGCAGCTTGGAATTTAGGTTTTTCGTTAAGATTCAACGTCATTTAAAGGAGTTTTATGTTGATAAAATACAGATTTTTAGTGAGTTTTCTTTTTAATAAATATAAAAATTTGTTTAAAAATTAGATAACATCAATCAATAATTAGTAGATATATTGTCCTTTCAAAACGCCTATTTGATAGCATGAGGTAGAAACCAGCCACCTCAATTTTACTAGAACTCTAATAATATACTCGTATTTCTGCAGCACCAAACAAAAAAAATATGTTTTGAAGAAAAGCTATACAGTATGAAAGTGACATTTATTTATGAGGATATAACATAATCATTGTCAACTATTACCTATACACATCAAAATATCAGTTTGATAAAAAAATAAATTTGGTTTTCATGTGTTATTTTTGAAAAATATTTTTTGGTCACATCTGATGATGAGACACATCCGGTACTATGACGTCAATTTCAACGTTCAAAATCCGAATTTTGTTAAATTCACGTGAGGGTTCGTGGAAAGGAAATATTAAAATCAAAGCAGGTACCCCATCGCTTCCGATAATCCTGCGTGTGTCGCCTAATATCCCTGATTTATTGCCTCTTTAAAGTTGCGATATTAAAAAAGCCTTCGCATCCATCAGCAGCACGCGAGGGAGGGGGAGGAAGATGAGGGACAGCTCGACCCGCACCGACTAATAATGATTCGAGGATTCCTTCCAGCACGAGCCGAGTCTCCATCTATCACGAGCCTCGAAATGGAGACAACTTGACAAACCTTTCCGGAACTTCAATCATAATTTGATTTATTTTGTGTAACTCCTCCCAAGAACCCCATGAAGACAGATGTTTTAAGTTGCACAAATCCAAATTCTGAATGACAATGAGAACCGCGTTAATAAACGCCTTTCAAGGATTTCCTTTACTCGAGAAATAGATTATCGGAGAAATTACTAATTTATAAAACTATATATTTAGAAAAATATAATTTGATATAAAATCTGTTGTAAGAAACATCAAGCCTACGTCATTAGCTGACTGGACTAAATCTAGTTTCCTTAGTCGGGGATATTCCACAGCCGTAACTCCTTCACCCTACAAAAGTTCTTCTTCTTTAAGTTACACTTCTATCGGAGGTTGGCGACCATCTGCGAATAAGTCTCACGGTCTTGGGCGAGTTCCACCAACTCAGCAGCCTTTGGCACACCAAACAACTATCGTAGATTCTTAAGCCACGAGGCTCTTTTACGGCCCATACATCGCCTGCCCTTCCATATTTGTACTAGGTGACATAACCACCTATAGTCGCACCATTTAAAAAAAGTATTCAGTCGATAGTGGAATATATTGAAGGGTATGAGCTAAGAATTCTTATTTCTCTAACAGTTGTTTTTCAAATATTATATAGTGGATTTTGAATCTCTGATCTCCAATGGGATTTTTAAACTGGTTAGGTGTGCCGTCTAACGTGACACATTATTCCGACCCCGAGTAGAAACCTGAAATTTACTCTATATACGAGTATAATGGACTTTTAATCTGCTGCATATTCCACACTACACAGCTCAAGTAAATCAAATTCTTAGATAAAAAAAGAACAAAAACGTAATTGGTAGCGGAATTTTCTATAAAGTAGGTAGGTACATACTTCATGTGTGTACATACAAGAGGTGCGTAATTTATATTTCCGGTACACACAGACTTTACCTACGTGTAGGAGAGTGGTTATGACAAAATATGTACGAGATAGTTCAAAGTAACTCGTTCTCATACACGCACCGCAAACATGTACTGCACGAGCAGGTACCTACCTACTGGGATACCATATACAAAATTCCAAGGAACCACTTGAAACGGCAAGTTGACAAAGTAGAAGCGGCGCGGCGCTGCCACGATACAAAGTGTAACAACTCCCGCATACTAAGTTATTTGAGGCAAACAACGCCACTAACTTACTCAATAGCCGTCCATAAAAGTGCCCTCTGACTAGTCCATAACCATACTAGGTATATAGCGAGCATGGGGGAACTATGTACATACGTCAGATTATAGACATCGGGAATTCGCTTAATTTACTCCCCTAAGCAGTAATATAAAGCTCGCTGTGTTGCATAAAAATCTAATTTCAAACAAAGAGCTCCGATAGCGCAATCTAAAAACTCGTAGCCCCGCATTTTGAAGTGATAATATCGTTAGATTCTTCCCGTCTCACGCTCCTCTAATATAATCCCAGCTTCAACTTGTAATAATGTCTACAGCTAAGAAAAACGCATACAGGGGACAAAATGGAGAAAAATAAGTGATTTCTTTCATTCTAGAAGTATTATGTTTGTGCGATCTTATAATTCAAATGTGTTGACATAATGAAAAAATAATTCAAAAGTGTTAAATTCTGTTTTTTAATACCTAATTTACAGGGCGGAGAATCGAGCTCAATGGCCCTTATTGCTACCCTAATTTTCAAATGGAGTTTTACGTAAATAAACATAGTTATTGATATGAATGTTTAAAAATGTAGAATTGCTGAACTTTAAACGGATGGTTTTGTTGTCTGACCTTTAGAAACACTACAGAAGAAAGGTCGAATGAAGTCAACATTTTCAAGTGATAAAAATAAAACACAAACAAAAGGTAGGCACACAGTGGCACTTTTTATTTCGTAACAAAACAAACATCGGCTAATTGTAACAACAAATTGAAAGAGAAATTGATTGTACAAAAATAATTATAAATAATGGTTTTTTTTTCAAACATATTACGTAAGTCAACAACAAAGTTGTAAAAACAAGTTTGTCCGATACAAGACACCGATGGTCCGTGTCAAGGAGGTCGAACTTGGTTTAAAATATTTACTATCTGTGTGGCTTATTTGAATATATCTGGTAGGTACTATCTATTAAAAGTAATTTATGGCCAATCTGCTTCCGCTCATTTGTCAAACCCCGAATCTATCCACCTTACCGCATGTCTATACACTCAATAGCTGGAGTCAGTTATTAAACAATCACCTGTTATGAACACCGCGCACTTATCAAACTCTAAAGTGACAGCACCCATCAATATAACTTTATATGATCATTTCGATTCGCACAGCCACTCGACTTTGAAATTGACAAAAAAGTAAAAAGATTTTTAGTTCTAGTGCTTGTATGGCGTAGGTAGAATCAAAGATGTTAGTTCTAAAACATGTATATGTGTTTGATTGCAAAAATAAGATGCATATTGCTATTGTTGACATTGTTATCCTAAAATTTGGAGGACGAAAACGATTATGTATATTAAAACGTTATTCTTCATTTTTCACCAAACTCGAAAATGTATTCTGAATCTCGCTGGCGAAGGTTACAAAATTTTGAAAACGTGTAGGTATAAATCATAGCTCCTTTACCAGATAAAATGAAGGAGACCAGACTATGGTGGTATGGTCATGTCATGAGACACGATGCAGACTATTCAGAAAAAAACAGCGCTGAATATATCTACAAAGAGTTGACAGGATGTCCCTCAATCGACAACCCAGGAAAGAAGATCATGGTGCCTATACACAAGGAGGCCCAACCCTGGTTGAAGCGGGACAAAAGGCAGGGCAAAGAAGAGCGACTGTAACGCAAAGCAACAATACTTCGGAAATTTCTGAAGCAACGTACAAAATTTCAAAGAATTACACAGTGAATTAAATTAGTAATATCAAGTCAAAAATTGGTGTTAAAATAACTCCATATTTTGGGAGCTTATGCACACCAACTCAACTGAATTGGGTTAAATCTTAACTAAAAAATCTAACAGCAAAGAGATCAGAAACGGCAAGGATTTTGAGTTATTTTTTAATCTTGGTAATTTTTGGACGACCGATTCACATCAGAGTTTCGTTACTCTAATAAAAATATGATCAAATGTCTAAGTTTTTAATAAGCTAAATAAAATTGTAAAGGATCGTGCCAAAAAGCTCAACCGGTTCATAGATCAAAAGATATTTCCGATATCATAAAAAACACTTCTAGTTCAAAATTTAGTACAACGGTTTGAGGCCTAATGAAGACGTCAACAAAAGAATTAAAGGGAAAACCCACAACTATTTTGATACAAAAATCTTTACCTTTTGAGGAGGCATTGCAAACTCGTTAGTAGCAGTCGTTGTATTGTTAATGAAATGTATTACGTGATGTACGAGTATGTGCGAGATGTATGGCGAGTCTCCACAGATGGAGCTTAAATTGGAACCGCGCATACCACGATCCGGTAAACCATTTGAGGTAGAAAACAAAGACAGGAACTAAATGGTTGATGAGCTCGCCTTAACGAAATGGTGAGTCAGCGGTGCAAGGAAACGAGACAGCGGTCGGCAACCAACAGCGCTGCGTATTTACAAAATGTCAAAGTTAAATAACTAGTTATTTTAAACGGATTTGTATGTCTCGAGTTAAAAATATCACGGGTGGACCTATTCTTGCAACTTGGGATAAAATAGACTACCATGTTAAAGATACAGCAGTTTGGATTTAGTTTATTGGTATGCCTTTGAAGATTGTACTCGAACTTAACAGAAATACGACATGCATAAAAATATCTCATTAAAGGAGATATGTATTGCTAGAGATTATAAATAAATTAATAACACTCTTCTACTACACATATTGATTAGAAGCCAGCGTCTATGCCACTAGGATACCGAGAATAAGAAATTAGCACTAAGTGGGTAATCAAAATAAAATAATTGAAGATGGACATGGTTGGGATACGAATTAAGGATAACTCACGACTTTTGACTGTTCTTACTTACACCAGGGATCTAAAGACGACGAAAGCACTCGTTTACTGCGTACCGTACTAAGGTAAGAAGGATTTTCTTAGAAATCAAGCGAGGCAGAAGGACTGTGACCATGTGTAGGGTTTAGGTTAATCAGAACTTTTTTGAAATAATTTGAAGAAAAGGAAATAAATGGACTGTTTCCATACGATGGGTAGGTATGCGAGTACTATGTAAAAATAATACCAAGGGTCTTTCAGTAGCGGGCCGAATCAGTACTGCGCATGCACGACAAATAATAAATTTGATCACACTGCGCAGAGAATTAGGTATGTTGAATAAATCGACATTGATCCAATATAATATGTATACATTCTATTGATTATCTTCGCAGAAATTGTCGTTGACGCATCTATTCCGCGCGCTCCGTACAAGATCCAAGTTTGTTATTGTTTAATAATACTTAGGTACTCACCTATATTAACATCATAATATATACATTTTTATAGGAGTAGTCATTGGAAGACTACATTTTATAAATGCAATTAATGATGTATTTCGAGTGGGATATCGAATACAAACACTAGAAGATGCAACAATGCCGACCTTTCTGTCACATTTCAGATATTTCAACACACACGGCATCAAACTGTGTACATAGTTTTTTTTTTAAATAGAAGGAAAGTTGAAAGAAGGAAGAAAACAAGAGAAAATGGAGGATTTTTTTGCTACTCTCGATTACAAAACGACTACAAGCGATAGAAACCTTCAAACAGCGCATGCAGTGCTTGGTGTTCCTCACGAAATGCATAGAAAGACTATATGTTAATCCAAATAACCAACCTCCATTTTTGTAAGTTAGAAATTAACTTTTTTTTACTCTAAAGTATATCGTTAGGTTGCGGTTCAGATAAACCGGAAAGGGGTCCATAATTTAAAGAAAGAAAAAACAACAAAAAAAAATACAGTATGAAACCCTAGATAATATCAACAAACAAAGAACCATGAACGTCAAATTAAGAAATCTTTTTATCCTCAATCCATAATGGAATATTGAATAACTACAAGCAGTAAATATGACATTACCATATCAGCGTCCCTAGATGGAACGGAATGAATTCATCATTTCTACATTTAAAATTGAAATACAGCCTCGATCCAGTCGCGGTTCTTGGAAAACCAGCCATTTATAGCGACTGTGTAAACAAATACATTAAATTTATTACATCTACCGACACCGCTATATTAGGGAGTGGATATATCAAAAAATAAAAAGCCGGTTCTGTTATGAAAAAATGACTTGGTGTCTTGAACGTTAGTCCACTGCCCTCACCGAGAGTCAGCCGATTTCGTAAAAAGAAAAATCAGTAAGGAACCTTGAAACGTGTTATCAGAGTTACACGTTATTGATTATAAAAAGTTTAGGTTTGACTTTGTTTCAGCAGGAATGGAAAGACCAAGTTGGTATCAGTATAGTCCTTGAAGTGTCATACAATCTAAGACAGGATTCATCCATACATTCTACGCCAATACAGCAGGGCAACTGAGTTTATTACTCTGCTTCAATAACTTTGACAGCCATTTGACTAGGCGTCATCTCACGAACTGCTGCCTATAACTTTTAAAGGTATCTTTTATATTCCATAATATGTAAAATACACGAATATCAGCATAGTTGCAAGATCTGTCTCATGAGGTCGCAATTCTGCGATATGTTTTTTTCTGCAAATATATATCAATATCCATTCATATGACTATATGTTCTCAAGATACAAATCGTCAACACTGAAACGGGCGCCCGAGTAATTAAAAATGAATTATCACAGAGTCGGTACATAATATATAGTGGCGCTGATCTTCATTTGTGTACATCACCCATCACTGGTACGTGTCATTTGAATGACATCACAGTGCAAAAAGTGGCGAGCCGCGTGGGAAACAAATTAAAAACTCTCACATGTGCGACGGCGGTCGACATGATTTGAACCCGAGCGGCGTGTGGGGGACTTCTGCAAAACTAATTGCATGTCACTCTAATACACTCTTCATCATGCGCAAAAAAACTGACTTATGTGGATATTTCAGTGCAGGCAAAATTAAGCACCTAATTCTTCAAATTTTAATTTCTGTAACCCCTTATTTTTGCCTGCAGGCAGAATGTGGACACACGGCAAACCACCAGGATTTCCCAACTACCAACCCGCAAAATCAAGACTCAAATTGAGAATACCCTTATGAACTCGAGTAGAGGTGTTAGAGAGGAACACAGGTCGGTTGAAAGGCTTGGAGAAACACTTGGTATCTTATCATATATATTTGATTGATGTCTCATCCAGTCCAACTGTATTGTTTTACTGTATTATAGGATATAATACAGTAATTGAAGGAACTTCGTTGGATTATAATTATTTATCACCTACTTATTTTATTGTCGATTGTATTTTGTAGAATGACTGTATGTTCCAATAAGCTTTAATAAAATTAAAAAAAAACTGGAGTATAAGACAGGCTAAGCTTGTCAAACTTGGAAATTGTTAGATCAAGCCCCTGGTACTTACACGTTCTAAGAAGCGATGGAGGATTTAAAAGATATGACGACCAATATGCCAAGATATTTTTTTTAAGAAATGAATCATGCAAAGTGGACACAAATACACTTTCGATATCTTTCATAGAAAGCAAAGCTTGTGTTGTAAAAGTGGAAATGTTCGGCCCCGGAATTCCAGCACACGACCTTCAGTATACTGTATGAACAAAAGTCGACGACCCGCTGGTCTACCAACCACTTATGACCAAATCAAAGTAGCTATGTTATGCATCTTCAATAATAATTTATCAAAACAGGCAAAATTTTCAGTTTTGTTGGTCCACTGTTTATACTGTTTTGTTAATGACTGTTTGATTTCATTGACAAATAAAATAAAATAAAAAGTTATGAGATAAATATACATAAAAATAGGGTAGTCATTTATTTTCATACATCATCCAGCTTCAACTTTGACTTTATTCCACAACCTATCGCATCGGGTCGTGCCATTATAATTTATCCAGACCAAACCTGACCTTTCGGCTCCAGGGAAGCTATCCTTTACAAACAAATCATTCTTCAGGGACCCTAATGTATTTCACCTCAGGTCAATAAATATACGACGTTTTCGATTACACCTACCTATGCGTACAGGACAAATTTCTATGTAGCGAAATTTGTGGCACTGAAAAAACAATTTTGTTATAAATAGCTAAATATCTACTCACCGAACGGTAAATTGGTAAGTTCATCGCGAACAATTCATCGTCAGTACAATTCATCACGAGTAATTTTAGAATGCAATTCGATTCCGGGTTCTGAGTTTTTGTATATAACGCTGTTACTATTTTTGGTAAAACTTCAGCTTAGTCACTCCTAATGATTTCGAGGTTATTTTATATACGATTTGAATAGGTTAGGTTATGGTTGGAGCGTAGTTAAAAAGGGGGGTTTGGGGGGTGGTACCCCCATAGTTTTCTGTACACCTCCCCGAGTGATAACACGGTAATACTCCAGCGTATGTCAAAATCGCCGCCATCTTTAATTTATAGGAGTGACTAAACTGAAGGTTTACCTTATTTTTAGGTCATAAACAATTTGACAGTTTACAATTGATGAATTGTTCACGATTAATTGTACCCACGATGAATTGTACCTGCGATAAATTATACTGACGATGAATTGTACTGACAATGAATTGTTCGCGATGAATTTTCCTAGACCCGTATTCGCTAGCTTGCTTAATAATTAAACCCTATACAAGTGAAGAGGAATGATATAATATCTACCTAATACGCAAGTTTAAATATTATGTCTCGCAATATTCATATTCATAGGTTAGGCGGAAATAAGTAGGTATGTATAATGTACGTGGTAGACTTTTTATGCAAAAACACACCAGGGCATGATGAGAGGCATTAAGCCTTAATATCAAAATAATTTTATACAAAAACCAGGTGCAAAAAGCCCATTTAGTTTATTTATTCAATCATTGGATTTTTAGCGCTAATCTCGGGTAAATTGCCACATTAACGCGTAAAGTGTCCATCAGAGCCGAGATGAGGGTTTCACGGTAACATAAACCTTTTAACATCGCAACTCTCCACAGCTTTATTCGTATACGAAATTTCTCAACTGTATTCAAACAAATTGCAATAACCCGAATCTAAGAGGTCGTGTTAATGAGATCATTTCTAAGATAACGGATAAAATGAAATAATTATCTAAGAATTATTTTTAATGCCATCGTTAAAGGTAAATTGTATTTTGTATTGAAAATTACGGTATCCATCTTTTTGTTACACTATTTAGTTCTTTATCCGATTTTTTACGGTAAAAAACTCCAACAAATCGATAACGCTACGTTGTAAGGGTTCTTACCTTTATAGCAAAGTAACGCGTTACTTTTTTAAATATAAAATATACTACGCAAATGTTGTAACTAACCAAAAAGTTTCAAATATTTAAAATAATAATCTAAATATTTATAATAACGTAAGGTTGCCAAGCACCAATGACACCCTATGAAATTACTAGTAAAAATGGTAAGATATTGAGGTCGTCCCCTTGCAAATCATTTGCCAAATCATAATATAAAAAAAATATGAGATCGTATTTGAGCGAGTGTACATTTTTTAACAGTGCCAAATTCAACAGCAGTATTTTAGTCGTCTTATAAAATTTAAATGACGCTGCGAATCCTATAGTCACTGCACCACCGCGCTGCAGTTGATTCAATAATAATTTCTACACAGCGAACCTATAAACCGTACGTGACATGAATCCATAAGTAATAAGTACAAAGAACACCGGCCCATGTTCGTTGAGCTCTAAAAATATAATGTTAACATACTGTGGACATGGAAGTATGTCAAATTCATTAATAACAAATCAATTGATCGTAGAGTTATATGGCGGTGAAACGCTCACCACTTAATGGGTCTATAAGGGTTTCACGTGATCAGCTATTGAACTAAAACTATGTAACTAAATTTACAAGCACAAACCCACAACCAATTTTCTCCACTTAAAGTTTTCGATAGTCTTTATTAGAGTGGTTCCAGTTTGTCAGATAACTAAAAAGTTAAAATTTAATTCTACGAAGCGCCTCGGACGAAACTACAATCCTACATTCATTGGTTCCCATACTTATAAGTTTTTAATGAATATGTAACAACTAATGACTCTAACAATTCATTACTGATGTTCGATTTTTAAATGGAACAAACCACTATGGGCTTATGACCGTGTTCTACTGTTATTTCGAAGGCTGGCTTAGTGTGATCACTTTACGTTGGTAATGTTTAAGTCTCCGAAATGCCTTATCATGAGAATTCTCGACATGTTAAACATGTCGAAAAATCTCATGTATGCAACAAGTAGATATTTGATAATTAATGAAATATAGAGATAAAAGTTGGAAATTATTGAAAACAAGAGAGCAACCAAATTAAAAGACTGCGACTGCTGTCATGTATTTGGCGCCAGGATATGGGTATATCCATTTTTGTTAATGTCTTATCTTTATTGCCTATTGGCTTTGTTGGAGCACAACGTTCTAATTATTATATTTTTTAGATTCTTGTGACCATTTTTCAGGACTAGATCTTAAAGAATATGTAACAACTAATGACTCAAAGAATAATTCATTACTGATTTTCGATTTTTTAAATGGAACAAACCACTATGGGCTTACGACCGTTTTTTTCGACATGTTGAACACGTCGAGAATTCTCATGATTAGGAGTTTCGGACCCATTCTAGTCCTGAAAAATGGTTATAAGTTTTTCCCTAATTCAGTATTATTGTTTATACACGTATTCCACGCCAAATATTTTTGATACGCATGGCAAAACTAATCCGACTATGGGAATCATTTTTTTGTGAGTCGTCAGTTGCTATGAATATAAATAATAACAAGTATCCACTAGAAATATGATAACGACGAAATAATATGTGATATTGATCAGAGATTCTTACACACAATTTTACTGTTGCTACAGGAGAAATGTCAAATAATTGTCCGCAGGCTAAACGTGATAAGAGTAAAATTATTGGAATCTTTTAACGGTTGATTGTATATAAGACGATTCAATAATTAATTAGCATTTTCCGTTCCTGTCGTCCGACAGTTTATAATTGTTAATACCTAATAAGAAAATAATAATTGAAGTTGGTAATTTAATAACGAATAAGTATAGGTATCGCTGTACAATATTTTTTTTATAAAACCTACAACGAAAAAACATTCAGTAGGTAGCATCTATGACACGGGGCCAGTTTAATACCTTTCGGTGAGCTTGCTGGTTTATAGCTTGTAAACTAGTTAGTTTCATCGATGCTTAATTTGAAGTTTGAATGCTCACGATTTAAGTATACGAAACTTCGACATATTGACATCCTTAAAATATGGTTTTGGGTGCTGTTCTTGGATATTTGCTATTATATCTTTAATTTTTTTATAAATTCCTTAAGTAGAAGATGCCGTCAAAGATCATGATTTGAAAAGAACTGACACCAACTAGCAACATTGTATTTAAAACATAGGTATTCGTTTCTTAGCCGATTACTATGAAGCGGCGTTACATTGAAAAAAAAAACAACAATTGCATCCGTCTTGTTGTGAAATATTCCCTTGAAGTTACTCGCAGAGAAATAAAAATACAAATCAAAGGGAGTGACACAGAGATCCTAAAATAATTTTCGCGGAATTGTGGCAATAACGCGAATCTAAGGTCAGACACAGTGTGATTGTTTGCGCGTAGGAATGCGATAGTGAGTGGTTAGGGAGATTTATTGCCATCGTCTTTTATAGAGCGATGAACTGTGAGACTATATTTAAAACATAACAGTTACAACTATTTATTAAAAGTATTTTATTGGAACTTACATTATCTATGAACTTCACAAAAGTGAAAAATATAATTAGATTAGAAGTGAACAGTATAGAATACCCAAATGTATGGATGAAACGTTCAAAGCATCATTTTATGAAGCGGCCGATTTTCTATAACCGGTTTGAGTTTTAGAAATGATTGTGAAAAACCTTAGGAACCACATGAAAAGTCGATATCTCGAAAATGGCTTAAGAAGAAGTGTATAGCTCGGCCATGTGTTACATATTATGTATCTCTACACATCGGGTGGTACAAGAAAACGTGGTAGAACAAGACATGATGAAGCGGGCGTACGATGGAAACCTTCATAATACCGGCTAAATTTGGAATGACGCCCTGGATCTAGCCCAGAATAGAGATGCTTGGCAAGGCTTTATGGAGCGAACGTGGATTAAGTAAGTAAACAAAGATGTCAAATTAGTCATTTTGGACTGAGGCAATTTTTCCAGTCAACCTGTCCCGTCCAATCTGAGACAGGCCACCCACCATAGGCTACCGAGTTCAGTAAAACGATGGAGGAAAAAACGAAAAAAGACTCAGCATTCTTTCTAACAATCATGTAACCCAGAAGAAAAACTGAATATTATTATTTAGTTAAAATATTTCATAGAAACTCTAGAATGAACATTGTTCCAGTAATTTGTTCGCTGTATCTTAATAAAATCACGAGGCAACAGTTGAAGCATTGAAGACTCATTAAACTGAGATATACCAAACAATTACATCCAATGAAACCCATTTAGATGAAACACAGTTGTCAATATTATAACATAGCGGAGTGCCCAACAAATAAAACGAGTCAAATAACCACGTCGTTAAACCGTAGAGCGCGCGAGATCACAGCTCGGAGGGCATCTGGCCTTCCTGCAGACTTCATCAGACCATTATTTTTGATCTCAGTACTAACCCTACATTCACTAATAATAAACACCTCTTTAATGTTATGCTACTGCTATAAAATTTCTCCATTATTAGTTTGAACTTTTCTGCACTTCTCTGTCAATTATTCCAAAGAACACTAAATTTTCCATTTACTAATAATATGCAATACCTATATAAATCACTCAATTGAGTGGAATTGCAGAAAAAAAAATACAATATACCATGTATATCCCTAAACAAAACGTATTTTTTTTTGTTTCTAATTAAACTTCTAAATATTCGGAATCATTAAAATATCTTGTAACATGTCATGTTTCATCATTTTGGAGTTTTACTTTTTTGATATTGTTATTTTTTTTTATATTTTATTTTTGTAATTGTTTTTTTTTGTAACATGCATGGCAATAAATTTTAATAAGGAAGGTGCGTAGAAATTCGGTTATTGGCATAGATCACTCTCTCGAGAGTGGATTGCCACGTTGGAAGAAAGAAGAAGAAGAATTATTACTTACATACTTTCCGAGTCCAGCAGGATAATTCACGGCAAGTTTAAGTTAAGAACTAGTCAATTTTAATCCAAATTAAGGGCTCACTCTCTCTCAAAATGACGTTTTGGTACTTTTTCTTAATCGAGTATACTTAATGATTTCGCGAATTCCTTAAAACACCGAACTGAAATTTACGTTTTACTGTAGAATGAACTTTAACTTAGTTTAGGTAGTTGTGGAAAAATGTGAAAATGAATCATAATAATGATTGGAATTTGTTTCATTCACCTGAAAACATTTTTTTAGAGAAACAACACCATAAGTAAAATAAATACTTAGTTCGAACTAAGCGTTTACGTGAATTAGGGGGCAATCTTCAAAACAACGGAAGTAAAACCGTAGTATAAAAGTAATGGTTCATTGCGATCTTTGAAATTTTTGTCAGTTTCTTTAAAACATGAACATTCTAAATTTGAATATTTTTTGTTAACACATAACTATTTACTGTAGGATATTATTAGTTATTCGAAAAGGATGTGCTTAGTAACGAACAACAAACTATGAATATATGAATAGTAAACACCGTAAGTGGATAGTCTTTGTACCTAATTCAATCAAGATTTATCTTAAAAAAAAAGGATCTTAATAACCAAAAAATTTTACGAATTTGATAGGCAGGTCACACTCGCTTTGTGACATGTCACCCATCATTGACATCTGAATGACAAACTTTTTTTATTGGACGAAAGTGCAACGATCTGTAATTACACATAAAAAAGTTTTTGACAGAATCTTTTTTAAACAACGACAGAATCAGTAAAAGTTATATAAAATATCTCCAAGTTACGTTTTTATATTGAAAAAAAAACAATTTGATGTATTTGTTGGGGTCACATAAATACATCAAAGCGCTGCCAATATACAGCTATTTTCATTCAATTCTTTTTGATATTTTCTAGCTCTACATAGATGGGTGAACTGTTCAAATAACACAGCTGGCCAAAATCAAATACTTCGACTGTTGCATATTGTTATCGAGTTGTTCATTTAGTTTCCCATTGAATTAAACGAGATTGGACAATGTTAGATGGAGCTCTTCAAAATATTCCTTTAGCTACCGCACTTCTGAATACCGTATATTGGACAGGAATTTGAAATTTAAATCAACCTTATGTACCTCGACATGAAAATAATTATTTTTCGTAGAAAAATGCGGCTAGCGTGATGGAATCAAAAGTAATATAAAGAAAATATTGAGTGAATATTTTGGACAGGAGCCAGAAATAAATAGTATCATTCTCGCTGTAGGTACCTAAACATGTACTTACTAAATTTGTTTATAGAAGTTCGATTTTTCACAGCTCACATGAAACAACTCAACGCCTTTTAGAATCATTATTTGACGGTTTACATAGAATTGCGCCACATTGGAATCTACAAATATTTCAATTATACAAACATGACATTAAACAGGCTAAATAATAATATATATAAATCCGATTTCATTATGGATCTTTCATTACACAACTTCATAGCCAGTACAATCAAGCCATCTGTTAAGAAAATATTAAAAGATTGTATTCACAAAGTAAAATACTTTGAATTCCAGCTTTCTGAGAGTACGAATAAGATTTATATCTTCGCCAGTTCTTTACATCGTCTCTTCTCTTCTTAAATAAATAAAATATCTGGAAATTATATGTATTTGTCGATGGAGAAATAGACTGCTTTGTATAGGAATATGTATACATAAGTCGCTGAAAACATGAACACAAAATACCAAGCTCCGTTTTAATTGTCTGCATAATAAGCAATGAAGATGAATGTCTTCCAGGAACTCTGGCAAATGCCTAATGCCGACACTGTAGCAAACAATAATAATTCGTGCAAATTCAAACAAACTGCAATACGAAATTTTGCAGAAACAAAGTGTTAACAGTTCCATCGTTTACAATTTACAAACAAAATTTTACTGTAAGCATTGTAAGAAGAGCTTGATCTGCTTTTCCACTATTGTTATTCAAACTCACCGCTTTATTTAAAACTTCTGATCAGTGGAAAAAAAGAATTATAGAGAAAGAAAATTTGCGATCAAGCCGTCGTCGAGGTAGGTACAATTCGGTGCTCCCTGCATATTTTGATCTATTTTTTTTTTGGTTTATCATTTTAATAATAGAAATTTTAAACAAATAAAGCAAATAATGCATTCCCGTAATCATCGAGGTCTTACAACCATGATGCACCAACTAAATTTATGATAAATATAATGAGGTTTTGAAGAAAATATTCAAAGAGTACTTTTAAAGTAGGCACTCGTACAAATATTAAAATTGAAGTGATCAAACATAAATTAGTTCATTTTGGCTAAAACATAAAGGTTTCGTGTGATTTTATAAGGACTTAACTATATTTTGTATAAAATAAATAATTAAAAAATAAGGTACCTATTCTCCATCAATAACTCGTTCAAATCTGACATATTTAACACATATTATGAAACTGCATAATCTACATAATATTTTAGTCCGTTTATTTATATATATATATTTTTGTAAGAGCATCAATCATAGAAAACAAACGTAAAGGTCAGATATTAATATGCCAAAAGCCGCGCAAAATTCCAGAGAGCGTTCTTAAATATATTTAACTACATAAGCTTTGATATATTTAAAGCTATTTAAAAAACTCTTATTTTTTTAGGATCTTCATACTACGTTTTCAAAAAAGACAGATGCCATCTTTTGGAAATAAAATTACTCATGTAAACGTTGAACGGAATCTTGGTATTACTGTATGAAAATCCAATAAAATAATTGGAGATTGATTTGTTATACATATAAATGTTATTCAAATCTTATTATTCTCAATAAATAAAGATTTAATGCAAAATTTTGTAAAAATCATTCCTCCATTTTGAAGTTTGACATATTTTAGAAAATTTATGGCCATAGTTTTTTACAAAGCGTCGTAGCCACTGATAATAGATAAGTATTTATGTAGGTGCCTGATAAAATCATATTCTAATGTAGATAGGTATTAAATAATTTAAAAATAATTGTTGAATCATTTTATATTCCTGGAATATATATAACGTTTAAATCTTATATTCATCGTTGAAAAAGATTAAATTTAAAATCATCGTTGAAATTGGTATGAACATTCCATAAACAAACTGGTCGGTAAAACAGTAGCCGATAAATTAGATCATAACGTACAGTGAACTTGACAGAATTGTTGAGAGAAAGAAATAAAATTGACAATAATTGAGAATCTTTAAATGGCTTCAGGATTTTAATCAGTTTAATAAAACGTTTGTTTTATCCACATAATAATTTAGAAATATAATATTTGTATTGAAATTAATCACACTCAACAGCGGTATTACATTGTATCTAAATTAGTATGTAAATAAACTCAAAACCACATTAGCTTATTTATTTTATCCTGCATATTATAAAAGTACTGTTAAAAATTTGGACTCATGGTCGTATTGTTGGCGTGAAAATTAATTAAAAAAAATATTCATAGGGTGTCACATACTTAACTTTAAACCAATTGTGTTAAAAGAAGTATTCTTCAAAGACAGCGGCCAATAAGAGGTTTGATTGGAAGCCTTACTTGACGACCCGCAAAGGTTTGTGACAAATCATTCATCCTAGAATAAATACAATATTATTATGATACGACATAAACCTAATGTCATTTCATCTTCCACATAATTTACGTTATGTAATATCATGTACATTAATTAAAGTTATTGTAGGTATATAATACATCTATAACTAGCCATACATCTATAACTAGCCAAAATCAACACTCTTTTTATTACAGGTATTTTTTTAAAGTATTTAAATGAATAATATCACAATGAAATCAATATTAACAATTAAGAAATCAAACTAAGGCATACCTAGAACATAAAACTTTTAAAACAAAGTTAATTAAAAACATACAGTCATGGGTTGGGTACATTAGATTTCAAGGTAAATGACACTTAAGAGAAATCATATTTTTATCTACATAATTCACAACAAAATATTTTATGTGCAGTTTGATTAATTTAATATTATAATGTAGGTACCTACTTAGAAAAAAATAAACAGCAGCAATAATATTCCTATATTATAATTTATTCAAACTTCGAACAACAGTTAATTATGTTTTGTTTACATCGTCTATGTGTCAAAATTAATGACAGCTGTGAACCATAGGCTATGATTAAAATGAAATATTTTTGTGAAAGATAATGATTTTTTTTAATGTGTATTTTGTGTAAATAATGTATTCTTTAAATTAATAAAAATACTTACCTCAAATTACTTACGATACACACCATATACACACCTACGTATTTTTTTACAAAACTTTTGTATTAGTTCGAAAACGACTGCAGCACTAAAAAAGAAATATTTTGTTGCGTTGTCTATGAATTTTTTGACACTTCTAATTTTGTTGTCAACTAGAAATTGAAGAACTATTCGAACTATTCTTTTTCTAATGAAAATAATAAAATGTAACCAACTTTCTATTGTCTGGTTATTTTTTAATTATAAATAACGAACATGAATATTAATGAACAATCCACTGGTAAGCATAGTTATTTGTTTCAAAACAATATAATATTAATAATTATATGGCAGTTATAATGTCATTGACTAATTTTTTGTGTAACTATATTTTTACAGGCTCTGGTGGCATTTTCAACAATAAGGACTAATTGGTGAATTTCCAAAACGTAAAAACCTTTATCAAAGTTACCAATTCAACGAGGACAGAATCAAGTCATACTGAAAAATATTAAATGTTTGCCAATTGCCAATTTTGGAATGTAAAAATACAACTATTATGTCATAATCAGTAATAATGAACTGGCTGTCATCCTCTAAAACTTTGCATGGTATAGATAAGTTATGCTGCGACAATACCTACAAGACGATAAACCATTTGTTTGTTTGATAAATAATTAACAATTATTATTTATGACACTAACTATGTCAAGTTTGAAACACAATATTTTGGTTTAGCAAGTCTGAAGCTTTGTGTGCTGACTCTATATGAAATACATTTTTATACAGGTTTTTATTTATTCTTTACTGTAAATTTGTATACATATACGCATAAAAACTTAACATAACAAAGACATCACAGAATCAACACACTAACCCCGTTTTTCATTTGTATAGGAGATATTTTTTCTATTTTTTATCTGTTAGATCTTACAATGACATATTGTCATATGACTGAAATGAAATAAACTAAATTGTTTTATTCATAACTAGAAATATACTAAATGAAATAACATTATGTTTTTCTTTTTCATCAAACATAATAATATATTCTCCCAAACACCACTAAATTTAAAAATGATGCCTCCAGCAAAAAGAAATTATGAGAATTCAGGGAGTTTTGTAAGTATTTTTACATAAGATATTTATGTTATTGTTAAAATAAGTATCAAATAATGTGGCATTTTAACACAACTTACTTTATTATTATTAAAAAGCTATTCTGTAAATTTAGGAAGCAAGAAGATAACATGATTGTCTTATTAGCAAGTCAATTTCATATAAAATTCTTTATAAATTTAATATGTCCCACAAAGTGCTATTTCTTCCTTATGAACTATTTCCCATTGTTGCATATAACTTAACAATGTCTATCGGTGTCAAAAGAAGTATCTTCATGTAGGAGATATCCCTATGAGGGGTTGAATCCTGCAATTGGCATGAAACTTTTCACCATAATTACTCATTTTAAGGTCCAGGATAGCAGATTTATTAGATCTAATGGCGAATTTTGTTAACGTAAAGTGATCACTCTAAGCCAGCATTCGAAATAACGGTAGAAAACGTTCGTCGAAGTGGTTTAAACCATTTTTAAATGGAACATCAGTAATGAATTGTTAGAGTCATTAGTTGTTACATATTAGTCTAAATTTGTGGATGAAATGCCAAAAAAGAAAAAAAAAATATTGGTCTAAATAGAGGATTTCAATCATGGCTCGACGTATATGAATATCTTCGTGTGGTTCTCCTAACTAAAGTTGGTGACCATCACTGCAAACTCTTCATGATTTTGAGCCAGCCTTTTCTCAGAAGACTCTCTTCTGCTCAAACCACTTTTTTCCTTGAATTTTAAGTTGGAAGAGGGAATACTTTTCATCACGGAGTAATGAGTATGTAGCCAAAGTATGGGGGATTATGTCTCTTGACAGTGGTAAGGAGCTCTCTTTTTACTTTTGTATCATTCCCAGGACTCACAGACACCCTATCAACACATGATATGCTCAGCATTCTTCTATATAACCACATCTAGAGAAAATAATCAGTTTAAGTAGAGCTAGATTCTGGTTTAAAACTTGACGTGGACCTTAAATTTGTTATTCAACAGTTGTGTGCATTAAGTTTCAATATTAAGATGTCGACTTTTGATCTTGAGGACAAGGGTTCTATTTCTGAAGGAATCAAAGTTTTTATAGATGCTTTCTTACGTAATACAATACATTGTTTCAGGGACTACACTGATTATATATTACTACTGTAGTATTTATAGGACAAGACAAGTTTCCTTATATTAAATTATACATAAATTCCATAGTAAGAAGCTTAACTTGAACAATCTTAAGAAAATTTATGTCTACTTTTAGTCAATATTTTTAATGAAGATAGATATTTTAATTGTTTCAGCAATTTTTATTATTTAGATTAATTAAGTACCTATAATTGATCAAATTTTTGAAATATAATCTACATAATAATTCAGTAATGTTTTTATTTATAATAGTATTTTTTTTTATATTTTGGAGCATAAAAGCGTAGGTTCTGCGTTGGATTTTGATCATCGTGGATCCTTGCAGGTATATTTATGGTAATCATAGATACAAATTTTTACAATTTTCAAATATATTTAATGTAATAAAGATTCAAGATTGATTTGAAATAAAAATAAATGTAATTCAAACTTTTCTCTTTTTTATAAACATTAAATGTGTTGAAATTCTTCTCTCTTTTTATGGATTGTGAAAGTGTCATTCTTCTTTTTCTGTGCTTATGTCAGTTATAGAGGTCTGTTAAGCAATGAGAAGCTAGACTAGAACCTGTTTAATTACTTACCGATCAAGCCTGACAATCTGAATTAAAAACGTAAAGCAAGACGGGTATTAGCTAGTAAATAATAATATAGTATTATGTAGTCGCTGTAAGATACCTGTACGTTACTTGTTTTACTTTATAGATGTATGTATATAGATGTATGTATACCTATTCTGCACCTACTCGAAATCATTAAAATCTGACATAGCGCATCTCGGTTGTAAGCACTCGCGTTGCCGGGCTACTATTTTGTTTGTTTACAAAAATTTTTATGAAATGTCATCTTCATACATAACAAACTCGGATAAAATATTATGTTAATAATTGAAGTAAAAACTGATCGGTGAGTTATACGTAATATTACGATTAACGAATGTTTTATAAGTAAGACGGCTAAGCGTTAATTATGTAGACAAGAAGGCGTTCTGTTTTTTTTATGCCTACATGAAAAAGGCGCCTAATGGATCATTACACACGTGCTAAATGGAAATAAGAAGAGCCTGCCTACCTTCATGAGCCTCCTTCATGAAGAATTGGAATTGGGCGAAGAACCAAAGATGTAATAAAGATACCTGCTATTCTTAAATAGGGATGGGCATTGGGCAAGCCGGACACTCAGATCACAGTTGTTCAAAAAATTGGCTGAGTATCAACACAGAAAGTAACAAGAGGTGTCAGAAGGCTCCTTACCGAATGGGCGGACGAGGAAGAAGTGAAAAATAATAATAAAGTCCTTGAGTTAAGGAATTAACGGATACAGGATACTGAAGAAGAAGAATCGATACTTATCAAAGTAGATATAAAATAAACGACTAAATAAATACTGTATTAGGTGGATTAGCAACTATAAAAGATAATCTGAAATAATTTATGAAATCCATAGCACGAGAATCGGTTGATAAATGTCAGTGGGGATATACAGGAGTTAATAAACGTAATTTATAACATCCCACTCTTAGTGTTAGTTGAGAAGAGCCATATGGAAGATTTCTTTCGATGCAATATGTCGTATGATATATATTATGTAGCGTGCTATATATTACACAGTAGGTATATTACTATATAGCGGGTAGGTTCATCCTAATACGTGGGAAAGAAAGGAAATATTTGTCGTCGAGTTACGAAACCATCCGTCCTATATTTAGACCACCTTCAATAAATAACAAGGCAACAAAACCTAAACGACACACATCATAAGTGAAAACTGCAAATATACCTAGCTATATCGAGTTCAGTGCGGTGCAAGGAGATATCTTGCTCCTACATTTCATTCAACACGTCTGAAGCGCGAATGTGGGGCGCTTAGCTTGTCACTTCATAATGTCCTCCATTCATCACTAGTCTACCTGTTTGCGCGTGTGTTAGTACACCATATATACATAGCGTAGGTATTAAATGGAGCAGTCCAACAATGCATACATCGCATATTTACAAATATTTCTAGAGCAGTCATTGTTTAAAGTTTTGAATCTACATTTATTCCAAGAATGTGTACCATATACAAAGTTATTCATAAGTACTAAGAATGCACGTAATCTATACAATCATATGTACCTAGTCCGAGCATATTATGTTGCGGGCTTGTTGGTGGTTGGGGAATTTTTGAAAGATTTTGATTTCCTATAGAAATTTTTTGAAAAAGAATTAAACATCAGTCAGAGGATTGATTGTGTTGGAATCGACTGGGATGGAGCGATGAGGACTTCGGGGAACAGGGTGACATGGCGAGGACTTGTGCAATGCAAATTATGAATTGAAAGGCACAAAGAATTTGTAATGTCGCTCATATTTCGACCTTCACAGGCCGGAGCTATAAAACTGCGTCATCCTCAAATGCTTGCATAAAATCATTATAAAACATAATTCATGCTTTATTTATTCATTTATTTCAATTATTAATTACACTTAACAAACAGTTTACATATGGATGGCTTTAGGTCAACACATGTTAACTGTCTATGAGTTTCTAAAGCAGATATCATGTTTTGACCTAACACATCGAATATAATTATTGGAATTTACTGGCTCACAAGACAACGTCTGTTCTGGGGCAATACTACTTCAAATCAAATCATCTTTCCCAAAGTACTTTCTCTAGCTCGATAGTTTTCTTCTAAAAATGTTGTCTGCGTACTTCAAGACACCCCAATATACGTATTTGCATTGTAGTCACCGATTGAATTTTTTATTCTTATTCACTGCACATGCGGCACTCGTTTATCAATTGCTGTTGCTTGCCGATGAGGTTATTCATTTACATTTATATAACTTCAAAGCAATTGTGATAAATCGAATTTTATTTTATCTGTTTATTTACACCAAATTATATTTTTCTTAGCTAGTTATAAAGTAAAGTAGTTGTTTATCGGAGGAGTTACTTATTTCTGGGTCCTCTGGGTAATCAAGGAATTGACATTTAAGGCAACAACTAACCAGTATACCTGCCGTATTTCAGACAGGATTGATAATGTATTCTATTCCATATGGATAAGGATCGAATGTTGTTTATATTAAGAAGCAATTTGTTTCAAATATTCCACATAGCACATTACAATATTATTTTATGTATGTGAAATAATACACTTTCTCACCCTCTGAATCTTAATATAGATTTGCTTTGAAGAAAAGGCGTGAAACGAAACCTGTCATGTAGGCAGGCGGTTGTCCCTTGTTCTCTGGTTTGTTCAGGAGACTGGATGTGAAATTGACGTCGGTTTAGTGAGTGAGTGAGGTATACACAATACACTGACGAATATTCATACAAATAAGTTTACTGTTTATTCCTCAATGATATCACAAGAAACGAAGAAAACGTTCTTGACAAAACGTTAATCATTCGTCAACCTTTTTTTTATCTCGATTCCTTTCGCATCGCGGTATGCGAATCATAATACTATAATGGTTGTATAACCATAAAGTACCTAACTGTATACGTCTATTTGCGGCGGTCATCGTTTAGAATCTCCATGATGTCCATTACATTAATGCTAGGGCTCCATCTGCGTTAGCGTGCGTTTCATAGCGAACTGCAGTGTACCTCATTTGAAATCTTAAGAATCCGATTTGAATGCAAGGACATTAACAAACGGTAACGCAGGTGAATCTTAGTAAAACAGTAGAAAAGAAAACAACAGTGAAGTCAAATGTGTACGTGTTTCGCTAAAATTAAGTTTTAACTAAAATTTTGTACTTCGTGACTTCGACCAAAATAACAGAGCGATTTTCGATAGACGTGAAAAAAGCTGCAAGTGTTTTCTACCAAATGGAGTTCAAATGTCAACATTGTCCTAACGACCGCCAATTCACAAATAAATTTTAAAAATTTAATGAACGTATAGTCATGAAGGAAACATAAGACGTTGAATGACTACAATAATATTCTTAACATATCTGAGAATTTATTAATAATTTTAATTTAATGAACGTATAGTCATGAAGGAAACATAAGACGTTGAATGACTACAATAATATTCTTAACATATCTGAGAATTTATTAATAATTTTAATTTAATGAACGTATAGTCATGAAGGAAACATAAGACGTTGAATGACTACAATAATATTCTTAACATATCTGAGAATTTATTAATAATTTTAATTTAATGAACGTATAGTCATGAAGGAAACATAAGACGTTGAATGACTACAATAATATTCTTAACATATCTGAGAATTTATTAATAATTTTAATTTAATGAACGTATAGTCATGAAGGAAACATAAGACGTTGAATGACTACAATAATATTCTTAACATATCTGAGAATTTATTAATAATTTAATGAACGTATAGTCATGAAGGAAACATAAGACGTTGAATGACTACAATAATATTCTTAACATATCTGAGAATTTATTAATAATTTTAATGCTTATTTCAGCATTTTGAAAAGTGGGTCAATCTGGAGGAAATGTGATATTTTAGTGGAATTGTCAGTAAAAACGCATTTTTTCATATTATGGTCTTTAGAGGAATCTTAGTTTTAACGGAACTGTCACAGAATCGACCTCAGTAGCTATTTATTATAAAATGACGGAAATCGTATTTGATGAAATCAAAAACATATCAAAAACGGATTTGTCATTGTCCAACCAGTGAACCTTATTCACTGATACAATGTATCAATATACAGTTAATGATAATATAATAGGTTTTCTCGTGTGATACGGCTAGTTTACGAGGGAAACATTTTGGAGTGGAAAATAAAAATGTTGGGCAAACAATAATAATAATAGGCACAGGTGGGAAAACGTTTTGTTTGACATATTATTATTAGGTGCGAGAGTGGACAACATGATCCCAAATGAAAAATATGTAAATGAGAAGGATGGATGAGCGGGCGACATATTGGGAGGATTTACGTGGCAGGGATCCTCTAAATAACCCATTTGCGTCGGCCCGTGTCTGTGACTTACCAGCGCGGAAAATTATAGCTTCACCAACCAAATACACACATTATTCCCTTCAATTAGTCCCCTTTCACACGGACACTTCACATATTTTCGCGATATTTTGTTGTCATAATACTAACCAAAGTGGCGTCAATTGCAGAGAACCATCACAGGAAATTAAAGTAGGTAAGTGTTAAAAATGTTCATGGAAGGTAAACTCTTTTTTTAGTCTAAAAAATAAAGATGAGATATCAACAAAAATGGACATATTCTTATCCCCTTGGCGACGCCCTTGTGTCGGAGGACAGTATTAGAAAAGTGTCCTCATTATTGGATGATCCTATAAATCAGTCATATTGTCCCGTAAAGAGTCCCAACCATGTTGAAAACTGCAAACATTTCGACTTTTCTTCCCCTAGCAACCTATGACCAAGTGCTTATCACATATTTCTTCGATAAATTATTTCCCGATGCCGCTTGTAATTATTAATTTCCTCTAAAAACATTTCTCGTAATAGGATTGCTTTTGTCATAATTTTAAATGAAATGTATGGAAAATATATCGCGTGAGGTTAAACCGGTTAGGGATAAAGCGTTTCAACGGAAATACCGAGCTACGGACGAACTATACCTACCAATGATACGAACTTTTTAGGCATTCGAAATGTGAAAGCTACAAGCAAGCTATTTCGATAAAGGTCGCCTAAATCCATTCTGAGTGTGTCTGTATTTTTATGCAACTAAAATAGTGTATCGTTTACACTGACATCTTGGTCATAAATTTAGGTGTCACCTATGCACCGCGTTTATCCTATATGTATGGGATAAACGAAATCTGTCGAATTCGATTTCTGTTTTAAACAAATCTCACATTGCTATTTTTTGTGTTTTATAAATTCTGCTGTGTTTACTGAGGATAAACTGGGTAAGCCTTTTATAACATTGCACATTGTTTTGAATTGAAAAATAGTCACTCAAAAATGATGCATAGGGGAGACCGGGGCAAGACGAAGCTCGGGGCAGGACGGGAAATGTCCTTGTGTGTATGACTGGTTAATGCAATAGAGCTTAAGACAATGCCATTCGCTCGGTGTTTAGTCGCGTCGCACGAGTCCGGCGGGTGCTCGTGTGTCACCGAGTGTATTGGTTGCGTGGCGAGAAAAAACAATTTTTTGGAGGATTTCTACGAAATTTTCTATTTTGAATCCACGTGCACCAAGGTAGGTATCAGTGCTATTTGTATTATTTTACCACATACTTGTTGTAGTAGTGTAAAACTAACGAATTGAGGTTGCTTTTTCGCAGAATAATGTTGTAGGTTAGCACTGTAGGTACTTTTGCAAAATGTGTATGTTGGGGCAAAAAGGTCGGGGCATAATGACATAGTATCCCGTTTTGCCCCATATATGTAGGTTAAGCGGTGTTTCATTACTGTAGGTATAATAATAAGTTTATTTTTTGTTTGCAGTTAAAATGGTAGATACGAAATTGTAAACGCAAAACAGATAGATGGTGGATAAGGGAAGAAGACGATATTATGAGAAGAGCGGTTAGAGCTGTGCTTTCAGAGATAATGGGATTTCTTCGTACGTTAACTACATATAACGTGCCTAAATCGACCTTGGAATGTAGAGTGAGAAGGGCTCGACGTTCTCAAGATGCTGACACTGATTTAGATAATAACTTTGGAAGAATGACATTAGGGCACTATAAAACAGTTTTAAATAAAGAACAGAAAGAAGAATTATCTCAGAATAACTGGTGAGAAAGAGCTTTGGATTTTGACTTTCCAGTTAGCTGAGAGGAACCATATTCAGAACCCATTCGAATATATTTTCGTAGCGATTGCCAAGGCTAGGCCCATAATTCACGCGCAAGTGTAGACGATGAGAATGGAGAGGCACATAATATGTCATTGTGAACTTTGCCGACCAGATTAAAATGTGTACTCATTATGCCCCATAGCGTTTCCCTTTTTGCCCCGATCATGGGGCAAAACGGGATTTTTGGCATGTGTTATTTAGATCCTTATTGCCAAAAAAATATGTAGTTTAGAGCCATAATAAATTATGATTATGATAATTAAGATTGTAAGTGTTGCATTTGTTCAAAGAAAATTTTAATAAACAGTTTGGTTTTCATATTATAACGTTTTATCTCTTAAGTATCCCATCTTGCCCCGGTCTCCCCTATTAGTTTAAATAACTGCAAATTTATCTTTATTTTGTGATCCAACTCAGTGTAGGGAAAATCATTGCGCTCGAAATTGCGCAGTGTCATTACCATCCATTCATACTATGACAGAAAACCTCAACTCTGCTTCGAAGTGCTTTTTCGACAACACATTTTTTGCTACTTCCGAAACACTAAGATGACTCCAAGCTCTAGACAGAAGCATAGGAAAGCAATAATTTAATAAATTAATTAAGTAAATAAGCGACATTATGAAAATTGAATATGTGAAAGTTATAATAAAAAAATAGCAAAGTTATAAAGAGAAAATGATTCCTCAGGCTTAATAGCGGCGTACTATGTGACAGGAGGCACGTTCTTAATAAACACAATATTTGATATTTTTATTCCCATTGGAAGTTCCATACAACGCGCAACGGTCCCTCTCGTTCTGTGCAAAACTATACAATAATATTATAAGGCCGCCGCTGTAATCTATCAAGCTGCGTCATAAACCCAAAACCGACACAATATTATTATTACAACCCACATAATAGCTTACATTGAGATTACTCTACTTCCTCATCACCAACTAACCTATAAATGAACTCAATAAGGGTAAAAAAAATATTTTGTTACTAAAAATATTCCTAGAAACATGATTTTTCTTATGAAATATGAATCCCTCTTGGCGGCATACAAAAGTCGTCTTCACCCTATTTTTCTTTTTATCGTCTAATAATGTCTCAACTATCTGTTTTTTAGATTCGAACGTTTTCAAGGAGTAATTTTCTCTACTCCAATAACTTCTAATTAACTAGCGTTAGACAACGTAAGCATGATTATAATTATTTTCATTAATGCGGCTCGTTTTGGTACACACGGAATTAATGTTGAAATGGAAATAAAACGTTGAATCTAGGTAAATGTCACCTTATTTTCCTAAGAGGTAAGTAGTTTAACAGTTATATTGGCGACTTTCGTATTCACTTACGTGGGTGTAAATTTCGAAGAACAATATTTCCTTCTTCACACTACAAATACGCTTATTTCGCGTTTTTTAGTGAGTTTGGGATTTTTAGAAGTTTTAAATATGATATTCAAAAAGCAGACCAATTGAATATCAGGTTTCTTTTTCTGCAGCTTGAAAATCTTTCATTCATGATAATAGTAGTGTACCGCACAGCTGCGGCACAAGGGACTGTAAAAAAAGGGTATTATTACAGCCGCGGGTGGAGCACCCAGTGCTCGGTACGATGGCCTCTCGTCTGCTTCTGCGCCCGGCGGCTCTCGCGTCTGCTTCTTCGCCCTGCGCCCACGACGAAACTATTCGTCTCACACGTCAGTCGTCAGCTGCGCTTTTCGTCCCCTGGCTTGTAGAGTCCCCAGACAGAGATCAAAGATCAGAGCTGGTTAGCCTCGTACACCAGGAATCTACTCAGAACACTTAAAGCTTCAGACGTCGGTGCGTACGTAGAATAGCCTCGGTCCAATGGTATCGGTCGTTGTCCAGGTCCACAGCGAAGGGTCCAGTCCACGTCCAATATCCAATCAGAGGGGTCACACAGGTCAGCGAAGGGGTTCCAGGTCCAGGTCAGGTCAGGCAGTTCCAGGTCAGATCAGGCAGGCAGGTAGGTAGGTAGGTAGAATAAAACACCAAGTGTATACGAGGAATGATGATATATTGCACAAATATGACTCTATTAAATTCTAGTCGAAGTGCGCTCGCGGCTACACAACGCCGTCCGCCAGTGGATATGGTTTGACGTATACCCCGTTTCGCGCTACGGGGGATCGGCACTCGTAAGTAAGCTCGCAGCTCATTTTCCCGCCAATACTCATTTTCCCGCCAAACCATATTCACCAGCTGAGCGCACCCCGACATAGAGCTACACAATACTACTTCATAATCTATTTATTACAATCGGTAATTAACATGAACAGTAAGGTACTTGTGAATATAAATGTATATCCACCAATAGGCAAATATATGGATACCACTAGGTATCGACATGAGCCGTGCTACCACTACTGGCCACCGTCGCTACATGTTCAGCACCACCAGGGTCTCAAGCCTCTGGTGTGCCTTTCAATCAGATATATCTACCAGCAGGTAGACATATTGATACCACCAGGTATCGGCATGAGCCGTGTTACCACCAATGGCCACTGTCGCTACATGCTCGGCACCACCAGGGTCTCAAACCTCTGGTGTGCCTTTCAATAGAACACAAGAGAAGCATGTGCTAGGTTGCTTTGCCGTCTCATAGCCCAACCAGTCACAGCATGCTTTAGCCACACCAGAGTCCAATCATCTGGCGGGCTTTCAGTAGGTAGGTACCTACTTTTATCACCTTACAGTAGCGGCTTGTGCTGGGTTGCTTGGCCGTTTCTTGGCCGAACCTCAGCCACAGCACGCCTAGCCTCACCAGTGTCTAATCAACTGGTGAGCATTCGGGTGTACTATCAGTAGGTAGGTACCTCCTTTACTTCACCAACCAGGTGAGGCATGTGCTGGGTTGCTTGACCGTCTCATGGTCCAACCACAGCAACAACATGCCTAGCCACGCCAGCGTCTACTCAACTGGCGGGTTTTCATAGAGTACAACTCGTAAGTAGGTACTTCTTTCACAGTTCTACCTACAGAGATCTATACAGTGTTCACAAATATATACATGTCGTTGGTCCTCGCCTCGGCACAAGGGAGAAATCATCCTTTATTGATTGTCCGAGGTAGGGAACTCAACGATAATACAATTTTACATATTATGAACATGTCGATGTGTGTACCTATTCGTTAGGTACGTACCTAATCGTCAGGCATGGGGACACGAGGCGAGGTTCAACGCGACTCGACGGCCCGCGGTCATGCGGGGCCCCCCGAGACACACCAGTGCGGGGCGCCCCGTGGTGCACCACCGGGCGTGCATGCTCCGCGGTCGTCACTTAATTCGGGTCCTCGTGTTCCCATACCTGATAGGTATTTACATGACGTCTAATACTGCCGTTCGATACACATCTATCACTACATAATATTCACAACACTCTGGCGTTCGATACACTCCCCTCTAAAATCTCGTAGGGATTTTAAATTCACTTCCCGAACGTCAGTTGACCCCTCGGGTCATGGTTGGCACCTCCTTGACATCATGTTGGTGTACTGCGACATAACAATCTCCCATCAGGGCGTTGTAGTTGCTCGTGCACTCTGTCGATGTCGGAGCTTGCCATATGTGTTGTGCATTTTCCGAACTATTTGAAGGACTTCGCCCTCTCCTTTGGATGCGGCGGCCAACACGGGTGGGCGAGACATCCAGTCACAAGACTGGTACCCCCCGGTTGATACCCCGACCCGCATCCTGATGCAACGACGCCTCGCGTCGCGACGAATTGCGGCTCCTCCCCTCGTAGATTCACCGCCGTGCTCGAAGAGGCGTGGCGAGCGGCGATCACGCCTAATGCTTCCACCACTTTCACATGCCCTCTCACTTCAGAGCACCTATTTGGCACATCAGTGCACACTGGCAAAGAACTTCTCAATTTCAAAAAAACTGTTTTTCTATTCGGCAACCAGCCTATGTTTCTTTGCCATTCTATTTGATCTGAGGGAACCTCCTTCTGAGTTATGACCTCTGTCGACTCAAGAGGTTCTCCCCTCATTTGATCTGCACGCCTTCTTTCGTTACTTTCCCGCGCAGGTTGTAAGGCTGTTGCGGGCCTTCTAACGCTATCAGCTGTGGGTACACCCCAAACAATATTCGCCTCTCGAGAGCAGTTCTTCTGCTCTCGCTGTGACAACCAGTCACGTCTTGGAGGTATTTGCTTCAGCCAAGATGACTCCTTACGTCGCCCCAATTGCCAAGACAGTTCTTCATATCTGCTTAACAAATGAATAGGGGTCACAACGCGTGTGGAGTCTTGTTTGACATTTCTTGGACGTATATCAATCCACCAGTGCAAATATTTTGCCCGTGCAGTTTGTAAGGCTGACACGGGCCCTATGACGCTCTCTGCTATGGCACCTTCCGTCCACGCAGCTTTCACCGTCCGAGGGCAGATTCTCTGGCCTCGTTGTAACCGTGGACGGTAATTTTGATTTACACCACTTTTGATCCGAGCCCGCTTCCGCGCGAGCCCGGTACACGCTCTCTTGACGTATAGTGCTGCAATCTTTCTAGGTAGGGCAGCTTCGGCCCTTCCCACTTGCCATGAAAGGCCACTTTTCGAACAGACTAAGACATTTTCAATCGCATGTCCTAATCGCACAATTGGTTTTAGTTCACGTATCAAACACTGAGAACCCAATTGTTCACAAGGCTTTGTAATTGCCGCAGACGTCGTCTTCACAAAGACGCGCCCGCTAGGCAACTTTTCACAGCCTTTCGAGAGCTCACAACAGCGAAACTCGGCACTTTGTACGAAAACCTCTCTCCCCCCATACGGGAGGCACTGGTTTCGCGCAACTGGATTTAAATCACGTAACAAAAACTGATAATCCAATTGTTCACAATACACAATTGGTTTTAAATCATGTAACAAACACTGATAATCCAATTGTTCACAAGGCTGAATCGTTGCCGCAGATGTCGTCTTCACAAAGACGCGCCCGCTAGGCAACTTTTCACAGCCTTTCGAGAGCTCACAACAGCGAAACTCGGCACTTTTTACGAAACCTTCTCTCCCCACATACGGGAGGCACTGGTTTCGCGCAACTGGATTTAAATCACGTAACAAAAACTGATAATCCAATTGTTCACAAGGCTGAATCGTTGCCGCAGATGTCGTCTTCACAAAGACGCGCCCGCTAGGCAACTTTTCACAGCCTTTAGAGAGCTCACAACAGTGAAGCTCGACACTTTTTACGAAACACTCTTTTCCCTCATAAGGGAGCCACTGATTTCGTAATATGTCCTGTTTTTCGACAACACTTTGACACTTGTTGACTGATGAAGCCTGTCCAGACACCGCAAACGCTGCCAGATCACCGGCACGCTCGCTAGGTGTCTCATTACAGACTTCGAGGGCACATGACAGCTTCTGCTGTCCACTACCCGGTACCACACACATGTGGGGGGCGTTAACACACTGAACGCACTGCTCTGCAGCGAGTTCTTTGACAACACTTTGATACTTGTTGACTGATGAAGCCTGTCTAGACACCGCAAACGCTGCCAGATCACCGGCACGCTCGCTAGGTGTCTCATTACAGACTTCGAGGGCACACGACAGCTTCTGCTGTCCACTACCCGGTACCACACACATGTGGGAGGCGTCAACACACTTGACGCACTGCTCTGCAACAAGTTCTTTGACAACACTTTGACACTTGTCGACTGATGAAGCCTGTCTAGACACCGCAAACGCTGCCAGATCACTGGCACGCTCGCTAGATGTCTCATTACAGACTTCGAGGGCACATGACAGCTTCTGCTGTCCACTACCCGGTACCACACATATGTGGGAGACGTCAACACAATTGAAGCACTGTTCTGTAACAAGTTCACAATGTCTATGTGCTGTCATTATGTCAGCTGATCGATCCGTTTCACAGACACACATGCCTGCCGATCTATTCATTTCGCGAATATGAAACAGCTTCTGCTGTTCGCTATCCGCTTTCAGAAGGTCGGTGGCGCCAGTAGTCGCCGAGACGCGGTACCTATCATCAATGGCGTCAATGGACGCCGCGATAAGGTACCTAGCGTCGTTAGGCGTCGCGACGATGTACCTAGCGTCGGTGGCGTCGTGAGACGCCGGGACGCGGTACATACCGTCTACAGGCGCCGTGACGCTGTACCTAGCGTCTAGGGCGTACTCAGACGCCGGGACGCGGTACATGCCGTCTACAGGCGCCGCGACACGGGACACACGCTCACTGTTCACGACACTTTCGCCTCGGGGCACACGCACAACACTGTTCTGGGCGGGGGCCGCCAGGCGGGCGGGCGCGGTGATGCCACCTTCGAGAGCAGCGGCTCTCGGAAAAACATTGTTCGACGGACCAGGAGGCCCCGCGGACATCACTTCTGCACTGTTCAACGGGCCAGGAGGCACCGCATTGTTCACTGACGGACCAGAGGGCTCCGTCTTGTTCACTTGCGAGTTATTCAACGAGCCAGGAGGCATCGCATAATTCACTGGTAAATTGTTCAGCGGGCCAGGAGGCACCGCAAAATTCACTTAAAAACTCGCGTCAGTGCTCGCGGGCACTGCTTCACAAGGGGCACTCGCGGGTGCCTGCTCGTGGTACACGGGTGCATAGGCTGCACGACGGGCAGCTAGCTCGGCCTCGCTAGCCGCCAGCGCCTTCCGCAGCTCTTCCATCTGTCTCAGCATTTGGTGCACCGTGTCATCAGTCCTCGATGTTCTAGAGCTGGATTCTGAAGAGGCATCGGAGTCTCGGCGTTCTGCAGCTTCACTCCGTCCGGCTTCAGATCTCAGCGACATGGGCATCGTAGGTTGCAGTGGGTGATCCGGCTCGAAGGACCAATTTGTACCGCACAGCTGCGGCACAAGGGACTGTAAAAAAAGGGTATTATTACAGCCGCGGGTGGAGCACCCAGTGCTCGGTACGATGGCCTCTCGTCTGCTTCTGCGCCCGGCGGCTCTCGCGTCTGCTTCTTCGCCCTGCGCCCACGACGAAACTATTCGTCTCACACGTCAGTCGTCAGCTGCGCTTTTCGTCCCCTGGCTTGTAGAGTCCCCAGACAGAGATCAAAGATCAGAGCTGGTTAGCCTCGTACACCAGGAATCTACTCAGAACACTTAAAGCTTCAGACGTCGGTGCGTACGTAGAATAGCCTCGGTCCAATGGTATCGGTCGTTGTCCAGGTCCACAGCGAAGGGTCCAGTCCACGTCCAATATCCAATCAGAGGGGTCACACAGGTCAGCGAAGGGGTTCCAGGTCCAGGTCAGGTCAGGCAGTTCCAGGTCAGATCAGGCAGGTAGGCAGGCAGGCAGTCAGGCAGGCAGGCAGGTAGGTAGGTAGAATAAAACACCAAGTGTATACGAGGAATGATGATATATTGCACAAATATGACTCTATTAAATTCTAGTCGAAGTGCGCTCGCGGCTACACAACGCCGTCCGCCAGTGGATATGGTTTGACGTATACCCCGTTTCGCGCTACGGGGGATCGGCACTCGTAAGTAAGCTCGCAGCTCATTTTCCCGCCAATACTCATTTTCCCGCCAAACCATATTCACCAGCTGAGCGCACCCCGACATAGAGCTACACAATACTACTTCATAATCTATTTATTACAATCGGTAATTAACATGAACAGTAAGGTACTTGTGAATATAAATGTATATCCACCAATAGGCAAATATATGGATACCACTAGGTATCGACATGAGCCGTGCTACCACTACTGGCCACCGTCGCTACATGTTCAGCACCACCAGGGTCTCAAGCCTCTGGTGTGCCTTTCAATCAGATATATCTACCAGCAGGTAGACATATTGATACCACCAGGTATCGGCATGAGCCGTGTTACCACCAATGGCCACTGTCGCTACATGCTCGGCACCACCAGGGTCTCAAACCTCTGGTGTGCCTTTCAATAGAACACAAGAGAAGCATGTGCTAGGTTGCTTTGCCGTCTCATAGCCCAACCAGTCACAGCATGCTTTAGCCACACCAGAGTCCAATCATCTGGCGGGCTTTCAGTAGGTAGGTACCTACTTTTATCACCTTACAGTAGCGGCTTGTGCTGGGTTGCTTGGCCGTTTCTTGGCCGAACCTCAGCCACAGCACGCCTAGCCTCACCAGTGTCTAATCAACTGGTGAGCATTCGGGTGTACTATCAGTAGGTAGGTACCTCCTTTACTTCACCAACCAGGTGAGGCATGTGCTGGGTTGCTTGACCGTCTCATGGTCCAACCACAGCAACAACATGCCTAGCCACGCCAGCGTCTACTCAACTGGCGGGTTTTCATAGAGTACAACTCGTAAGTAGGTACTTCTTTCACAGTTCTACCTACAGAGATCTATACAGTGTTCACAAATATATACATGTCGTTGGTCCTCGCCTCGGCACAAGGGAGAAATCATCCTTTATTGATTGTCCGAGGTAGGGAACTCAACGATAATACAATTTTACATATTATGAACATGTCGATGTGTGTACCTATTCGTTAGGTACGTACCTAATCGTCAGGCATGGGGACACGAGGCGAGGTTCAACGCGACTCGACGGCCCGCGGTCATGCGGGGCCCCCCGAGACACACCAGTGCGGGGCGCCCCGTGGTGCACCACCGGGCGTGCATGCTCCGCGGTCGTCACTTAATTCGGGTCCTCGTGTTCCCATACCTGATAGGTATTTACATGACGTCTAATACTGCCGTTCGATACACATCTATCACTACATAATATTCACAACACTCTGGCGTTCGATACAAGTAGAATGTGATGGAATCGATAAAGTAAATAAGTAGTTGATTGCATTGTATATATAGCAAATATTTGAAAACTTTTTATTTTTACTATAGTTAGTAATTTATTTATATTTTTATTTATTTCTTTTATATCATACGTCAACAGCCTAAATTGGCCCCCATCTGGACTACCAACCACCTCGATAGATACGTCTTTGCTGAAGAGTATAGAACATGTATCATCGCTAAAGTGAAATCTGTTATGTTGAGTGATGTTTTTTTTACTGAAAATAAATGAGCACACTTTATAGGAGCCCAGATTCATTTGAAACAATAAAATAGAGTTTTGACATTAACCTATGTTTACTGGATATTTATAAAAAAGGTTAATTTAAAATGAAAAAAAGTTCTTCGAACACCTATCATTCCATATGATGGTGGGAGAACACGTACCTACATACACCTGGCCTCTCTCTGTGGCTGTCCAAAACAGAAATACACCACAAAAATATAACTGAAAATACTTTTTTTGGATTTTTAAAGAATCGTTACCACATTTCAGAAGTTAAGCGTTTATATTTCGTTGCTATTGTTTGAAAGTGCGGTATTTTTACAGAAAAAATGAATAAAGCTTTCATAATTTCTGACGTCCTCGTCATCTATTTCTATGTAACATCCATGCAACGTTTCATATAGAGTTACGCAAAACATCTAACTAATTTCAAACGTCAAATTGGTATTACTTTCAATCGATTTGCAAAGTTTTATATGAAAAAACAAAACGGTTGATTAACTGTGCAATAAACGTCCACTTCTGCTTTTGCAATGGGATCCTAGAAAGCGGTACGTCGGCTGACAAGACAGCTGTCATTGAAAATGTTTTTGTTGCTACGGTAACAACGTAGACAACGTTCTACTGACTTCATTCCCTGCTGTTTAAGGCCGCTAAATGACAGTGTCGGATTTCTAGGCGCATTATGCGCTGGGTTCCTAAGGAGCAGTCCGTCGTCTCACAAGACTGCAATCTTTCTAAATAATGACAATGTTTTTCATTACTACGGTATTGACAATGTTCTAAACTGACACATTCACTGCTCTTATACCAGCACCGTATCCTTAGAAAAACAGACCATTAGCGAAAAAATGTAAAGGAGAAACATAAACGAGGTTACAACATAAAAAGGGAGCAAAGGTCGGATATAAAATGAGAAATTTTTCGATAAGATCCAGTTCTAATCAGGTATTAAAAATACGAATGAAAAATAAGTGAAATACACATCCAGGAATGAGCATCAAGTTTTTCTTTGCCTTCACTTATGGTCTATGTATGGGTCATAAAAATTAATATAGAGACCAGACACACGGGCTGATTCCGTGCAACAGAAGAGAATACGTGTGAAAGAACTAACCACCCCATCCCCTAGATTTATTAAACTAAACAGACCCAGTAATGAAATAATAAAAATACTTAAAGCCAATGAAATTCCTAACAAGAAATTCATCGGCGTCGAGCTATGAAATTTGCGACAAAGAAAGCGGGCGGGGGGCTTGAGAGGTTCCGCTCTGAAGCAACTCGGAGCGACAAATTTGAAATAATTATTGTTTCGCTCCCATACTCCTCATTTCCCAGCGCTCACTTCACCTCAAGCGCACGGGCGCTAGATACTGCGGCTGCCACACTCACATCGAACAATTGAGTTGGAAGGCATTTTTTTTTTGAAGATATTTTCTATTAAATTTGGACCACATCGCATTAAATTCAATATCATCTTACGCTAACTTATTACCTACTAGTACTTTTGAAGAAAAATAGTACAATATTATCTTCCTTATCGCCAGTGACAAATAAATTCACATCGTTTCTCTTTGATTCCACCAATATGTTGTTTAATATTCTGTAAATAAATTTCTTTTTTAGGATTACGTGCCAGTATTCTATTCAGAGTCCCTTAGAAAGCAAATTTCACCATGGGAGTTGTGGCGAAGGTTAAAAAAGTCAAGTTGTTCTTTTTCGATTGAGTTGGATTTATATAAACGTTCCTATATACCTATCTTCAGCATAAAATGTTTCGTCGAATAAAAGCGTTTCGCATTCCTTTTTTGAAATTCGCTGTTTTTTTATATTTTTTTATTGCCTGAGAGTAAAATGTTCCATTAATTTAATTCAATTTTCTAAATGTTGCGAACCTCAGAGACAGAATCCAGAAGAATAACTTCAGTACTGCCAACAGTGCCAACCATCAAATAATGCCGTTTTAATCAACCACTAGTACTCGAATTTTATGTGTTCGGAGACATGAAAAAGTACATATTATTCAATAAATCGTTTGAATAATCACAAAATGTACGTGTATAAATCACATGGCCATGTCGTTGAAATATTAAATACTTATTTCGATCAAAATTTCTTCATTCGATAAAACCATGCGAAACAATCATGTAGATATAGAAGGAAGGGGCATACGCTCTTCAGGATAATAGTATACTATTGAAAAAAAAAGGCGTAATATAAATTTGGCGCCATCTGGGACAAACATTAAGGGTTACATCGTGTTGGATTTACATATAAATGGTACATTATGTATATTCGTCTTTTACATGTTCAATAATTTAAGAATATATCTACACTCTATTATGTATGTGATGAGATAATACACAGTAGGTATACAGATATTGAATAAAATATTCATTTATGATGAAAACCATATTGACCATAAGACTGACATCTGTAGAAAAATATAATGTTTGTCAAACTTGAACCAATCGTATATTAATATTCTCGTTTGTTTGAACTTATATCATGCCGGCTTTACACATTAGAAAAACATTAAACCAATGTAAGGAAAAAACACTCACATTTAGAAATGAATAAACGAAAATGTAATAAAGAAAAAAATAGCATATTATTTATTAAATTAGAAGAGAAAAACGATTCGATGAACTGAAGAATGTAGGCAATTTGTACTTCCCAACTAATTACATTATGTCAAACTGTATACATACTTCCCTGCTAACAAATTTATTTGAACTGTGCTAAAGTAATGTCTTTTGTATCTACTAAAATAATAATCGAGAAACGGAAATTCTTAACGTCAAAACAAATTGTGTGTTCAACAATATTCATCTTCTGCTTCTTCTTCCTTCAACTATCCCTCTAATTCTAGACACACGACTCTTCCAAATATTTCTCCGTTTTTACCTTGGATTTTAACAACCCAGATGTCGACCCAGCTTTTCTGAAGACGATTTATTCAATGCCTAAAAAGGCTAATATTCTCACATCCGATTCTGAACGTCACGAGTACGTAAATATCCATACTCCGTCTTACCTATCCTACCAATAATAAAAAAATAAAATAACTTAAATAATTCTCAAAAATGAAAACATAATATGGAATTGTATAAAAACCTTATAACGAGTATATACCTAAACGAATTTAAACATTTTTAAAACTGATCTGAAATACGCGCTTACATATATACTTAAAGGTTTATAAATAGGCGTAGGTACTGAAAACAATGGAAAAATAATATGTAAAAACGTTGTATACCGGAAATCGGATTATTCATTTAATTCGCGAGTAGGTACCTAATTAACACATTCGTATATACAACCAACAGTAAAAGCTTATCCAATTTGAAAATGTATTTACCGGAACATTTTCCACAATATATACACCTTCACATATACAACAGAAAAACTATAGACGATAGGATATAGGTACATACACTTTATACGAATTCGTTAAAAACATTTAAAAATAGTGCATTTTCCATTAAATACGCTATATCTTGTGAAGAGCAGACCATCAATTCCTGATAACCACATTTTTTTAATAATAAAAAAAATAGTTTAAATGATAACCTTCGAAGAATATTACAATGGATTAATCACGAAATTAGAAAATTCTACAGGATTAATACCGAAGAGACGTGCTAGACGGATTTGCTGGGGGATGTTTAAATACCCTTCCAAACTTATTGAGGTTAATTAAGTGAGAATGACATTTAAAATGCTGAAAAGGCCGTGATATTTTGATCGGTAACTTGGCACGTGGAGGTTTTGAATTAATTTATGTACGCTAATGCGTTGGGTTCCTAGGGAGCGGCCGTCATCGGACAAGACGGCGTCTTTCAAAATTATATGACAATGTTTTTCGTTACTATGGAAACCATATTGGCAATGTTCTCAACTGACATATTCACCGCCGTTTATTGTAGCGGCGTATCCGTAGGAACCCAGACCATAAGTCCAAGTACAGGTAGGCATATTATATTCGTTCGCTTACACATACCTCAATACTGTTAGTGTTACATATTTTAATATAAAGATACACAAGTAGGTACTAGAGCCTGCTGTGGGCGGGATAGAACAATAAGCGAAGGTAAATTTGTATGAATTATGGATAAATTATTATTGAACAAGAACCGTAAAGGGTGCTTAGAATAATACTTGAAATACCTCCGCTGAAATATCTACACACCCACACTGAATTAACCGATATAACTAACTAACTACTCCCTATATATGGTTCTTCTAAGAAACATAAGGAGACAACTACAGTTCTCCGTTTTGTCTACTTTCGCATCAACCGCATTTCTCTATACAGAAGCGCGGGAGGGTAAATAGCATCTTCGAAATGTTGGCATTAGGGTGCGTTTACACCAAACGAACGTAGAGTCAGAGCTGGAAACAGAGTATATTTTCTTGATCGTTAATATGGACACCAAGGAAACAACAACGAGGAAGAACCAGAAATCTTACTACTTAATATTAGTTCACAATTATTAGTTTTTGCGTGTTGTTTCCATGATGTCCAATATCAACGATAAAAGAAAGTAATATGCTCCATTTCTAGCCCCGGTTCTATGTTCGTATAGTCTAAACGGACACTCACATACCTCAATATTTTATTTTAATTTAATTTAAAACGTCAGAACTGTTTGAAGTTGTTGGTAAGCTTGCGGTTCAGTCGCCGGCATTTATTTTGACAATCGTGGATTCGATCCTCTGTGGGGCCATCTTCAGCATAAACTTTGCGTATAACAGCGTTACTTTAATTATTTATTTTTATTGAAAAAAGTAAATAAACAAAATATTCTGATGATGTTTTCAAAATTCGTTTCAATAAGTATTGTAATTTTGAAGTTTATATGAAACTCACTCGAACGAATGTGACGAAAATCCATTTCATAATGTTTGAGCATCCAGGTGCCTGAAGCATCCAGGAACTAGTTGATGCCGCACTTATGTTAATTCCAAATAACATGAAGGCTCAGCGCAATCCACCTGTTCTAAAATAATAATAGTATACCTACCTGGAATACAGACCCTTGTCCATATCATCATAATATTATATGGGTTAGTCTAACCTAGATGTTTCCATATTAAAATTATTATAATGAAGACAAATGATATTCAGTACGAGTCAGCGAAATACCGAGGAAGCCTGAGGCGCAGGGGTTCCAGACTGGGGGAAGTGTGTGAAGGATGAAGAGCTGGTAATGCACAAAGATGGCCAGAGAAATGTAATTAAAAGGAAACCCCATGATAATTATCATAAATCATCCGAGCCGCCCTACTTTTATTATGAGAGCACAGGGCCACATTATTATTGTTGGGGAAGTTTGCACAGGGGTGGCGATCGTCTTATCACTTCGTCAATATCTCCGATACACTTTTGATTGAAATATAAAAATATGAATTGTTTAAGCAGACGATAAGATAAGATACCGACCTCGGTAGCTTAGTTGTACTGGCGTGGTCCGAGGTCCCGGGTTCGATTCCCGGTCGGGTTAGAGTTTTTCTAAGTGTTTTTCACTTGAAAATTCTACCCGGTGTTGGCCTGTCTCAGATGGACGGGACCGGTTGACTGGAAAAATTGCCTCAGGCAATAAGTTCCGCTATACTGACAACTTTGTATAGAAAAGTGTTATATTATTATTATTATAAGATGATAGATAACTAGCTGATACCCAGCACGATGCTATCACGGTAAAATGAAAAATTTAGAAATATTATGAGTATTCTGATTTAACTTCAGAAAGAGTTATCAAATTCATATTTTTTCTATCCAATTTCCAACCAGAAAACATTCTTGAAGCATTTTGATGTTCAATGTGTGCATTTACCACAAACAAACGTACAGCCGAATCTAGAAACAGAGCATATTTTCTTTTATGGTTGACGCTGGACACGATGGAAACGATAACTAAATTGTGGGCGATGACAGCTCTTCCTAGTTGTTATTTACTTGGTGACCATATGTTGATAAGAAGAAAATGTACTCTATTTTCCAGCTCTGACTCTATGTTCGTTTTTTTTAAAAGAATTTTCAAAAATATCCCTTGTACATTTTTTTTTAAATTGATTGTTACTGCTCTTTATGACTTAAAAGATAGAAATTTGCTAATTATTTCGTGCTCTGTGTATGAATTTTTCTATGACCACAATAAGCTTATTTATAGGTTGGTTGGAAGAAATTGCCCCAGGCAATAAGCCCGCCAATTTTGGTTCATTATTCTTTTATATTTTACCAATAAAGTGTTATATTATTATTATTAAGCTTAAAGCATATGCGAGCAACAAATTAACAAATTTTCATGGCAATCCGATGAAGGTCTATGGCTGCACAAGAAATTCGGACCCATAAATAACGGTTAGTATATACTTTTCGAATATAGTGAAAAACGGGATGATAAACCAATGAAATTTTCAAAGTAGGTAATAACAAACATTTGACAAATATCCGGAACTGTCTAGAAATGACATACAATAGCTATGCGGTAGACACATGTTATTGGAGCACTGGAGATTCTATGCCTTTGATTCGTGATTTTTTGTTTGTGCTGTTGGTGTCTCTAATAAATAAATACTGTATCCAGAGAACTGATGTCAAGTAAACTTAATTAAATAGATTGCAATATATCATATGATAGTCCTGAAATGTATAGCGTATTGCTATACTGGGATATATAAACTGAATTCCATTAAAACTTATTTATTTGGGTACAAAGCATCGCGAACAAATAACAGTTAAGTAAGTAAATATGTCCACTTGGGTACAAAAAATTCCAGAAAAGGAGCTATCGCATTCCATCCCTAATTCATAGACATAAGAAATAACAACTGTTGTAGCTATTGACTGTATTCAAATGCCTCCCCTCGGCACGTGCTCAAGTAGCAAACACCCCACATCCCCCTGCCATCGTACCATACAAATTCTCTGGCACAAGTATAACAGAAGCACATCAACTAACAGCACACATAAGTTCTAAATATCTCGATAATTTCCACCGCTATACATTCTTACGTCAAACAGAATGACACACAAAATAAAATCGACTAATAAAGGCTGTCAATAGTTCTCGTATTCTTTTTCACACATTTTAACTAATTTTTTTACGAACATAGGTACCAGAAAAAAAACTAATAATCATTATGTATGTTGTTCAGATAAACATGGATGTTCGAAATATTCACGGACATCGTGAAACATGTTTTCCATGGAAACTACTATAATAAATATAATTATAACATTACTATGGAATCACAATCAATAGTTATAAAAAAACTAAAAAAAGCTAATATACATCCCTACCAGGCTGTATCGGGGAGTGCTATCAAGCCTTGATACACTTCCAAAGTCTATCATACATCATAAAATTCAGCTGAATCGGCAAATTAGAATAAAAAATAATAATGTTAAATAATTAAAGCAAAACAAAATAAGTTGCGATCAAATAAATAACAATAAAATTAAAAAATTCAATTAGGTAGGTATAAAATAAAGTACACAGTAAAGTATAACAAAAATTAAAAAAATCAGTCATAACTCCTATGAATCTTATTATCTAAAAATACCAATATACCTAGCTTTACATACGAAAAAAAATTATATAACTATTAAAATATAGATATAACATTTTATTTTATAGGTAATCCTATAAAGTTTTGAATAGGTAATTAGAGGCAATATATTTTTAGTTCCTAAAAAATCCATAACTCATACTACCCCCTATTCTGGATTTGTTCGAACTAAAATAAGAACGTTCCAAAATTTAAGAATTAAGGTCATATGAATTAAAATTCGTATTCTATAAAGCGATGTGTTCTAAAAACTAAAATGACTTAAATTAGTTCACCATAAACAAAAATATGAATTATAATTGTCTATGGTCTATATCGCGCATGCGCAATTGGTCATGTTTGTTTATTAAAAATAATACGAGTGTCAAAGTAGTGACCAAATGGGTTAGAAGCATCTCAAATTAGCCTTTTTATCAGACCAACTCTTAGATTTCCTTTTGAAATAAATAAGTATAATTATTTTTAGTGCAAATCTCGTGTTTTAATATACGCAAGAGTATTTTATGAAAGTAGTGATTTTGATCTAACCTCCAATTTTCGATTTCGGCATAATGAAACACGCGCAAATAATCAATTTTATGATTTTATTTACCTTAATAAAGATATTTAACACTTTTTTTAAACTTATTAGGTTAAAATAATACTTTTATTATAAAAATATCATCAGATATATTTTAAGTCGCATACAATTAGGTGTGAACTAAAATTAAGAACGTTTTGACATAAGAACGCACTAAAATTGACTTAAATAGTGTTGTAGAATACCAAAATGAACTAATTTCAATATTAGTCATATTGAGAACGCTCTTAATTTTTATAGAATACCGATGTGCACTTAATAAAATTGGAACGTTCTTATTTTAGTTAGTGCGCACTTAAATTGAAACAGAATCGGGCGTACTAAATAATTCCAATATTATCTTATTTGAAAGCTGCCTTCAAATATGTACTAATTAATTAGGTATAATGTATTACCTTAATAAATATTATCAAATAATAAATTATTTTGAATCACTCTACCGGCTAGGAGTCATAAAAATAGCGCTGATACACATTCATTGTGTAATAAACGCTATCGGAGTGTATCCACTCGAACATAATACACTAAGTTCAGAACACTAGGTGTACCAATAACACTCCATACGATGATCTGCAGAACTCATCAATGTTATCTACTAATTAAATTGATAACTAACTGAGAAATTCATAAGTGTCCGTAGCGTAACGTCGAGATCGACACGTAAAAGAGCAATTACCTGTACGTACGTACAAGAAGTAGTGGAAGGAGATGGCCTCGAAAAAGAAGTTCCAGCTCCCGAAATGAAATATCTATTAATCTTTTGTACGGATGAAATTTACCAGATGCTTTGATGAGAGTACTTAGGCGAAAGAGAAAAGAAAATGAAGAACAAAGCAATACCGAAAACAAAGGAGTGCCAGTTATAATAAGCGCCTAGAATACAGATACGCTCAATTTCTTGAGGATTATTCTCGAGGGATTGTGTTGGGGTATTCGGAACATAACATACAAATTAAAACATACAACCAAAAATTAGTGGAATCTGAAGCATTTATATGTTGATCAAAATACACTTTAAGAACTCGAAAACTACGATAAAATCTTTATCCCCCATAAATTTCTTGTACAGATAATAAATGTAATGTAAGATTATAAAATATTGTACGTCGTATGTGAAAATTATTTAAATGCAAAATAATATGAATCTTCTCAGCCATAACCGATTGAATATTTTATGGGTTTTACTCATTTATTACGTACCTATTTATATATACCTGCACTCATAATAAAGTTCTTAGTTATGCACATCACAATAAAAATAAACGCATGGTATGAAGACAGAGTGCTGTGGGTATGGTCGAATTGGTTGCAATGAATTGAGCGTCTAACTTCGCACTGGATACAATGTAGACCCATGGGCAGCATAAATCATATATATGGTCATTGTGGATTTGACAGCTTATTATGGCGGATTAATGGAACCACTTCATCCGAAACATTACGAATCGCCGGGCCGTGGTTTACACAGCCACATAGCACATATTATCGCTGATTTCTCTCATCCTATTCTGTTTCCAATGCACGCGTTCTATCATGCACCTACATTTAGTCTTTCCGATAGCGGCGTATTAAAAAAGCTCGGAAATAATTATATTCAGTGGCTAATCACGATCAACTTATCTTGATCCATTTAACATTTGTGCACTATTTTTTTGACAACAGATTCTTCCGATGTGTGATTTATTGGATTCTTCTCTACTCCGGATAACATAATAACTAATAAAAAATTGAAAAAATGGGTAAGAAATGATGTAAAATACAATATTTAAGTTAGTATGAAAGGATCACCTGCGTCGCGCCAACGCCATCGCGGGTACACTCAGAGAAAAAACGCTTAACAAAGTCACAATAAAAGCTTTGCCATTTTTTTCTTGTCTCTGCAACATTAAGATTTTTTTCAATGTTAAAGGAAACTTTGTTTCTGCGATAATTTTTTTATTGTCCTGTGTTTATGGTTTTGTTATCAATTTTCTATTTGTTTTTATAACAATATTATGGTAAAGTTGTATTACCGACAACTTTACGTAAATACTGTATCAACGTTAATTGCAACAATATTATTATGCTAATTATTTTGTATATATGACAATGTTTTTTTTTTGTGCTAACAACACTTTGCTTGACAGGACAAAACACGATTAATTTATTTATTCCAATATGGCGTCATCCTTCAATTTTCATTCAACTGTTGGCCGTGAGTTGTTTTATAAAAATGGAAAATGTGCTAGATTTTTTGGAAAAATCGAATATTTCGAAAGAATCTATTAATAACATAAGTGGTGAGTACAATTATTTATAATTCTCTGTAGATATTGTTAAATAATATGGTTTTTTTGCTTTTGAACATGCCAATACGCATGCACGTTTGATTGCATCAAGTCTTTCACCTATCAATATTAAATGTATTTTTTTCATTGTGTGATGGTGCAATTTTATTTTATGACGTGCATAAAGAAAAAAAACTAACGAAACATATTATATCCATAACGACCAATTTCATAACTTATTAGAAAAACTTAACCTCAAAAATGTGCACATAATAATTATACTTTGACAACAAAAAACCTATTGACCCCATTAAAATATTTTACATTTACCTAATTGGGATTATTATATTTGCAATTATTTCAGTGGAAGGAGTCACATCGATAGATATTTTGCTTAAAGCAAACGAATTGTCAACGCTGTGTGTGAATGTGGTTGACAAAATCAAATCAAGATCATCGCTCGACTGCCTTTTGAAATAATGTTAGTAAATAATCTCAGCTTCTAATGTTTATTTAATTGTTAATATACCTAACTTGATGTTAATATGATTTGAAGATAAAGTTAGTTTAAACGTGTATTAACTATAAATATTTTAAACTTGTGTTACTATAAACTCGCTTACTATGTATATAATATAATTATACACATATTCTTATATGTAAAATTACTTGGTTACTTTTACTTGTTGTAATTTATTTATATACCTATTATTTTATTTGAATAGATCATTTGCCCCAGATTTGTTTGAAATGTTGGTTAAATATTTTCAGATTCCGACTTCCATGGCCACCGTCCTGCTGTCCTGAGCGACCAACGTCTTTTATGGTCTCCGATGAGCGTCCGTTGGGCGCTTTAACTCGGCGTTTGGTTCATCCCACAGCGCCAGTTCTGCTTACCAAAATTGGCCCACTTGGCACTCCCATCCGAGCTCCGACTTCATCTTCGAGCAAGACGGAGAACTCACCCATTTAAAGTTTGAGAATAGGTTGAGGCCATTTCGGCCCCAATGCCTCTAATCATTCGCTTTACCGGATGCGACTGTTCGAATGCGCTAGCGAATAAACGCGCGCATGTTTCCAAGAAATTAAGAAATCTCATTTTAAATTAATTCATGGGTACGAGCCGGCGCGACATCTCCGCGTATCCCTCACTGAATTTTCTAGGTCCAAGGGGCCGATCCGGACACCGCCGCATCGGCGATGATCTTCGCGTCCCGAGCCCTATCTCCCCGCTATAGGATTCCAGGGCGCACAGGGAACGCTGCTGGGAAAACTGCTCGCTGCATAGTGTGAATTTCCAAGAGTCGACCAATTCACATTAGATCTGTTACAATTAGCGTCTGGTGAGTTTTCATCTTACTATTCATGTGCTTATATTTAGTATAGTTTGTGTTATTATGTATGTACTTCTATTTAACTTTATACAGCCCAAAAGCTGTACATAGTTTTTAATAAAATTGCGTGTTGTGTTTTATTTGGATGGATTTGTTTTCCTCGCTTATCTAATTAAGTTATTTATTTTTCAGTGGGTGAGGAGCAAGCCAATGTTGCTACGTTTTTGACAATAATTAATCTTCTACGACAAATCCCAACAGTCAATGTCCCACGTAAAAAAGTGTGGAAACTGTCAAGAGAAGATGTTCGGTCCAGTTTTCTTGGACGAGTTTCAACTGCTTCAGATATTGAAGGATACTGCAGTGATAGAGAAGCATTTGTTGCTGCAAAGGGTATTCCGAGCCTGCCATATATTCTGGCTGTAGGATCATCTTGGGCAAGTGTGTTTCAATATGAAATCGTCATTCATAAAAGACTAAGATATCAAGTGCAAGACATTTTGTTCTGCAATCAAATACACTTTTCACATTTATTGGGCCCTAGACTGCGCCTACCCCAAAGACTGTGCCACGTGCTGGATGTTCATACAACGCACAATGTTCCAAATGACGTGGTGAGTTGTTTTTACTATTTTATTTATTCCGTTGCTCTTAAGTTTGCTGACTGATAACCATTACTGTTTTAATATTTTATTTATTCTGTTGCTTTCATGTTAATTCATTGCTAATAATTGGTGGTTTTGCATTTTTATTCATTCCGTTGCTCTTAAGTGTAATTACTGACTGCTAATCATTGTTATTTGTTACTATTTTATCTATTCCGTTACTCTTAATTATACTGACTGTTGACATTTGTTGTTTTTACTATTTTATTTATTCCGTTGCTCTTAAGTGTATTACTAATCATTATTTTTTTACTATTTTATTTATTGTAAGTTTGTTGATTGCGAATCATTGTTGTTTTTAATATTGTGTTCATCATTGTATCTATAAATAGTCATTTTAACGAGGTTCCTATTTTTATTCTTTTCTTTTGCTATATTGCGATGGCTTTGTTTTGCATTTTTTTTTTATTATTTGATTTTATTATTTTTTTTTTATTTTATTCATCGCGTTGTATATGTATTTATTGTCATTGGGATTGTTCTTTTTGCTTATTGTATGCTGTTAATAATTGTATGTTGCTGTATATGGTTAATCTTGTTTAAAGGCACATTTGTGCCGTGAACTTATTAAATAAATAAATAAATAAATAAATATGATTTGAAGATAAAGTTAGTTTAAACGTGTATTAACTATAAATATTTTAAACTTGTGTTACTATAAACTCGCTTACTATGTATATAATATAATTATACACATATTCTTATATGTAAAATTACTTGGTTACTTTTACTTGTTGTTGTAATTTATTTATATACCTATTATTTTATTTGAATAGATCATTTGCCCCAGATTTGTTTTAAATGTTGGTTAAATATTTTCAGATTCCGACTTCCATGGCCACCGTCCTGCTGTCCTGAGCGACCAACACCTTTTATGGTCTCCGATGAGCGTCCGTTGGGCGCCTTAACTCGACATTTGGTTCATCCCACAGCGCCAGTTCTGCTTACCAAAATTGGCCCACTTGGCAATTATTCAAGGGAGAAAGTAGCGACTTGTACTACGTGCCTTACAAAGTATTAGGAGGTAAAGTGATCCAAGCGAGTGGGCTTTTACACAATCGACTAATAACACACAGAAGATCATTGTCACCTAAATCGTTATTTATGGTAATTTATTTATATACCTATTATTTTATTTGAATAGATCATTTGCCCCAGATTTGTTTTAAATGTTGGTTAAATATTTTCAGATTCCGACTTCCATGGCCACCGTCCTGCTGTCCTGAGCGACCAACACCTTTTATGGTCTCCGATGAGCGTCCGTTGGGCGCCTTAACTCGACATTTGGTTCATCCCACAGCGCCAGTTCTGCTTACCAAAATTGGCCCACTTGGCAATTATTCAAGGGAGAAAGTAGCGACTTGTACTACGTGCCTTACAAAGTATTAGGAGGTAAAGTGATCCAAGCGAGTGGGCTTTTACACAATCGACTAATAACACAAAGAAGATCATTGTCACCTAAATCGTTATTTATGGTGATGTACAACCATTGCAGTATGTAATTTTGCGTGTACATCTGTAAAAAAATCACACTTCAATGCAAATATAGGTTTGCACTTATACTTTTTAAGTAAGAAATATTAGTCTCTTCGTCGGTCTCTCAATGCTGAGGATCGTGACCGTCACCCAATGAATGCTACTTTGCTCTCCGATGCACTCGGTCTTGCGTCATCTGCAGCGGCTCGTGCAGTGGCCATCCTGTCTCTCCCTTCACCTGGTCGCTCCATCTCATCGGTTCACGACCCCTTCCTCTAGCGCCCTCTTACCTACTTACTTACCAGTCGTCGTCCTCATTGCTGAGTATCGTGGCCATCATGAACTCTCTCTCGCACCATTGCTCTCCAGGATGTTCTGTCCGCCGCCAGATGCACGGCTCTATGAAGTGTCGTCGCGTGGATATTTTGTTTTATTTGGTCGGTCCAGCGCATCGGCAATCTACCCCGTGGTCTTGTACCTGGCGCTCTTCCAACCATTATCAGCTTTTCAAGGCTGTCCTCCCCTCTACGTGCTATATGTCCAAAGAACTTTAATATTTGTTCGAGACAGAGAGACGACAGTCGAACCGTGATGCGGAGTTCTTGAAGAATTGAGATGTTTGTTCTTCTTGCTGTCCAGGGAATCCTCAGCATTCTCCTCCAGCACCACATCTCGAAAGCGTATTCTGTCTTTGTCCCTAGCCACGACTCCACTCCATAAAAGAAAATTGAGAACACAAGGGAACGGACAATCTTCACCTTCAGGTTTCTGGATATGTTTCTGTCTCTCCATATTTTGTTGAGACTGGTCATCGCACCTTTAGCCATGCCTATCCTTGTCCTGATCTCGGTTTCGCATTCACCTTGGTTGGTAATAGTGGACCCCAGATAAATAAACTTATCAACCATTTCCAAGTCCGAAAGCGCTCCTGTCATTTGTAGGGTGTTGAATCGGTCTACGATCATGAGTTTCGTCTTGGATTTGTTAATCTTAAGTCCCAGCCTTCGGCTTTCTTCCTCTACTCTATTGAGCAGTTCCTCCATTTCAGCCTCGCTGGATGCGAATAGATTAGAGCGCCCTCTACTTTGCCAGTAATGAAGAGTTTTTCAAAATTATCATATCTTCGCGCAATATGTCCACAATAGTGTAGGACACGTTTCATACACACTGTGGACAGTCGGTCCTTAATTTTCAGTTCGTTTAATATGTACTGATTTGTTCTGAATTCCGTCCATGGTATTTCGTAGACGTTAATGTGGGATAGCTCCTGAGACTTCAAATGATTCTTTAAATGATTTAAAATAAATGTTTTTTTATTACTTTTAAATAAATATTTGATACAACTTGTATTACAAATGTTCAAGATAAGATAATATCCTCGTAACCTGTCATGTGATTATATAATATATTGAGTAAATTTGTGTCTCTACTTAAAAATGTTATTTTTATTTTATTTAATTTTTTTTGTCTTAAATTTGAGCCGCCTTTGTTTTTAATTGACATTACTCATCCTTCAGGATTCTTTAACTTGTACTTTTTAAGTATGTAACTTTTAAATAAATGTTTGATATAACTTGCATTACATATTATGTTCAAGATAAGATAATATTTTTGTAACTTGTGTTTTATATAATGAATAAATTTGTTGATTATAAATATGCTTAAAATTTTCTTTTGTTTTAAATTGTTATTATATGTCCCTTATATTCTGATAAGTTATTGTTCTTTTTTATTGATTTATCAACGTTGGTTAATCCTTCAGGATTCTTTAGTTATTGGAAATCAGCAGAGTGTGTATATGTGCTACGATAGGAGTTATTATTAAGCGTTTCTATTCATTACTACGTACTGAATGTGCATGTCAATTGCTGATTTTTGATAACCAAATAATCTTGACGGAAGAGCAACCTTTGATGACTTAAAGTTAACTATTCTTTTTTTAGGGCTACACTCTTGTCAGTACGGATTGCATTTTCCAGTAAGTCTTTCCCTATTTTACGAAGATAGGGAAAGGCTTACTGGAAAATGCATATCCGTGCTGACGAATAAGGGGTAGCCCTAAAATAAAGAGTAGTTGCAGATACAAAGTTAATTTGTTTCTGGAACAAAAGCCAAATATTTGCAATAACAACATTACTTTGTTAGGATAACAGGAGAATGTAGGTGCAAGCACAAAGTCAGTTTGTTGATGGAATAGAGTTGAGTTGGTGCAGATACAAAGTTAATTTGTTACTGCAATAACTTAAACTTGTTTCTGGATCAAAAGCCAAATATTTGCAATAACAACATTACTTTGTTAGGATAACAGGAGAATGTAGGTGCAAGCACAAAGTCAATTTGTTGATGGAATAGAGTTGAGTTGGTGCAGATACAAAATAAAATTGACAGGGTAACAACATTAATTTTGTCAGTGTAACAACTGTACTTTGTTTTAGAAAATGTTGTTACGTTAACAATAGCAATTTAACAATAAAAACATTGTTTCATCGACTATACGCTATATACGGCTGTGTGGGATCAAAGTTTTTTTGTTACACCCAACAATATTTTTTTCTGAGTGTAGTTTCCTCTCATTCTCGCATACGTGATTACCGCTCTTACAGTAGCCCATCCCACTTTCTCCACCGCAAAGTCAATTAACAAAATTATCGGGCACATTCATAGGTGAGGTAGAATGTGTGCGCGCGCATATATTCTCACGTTGTTCCCGCCTGAGCTTTGAATACGAATGAAATATGGATGTTTTAGAAATACAACATTATTATTTTATGAGTAACTTAATCGGATTAATTATGTGTTCTTGTTTCTGGGGGCGCAGTGCACATATGAACGGTCCGTCTCTGGTTAGGACTACAGAACAACGGCTGTCGGGAAAGCTAGTTGAAAATAAAGACGGTACCGTTTTCAATTGCCGTTATATATTCGTATACAATTCTGAATAGTAATAATATTAGGATACTTCAATACAGATTGACCTGAAATTGTGCCAAGGAACATAAAACCTATGTGTTACATATCGCCGATTACTATGACGAATATCACAAAAAATCAGATGATAAAATATCCAACACTTGCGCACTAAATAAAAAGATTGTGGCTAACACATGCTACCATCATTGTGCCTTTAGTGGTATCCAAGAAAGTCTCCTAAAAATAATCTAAGAAAACTGGGCGTCTGTAGATAAGAGGCCTTTAAAAAGGTTAAGAAGGATGGTTAAAACAACTCGCTTGTCAGTGTCGCGCGTATACAAAAAATATTTTTACTACAATTTAAGCTACTCAGGAAAAATTAAAATAACTTTAAATTTTGTTTAGGTACCTACCTATATTTCACGATGAAAAAGGCATGATTAGACAAAATAAAATTATTCAGATAACAGATTTTTATCATTATACTTAAAAGCTGGCAGTGTGTTTATATTCTATATGAAAGTAAAAAAAAATATTTCTTAGCTGGAAAATATCTAATGGCTTTTTTTATAAATAAAATAAGTAGGTATAATTCTTTGGAATTGGGCTTTATTTCAGTTTAAAGGTGCGCGAAATGTCGCGTTTTTAGACAGTTTTGGCAGGTACACAGTGTACGGGTATTTTTCGTACAAAAGACGCGGAGAGTAAAGTGGTTAAAATAATATTTTATCTGGAGCGATCTTGTTACTACGAGAGGATGATGAATGATACAAATTATGACAAGAGGGGGACCGTAATGGCCGCCCTCGCTGCCTACCCTGCACGCCTGCCCCCGCGGCCGGCATCATGATAACCCGACCAGGCACAACACACACAAAAAAAAACACAATACCAAGTCAACCGAACAAAGATTTTTTTAATATAGGTAGGTACTTATCTTAACAATTTTTAAGACGGTTAAGTGTTATACAATCTTTAATCCAGTTTTACTGTCACTGCTGCATCAATTCATGAGTCTTTGGCTAAAATCTACTAACGCGAAAGTGAGCGTCTAGACGTCCGACGCAACGAGACGCAACTTCGAATCCAGCTATTGGAATGTGTTTTTTTTAGAACGCCAATGCATGTTCGGAGTATGTAATGAAATGCTTCAGGAAATAGTGGATTTGCTAAAATAATTATACTTACTAACTTGCATGTAACAAATTTATATAACAATACAAGGTAATTCAGAAATACGCTGACAAAATTAAGAAGTCAATATTTTGAAAATGGAACAGTGGGGCTAGTACGAGATTTAGAGAATCGAAAGCACGCTATAATAAGCGCTTATAAGCGTGCAAATAGTGTTCTAAAATCAAACGATCGAATCATTCGATCATTTTTGTATAGAAATTTTTCGAAACTCTTTCGATGATCGTTTCGATGTTCGATCATCGAAAACTAGGGGTACAGGTTATGAGTTTATTTTTTTTTTTTAAGATATTACGAATCTGAAAAACGACATTTTGAGATGTTTTTATCGCTGTGTTAAGTATTTAATCGCCAACTAGTGTCCGGTTACTAGAATCGCGGGAGACAGGACCGCATGGCGAGGATTTGTGAAGCCCATATCCTCCAACTAGGGTGCGGACATGGATATCCATGGTGGAGCGAAGAAGTGTCCAACACTTAGCAGATTGAAAACGACTTGACTGTAACTTTTAGACACTGGACAGATTTGTGGATAGTTCAGGAGCTCTTACCAACGAGGAATTATGAAAGAAGGCACAGAGAATTTGAAAATCTTCTTAATGATGATCTAATTTCCCAATTTTAGACCCAATTTTATACATTCGGCAATAGACGAATCGTCGACGCGTTTTGCCAACCAAAATATGAAAAAAATATTTCAAAAGAAAACTATTTAAACTGTTTGATATTGGATATTTTTCTGTCCGCACGTAGAAAAAGGGTTTAGTTTTCATCTCTCCGTAGCCCAAATGACGTAAAAGGACTACCCCATTTTCACAATCTCCCTGTATAAATAACGTTCATGACACCATAAAATATGCGGACGGCGAACGACATCTAACGCATTTTTCATTACATCCACGGCCTGGCCTAGATTCTAAACGATTTTTGTACCATTTTTATACCTATGTATTTGAAAGACCCTTTTCGTGAATGTTAGAAAAAAACAACCGTTGTGATGTGGTTAAATTGTTGATTTTTTTATATATAAAAAACACAATAATGTTTAATAACTGGGGATATAGTGTAAGTAAGCATTCAGAAGTTGTGACAAATGGGTGCATGTTAGAGACAGATTTGCGATGTAACATATTGTTTTGTTATTTACCTAATGCACTTACTGCCACAGACATCATGTATACATGTTGCAGAGATTTATAAACATTGTAAGAGTGCCGGCGATATAAGAGATGGAATACTTGACTTACACTAATAGATACTCTTCACAATAATTAACATGACATTGAATAAGTATGTCAATTTAATTATATATTAATTTAATTCATAATGATTATTTAGTGCATAAACACTAGGTTTTTTATTGTCTATGAAGTGATAGCCAGACACAAAATTTATGAAAAACAAAATATCGTTTTTTAAAAATCGGTTTCTGTCATTTGTTTTTATTATCTTTTTTTAAGATTCGTATTGATTCAGTACTATTGGATTTAAAAACAGGCAAACAAAAAAAATCTATATAAATTATTTATTTACTTCGTTTGTTACTTTATTTTTATAAGAATTATAACAACGAGAAATATCATCGCCATATTATCAACATTAATTTGATACCATTTTTTTAGTCCCAAGCATTCGATTACGGTTGTTGCTCTTACAAAGATGAAATATAATAATCCCTGTAGTTGTTATTGTTACTATAAACATACTGGTAGTACTAACAATTGTTTTGAATCTCATTGGATTCAAAATATGTCACATTAAAGTACCCCGTAAGTTAAAAGATGATAGGTATCTAATTTTTATTGTTTAAGACTTAAAATAAATAAATAAATCAACACTTTTCTATACAAAGGTGACAGTATAGCCTGCGGAACTTATTGCTTGAGGCAATTGTTTCTAGTCAAGCAATCCCATCCAATGTCAGACAAGCAAACCTCGGTAAGAAATTTCAAACCTCTTGGTTTGAAGCAGCGCCTCTACCACTGGGCTACCAATGACGCTAAAAACGAGTAGGTAGCATACATTTTCATATTAAATATTTATTTATTTTTACTATGCCACTCGTACAACAAGTTTTGTTCATGATTTAAGAATCTGTTCTAATGATTAAGCTGTCACTCAAATACCTACAATATGAATACAAACTCACACAATATGAATGAATTCTAAGGGAGTAAGTAGTCTCTCGCTAGACATTCAGAGTCCAACACACAGATCTCGCAAAATTCATTCTTTAGAATCGATTCGATGTTGTGGAAACAGCTGTGACCTAATGGTACTCGCAGAGAAGAGGGTGAGACACTGGCATAAAATCTCACGAAACACAAGGTAGGTAGGTAGGTACGTACCATATTATATTACAGATTATGAGGATTTGTTGCGAATGAGAGGGGAGAGTCGAATCCCCAAGGCGCTGTTCACTATAAGACTCCTAGGTACATACCTACCTACCTAACGTCGTGCGACAGTTGTTGTTGTCATACAACATTCAGACGGCAGTGTTTGGGAAAAAATCAATAATCGAGTTCATACATAAAACGCGTATTGACTAACGACACTGGAGTATCGACTGCGTAGGTACTTTCCAAACATTCCATCTTATTATTCTTTACATTCTTATTAAAAGAAACCAATTTCTACAATATAGAGAGATGAGTGAGTCAAATCTTGAGAAAAGCAGGGTGACACGTGAAGACATGAAAAACGAGAAGCCCGTAGAAACTTCCAGAATGTCTTAGAAATTCTTCAAAGATTTACTAATACTACAGAATAAGCACATCATACTTCATTGTTGTACTTTGTGTTTTTAAGTCATATTATTTATCTATTAACAGCAAATTGGTCCACTTACTATATTGTTAAGAGTTTTATTATGTTTTTTTAAATGACTGTTTGTTTACATCGATACATTAAATGAAAATAAATTAAAAATGCCTTTGAAACGAATAATACAAAAATATCAAAATAAAAATTAACACATAAAAATCATCGCTTTAAAAAATCAGCCACCGTAGACAATTTGAATGTAGAGTGCGAAAAAAATGAACTGTGCGTACACTGGAATAGGTATATAAACAATTAATTATTTAAACGAAACAAAGACACTTAAATATAAAAATATAAAAAGTGAACCGTTAATATTCTTCCTACTCTACATTTCCGAACAATTACCTACCTAGGCGAGTGTGAAACCGAGATCAGGAGAAGGATAGGTATGGCAAAGAGTGCAATGACCAGTCTTAATAAGATATGGAGGGACAGGAACATATCCAGAAACCTGAAGGTTAAGATTGTGCGCACACTTGTTTTCTCGATTTTCTTTTACGGAGTGGAATCGTGGACTCTGCGAGCTAGAGATAGAGACAGAATAGACGCGTTCGAAATGTGGTGCTGGAGAAGAATGCTGAAAATCCCATGGACAGCAAGAAGAACTAACATCTCAATTCTTCAAGAACTCCGCATCACGGTGAGATTGTCGTCTCTCTGTCTCGAACGCATACTTAAGTTTTTTGGACACATAGCTCGTAGAGGGGAAGACAGCCTTGAGAAGTTGGTCGGAAGAGCGCCTGGTACAAGACCAAGAGGCAGATCTCCGATGCGATGGACCGACCAAATAAAGCAAAATATTCCCACCACGACACTACATAGAGCCGTCCATCTGGCAGCCGACAGAACATCCTGGCGAGCAATGGTCCACAACAGAGTGCATGATGGCCACGACCCTCAGAAGTGAGGACGACGACTGGTAAGGTAAGGTAACATTTCCGAAAAATTCGATCGCGAAATTCAAATTGTCTACTAGAGCCATTGAGAATTGACGAAAAAAAAGAAAATTTCTTATAACAAGCTAAACAAATAAATTCAAAATATCGAAGATTATAAAAATCTAAATAATATGGTACATACGGAACAAACGCAGTTTATGCAACTATTATATAATCAAAAATACCAAGTAGATATGGTGTTGATTCTGCTTTTTAAAGGTAAATAAAAGTTGGTCTTTAAAAGGTGAATTAGAATATTTGTTTGCTGATAGGAAAATGGTAGGAAATTGCTAGTAGGAAAAAACGTTGATGTGTAATTTTGTGTAAGCACATATTATGTTGAAAAGAAATCACCCAATTTTGTAAAAATCAGTCACAATCCTGTTAAAAGTAATATAAGAAATAATTCGATTATGTTGATACAGAATCGACAAGAAACATTCATAAGTGATGCATCTATTATGAATACGAACTTTGCAAAGGTAAACGGAGGAAATATCAAAGGGTTGTTTTGGCACAAGTTGCTTGACTCGAGGCATTTGCCCACAGTTATTTCGGATGTGAATTTCAATTTTAGATAAAATAACCCTACACTGCGCACTAATACTGAAATAACGGCACATCAATAAAGGTTAAAAGTGTTTGGAACACCTCGTTGACCACCCTCTACTGACTCTCTAGTGATTAATCTATATGAATATAAAACAAGGAAAAAATATCAAAATAATAAATATTGTACCTGATGATTTGGTTTGAGTACAGAAGAAGAGTTTTCTTACCTGAAACAAAAAAAAAATAATCAGTTTTGAAAAAGCTTTCACTAACATTCACACACAATACATTTGAATACAGTATAGTACGCATTTAAAGAGGGACTGCAGGACTTACACGCACTGACGGATGATGCGATCCAATGGAGGTCAAATGTCAGCGACCATAAGAAGAAGAAGAAGTATTCAGAGAATACTTAATTTGAACATTCTCCATTTCTTTAGGTTAATAATTGGGTAGGTACTTTTTAACAATAATATTGTGACTTTAAGGAAAAACACATAAAAAGGTCAAATAAAATATAATACAAAAGCCAACATCTCCCTTCTACGAATCATGAAAAAATATTAATGATATTTTTATTTTAATTAGAGATCGAAACAAGAAAACATCGAAAATATAAAGAATAATAGTGTTTGCTCAGCTTTTTATGAATCATACAACATTTATTTATATTGTTTTTTTTTTTGTTCCAATAAAAATTTATACGGATATGATAATAAAATCGTTGTTAGTTTCCATTGTTGTAGATTGCTACTCGAACATTGAGTGGAAGATATTTTTATTATTGGTGTGTATTCACCTACAAAGCGGAATATCGCGACAGACCCATCTACATATTCACATAAAATAGAGTGTTGGCGCCTCGCCGTCTTGTCTGGTTTTTCTTTGTTTTGTCTCTAGTTTTTCTACACTAGTTGCTCGTGTTTGGGACTTCAGTGCGGTCCAGGGAAATGTTACCTACTCAAATAATTTATCTCACCATTGTTGTGTTTAGTACGGAGAAGGAAAAACCAATATTATAAATAGGTACATATTATATTTAGTTCTATATGCACATCTAAAGGTGTTATTTACACCAAACGAATAGAGAGTCGAATCTAGAAATAGAGCATACTTTCTTTTATGATTGATATTGGACATCAGAGCGATCGGAATGATGAACTGGAGGAGAGCGTCAGAGGACAGAGATGAATGGAAAAGATTTCTTGAGGAGGCCAAGGCTCATAACGGGCTGTAGTGTCAATGATGATGATGATGACACCATAGAAACAATAACAAACAAGAACTAATTAATGGGCGATGACAGATTAATGTTCATATCAACAATCAAGAAAATATACTTAGGGCCGGTATTTCGAATGAGCATTAAACAGCCTAATAGTAAATGGACATATAACTTTAAAGGATCCACTAACTCAAAACGGGTCTTTCATGAGAAATTTAATGGACCATTGGTTAATTGACAATTATCTTGTGTTTTTTTTTGCGACTGGCAATATTCAACTTGTTGCTATCTTCACTCTATACATGTGTGAGAGCGAGACGCGCGGTAATCACCATTCGTTAGAAAGAGATGACAGACAAGGTCTTATGTGTTTGTTTTACTGCAACTGTCAAGTCAAGTTTTATTTTATTTCTGTTATTTAAATATTTTTAAAAGGGAACCCAAACAAATACATAAAATAATTCATATATATTATTTTCTATATTAAAAATAAGTATTTCGAGATTATTCCCATTGGTTTATAATAATAATATGTACTACGTGCGTCATTTTGTGATTTTGACATTTCACTTAGCATTACTAAAAAAGTGAGATATTTTTTTATAAAATAGACGATATTTTAGTACCGCATAGTTCCTATTTTGATGCTTCATAGAAAGCATTGTAATCCGATTTATAAATTGGTCGAAAAAAATGGGCTCTCTCATAATAAGAATCATCAACAATTTCGAAAAACGGTATCAAAACAGACAAAATTGACAACCATTTTGACAGTTCTAAATTGTCCATTAGTGTGCTATTGGCTGTTGGAGCAGCCCACTAAATTTAATCTTTCATTAAGGTGTTTAATGCCCCAATCGCCGCTATTTGACAGTTGAAAGATCCGTTTTTTTCTCTAATGGGACATTAGTGAGTTAATCCTCCATTAAAACTTATTTGACTGTATAATGCTTGTTCAAAAGATCCACCCTTCTCTACTTCCAGCTCTGGTTTAATATTCGTTTGGTTAAATGTACCCTATGCGTTTACGCTTTAAAACAGTTTTTTGCGTTTGTATTTTGTTAAATTTATGTCCGAACACATAAATCAGGTTTCATAGAACAAACGAAGATATACTATTTTTAATTTCCGTATTATGTTGAATTGAATATTTGAAAGTTAACATTATGAATTATCTATCATATACCTACCTACATACAATCTAAGCATCCGAAAATAGATGACCATCAAAGATATACGAAACAATTGAAATATTTTTAGTTTAATTAATATTTGTGAAAATTTTGAGCTCAAATCAATCAAATATGCTTATTTAAAATTTATTGTTAGTTGCACCCTATCACTCCTTCCTGAACCTTATTAATTTTAACAATAACAATGACACTAAGAAGTTGACTCAACGTAGTGTGATCATTTTACCGATTACAGCGTTCGAAATTATGTAGATGTTCAAATTTCAAATCATTGACCCGTTTGCAGATTTTCGAGCAGGCCCTAGGCGCTATCCTTTAATTAAGTAAAGGTATTAAAACAAAGAATGTTTATTTGTCTATGATTGTAATAATTCGTGTACAGTTAGTTAGAAGAATGGAGCTGTTTGTTTGCACGAGATAATCATTATGAAAATAACCAACTAACAAGTTGGTGAATAAATCAAATCCGAAATAATAAACTAAGAGTTATTACATGAATTACAACAGCTGATGTTATCTTATCTGCCAACCTTTCAAGCAGCTGTACTACTAAATAGTCAAACACGGCGGCGATATGGAGAACCATTTGAGCTTTAGAGAACAGTTCTCATACTCATTACTAAAGATTTTAGAGGCGATAAAAAGACGAAACAAGGGTATTTTATATCTTCCTTTATACATCGGAATGTCTATGAAATCTACATAATTAGAATTGTACATTGTACAATACAGATGTTTGTATACTTTTATAAGAATGCGTAAATCCAGTTATTAAAGTATTATATAATTTAGTTAATATGTAATTCTTCTAAAACACTTTTATCAACTTTGTAGTATTTCGACGACATGATAGTAAATAAAAACCAACTTTGCAAATACTACTTAATTTTTTTTTTTTTTTTTTTTTTTTTTTTTTTTTTTTTTTTTTTTTTTTTTTTTTTTATTAACCCGAAATATTTTCGGACGGCTATGCGTCCATCTTCAGCGGGTGGTATTTCACAACTAAAAAAAAAAAAAAAAAAAAAAAAAAAAAAAAAAAAAAAAAAATTAAGTAGTATTTGCAAAGTTGGTTTTTATTTACTATCATAGTTAATATGTAGTTTGTAATACCGTCAAAAGATGTGTCCATCATTCAAACTCAAATTTTTTATTATTTTTATTTAGCAAATAAGAGAATTGCGTCTAACAAACTTACAAGAAAAAAAAAAAAAAAAAAGAACATAAAATACTAATAATAGGTGTGTACCTAGTGTTATGGTACAAACTAAACTTACTTCATAAAACAATACAAAAATCACATTGTGTTCATTTTTCCTACACCAAAATACTCCATTCGCTCTCAGAAAAGTTCATTATATTATGATATTGAAAATGTCAATCTCAATAAACACCCGATTCATTAAGAGGATCGTTAGCTTCTGAAAAAGTACTAATAAATATATTAACATTTTGTTCTTCAACACATATCATTTTAATGTTTGAGGTTTGCAAATGTCATTGAGGTTTGCTAAATAATTTACAGCTGTCCCGAGCTATTCAGCATCCTCACCTTCAAACGAAATCAACACTAATTGCGTGCATATCCTGAAGCTCAACAACAGAAGTGAGTTTGCCTAGTCTTAGAACCCACATAAACACTTTCTCAGTAAGAGTTGTGGATGCTTGGAACAGACCGGCCCTAGATCTATTCGTTGTAGAGAGTGTAAATAGAAATTATTGATGTTTACGGCGGTAACTTTGTGAAATCCCATATTTTTTAGTACTTATAATAAAAACTTTTATTATTTTAAATATAACACTGTTTATTTCACGTTTATAAATAACGTTTATAAATAAACGTGAAATAAACAGTGTTTTATTTAAAATAATAAAAGTTTTTATTATAAGTACTAAAAAAAAAAAAAAAAAAAATAAAAAAAAAAGTGTAAATAGATTTTTTTATGGACTGGACAGATTTCTGTGATGCCACAAAACCAAGGACTCGACTTGCGCTGCCTGCTTGATTGCACCCCAATATGCTTTCTTTGTGGGAAACAATTAGGGGTAACAATTTTTATTAACAAACATGGACTTTTTTATCTATTTTTTAAACACCCATTATGTTGAATTGTTACAACAAAATCAAAATACCAGAAACAGTTTTATACGGACGAAAGCTAGTCATCACATAGGCTGAATACTTACCTATTATTTTAATAATCTCATTAAAGCATGTTTCGTAGTCTAAATAATTGTAGGTTTAAACGGCGCAATAGAAAATGTATAAAAGTGCGAGAAGCAAGGAATGGGAGCGTGTGTCGACCATCAGAACATTCTTGTAAACCTGTAATCATAGTCGAGTAGTGTTGGTTTTATGGATGCGGTACAAGGCCGCCATGTAGGTAGGTATACAACATAAACTCTTTCCACAAGGCAAGGTATTCAAGATTAAGGGAACAAAGGGAATGGTGCTGGAAATCAGAAATGAAACTACGTATGTAATCTGGAAACAATGAAGATTGTATCGTAGATGAGCTAGATATTCGAATGTCGTTTCTTCAAGGCTATGAATAATAGGTATGTTTGTACTTGAATTAAACATCTATGGTCTTTTGTAAGGTTTGCGTATTCGCATAGATATTATAGAGTCTTGGAAAGCGCAACTTTACTTCTTTAGGGATCATCAAAATAATAAAGTATCTAGTACAAAAAGTGAGATACATACTTGCACCTACAGGCGATATAAAAATGTAAAATGTTACCTACGAGAAATTTTGTAAAATTACTTAACAGTCTGTATCCTTCGAAGCAGAACTGAGGGATTTAGACATGGTTTGGAAGGAAGTCATAAACATTGCAATGGAGGGCTCTTGTTGCCTCCCTTGCTCCTAAGTGGGGTTTAAAGGGAGTTTGAATTCGGATTGGATCCATCAAAAAAGACAAAACATATTATAAACACACTCTGCTTATGAACACTATGCTTATTAGAAGTGGTTGGTAGACCAGTGGTATCAGTCGACGACTTTCGTACGCACAGCGTATTGGAGGTCGTGGGTTCGAATCCCGGTGCCGACCATTTCCACTTTCACAACACAAGCTTTGCTTCATGTGAAAGATGTCGAAAATGTATTTATGTTCACTATAAGCGAGCCCAGATTCATTTAAAAAAAAAAACTTGATTTCTTTAATATTTTCAATCGAAAAATAAAAGTGTAAAAAGACATAATAATATAGGGATAAGGGAAACAAAAGCACAACGGTTCTAAAACTACAGGAATCCTGAACAATGTGATGAGCGCTCAGAACAATGTGATGAACGCATAAAACAATGTGAACAACGTCCATGAGAATTGCGATCGGTAGCCTAGTAGTTTGGTAGCCGACACTGAAGGTAGTGTGTTCAAACCCCTATGTCGACCATCTTCCTCTATTACGACACAAACTTTGTTTTAAAGAAATAAGGCATGTAAGATAATTGAATAGTGTATCAATTCATGACGTATCAAAACAAGCGAATGGTTAAATGAAATACATACTATTAGCAAACATTATTTCATACATCAAATGATATGATCACTTATGTTTATCTGATTTTTAATGTGAAACAGTTCAATCCAAATAGAAACAACGGACTTAAAGAGATAAGCGTCAAGTAGGACTAGTACAAACGTGGGTCGTGTTTAAACATTTCGCCAGAGACGAAAGCGAGTCACGATGGCTTTTACCGGAGATACTATCTCAATTCGGTAGTGAGAAACGCGTTAGCAGTTAAATTGGTAAGTTATTTACTATTGACTAGTCGCTAATGTTCGACGTGAATTAATAAACCCACCTTCCTTGCAGCCAATGCGTGGATAGACCTAAACTTGTATAAATTTACTCTATTCGGCTCTGAAAAGATCTAACAACGATTGAAAAGTAGCTCTACAAAAAAGTTTTTTTAATGACCAAAATATTCAACACCTTGCCGCAACTCGTACAACAGTAAATTTCATGGTGTTTTTAAAAGATCTATCTAATCAAATTAGTACGAATGGACATAGAGAAATGTTTTTTTTATTAGTATTTTTCAGACCTCCTTTCTACTCGAGATAAAATTGTCGTTTAAAAAAACTAATAGATACGCTAAAGATATTAGAAATATATAAAATGATAGTTTATGTATGTTTAGAACTATTCATATAGCATGTAAAGAAATAAAGGATGGTTTCTGCGAGTAATATAGACAAGCCGTTTCAAGAATATAGGGCATTCTAAGGATGTCCTAACTTAAAATAACAAAATCTACAGAATTTAGGTAAAATCTTTCAGTAAAGGTAATTTCTCTTTTTGACCGTAACTACTTGGTGGAACTTATTTACATCATTTTTCCATAATTTTTTATTAAGCTAACCGGTATTCGAAGACCGAACATCGTATTCTTCAGGTTCACGTTAGTTGAGTTAACATCAACTAGAAACTAGACTGAAGAAGAAGACATAACAAATATTGTGTAAAAAAGCTAAATATTGCCCTAGCACAAACTTAGCCTATTTAGACAACATTGTTGTTATTTATACCAAATGTTTTGTAATAAATAAATTTAATAAATATAAATAAAATATTACTCCTAAAACTGAAATGAAAAACAGGAAATGAAAGGATTCGACAATCAAACTAGCATTCGTGCGCTATCAACTTATTATTTAAGTTTAAGAGAAGTTTAAGAATTATTGTTCTTAGACGTAAAGCAAAGGATACAATTAATTCTGTTTTCGTAACAAGTCAATTTTCAGGCTGTATACTATGAAGACAACAATTATGCATTTCTTGTACTTACATAACATTACTTTATGGATGTAGATTATATATATATCATTATATACCAACCACAGTATGTATAGAAACGAGTGTATCGCGGTTAACTCACCAATTCTCATTCACAACGCTTCGAGACAGAGTATAACTGAACTCTAAACCAGTTTACACATCTCACATACATCGCCACGTACATAATAGGTCCATACTCTCTTTAAAACATCATATTATCACAATGCAAGCATATACGACACGAAAGTACAATAATGATCACGTTTAATCAAACATTATAAATCAGAATTAACTATCACCTACGTACAGTAGGTACCTACTATTGAACAAAAAACTAATACAATAATATTATGTTTGACTTATTCACAATAGTCAAAGTGTACAACTATATAATCTGGTACTGCTGGATCTATAGCACTTATAATACATTTTCGATATACTTGGTCTTGGTAGCCTTACTGAAAACATGTTTGACTTCTGAGCGGGAGGTGGCAGGTTCACTATCGTATAAGAGAAGACAGACATCATTTGATTGAAGTACTAAAATACTCATTTTTATAGCAAATGCACTTTTTAGCAGCTAGTAGTATTTTTCAATCACGTTATTTAACATTTATTTATTATTTTGTAATGTGCATACATAATTTGTGTTAAAAAAACATCAATAATTAGCTTCTAATTGACCTAATAAAATAACAAAATAATAGGCTGCGCGCCTTCAGTATTTTTTATTGCCAATAGAATTCTAACGCAAAAGAAAACTTTCACATTTATGAACACCTTTGTTCCGAGAACTAGAGAATTAAAATGGACTAAAACACTAAAATGAATATTCGCTTTCGTCTATTGAAATTTTAAGAATTTCTTTAATATGTACAAGTACCTATCAATTGTTCAAGTTACCCCACGATTTTTGTGGTAAAAAGTTGGTAGAAAATATATGAAGGTACCTACTTAATTATTAAAAAAAACATAAAAGTCTTCATACTTCTCTAATAGGTATGTCTACTCATACATAATCTGGTAGATAACAATAATATGTATTTAAGGAAGAATAGAAACAATCAAAAAAGTTTAAAAAAAACAACGTTGAAGAGTAAGTAAGTGGGGCCATACCCAACAAAAAGTTATCTCAAACTAAAAACATTTTCATGTAACGGTCGCTATAAAAAAGAGTCAATACCATTCTCAATATCACATTCATGAGGGAATCTTTGATAAATAAACTATTAATTCGTAGGAAGGTTGGGAAATATACTGAGGAGCGACCAAGCCATAAAATAATTCAAAAGAACAGCTAATAATGGACCAGAATAAACAAACAAAAAAACATTAAGAGATAACCGTGTAGCGGGCATAGTAGGAATAGTCTCCATTCTCCAACCCACGCTCACGTGACTCCAGCAGGCTAGATACGGAGTGGGCGTCGGTCGGAAGAAACGAAGATGCGACTTCTATTACCCGAAAACGAATAACAGTGAAAGGAAATAAGTCTAATCCGTTCAATATCCAATATGTGCGGACTTCTTCCACAAATGTGGTTGGCTGGACTCCCCTGAGTGCGACTGCGGAGCGGAGAGACAGACAGTGCGACACATTGTAACTGAATGCAGCCTTCGAGCATATGATGGAGACCCAGAAGACTTTTTCACCTTCAATGACCCAGCTACCGAATATATTATAAGAAACCTTTTAAATATCTGACAAGCAAGCCTGTTGCTTGCGCTCATCCAAACACTTTTATTATTTTACTAAATGACCATTATTTTGAATAACTTATGATGTGATGTACTGTATACCATACGATAAATAAATAAATAAATATCCGACCAAATCCAAAGCGCTATCTGCGGAGGAGTTCTAACCTTTGAAATGAATGAAAGAAAAAGTTTCAACAATAAAATTGCGTGCTTGGTCTTCTCGACACACCACTGCGAAAACTTGACAGCTGCTTTGAAGAGGTCATTTATCATTCATCAAGATCATTTTTGCGCATTTTGGAATGAAACTCAACTAAGGATCTATTGGGCTTCCCCTACTAGCTCATGGTGTTTCCAAATTAGTGAATTATTAGAGCTTCGCCATCAAATCCATCCCAGACACTTTTAAGAGAGTCCATCATTAGGAGGGGATCGAAGGCGGCGGAGTCCTCCACCGATATCCCGTGTTTTTCTGCGAACTTTTTTACCGCAAGGCGAAGCTTTTCTGTACAAAGAACCTAACCTAAATAAGAAATAACCTTGATAATATAACGTCTAAAATGGCTGGGTTGCAGGAAGCCCACAGCAGACATAACTCGTCTAAGCTTCAACTACCACCCAGAAGGCAACAGGAGAAGCGGAAAGAAGATTTCCAAAGCTGGGAATTGGGATTTCAAGTATAGTAAGTTCAAGTAAGGATGCATAAAATATTGGTCCACGACCACCATTGTGGCATTATATAAAAGTGCATTCGTCCCCAAACGTACGAAGGCGGTATAGGGTGCATATGCTCAACACGTAGCCACATTATGAAGTATTACGATAGCGTACGTTTGGCCGCACTACAATAGCTGTAGAGCCTCATTATGTTATGAAGTAACAGTCGGCACGGAGGAAGTGGGAGGGCGCCTCGTCGCGTTCTCAATATAAATTTTAATAAATTGTCAAGTAGCGCGGAGAGCACATGGGAACACTATGCACCTGATGTTATTCGCTGCAAGGCAATTATTTCGCGCCAACTTCGTGACCACCACCGACTTACCTACCTGCTAATTACGGGGCACTCTTTTAATTCCTCGAGGATAATGAAATTATTATTATCAAACGACTACAAAACGTTGTTATTCCATATCGAATAAAATAGCAGAAATTGTGTCATGTTGTGAAGAAAACGTTTTCATTTTGGTTTGAGACACGAAGAGATGTCATTGCGTTGAGTGTTGGGTCTTTATTTGAAAATATGTCCTTCTGGTGCGTGATGTCATAGTAGCGTGGTTATTTCTGCATGTCTTTTATTAAAAAGTTGAATATTTCAATTGAATTTTCAAAGCATACCAAAGACGTAATAAGTATTTGTAAAGTATTTAGATATGGGTATCTCTATTATAGAATTTCTAGCGCAGTAGTATTTAGTTAATGATTTGGGTTTGGGTTGGCTGGAAGAGATCCTTCGGGATAAGTCCGCCCTTTGAATCTTTAAATGTTTTTATAAAAATTGTTTTTGATAATTTATCTTTTTGACCGTGGCTACTTGGTGGAACATACTTCGAACTTATTTTAAAGAAACAAAATATTTAGTTTTTTCCACAATTTTATTCAGCTAACCGGTTTTCGAAGACCGTACGGTCTTCGAAAACTAAACATTTTGTTTCTTTAAAATAAAATTGTTTTTTATTACACAATAAAGCTTTATTTATTTATTTATTTTATTTAATGATTCTCTCATTCTCGTTTAAAGACTAATAAAATAGATACCTAAATATTATGATATGTATTTTTTTATTTATTATCCTTCCACTCATTAATCAGTAATTTAGATGATAGGTATTTAAAAGATTTGAATTGATTTTCGTTCGACAGTTCGCAAGAATCGGATGAAATTGGAATCTAAATGAGGCATTTGTCTGGGGTTAGACCTCTACGAGTCAAATTATTGTGATTCTTCTTATTCTTGGAGTGTTTATTAAACGGCTCCCCTTGACTTTGTTAATCACTTGGAAAAAACACTTATTGTCTCTTACGCATTGCATGAATATCTGACTGTGCGAATGCCAGCCATGAAATCTGTCATTTCTTTCGATAATAATATACGATCTCAATGTTCGTCGGCAATTCTCTATAAGTGTTTTTTAATACTAATGTTAATACTAATTAATAAAACAGAAACTTAACAGAGAATAATGTAATGAAACGTTGACAAATAAATTAGGAAATAAATTTATCACAGCCTAGAAAGCTCATATCAAACGAAACTCAATTCTGGATTACATTGACATACTCGTATTCTAGTAGAGTATTTAGCATTCATCTGTGAAAGCTATCAAAATTCCGGACTTAAGATTAATCCAAAGCTTTTGATTATTGTTAAATGGTAATTATGTGTATACAATATACATACCATGATAATTGTATTTAATCACTAATTTCTAGTTGAGTGAAATCAGTCAGATCCACTTATATCTCAGAGATACAACATTTCAGTCCATACAGTTACAAAAGAACTGAAGACCGTTCTGGATAATTGACTAAGAATAGTGTACAATTATTATTGTAGGCGTAAATTCAATTAATAATTTATTTTATTTGTTTCATGTTTTATCTTCTAGTTCTGATGATGGGAAGCGAGCCGCTTGGTGCCAAGGGTCGCGGCATGCTTAGATTAGGTAAGTATTTGTGGAGAGATAAAGGGCGTGTGTACAGAAGCTTGGCTGAAAAATGCATTTTCATGAGGAACTGGATTGGTGGAAAGAAGCTCAGAATGACCATAGCAAATATTGAGATACTATATACTTGAAATACAATCCCAACTTCAATGTCGCCCATCTTTACTTTGAATAATAAAGGACCTACTTAAATAAATCATTATTTATTTAGAAAATCGACTCTGACAATTATTCATCTGTATACTGTAGTTTTTATTTTTACCTTTGTAAATTTTGACAAAATATTTTTTTAAGAAACAATCGTTATAAACCCTATTCGAATAATTATTATTAAGATTTTCGAAGGAAAATAAGCCTTACCCTTCATGCAAATGATGGTGATCTTCTTTGAAAAAGATTCGCACAGTTATTTGTATGTACTATGTACCTATATTGAAGCAAGAGGCAGATTTACAAACGTAAAATTCTATAATTGCCTTTTGTTTCCTCCTAACAGGCTGACCGCAAATGGCCAGTTGCCTATCTCATTACTTTTATAGAGGAATCGATAAACCCGGTGTTTAATGGCCGTTACCGGGCGCACATAATGTTCTTTTTTAGCTAAAACATAATTATATCGATACGTGGAGGAAACCATCGAGGTTTATTAGGGTTTAAGGTTCAACAACACTATGTAGCTCTTAGCTACAAACCGTATCACGCCGAATTAAAACTTAATAGATGCCTTTAACAAGGATCAAGCTAGAGAAACTAGTCATACAATAAAAAAAATAATTACAAGACAGAAGAACTTTTTTATACCTACCACGTTTTTCAATTTGCCGTTGAACCATCGCCTATTTGCTTTGAAACAATTTCTATGCATGATGTCGTTAAGATAACTAAATTAAATTTACATGGTAATCTGTTGTAGTACGTTCATAAATTGACAAGTTATATAGTTATATAGTCAAAAGATTGCTTTTTAAATCGTCTTCAAATTTTTTGTTGACACGATCGTAGCAGATGAGACCGAAAATTGTTTTTGTATGAATGAATATCCTCGGGTTTGAAGACAAATAAAATACTAAAAGAATATACCTAGCTCGAAATCTATAAAAAAATATTATATATTGAGGTATTTCCCAAGCCCTAAAGCTGTTCTATCTCTAGACTTCCGCTTAGTCGTACTGTATCTCGTGTTTGAAAACCGAACATGTTAGAACAGAACAAACATAGTTTTTTATGCGTTTGAATACTTTCTAAAATTTCTTTATTTAGTGGAATTGATAATCACTAATCGATTTAATGTAGATACTGTTTCACTGATGAATCACAAGTGAACACAAATATCTACACTCTTTGACTCTTTCACAGTAAGCTACTTAAAGCTTGTGTCGTGAAAGAGGAAGATAGTCGGCACATGGATTCGAACCCACGACCTCCAATATAAAAATCTTACAACTAACTTCCTACCAACAACGCGAATGAACAGGCTGTTTTTTGACATTTGAATAACAATCGCACGATTTAATTCAGTTTCACTGAAACTGAAAAAAAACTAAATAAATGTGTTAACAAACAACATTTTTGTGATTGGGTAACAAAAACAATAAAAATAAATTTATTCCTGTACCTACAATAAAGTTTGGTATAGAGATAGTACCTACATATTATTATGGTCGTGCGAGGCAAGAGTCGGGGACGCAGAAGTAACGCCTTTGGCGCCAGCTCTTTGTTAGGACAAGTCCTCTCGAGTTGTTAGGCTCCCTAGTCCCTACTATCTCATCTGGACACCTCTAATTACCATACTTTGGAACAACACCACGGACACTTTATTACTCGGCAATCACAAAACTACACCGATTGTGATTTCAAGGAATTATTCAAATTTATAACTACCCAATAATTTCAGAGCAATTCAAAAGCCGGCCACATAATATTAGCTTGAAAACTGGTCACAACAATTATTTGACGTACCTTTATTATTAGGGTACATTTTTTTTTCAAAGAAATTGCTTTTTTCAATGGCAACACCTAATTCCTTAACTTATTTTCAAAACGTTTTAATAATTTTATCAATATGATATTGCGTAACAAAAAAAATTTGTAATAAATTGTACGAAATAAGGTAGGTAACGAGTTATTGTCAATTAACCGCACGTATTGGGTTATAGACTTTACAAAAATAACCGCATATAATAATAAGGAGCGAGCGGGTCTTCGTCATTGCATATTATTGAAAATAGTGAAATACACCTTTCGATGCAATTTCACTTGCAAATGGTATGTAGGTACATTTCGCTGATTTTCAAAAAAAAATGTCATATGATTGCGATTCTAGGAAGGTAACAGGAAGCTCTACTTATGACATGTTTCAAAAATATAGGTACCTACTCAATTTAGCGATGGACCGAAAAAAAATACAATCGCATAAAAAAGTTTCCATAAAAGATACGAACAATTATTTTCCAAAAAAAAACTTAAAATCCCTACCATAAAGCAATCATTATAAATATATCCCAGATCTGTGTTTGTTTACTTTTTTATAATAGACTATTAAAACATTGATTGTATTTTAAAGAACCTTCTCGAGGTAGAAAAAATAATCGAAAAATGTTCCTATTCATCACCCCAGGGACGAACCTCCACCACTCATCTTAATGACCGCGTTGCGCACTAAAAGCACCAAAAAATCTCATCTTGTGTCGGAGAAATACCTGTTTTTTGTGTGCGTGTTTGTATGCCAAAGCGGGCAGGTGTAAAAGGACAGCCAGGTTTGGTATCTTTACCGCTGCGAGGTGCACCGAGCTTACCTGTCGATAGGCATTGTGAGGTGCGTGCGGATACAAAGACCCTGAGCCAGCGTATTGGGTACAATCTAAGTAAAACCCATACACACAGTCTACGCATAATTAACTCTTATCATAATATTTTCCATGATTGCAAATCTCGTTACGTCTACATAAGGAATACGAACAAATTCCAAAAACATCTGAATTGAGATATATATTATACAGAGCGAGAAGCAATGTATACATTATTTTCAAATGATACGTAATGATAGAGGTAAGTTCTTAACAACATACAAACGATTGGTTGTACGGCAAAAATGGAATAAAGTGTGGTGGCCTTGGATAGGAAACTTACATAAATTTACAGAAACAAAAATACTTGTAGAAAATTGCGCTGTTTATTATTTTAATCAGTGAATACTAAATAGAAATCCTATTCAACAGCATCGACCTGCTTTTAAACATAGTCGAAGGAATCATTGGACAAAAATCACAGAGGCCGCCGCACAGATAATTATTATATAAACATGCGCCAGTTATAGGTGTTAACCTAACACAAATGTTCCTTTCGTCGAATCTGGAGTTATTACGATAGTTTGGAGGGTGGAACGGCCGTCCAACGTTCCTCGCTGTTTTTGAATTCCCAAGAAATGTAAGCCAATTGGCAGATTTTTATTAAAGTTGTTCTTTATATATATTTTAAAACTTTACTTTTTCTATCTAGGATAGGGTGCAGCTTGTTTATGGTTACAAATGAAAACGTAGTAGCACAAATTGAAGATTTGATTTAATTACTTAAAAAGGATACAAAGATCTTCCAGACCAAAGTTCATGCCTCATTTAGATGCATTGAAACCATAGAAAACATTCTTTGCGGCGATCGGCGCCGGTCGGCATCGGCGTTCTTTGTGTTTTCACACTTAAGATGATTGTAACCAGAAAGAAGAGAAATACCTATCAGTTGATTGGCTAGAATTTTACGAATAAAAGTAATTTTGTACAAAAATGAAACTGATTGAGTAATTTTAAAATTGTATTTCGTCTAACTTTAAAAATAATTTAACACACATCAAAATTGAATTTGAAACTGTCAACGATTTCCACGGGCAGTTCTACTACATACGAGTATGTGTAGCTTGCCGATGGTTGTGCAAAATAAATTGGTTTTGTTGGGCCGCTAATTGAATTTGCAAACTCCATCGAACCCACCCCAATGAACACAAACGGAGCAAAGTAAACTTACCTTCACACATACACACACATGAGTAACAATGTACCTACATATGTGCGTATTCAATATTCAATGGACATCATTGTATACCGATATTATTTTATTTATAGCGTGTACATTTGGACAACCATAATAATAACAATACCTACCTGGTACCAGCATCTATGGCTTTATTTAGAGATTTTAAGGGGACACAATTTAATAAAGTGGTCGCGTTGGATGGTGGAACCACTAGGAACGCGAATATAACACAATATACATACTTCTTTACTTTGCTGGCAACATTTTGAAAAGATAGAAAGAGTTTGAAAAGATATAAAAAATAAATTACCAATGAAACTAACTAATGTTACACTAGCAACACACTGAAAAAAAAATCAATCTTCACAGTTTCAGAGCTATGACTGTTTATAGGCGTCAATGTTCAAAGTTCTCATTCAGGAAATGACGACCACGACCTTGAGATAATGATAAATAACTAGGTACTATAGCTAATAAGAAATATTTTGTCCCTTTATATAAAAACTTTCTACATTTTTTTTTATTAGCCTTCCACTCATCATTGAGTGATTTAGCTTTCTACAATTATTATACGTCCCAGAATAGAATGAATGAATTTTGATTTAGAGTTGTGGTACCTATGTATTGTGTTTCCTTTGTTTCATTTTAACACTTGAAAACATAACCCTAATTTGATAATTTACCAATGCCTAGAATATAGTGAACTTCGGTGGGTTGAAAACTTATACACTGAATTCCGAATCGAAAGTTAAAATTAGAATAAGTTTCTTAAATTAAGTTCAACAGGCCTTTAAGAACAGTAGGCCTAAACAAATTCAAATTGGCGATCGACTACAAACGAATTCTTCGATAATGTAGAGTAGGAAGAAAATTAACCGTCCACTTTTTATATTTTTATATAAGTGTCATTGTTTGGTTTAAATAATTGTTTATATGTTCCAGTGGACAGTTATTTTTTCGCACTATACATTGGCGAAATCTTCGTTTGTAATCGAACGCCAATTTGAATTTGTCTACAGGCACAGAGATTTATGCTATAGTGACTGTGACTAGTGGAACGTAAATAATATGTCTACTGGACTATATCAAGCACCGTCAAAGTAAGATCATAATGAAATGTCCACATATGATGTAAGTGTGTGTAAACAATTCGCAGCCCCTGCCGAACACTGAACAACCTCCAGTTCGTCTCCCTATCCCAATATAAAAGTGGCCGCATAATACCAACGACTACCCCAAATTTGAGACAAGTAGGTACCTACATACCTACATCTAGCCCCGTATTGTAGTGAGTGAGTGTTGTTTGAGATTGCACTTGAAAACAATTGCGTGGCTAATGATATCCCTCTCTTATACACAACAAGAGCATCCACCTAACTAATTTCCACATATTGGATGGAGTGCACACGTGACGCGATAAACACTCACTCAGAGCTAATGGCGCGTGTGTCTCTTGTCGAGCTCACAATCATTTTAAACGCTGTAATTACACGGCGAAACACAAAATATATTTGCAATTAGGTATTGGTTCTATTGGTAATTAACTGCTTATTCTCGTTATTTGGATTTCCACTAATTTGACCACCTAAATAGTAAACGTAAAGTGATCACACAAGGGAGACTACAAAGCAGAAGACGGCAGTAAGCCCGTAGTGTTTCAACTTTTTATAAAATTAAAACAATATCTGGTTTTCTCGGACGTCTGCCTGTCTTTACTCTAAATAAATAATTGAATTAGAATGTGTAATCTGATAAGTGAATTATCTATTTCACCAATAATTCCGGCAGATGCATCTGTTTTAAACGATATTTTTACATGGCAAATCGCACTATCAGACAACTGACAGGTAAAATGTCGGCACCTGGGATCGAACCGACAACCTCCAGTATCAGAACCGCCAGGCTAAGTGCAAATTGATGAGATTGAACAATTTTAGTATCCATAACAATTATATATGAGAATATATTTATAAGGCCTCATCTGTATAAATAATATGTGCTTAGGTACATAGGTACCTACATAATATTATAACATATTATAATAAGTGTTGATTGGCTCAGAGCGATGATGTCAACTCTAAGCGAGTAGTCTTTGAAAAGATGGAATCTGACATGTCAAATACCATATTTATGAGTGAAATCAAACACAACAACGGTTCTCAATAATAAATGCACAAACGTACTCTAAAGGAATTCGCAATATCGCAACAATTAAAAAAAATGATTCATGGCGTTCACAATGTCGATATTCTAAACGTCGCTGTCTTCATTTATTTGCTGCACAGAAATTGGTATGAAAATAATTTGTACTAAAATTATCAATGTCATCAAAAACTATATACAAAACAACAGAATAACTTAAAATGGTTGAAACACATTATTGTAACGCGTCAGAAGAATATTAGGTATATTATTTTCATATATTATAGAGCCACCACAGTACTTCACAACAAAATAGTGTAGTGTATCTACTATAAACTATAACCATTCTAAATGATATTAAACAATTTTCCCCTGGCATAGACAAAAAACAAGAGCTTTTCACTGCTCTCAGCTCTGATTCAAAGGAATGAAACACGGTATGAAAAGGTCTTCCTCGTCTAAGACCCCGATATAAGGAAGAATGGGCTCTTACTAAATACATATATGAAACCGAATATGCTTCTGGTGCGTCACAACACATATTTTAGAGTAGGTACCTACCTATTCTGTTGAGCTCTTCGAAATTCAGCTCTGCTTGCATATGGCTAAAAATGTTAAAACAATGCAATGTTATCATGTTCGAGCAAATCATGTCTAATTAGCTGGGAAATCGGTTTAAAAAATCGGAGATTATAAAACACTTCTTCTTCCTCTCTTCATAGATCCTGCGGATCTGTTTGTGCCGCCGTTTCAGCCTCTTGGGAGGTCGACTCCCAACTATCTCTCCATCGCTTTGGTGGTCTTCCTGGGGATCTTCTTCCTTCAGGGTTGCCTTGAAGGGCGACACGAGGAGTTCTGTCGTCTGACATTCTATTAACAAGTCGCCTTCGTTGGCTTCCCCTATTGACGATGTCCTCCGTGTTGCACATGCACACGGATGCTGATATTCCTTATGCGATCACGCAGTGTGTTTCCGGTAATACATCTCAGTGTTTTCATCTCGGAGCTTCTCAGTCGGGACTTTGTTCTAGCAGTGTCTGCTCTGGCCTCTATTCCGTAGGTGGCTATGGGTCGTACACAGGTCTTATAAAACACGTTAACAATAAACATTTAGCTATGTATTTTTGAGCTACTCTTGGCTTCCATCAAAAATCAAGAAAACTTCTAATACAAATATTATACTAATAGATAATAATATGTTAAATAAAAACTCAGTAAGTAAGTGTGATGTAAATAATACTATAATGAATGTTAATAGATTCCTAAATAAACATCCATTAGTATTTTTATTAAACCGATATAAATAGTGGATATTATTATGTTGACATAGAATATAAATTTTAAAGTAGAGAGCGCGACCAATAAGACGTCTCTCCCGCTAGAGGAATATAATTATAATATTATCTGTTACGCAAATGTTTATTTTATTATTTGTTTATACTACCTATGTATTAGAAATATGATATTAAAACTATTTTCATCGAGGACAAGCAGCCCAGAGAAAACCTAAAAAAATGTAATAAAAATCTGATATCACTTTTTTGTTTCTGCAGTGAACTTCCTAAAAAATGCACTTTTAACAATAGATATTTAATTTTATTATAAAAGTCTTGTTACCTAGCATGTTTTGATTAAGAAAATGCTTCAGAAAAGGATGATGATTGAAAAGATCGTACTATACCTAGTTTTTATAATTATTGTAAATCGCAATGCCTATACATATGTACATATTGTAACACCTAAAAATGGGTTCAAGTCACAATAGATAGATTGGAGAAAACCCACTCGTTTTTGTAATCATGAAAATTATCTGTCTGTTTTTTGACAAAACAAATTTTAGGAATTTTGATAAAACACATTAAATATAATAAGAATTAAATACGATAAAATGTTGAGAAGTGAGAGGTAAGAAAGGACAAAACTAACCCGACTTAGAGTTGGTTCTTTTGTGGTGCCCATAATATAACTTTCCAATGTACCCATGCATTTAACTTTCTGTCTCTTATGTACTTACTTAAAACACCCTTCTCGTCATCATTCTGCATAATATTTAAGGTTTTTGTATCGATAATTTAACGGATTAATAATTATTAATTACTAATAGTTATTAGTAGGTACCTCTACATTAACACGCAATAGTCTTCTTCTATATTATAAAAATGGAGAGCTATTTTGCGTGGTCATCGCATCACGCCTAAACGGCTGGACCGACTTCGCTAATTATTATTTTTTTGTCGTGTTGGCTTTTATCAGGAGAAGGTTCTTATGAAAGAAAAAAGTAAGTAAGTTGCGTTGAAAATTAGAAAATTAAAGAAAACTCTAAGTAGGTAACCTTTTTACTACTTTTTAAAATATAATAATTTTTATTCCAATTTTAAAATTTTGATAGGAACTGTCAGTTGTTAGATAGTAAGTGAGATTAACAGAATGCGTATGGAATATACATGGTTTAAAACAGATGCTTCCATCGGAATTACATTGGTAAAAAGATAATTAATTCATCAACATACAAATTCGAATTCAATATTCATAGTTAGGACCACAGGACAACGTCTGTCGGGAAAGCTAGTATTATTTATTTATTTTATTCTTTATGCATATTAAAAATAGTGTAGGTATAAACAAGTGGCAATGGCGGGATTATAGCCGAAGCAATCTCTAACATCCAACCATTAAATAAAATTATACAATTAAGTACCTATATTGTTTAACCATTGTTTGAGATGCACAAGTTACAACTTAAAACAGAAGACATCGCCGCGCCCATCCAGTCATATTATGTACTGTCACTGCAATATGCTCAGTGCTCACACATACATAAGTATCTACAAAATGACAACAAATCTCTTCATAAGTCAGTCTGGTCTTCAATAAATTTATGAATGGCTTCATTTATTCCTTATCTATAATGTTTGCATTGTGAAATATTAAAATGATAGCAAATAGGAAGCACCACATCACTGGCGCGTTATACTTATTCCTCACGTCTGGGAGAAGATAGGTACTCGGAATAGTTGTAGCAAAAACTATCTAGACTCTAGTCTTACTCTAATATATTTTTTGGTAATTATTAAGTTCACGTGCTTCTTCGTTTATTTTTTTTATATGAAACACATATCAACTTTATATGCAGATAACATTTGAAGTATTTTATCAACCAATTTTTAATAAAAATCAATTTTAAAAATTGCCTATTTTCTCGTACAAACTTTTCCTCGCATGGAGTGACATTTTATTTTTTGATTCTCAAATTGGTATTTTTGTTTGAAAAATGAAGATATTGCTGGTCATTGTCGTTTAGTTGGTCAATTTGGATAGATTAGGGGATTTGATAACACCCTCGAATGATAACACTACGATTTAAAAAGGTTAGGTTAATGTTGGAATGGAACGTAGTTTTAAAGGGGGGTTTGGGGGGTGGAGCCCCTTATAGCTCTTTGGACACTTCATACACTCTGTTAGGTTAAAACAAATTCATTTAGAAGGGTTTTGTCAAAAATTTAAGAAGCCGGCGAACTTAATAATTACCAAAGCTTGTGTCGTGAAAGAGGAAGATGGTCGGTACCTGGGATCGAACCCACAACCTCCAGTACGAAAGCCGACATTGTAACAGTCAGGTTACCAATCAGTTCACAACCAAATACTTATACACTGTTAAATTTATGTGTACTTAATTTGGTACCAAAATTTCCCGACGGAAGTCTTGTCTTTAACTATAATTTTTCCATTTTTGGATTCGACTTTGTATAATTATAAATTAATTATTTTACGTCTGTTTTCACATTCAACACATTCTGTCAATCGCACCAACTATCATAAAACTTTTAAGTAGTATTATTATACTCTATGCATAAAACTGACAGTTTGTCTGAAACTTCAAAAAAGACAGATTAGAAAAAAAATTGGGGAAGATGTGCATTCTTATTAACTTTCTCTGTGGAACGTAGATGAGGGCTTATTGGTCATGTTGACAGTGTATAAAAACATTAACTAGATCCCAACAACCAAACACGTCTCTTCAACATTAGTCTTTGCTGGAAACCACAAGATTGTATTACCTACATACCAAAAATTGTTAGCGACAATATATTATTATTTTAATGTGTGAACAGGGCCCTGTATTTAGCAGCGGACGTTAAAGAAAAAAGGTCGCTAGGGATCGACCTATGAACCTTATACCCTAAATAGATAAGAATGGGTTAAAAATGGATGACTAAAGCAGATTTTGGGGTTATAATATAATGTGTTTGACCTTCGTAAGTAAGGTTGTGGGTTCGAACTTCGGTTCTCGTTCTCTTTCACTGCGCAAGCTTTGATTACTGTGTAAAATTTCGAATAATTTACCTACCTATTTTGAGTAAGCTCAGATACATTTAAAAAAAACTTAATCGGATAAATAAGCTTTCTTTGGAAGAAAAAGATTAGCCAAGTTAACAATGTGTGTATACCTGCGAGCATTTTAGGACCAATTCCTTGTCATAAAGAGGCCATCCTAACAAAAACAAACTAAAATCAGTGAAAACAAGAGAATAACGAACACAAAGCGATCAATGGACCGCGAAATGTACGGGCACAGCCTTTTATATCCAATCTAATTATGTAGGTAGGTACCGTCTACCAAATTGACAAAAAAGATAACTTGTCAACATCAAAGGATCTGTCAACACAATCATCAAGGGCCGGGCTATATCACCAGCTCACGTTTCTCTGGAAATAAAAGAAATATTTTCCAGGTTCACTCCTATATCCTGCAGAACTGGACTAATGTATTTCGTAGCTATTTGTATAATGTATAGTTTATTGCAAATGACAGCAATATGCCCAAAATATGGAGACACGTACAAAAAAATAAAACAGGTTCATAATAATAAAGCTTCTTCACAAGGGGATCTTTTTTATCGTTGTATAAATAATGTTTTTTTTTTCCATAGAGTACTAAATAAAGCTTCGCTAAATATATTATTTACGCTATGTTTAGACCTTAAACTTTTTCAATTGTTAGCATCTTAAAGACCATTTCGTGAAAGAAAGCAATGGGATGTTTTTTTTCCTTTTTGTGCCGCTAGAGGCGCCCTTGCTAATCCGGTCTATTGTCAAATTCAGTGTTGCCAACGGGGGCGATTTACTTCTTCTTCTTCTTTATGGTCGCTCACAATCTAACCTCCAAAATATCATTCTAGTTTATTTCAAATTAAACAACTTATATATTATTATACATGATAACTTACAATAGGTTTAGAGTAATCATTGTACATTTTTTACATACTATTACAAATAAAATTGTTCATCTTTTTTTATTTACCTATCTAAATACAAATTAAAAAATACAGAACAGCACCCCTGAGATTTATTCTCAAATTTATGCGCAACAAAATCAACAACTTCTTAGCAACTCAATCAACAACTTCTTAGCAACACAATGGAAAACATACTTCCCAACGTTGGCATCACTGAAAAAACCATCTCTACGTTGGCAGCACTGAATTTGACAATAGACCTGATTAGAAGTTCTGCCACCTAGTGTGTATTGTCGGAAGCTCCCCAGAAAACTTCCCATTAAATACCACTGTTCCACACAAAATATGACTGATGTGGATATGTTACGGCATATCTTTTTTTAGCATGACAATTTTTAACAAAATTGACTTGAATGTGAACTATATTACATTGGCCAAATTTTGTGTGCAATGACAATTCTTATTACCGAGAAATATATCAAACCACATCTTTATTTCTTGGTTATTTTGATGTCAGAATTTTATGTATTGTTATTCCTTTGTTTGCGATGTCCCGTAGCGACGGGGTAATAAGTCTGCAGGTAAATTTGACCATGAGATGTTGAACGAAATTTCTATAAACGAATTGGGTAAATGGACATAGGTATCTGCGACTGCACCCCTATTATAAATACCTATTACTCACTTACGTCATGTCATGGAAAAATTCACGCGAATTTTGAATGGCTTTCGTAGCTTTCCCAAGTATTCTGTGGCTTTCGTCACAAGAGATCCATCCATATTTTACGGCTGGTGATTGGTTACGTCTATTAGAATTCCATAGCCTTTAAAAGAAATCATTATATCGGCAGAGCGGCAAATGACCAACATTTCTCGAGAAACTCGGACAAGGAGGCAACATACTTATTTGAGTAAATGCCGACGGCCTAATACATGGAAGCATTACAATTTTTATTGGGTATAGGAAACACATATAGATAGATGTATGTAACATCTCTGTCTATATGTAGGGTAGGGTCTAAACATGTTAAATATTTAGATGCATGTTCTTGTAGGCATAAAATCTTCAAAATGAGCACCACTTTTGTGCATTTTGGATCGACGCTTTGTTGGAAGAACCTATACGAATTCCAAAATATGTTAACAAAAAAGCAATCACACTACGCCAGCCTTCAAAATTGGGAAGAAAGTCGTATGAACATAATATTATCTAATCAGACAGGGTTCCTAAATAAATCGAAAACATCGTTAAAGATTCTCACTACAGGTATAATAAAACCTCAACTAGTGGCCCCTAATATCACCCGGTAGGCTCATCTGTACAATTAAAATAAGTGGCAACTAGGAACCTCTTTTAAAACGATGCCAATAATATAATATTAAACTAGTTTGACTAGGTAGGTACGGCCACTAAGTGTTAATCGAGATAATAAAACGAATTATTATTAATAATGGCAAGACTTTGTTACATCTCTATAATTCTTTAGACGTTCTACTTGAAGCTAGGAATATTCGTTTCAACAAACTAGAATTGTTGGATAATAACCTTATTATTGGGGTATTTCTAACATAAATTTGTAAATAAACTTTATTAAAAAAAAAACAGTGTGTTTAAAATTACACATTTTTGAAGTTGTTTTGTAAACTTTTATGTAAAAACTACTAATAATAATGTATTTTGGTTACCTATGAAACACAGGAGCAATGTCTTGATAAACATCTTCGAATAAATTTCTGACGAGTTCATCCTAACTTCTTTAGTCAGTAAGACTCTCCATTTTAAGCAGAGGACAGGTGTTACACCGTCCTTATAAACTTATCTCGAGCAAATCTGGAACCACTTGCTTAATGTTAAAAACTTCTTATAGTTTTCAATCAAAGAACATGTTAGATAGTTTTGTTTATATGTTGTTGTTAAAAACAAACATTTAAAAGTCAACGATGTGGACAGCTGACTGTTGTAGAATGGTTATTCACAATATAGACAAATCAAACTTTTCACAAAAGCACGTTCTTGCAACTTATTAATTCACAAATTATAAAACTTCAATCGAAAACACAATATGAACCGCCACTTGTAAAATTGAGTTCAACCTATCTCGGACTTATTTATTTGACAGATACTCAACACGCCACTACATAATATTATTAGTAAAGTTTGCATGAAAGCTCTGCCAAAGGCTGATTCCATCCAATAATTCAACAGCGATCGAAACAAATGATAATTTGTAAGTGATACAAATATTTTTATTTATGAAGAGATATTTTGTTTATCATTGGGAAGTGTACGGAAACAAGCAGTGTCCCCGAAAAGAGATATACGATTGTGTCGCGTGTTTCGTGAGACGTCACAGAACGCGCAGCCGCGCACATCGGCGCGATCCCGAATCGAACTGGCGGGCGCGGGGCGGATATCGACCCGGTGAAGTATCACACGCACGCACACAGCCACACTCTGACGCCTGCGCCCCACTGCGCCCTCTACTCCACAAGCTCCCGCCCCATACGACATGCTTTCTTACTTGATAGGTTCTATACAGATACAAGACACTATTTTATAACTGATAGAGCGATGCCTAAGATAAGATACTACTAAGTACTCACGCCCTAAAGCAATTCGATAAGATTCGATCGCAATACATAAGTTCCGAGAGATGTTCCACTGTGTACAATGATACCTAATCTATTCCACCTTTTATCGGGTGGAAGGCCTCAACAAAAACAAAAAAACAAAAACTATTCCACCTTTTATATAAACTTACGTGGATAGGTTTTGCTGAAAATAATAAATTTTTATAGCGATTTAAACAGACAAACTACTTTATGATGGAACGTTCAATAATATTTGATTTTCTGTTTTCGATATTAGTCAACAGAGCTTGCAAATTGCATGGTTCTTTTTCTGGAGAGCGGAGTACCTACAATTTTTTACCCATTACGCTATGTAGGTAAATTGAATATTAAAATTATAATAATAGGTAAAGAAAAGTATTAGGTATCTTCTGGTCAAATAGTTAACCCAATTTTTGGGAGCTTATTTCCAAAGAAATTTCTGGGAAACGTTATGAAGTTATTTATTTTTAATTAAAAATACGAATTTAAGGTGCATTCATAGTATATTTTTTACATAACATTTTTTCTCTATTTTTACTATCCTGTTTAATTTCTTGACAATACAGGCAATGAAAGCTCTCAGCAGTTGCAAGGCTGAGGCGAATATGTGCAGAAAAATGCCATCGTCACGGATTTCCAAGATGATCGAGAGTCATCCATGATCATCGAAGACAAGCAGCTTAATGGCTAAAAGCTCTGCAACTTAGAGAATCAGGCCATTCTGAGGATCATTCTCTTCATTTCAACCACAATATCAAAAATCAAAACTCCCTTTGAACTCCACTCAGGAGCATAGGGAGGCAACAAGAGCTCTCCATTGCGCTCGATCAGCGCAAATGGTCACATTAGAACGTAATAGGCAATAAAGATGAGACATTTACAAAATGGATATACATAGGTACCTATTCATATCCTGGCCCCAAATACATGACAGCAGTCGCAGTCTTTAAATTTGTTTGCTCTCTTGTTCTCAATAATTTACAACTTTTTTCTCTATATTTCATTAATTATTGAATATCTACTTGTTATAAACATGGGATTTTTCGACATGTTGAACATGTCGAGAATTCTCATGATTTGGGGTTTCGGAGACTACTTAAACATTACCACCTAATGGCGAACGTTACCACCTAATGGCGAACGTTGTTAACGTAAAGTGATCACACTAAGCCAGCCTTCGAAATAATAGTAGAAGACGGTCGTAAGCCCGTGGTGGTTTGTTCCATTTAAAAATCGAACATCAGTAACGAATCGTTTGAGTCATTAGTTGTTACATATTCGATAATATATCACGTCCAGTTCAGAAATGTTTGAATGTACTGTACCTATGTAATGTGAGAGAGAGTCCATCATCCAGCACTCTCCTGATGCAATGATGCTTGCTTATGGTTCTAGAACAAGACATTTATAATAATAATTATTGTTATGATATACATACACGAATGAAGACACTGTGCGTCTGATCAGTGGCGTACCGAGGGGGGGGGGGGGGCGGAGGGGGGGGGGCGGAGGGGCGGACCGCCCCGGGCGCCTCTTTGGAAAGGGCGGCAAAATCTGCGTGTGTTATGTTATACACGAATAAGATTGATAAAATGAGAATTTATATTTTGACCAAAAATAACATTTAATTTCCGGTTAAGGTCTTAAAAAAACATTTGAGGTGAATCCGCATAAATCGGTAGGTATGCAATTTTTTTTTTATTTTGATATATTTTTTTCATTTTCGTGTTTTTATATGGGGGGGGGGGTTCCAAAATATATATACCACGTCCATTATGCGATTGTTTTTTAAAACGCTGCCTCCCGTAATACATAAAAAAAATCTTATTTTTAATATTAGAAAAGTTTTTGAATTACATAACTTTTTTTACTTGTTCATGCATTTTTGATTTCAGTGGCCAATTTGTTTCCTAAGGTATCAAGCTACGCTTAATAACACTAAACGTCAAGCTAACACTATATATCTCCTTCGCGCTTGAATTATTTTTTTCAGTGAAAGGGATAAACATAGAAATGATAGAATGCTTTGTATCTTTAGTCTCAAAGAATATGCCATTTATAATGTTACAGCCGCTTTTCTTTCCATTGCGATGTAGGAAGAGGTAAAGGAAAAACCACAACTGTACCACAAACTTGTCGCTTTAGGTGTTATGTGTGCATCTGAAACCTAAACTTCTTGTTCTTCCCGCTTGCTCGTAGACTTAGGATTGTTCTCTTGATATGCTCTCTTTCCGTCCCTTTTGAGGCCTACCTTGTCAGCGTTACCAATTTAGGACTCCATGCATGATAGTATCCTTATTTCGTTCACCCTTTCCACACGCTGGTGCCAATATCACTGGCTGTTTGAAAAATTACATATTGTGGAGAAAAAAGGATAATGATTACTCTAATGCTAAGGACAACGATGACGATAATAGATCCTTGTGAATCTTGTGATAACCTGTAAAACTCTGCCTTATAGAGTTAAATTAAACTTAGATATCCCAGAGATCAATTAATTAATTTTAAATGTGGATCCACATTTAAAAATCAGACTTACTAATATGTACGATCCAATCGTCCATCATAAAAGAACAAGCTCACGAGCTTAAAACATAGCGATTGTGTGATCTTGAATATGAACTACGACTACCCCTAACGCAGTTTTTTTTTCACAATAATTGTGATGGAGATACATAAATAAATAAATAAGTACCTACTTATATCTTTTTTTTTAATTTATTAGCCTTCCACTCATTATTGAGTGAATTAGCTATTAGTACCTACGTATATTATTATCTTCATTGATAGTTGGTTGTGAGTTGTGATTGATAGTACATAATATAGCTGTTCCGACGCCGACTTTAGTCAGGTACGTACTGTATAAGAGTCAAAGAGTGTATTTCGCATTTTTATCGATAGAGTTGTAGTTCACTTTGAGTGAACACACAATGATTTAAAAAAAAAATTGTAAGATTCAAAGGGAAGATTTATCCCGATCTCTTCCAGCTATTCCATATTGCAGTTGGAGATCAATTTTAAGGTTGCAGAACCATAGGTAAGTTGCAATCATAGGTAAGTCTTTCTTCTGCAGTTTCAATCCTGGGATTGGTTTGCAGCAATAGCATTGGATCTCATTCTCCATTCCTCTCTGTCCATTGCAGTCCTCTTGAGCTCCTCATATGAGGAGCAGCAGACGTCGGAGTACACGTCTTGCAGGAACTCCCGTCGCGGTCGTCCCCGAGCGTTTGACCCCTCGGTCATCCCCTCCATGATGGTGTGTGGGAGACCTTCTTGGCGGATTACGTGTCCGATACATCTGGCACGTCTTTCGGACAAGGTCTTGAGCAGGTGCCTTCCTCCTTCGATTCTTGTGAGAACAACGTCATTCATGACGTGGTCTCTCCAGGAGATACCCAGCATTCTTCTATAGGACCACATCTCGAAAGCTTCAAGTCTCCTTTTGTCTCATTCGGATAGGCACCATGTCTCGCAGCCGTACATCAAGATACTCCACACATAGGTCTTGGTGAGGAGCATTCTAGTTCTGAAGTCAATATTGTTGGACTCGAGTATTTTTGATTTTTTATTAAATGCGAGCCTCGCTTGATGTATACGGCTGTCGACCTCGCTCTTAGACCTCCCGTCCCATGTGATCTTACTACCGAGGTAGACAAACTCCTGGTGTTCCCCAGTGGGACTCCCGACATTGCCACTCGCATCTGGTGCTCACTTCGGCCCACCGTTAGTAGTTTTGTTTTTTCTTTGTTAATCCTCATATTGTAATCGCTTTGGAGAATGTCTTGTATTGTGGTTAGAGCCTCTTCGAGTTCTTCCTCGCTTTCAGCAATCATAGCAATGTCGTCCGCAAATCTTATCATGTCCACCTTTATTCCATGGACTCTTACACCCCCCACATGAATCATTCTCTCCCTAAGGTCGTCAATCGCACTCTGTATGTATGCATTAAATAGGACTGGTGACAGTGAACATCCTTGTCTAACTCCCTGTCTTACACGGGCTTCTTTTGACTCGTCACCGCATCTTATAATGGCAGCCTCATTTTTGTAGAGTGCATGAATTACTCGCCTGTCTCTATATTTAATGTCAATCTTCTTCATAATTTCGAAGAGTTTTCTCCATTCTACTTTGTCAAAAGCCTTTTCTAGGTCTATGAACGCGATGTATGTGTTTTGGTTTTTCTTAATTATCTTTTCAAGTAGTATTCTTAACGATAGAATAGCCTCTCTAGTTCCTATACCCCTTCTGAAACCAAACTGGTCTCCAGATAGTATATTCTCCACTTTCGGTTCAATTCTCTTTAGGATGATATTAGTTAGGATTTTTGAGGCGTGGGATATTAGACTAAGTGTTCGGTGCTGTTCACATTTCGTTGTGCCGGCCTTTTTTGGAAGTGTTACAATCAGACACTTTTTGAAGTCTTCTGGTATATTTCCTGTTTTATATATTATCTGTACCATCTCAAACAGGGCATCTGTGATACCTTTTCCTGCTGCTTTAATCTGCCGGCACTTCGTCGATTCCTGGGGCTTTTTTGTCTTTGAGGTTTTTCAATGCGAGGTCAAATTCTTCTCTGATGATTGGATCGCCTAAGTCATTCTCGTCTACTTCATTTTCATTCTCAGTCAGCAATTGACTCTCGTCATCTCCGTTGCCATTGTACAACATTTCCAGATATCTCTTCCATCTCTCACTAATTTGATTATTTTCAAAAAGCATTCTGCCATCTTCTCCCTCTATTGCACTGCCCTTTCCCATTTTCATACCAAAAAAGTCTTTAACTGCGGCATAGGCTCTTTCCACATTTCCTCTCTTGAGGTCGTCGTTTATTGAATTGCATTTATTCTGGTAGTGAGTTTCTTTTGCTATTCGTGACTCTCTATTTATTTTATTTCTCAGTTGTTTGTATTTGCTTTGTGACTCCACTCTTTTATCGTTCTTTAGTGTCCTTCTTTCCGTTATCATATTCAGAATTTCGTCGGTTATCCATTCTTTTCTCGCTTGGGGCTTTTCTTTGCCTATGATTTCTTCTGCCGCAGTTTTTATCTTCATTTTTATCTTTTCCCAGATTGAATTAACATTTTCCTCTTCCAAAAGGTCGCATTCTTATGTCCTTTCAATAAACTTATCTTTTTTATCTTTTAGCCTCAGTACGTTTGTATTCCATTTAGAGGTATTCCTCTTTTTCAGTTTTTTTTTAGTTTCAAAAGGCTTTTGGCTATCACCATGTTGTGGTCGCTATCTATATCTGGGCTGGAATAGCTTCTACAGTCCTTTAGTTGGTTTCTGAATCTATATTTAACCAGTATATAGTCGATTTGTAGTCTTTGTCTGTCCCCGGGGAATTTCCAGGTGTATCTGTGTCTTGGGTGATGTTGGAAACAAGTATTTGCTATTACCAATTTGTGCTTTTCGCAGAATTCTGTTAATCTGTTACCCCTGTCATTCCTACTACCCAGTCCAAAAGGTCCAACGCAAGATCCCTCACGCCCTTCCCCAACAACCGCGTTCCAGTCTCCCAGGATGATCAGATTTTCGTCTGCTTTTATGTCTAATATAAGTTTATCCAGCGCGCTATATATCTCTTCTACCTCTTCGTCATCATGACTTGATGTAGGCATATATACTTGGATGATTATGGTGTCTACGGGCTTAGTTTCTATTTTGACTAGTATAATTCTACCGCTATATTTCACATACCCCCTCACACGTCTTCCCCAGTCCTTACACAGTGCGATACCAACTCCTCCTTGCCCAGCATGGTTACTCTTGAAACTCGATTCCAATCCTAAAATCGTAAAATCCCAAAATGGTACTCTTGAAATGCGACGCTAGCGCACGATTGGATTCAAATCGAGTGGTGATTTGAAGAACATGTGAAATCGTGTAAAATTTGAAAATTGGTACTCTTGACGTCGTTTTGACAACTACTCGATTCCACGGAATTGTGTTGGAATCGTCTAACTGTCATTATTTACAAGATCGCAAGAAAGTAACTTTTTTGAAATCGAGAAGACGTATTTTGATTATATTACTTAAAAAATGGCTCGTCTTGCATTATTTTTAAACATTTTGGAAAACGCGCATCAAGTCGATATGCGTCAACGAAATAACTTGCGTAGAATAGCGTGATATTCGCAAAATGCGTTTAGCATGAGTATTGGGGAATTTATGTACTTATAGCAAATTGTAGAAAATCAATATAAAGAGATGTTTGAAGAATTTTGCGGGATTTTTGGGAAGCGTTTTGCGGGAAAACCTTAAAGACGAAGTGATATCTGTGTGCAAAACATGCAACTCGACATCATTACCATTGGAAGACATGAAAATGATAATCTCGTATAACCATACCCACAGCATCAACAATTCTTTCTGCAGCTCATGACTGAAGCCAGACATGAGTTAGTTCATCAGCTGTGGAATTCACATCATAGGCGAATATGAATAATTTAAGAGAGCTTAAGAGCCGGACACTCGAAAATGGCTGTTTTTATATAAACGTTGTTCCCTTAATAGGTATCGTAGCACAACAAAAAAGGAAGTATGCTTTAAGTTAGAGCTTTGGCTATCAAGTCTTCCAATTTGAATTTATATTTTCCAAATTTAGTTCGATAGAAAAAAAATTCAAAGTTTGCTCTATATTTTTATAAATCATAACGGTTTAGGCTATCTACTCAATAAAAAACGCTTTAAAATATACCAAAATGCGTGTCTTTTAATTTTCTTCAAAACCATCGTCTTTTTTTATTTCTATTTAATATAGTTTTGTAATTAATCGGTAAAAAGTGATTGGGCGCTTAGGACCTTTTCCTTTAGAAACAAAAACTGTATACTCTCCATACAAATCCTAAAATTCTTCATTCGTGAGAGAACGTTGTGGCGGGCGGACGTGTCGCTCTGTACTCTGTAGTTTTTTTCTGCAGAAACCTTCCACTTTCTAATGTTGGTCATTTGGGGCTAAATGCAATATTTGTGAGAATCCATGGTTGTCAAAAATTTTATATTTATTTATTTTTTAAATATTTTTTTCCCTTCTACATTTTTTTCTTTACAAATATTTTTAAATTCAATATTTTATTTCCATAAAATAATATAGAATTACGTTTTGACGTATTTTTTATCGTAATATCTTAATTAGATATAATAAGTTTTTACCACATAATTCTTGACTTTTATCGGTAGCTAAGTCAAAGAACCTATCATCAACAAAATTGCGTAAATAGTACGTTGATAATATAGTAATTGGTTTATAACTACATACGTACCTACAATATATTATATGAAGTTTTTATGTTACACAAAAATAAAAAGAAAATAAACTTAAATGAAGCCAACCTCTACTCGGGGTTTGAATCTTGTCTTAGATTAGACGGGACCGATTGATTGGTAGAAAATGCTTTAAGTTAACTTCCGCCGGCTATACCTACCGAGAAGAGTGTACTTTAGTAAAACAAAACTCATGTGCGTTTATTCAATAAGCTATTAAAAAGTTGGTCTTATTAATGTCACTCAACTTCGTCGAAATACGCACTCAACGAATACGAACTCAAATAGTAGGTACTTATAGAACTTCATTATATTTAATTCTTCAAACACACTATTTTCAACTTTGTAATACTGAGTCATTATAAATATTTATAAATAAAACTAACTTTGCAGTATTACAATAGATTATATTTCGGATAAAAAATGTAATATGTTTTAATACTGCAAAGTTAGTTTTATTTATAAATATTCATTATATTCAATTTGAAAAATTTCCATTATTTGACATGACACAAACTTTTAAATGTATTAATTAACCTGATATTTATGGTTTGGCTGCCAACCCTGACTCCGATTGCATTTTGACTAAGGATAAAGAAATGAACAAAATATCATTGTGACAGCAGAGTAGTTAAGTGACAGAGACAGCGAGAAGAAAGTTCAACCTGTCTCACGCACAATATGGCGAGGTTTGCGCGGGGGAGCGGGGACAAAACTCAGTTCGGTGATTTGAGTGTCCGGCTCTTAAGAAATAACCATTTTACTATAAAAAGCTTCTGTATTGTAAATTCTATTACACGTTTCATGTATATAATAGTAGGTATATGTATGTAAATTGTCAAGGTTTGTAAAAATAACAAAATTGTAATATAATGTGATACATAATAATTTTATTAACAATTATTTTATACTAGATAATTAAATTATAAAAAATACAATATACAAAATAAAAAAACTATTTATTGTGTCTATATTGCCTTTGCAATCTCTCTCGAGGCTGCTGCCGCTTCATCCTGAACGAATGGCAGCAATAGTTGCGATTAAAATTCGGCACGCTGCCCCAATTTTTCTGCAGCTTCTTTAAACGCTAATTATTGCTTTTAAGCGTTCTGCTTCCACCCGTTTTTCTTCCATTCATGTGAGACACTCTCGTTCTTTCAACAAATTCAAAAAATATTTACGATTTATTTTGATAAATCAGCAAATAAAATATAACTAGCACTTTAATAATTATAATAAAATATAAGTAAACAAACAACGCAATACTTTTACAGAAACGTCAAAATGTTTATTCGAAATATAAATGAGTGTTTCCATTTAAATAAAAAAAAATCCTTAAATATTATAGCAACGTCAAATTATTATATTTGTTAAGTAGGACAGTTATTAGTAAATCAAATTTGACTTATTTTATGTTTAAAAAAAAGTATACCACTCACGGATGTCAGATTTACTTCCTTACAGTTTCTTTGAGAATAACGCGACATAAAAACAATTATCAATTCCCAATTTACAGCGAAAATATTTTAATATTGCAATAACAAACTTGAAACGAAAACGTTTTCACGGCTTGGAACCCCAATCTCAAATCCGATTCCAATCGCACGGAATTTGGTTCAAGAGTACGGTTTTGAAATTGGAATCGAGATTGTGATTGAAATTGGAATTGGGCTCGAATCGAGTGTCGAGAGTAAGCCTGCAGGTTTATCCTTTATGCATCCCGTGTGAATGATTCTATAATCGCCACTCCAGAAATCTCCGCAATCAGGCCATCTCATCTCCGCTATACCCAGCGCATTTAAATTCATGTTTTGCATTTCATCCTTCAGATTTTCAACTTTTCTGTTTTGAAGCAATTATTTGGTCTTTAGTCTTTGGTTTGGGTTTGTTTGTTTTCGTTTTTGAATTTTTGGTTTTTGCATCTCGAGCAGTCCCCACCCGGAGATCCGATTGGGGGACCTATTTTAACTCCGGAATATTTTACTTGAGATCGTCGATTCATTATTGCTGATTCATGGGATGTCGCGTGGACCTTTAATGTGGTAGTTTCCCCTTGCTTTCCACATCCAATGCCGTTGACCAGAGAGGTTCTTCCGCCTTTGGAGATTATTTACTTCTCCAGGACAAGAGGGTGCCCTATGCAACATTTGTCTGGTGGGACGTATGTTGGTGATCAGCTTATTCCGGCCGACGCTCGGTCCCTGTCTATTTTGGCCGACATGAAGTCGTTGCTCACTCCCCTCCGCGTGAAGGATATAGATCAGGATTTTCCCTTCTTCGAACCTGAGACCCGGGGGCGTTTCTCAGAGTTCTCCAGTACTTTTGGGGAGCAATAGGTAAGTAGGTATGTAAAATAAAAGAAAACTTGTTAGTAAATAGGTAAGAGAGTCCAATGTGGTCATCAGATGCGTAAAAATGGAGCGCCTAAAATGAAAGTCTCTAAATTTTGATGTGACGGATTTATTCAGATGTTGTTATTCAAAATATTGTAAAAGCCATTTAGGTTATATTTGAAAGTTTGAGAATAAGATGGTTTGAAAAACAGTTGCTTGTTTGTTTATGGCAGATTATAGAAAGTTTGGTATTTTTTACGCATTGAATGGATGTACTAGGAAACCATTAGAAAAATTGTTGTTTAAAGGGATAAGTAGAGACGGCAATGGTGACGGATGTTTTGAATATATTTTTTTAAATCGGATTTTGGTTGAGGAGGACATAGATCTCTCCACCTATAGTTTATCGCAATTTTTGTTTCCTAGTTTTTTATTTTATTTTTTTTTTATTTTACGTTTTTTTTCCGAAGTGTTATATTTAAATACGGAAATTGTTTGAGAATGGCCTGTAGTAATTTTGAAGTGTTTGACTGTTGAGGTATAGTATGTAACATATTTAGAGTTTTTGTGTATTAGGTATGAGTCTCGCGAATGTTAATTAAACCTTCCGTTTTTGAAGTGGATGGTGGTCTAGCGGTTACGACGCCGGCTTTCGCACTGTTTCGTGCGGAGGCCGTGGGTTCGATCCCAGGTGCCGACCATCTATCCCAGCCATTTGTGAAAATTTGATATTATAATGTTCCCACCCCTAAATTTATTTCGCAATTGAGTACCGTAATATCATTATGGTTCTTTTCTTAAAGTTGGTTTAGACCAAACTAGCGGATTCTCATGCTGTAAGATTCTTCAGAGTTCTTTTGTTGATCTATCTTTGTTTGCAAAGATTCTTTGGAATATTCTAAAAATGTTTTATTTAAACGGCGCAATACTTGGAATAATATTTTCAGTCTCATAATTTTTAATAAATTGTGTACCTACTACTGGCCACAGACACTATTAAATTAGTGGTTGGTAGACTAGCAGTTACGACGCCGGTTTTCGCACTGTTTCGTTTGGAGGTCGTGGGTTCGATCCCGGTGCCGTGCCGGTGCCGCCCATCATCCTCTTTCACGACACAAGCTTTAAGTAGCTTACTGTGAATGTATCTGTGTTCACTTTGAGTATGGTTATTATTTGAAGATTTCCCAATCCAGAGACGGCGAGGTACGAGGTTTGGAGAGGGAACAAGTTGCATATTATTTCTCGTAAATAGTATGAATGTGGCGTGTGTTTGTTTTCTTTTTGTGCTTTGTGCTTTTTTTAAGGTAGGTATGCTGAATTTTGGATGAGTGACCACATTTTTATGATATTAGAATTTGTATGGACACAGAGATATGTTTTTTTTGTTGCTTGGTCGCCCACCAAGCATGCTTATGATCAAGTTGCTCGATGTGGTTTTAGCTGAGAGATGGCCGGGAGGCCAGGAGGCTGATGTGTTACGGCATAGTTATGAATATTTGTGATCTCTGTGTGCCAATGAATTTATTGTATTGCAGAGTGTACCTACCTGTATTGTTTTCACACGTCACCTGTTGCGCATTGTTACCAGTCATTAGTTGGTTACCGCATTTTCGAATATCAGTAATGTGACCCATCTAAAGATGTTTATTTGCACGTTTATTTTTTAATCTGGCTAGGAATTTTATATTTAGAACCTTCTAGCAAGCTTACTGATGTAGAATTTTCATTTGTAAAGGTACATCGGTCTGTTCCTCGAGACTCTAGACTATAATCTTGTTAGGAATATCCGGTCGAAATGATTATCTGAGCTTGTTATTGCCCGCGCATAAGATAGATTATGTATTTTGCCTACGCCGTTGTCAATTTATTAAAGGTAAAGTTACGGAGCCCGTATAATAATACCTATATTATGTAGTATGTTTGGAGGGCTGTGGACTGAAGATTTACCTCACATGAGCCTTTGAGAGAATGGGCTGACTGAAATGGACGCTTTTCAGCTCAGCCCAAGAAAGTCGAAAAAGTCGGGGCTCTGGCCCAAGGGGGTCGAGCGACTTAGAATTCCAATGAGGAAGACTTGCGGTCGGATGCAAGCCCGCGTATAGTACATAATTCGACTATAAGGTTATTTAGTTCGTCGATAAAATAATAGCACGTTCATTTAGATAGTGATATCGATAATCAGTAAATACACCCGAGATAGACAGTAAAATTGTTAATATGCAGGATCGTTGTTTGACTTTAGCTAGTCGTGGCATATTTTTCGCGCAGTAAAATCCTGTCTTATTTTGAGTCTCTGCTGGAAGTACGTTTAGGTTAAACAGTTAAATAGTTAAAAGGTAACTTCCATCCCCTATAGTCTGTACGCAATCAGGAACCTTTTTCAGTTGTCTATTCGGACCTTATTTTTTATTTGCGTGCAGTCTCTTGAGATGATAATGAGAATTTCGTAATAATTAGTTTTCCCTATCTCAAGGGCGAATCCAGCATTGGCGCCAGGGGGGTCACGACATAGTAAAAAAAGGTCATTTCCAAAATTTGGTATCTGGAAACTACACTTTTACTAAAAAAAGGGCATTTCCATGGTACGGGGGGGGGGGGGGGGGTCAAGAACCACAATTACTTATAATTATAATAGAAAAGTAGGTATTTTATTATTAAATGTAAGTACTGTACTTCACATTAAGGGCCTGGGCCCAGCCCAAGGGGGGGTCAGGACCCCCCTGGATCCGCCCTTGACCTAGGTATTCCACAGAAATGACTAGTCTATTTCCTTCGAGGCAGAGCTAAGGGAAATGGACTTGGTGTGGGAGGAGGTCATAAGCATTGCGCAAGATCGAGCGCAATGGAGAGCTCTTGTTGCCTCCCTATGCTCCTAAGTGGAGTTCAAAGGGAGATTTGATTTGATTATACCTACCTATTTTATTAATGTTTGAGAAAAAATGAATAAAAGTTCAAAACAAAAAATAGCAGCATAAAGATTTAAAATTATTGTTCTTAGGTATATTATTTGGAAGTGCCTCTAGAGCCGTAGCCGGATCCCGTACCCGCGTCCGTAGATTTGTGTGTTGCCATTTTATTACAGTTCATACTATGGTAACACTCAAATGACAGCTTATGTCAAAGCGCGAATTGGCGCGAATTCCGTATTAGTACCAAAGGAAAGTTTGAATTTTCGTGCGAATCTCATTGGGGATACATGGGATACTATTATTAGTATCCGGAAATAATAATTAAACATCAATATTATTGAAAATTTGAATTTTTATTTGCATGTCTTAACAGAAAGTTTAAAGTTTTTTTTTTTACTAATTGTTAATTTTATTTCATTGTGACTTTTTTTTTAATAATTTTAAAATTTGTTTCTTTGTGACTGTCCTTGTTTTTTTTTTTTTTTAATTTTTTTAGTCTTTACAAAAAGTTTAATTTGAGTGTTATTGTTAATGAATCTGTTTGATCGTTTATATTATTTAGTGATATTTTTTTGTATACATGAAAAAAATTGTGTTTAAAGGCGATATCCGTTTATATTATGTAAAATAAAATAAAAAAATATCAAAAATGTGATGGATTACCTAATTCTAGGAATCTCAAATTTATGTTTCAATACGTGGCAATTTTGCGTTTGTGCGTGGTTGATAGTGAAGTGTTTAATATCAATCAATTATTCAAAAATGAAAGTTGGTGATATATAGATTTCCAAAATGTGTTGGCTGATATAAAAAGCAAATAAAAAAATAAGAGACGCAAGGAGTATTGAAAATCAAAGAAAGTGGCATCCTGATACAGTAAAAGATGCTAAGGAGTCTTTAAAATACTATTATGCAACATTAAGTTGTAGGTATAAGAGGTGGCAAAAAATAACACTCCACAAGAAACAATTCAACTTGTAAGCAAGATTGTCCCGCTTCCATCCATCTTCATATTAGTAAATGTAGACAATTCTTTATTGTGGCAACTGACAAGGAATATGCATCAATAACCATGCATCCTCGCAAGCATATTTTAATGCATTGTGGCAGCAGCTCCTCAAGTTGCCTCAACTTATTAAAGAAGAAGCTCAAGAGCAATTGAGATTCATCATCATCTTCGTCGGTCCCTCAATTCTGAGGATCATGACCATTATTACACACCAGCCCCACCAGTCTGCCCCAGAGCCCCCGGTCCGCTGCCATGTGCAGGGCCTCCCACAGCTGAGATTAGGTGCTACAAATTAATTTTGGATAAGATAAGAAACACAACAGGCTGTAAATTGACATTAAATGACCCTAATTTTAATAGACATAAAGTAAGAAAGAATTTTGAGGAATGTGTAAATAATATTTTGAAGAACACCTACAAATGTGATGTTCAAGTTTTGTCAGACTGCGATGGAACATTCAAAAGAATTTATTTTCAAGACATGTATCAATCTGACATTTAATATCTAGATGAATTACAGTGCTCGGTAGCATACTTCTCTTATTATACCAGTCAACTCTATCAATCTGAAAAGGAATACCAAGTGGGAGTAAATATTTCAAGGAGTGGACAACGATGCAAGCAGAAAGAATTGTAATTTAAATGAAACAATTGATTTGTTATTCCACTATATTTATTTACCTGACTAGTTTCGCAGGAACAGGTCCTGCATGGTCACAGGTGACTTAGAAACTAGTCAGGTAAATAAATATAGTGGAATAACAAATCAATTGTTTCATTTAAATTATTTTATTTAAATAATTCCACCAAGAATGCACGTTCAATTCGTTAATTTTATAGAAAGAATTGTATCATCCTGTGGTTGTGATATCGAGATCAAAACTTTTTTACTGAAATAATGGCATGATTAAAATCCTGTGATGTAATTTAAGGCCATTGGCTGTATTATATTTTTTAATCAATCACGCAGTTTCCCGAATGGGGTAGGCAGAGAGTACGAATTTCCATTCTTTCCTATCCAAACAAACCTCTTTCGCTTCCTTCAAACGCACAACATTCCGCATACATGCTCTTCCATTCCTTTGGCTGTAAAACAATTTTAATAAAAAAACTGGTTTTGATTCTGCCATATTATGTATGTATATTTTTAAATTAATCTGGGTTCACTCGAAGTGAACACAAATACACTTTTGACATTTTGCATGTACTAAGCAGAGGCTTGTGTCATAAAAGTGGAAATAGTCAGCACCGGGATTCCAACTGTTTCAACTCACAACCTCCAGTACACTGTATGTATGAAAGCCTTCTACTGATACTGCTGGTCTACCAATCACTTTTGTCAGAGTTGTTACAGTGTGGAAGCCTGGATTCACACTGATACAACAGAGAGTAGAATAGTATCATTCAAACTGACTATATGGAAAGATAGAAAATATAGCTTTAAGACAGAAAGTAATGAGATTGTTCCGAAAATGTAAAGACAAGCAAACTACATCACTATCAAGTGATGATGTTGATGAAATGGAAATGGCTGTGATTGATTGCCAGCATTCACAGAGAAGACTAGTCTCAGAGAAGAAAAACAACGCTTTCATAGTTATCAAACATTTCGGTAATTATGAAGTTCGCGGGCTGATTCGATTTTTTTTATATGAAACACATTAATAAGTATTTTATTGTTACTATAGCTGACAGTTGTAATTTTGTTATACAATTACATTATTGTTCAACAATATTATTGTTCAGCGACAATTATTTAATATCATCTGTCAATGTCAATCGTCGGCTAAGCAAGTAGTGTCAATTTTTAGTTATTTATGATAAAATATTGTCTATGGAGATCTACGGACCCCGTACCAAAATTTTAATGTTTCCGTCTACGGCTCTAGAGGCACTTCCATATTATTTTTCAAAACTAGCCTTTATATCTATGGTCTGTCAAAGACAAAAGTCATATATTTGATTTTTTCAGAGACAAATGTGCTATTTGACATTGACAGTAATAGTTGTCATTGTGGTTTGATGCGTTCGGCTTGTGATATTTTTCTAAATACAATAATTTTTATCATTTTAAGTTAGAACACAAAAATTACTCTTTTAAAATGTCGGGGGAAGTTGTAGTTGATGCTCTACCTTATATTGACCAAGGCTATGATGAAGCTGGTGTCAGAGAAGCGGTTTGTAAAATTTTATCTGAACACATCAATTAATATAATCAATAGCTTGATATTCACGTTGTTTACTAATATTTTCAGGCTTTGACTATGGTAGAAGAAGAATGCCGCAGATATCGACCTACAAAGAACTATTTGGAGCAACTACCACTTAGTGTAGTACCCATATCCACAGCTTCCTTTGAAACACCTATGATGCAAAGAGAGCTAGAGCGATTGAATGCTAGATTACCCCCGGAACCATTGTCCATGAAACGGTTAGGAAAATGTTGGTAATTATTATGTTTGCGGGCTGATTCGATTTTTCATGATTTTTTATATGAAACACATGAAATTTATATGCAGATTGGTAAACAAGCGTGTTAAGGATTGTTTTGATAACATTTGAAGTACTTTGTCAACCAATTTTCAATAAAAATCAATTCTAAAAGTTGCATCAACCCGCGAACTTAATAATTACCTAATGTTTATTCTTGTGTTGTTATTCTGAATTAGTTGAATTTCTCAGGTAAAAGATATTTATCATAATTCCATAATTATGAATATTTTCTAACAATTTTACTAACTTACAATGCAATAGATACGAGCTCCCTCCTCCAGCCGCAGGTAGACTAAGTGACGCTACAGCTTGGGCAGAAGCTGTTGACAATTCACATGCTCAGTTGGAACACCAAGCTACCAGGTAAATTAATTATACACATTAAAAGAATCTGAAGATTTAATTCATCACATTTTTAAAAGCCATTATAGTTTTACTAAATAGCTGTCCAATCCAAACTCCCTTAACACCCCACTTAGGGACATAGGGAGGCAACAAGAGCTCTCCATTGCGCTGAATCTTGCTCAATGTTTATGACCTCCCACACCATGTCCAAATTCCTCAGCTCTGCTCTGCACAGTATGAGAGGGTCTTCCTCGTCTTCGGGACCATCCTCGGCCAAGTGTCATTCGGCACCCTTAACACATGTCCCAACCAAGTCCATCTCCTCCCCATAATGGTAGAAGTGATGGGCTATATGGGTATGGGGATGGGTATAGTGTCATTCGTGATGCGGTGGTACCATCTTATGCCCAGAATTCTCCTGAGGAACTTCATTTCTAAAGCTGAGACTTTTTGTACCTGGGCTTAGGTCAGGTGCCAGGCTCACACCCATTTAGGAGAATGGGCAACACACATGCATCAAACAGTTTACATTTCGTTTCGACACTAAACGCCGACACTTTCCAAATAACGAAATAGCTGTACACATGTTTTTTTTAATGAATCTGGTCTCACTCAAAGGGAACACTAACACACTTTCAACATCATAAAGCAAAACTTGTGTTGTGAAGTTGGTAGGCACTGTATTGAACCCACGAACTTCAGTACACTGTACATATCATAGCTGTCGACTAATACCACTGGGCTACCAAGCACTTCTAAAATGTTTTCACGCTAATTTTCTCACTTACTCAACACTACTTCTTTATTACAATAGGTATCATGAATAGATTTAATAAATATAATTATTTCACAATATAAAAAAATTTAATACTTGCAGTAAAATTTAGAGAAGTATTATTTTCATAAACTTTGACTCTTTTTGCATACTTATCTTACTGTATTTTTGTTTTGATTGAAATAAAATTGATTGCATAGTTCAAATAATGATATATTTTGTAATTGGTGTAGCAAAGTTACTGTCGCACATTTCTGATTCCATCTTGTTGTCACACATAACAAAATAAACATTGAATTGTTTAGAATGTAGATGTTTGGTTTATTGTATTAATTTCGATAAAAATGAAAGACAGGTCTAAATTTGTCATACCTACCATTGTAGTTTTACACAGTGATCTCTTGTTATATGGAGTCAGAAAATTAAATAACAAATTATGACAATACAAATGTATACTTGCTAACAATTTAATATCACGGATGCCTACCACCAAGAACCTTCCGCCCAAACAATCAGCAGTTACATTATTTACTGAATATCTTATTCTTAATTATTTGTGATACATTCTGTGTAGCTGGAACTGAAAGCAAAGTAATCTGATAGTTTTAATTTTGTAAATCCAACAGGGTGATGAACTTAGAATTACAGTTGGAATACTCTTGTGAAACATGGAGAGCATATTTAGAAGTTCTGCAGAGAATAGTAAATGTTGCACAAAACAGACTAGCTGCATTAAGGTATGTCCATTCATATTTCATTCGCAATTGGTTTATTTTACTAAATGAGATAATTTTGTAGGTTTCTTCTTTCACAGTAAACAAAAATAGATCTAACCTATTCCAACTGACCACCATATTTATCTATCCATCTATACTCCCTTTTGACCACATTTAGGAGTATAGAGCAGGGTTACCAGGTTTTTTTCAAAAATATACCGAACCAAAACAAAAAAAGGTCATTTGAAAATTTGCTATCCGGAAAGTAGAAATTTCCCCTAAAAAAAAAGTCATTCTCGAAATTTGCTGTCCGGGAAGTTACAAATTCACTAGGAAAAATGAAAATTATTCCCGAAAGTAAAAATACTGAACACTCCATAGTTCGGTATTTTTTTCATACCGAACATGGAGCAAAAATACCGAACAGTTCGGTAAAATACCGAACACCTGGCAACCCTGGTATAGAGGCAGCAAGGGCTCTCCACTGCGCTCGATCTCGTGCAGCTTCGATGACCTCATCCAGAACTTTCAGATTTGACTCTGAGGAAACAGAACATTGACATGACTTCATCATATTATCTTACATATTAAAACTATATCTCTCAATAGGCACACATGTTAGCAGTAATATCTTAGAATTTAGAAACTAGTCCCTGAAATAAAAGATACCTATAAAACAAGTGTATTTTAATTATCATTATGAATTATTACATGGTAATTTTAATTAACCGCCTTATGTTTTAGAAAAGAAACGGCTGCAGTGAATTGGGAAAGAAAGTCTGTCCAAACAGCCATAGGTTCCAAATTACGTGGACTTGAGCAAACTTGGGTACAACTAGTATCTCAAAATTATTCTTTGGAAAGAGCTATCGCTGAATTGGAGCAAGAACTCTCAGAAGTTCAATCCCAAAACAAGGAAAAAAACAAAAGAACAAAACAAGTATGTCGGAATCATTCAATTTTATACGCACTATGTTTTTTTTATTCTAATTGTGTCTCATAACTTCTCAGATGTCATCAAGCCAGAGTGAGGAATTGGCATTAGAATCTTTCAATGAAGAATTAAAGAAAACCCTAGATAAAAAAGTGCAGGAGAGCGATGATAATGACGATGAACCTCTTGAAAAAAGAAAGAAACCTACCAAACCTGAAGACATGTTCGCAGAATAAAATAAACTTTAGTTTTATTCCTGTAATAATGAAAAACCTTGTCTAAAAATAATCTTAGAAGTATGTACCTACTGATTAGAAAATAAAATCGTGAAGTAATTTTTGAATTGATCTATTTTATTTGTTAACCTTTTACATTTTAAGATAGATATTCTTGCAGCCAAAATGCAATTTTGAACACAACTTCAAACAAAAAAATATAATCGACAACACAAACCTAAGCTTATGTCGAATATGAATCTTAACAGTTTATACTACCTATGTAAATTTTGGTAAAGTGTAACCCACAATACAAAATATTTTGTTGTGAGCTTCTATAACCTTATTCAAGATAAATAGTATATGAATAGCCGTGTCCAGACAGACCGAGCACGGCTCGCGAGCCAAGTTTCCTTACGTGTAAGATCTTTCCTTGCCTTTCCCTCCCGCGATCTTTTTCCAGCAATCTTCTCGTTAATTTTTATTCAAATAATCTGCATCTTTAGAATCCCATAGCATTTTGAAACTTCCATAAAGTTGTATCAAACGAAAGTCTGAGCATGGCTTGCGAGCCGCGTTCGGTCTGTCTGGACACGGCTAATGAAGTTCTTTCAATACAATACTCCCTTTAAGACTTCACTTAGGGGAATAGGGAAGCAACAAAAGCAAACAGTTGTGATGGCATCTTCTCACGCCCTTCTCGAAGTAACAGAACACGGAGAGAGGGTCATTCTTGTCTTCGGGATCCTGATGGTAGGAAGAACACCTCAACCAACTGTACTTACAATGGCCTGCTGAAGTTCATATACCTTGATAATACTCGGGATTTTTGGAACTTGATCAATCTATTTTTTTTTTTTAATGAAATGAATCTGTGCTCACTCAAAGTTAGCCCAAATTTGCTCTTTGACAGCAAGCTGCTAAAAGCTTCGTGTTGTGAAAGAGGAAGTTGGTTGGCACCTTGGATGGACCCCAAGTTCAACGGGACTTTACAGAAACCAATATGTCAATATTTCATTGAGCTAAAAGACAAATTTCTTCTCTGATCCCTTCAATCTTAATGTTCCATTCTAATGAAGGTATGTCGTGTATGAGTATGATGTCATCACACATTGAATAACATTATTTAAAGTGCAATAGATATACAATAGTAGATTTGTACCATTACATTAAGGTCATTTTCATATGATTAAAATACATCTGTTTCATCTATAAAATTTATTTCATTATTCCATATAATAAATCCTAAAATTACTATCCCTCAGATCTGCTACTTTCTTCCTTTTTTATTTGGAATCCACCTTCAATAATTTGCTTCTTCATTTCAAACCCAATTATTCCAAGACACATTGATGAATTTAAGCTATCAATGTCGTCCGCTAAAGGTATATTTACTCTTATTCCTGATCTGTTCAAGGCAAATCTAAAATAAAATAATATGATAAATTATGTATTCGTAATATTTTGATAACTTTATCTACATTACTATAGATGGTTCTTATTTATGGTGGATTTTTTTTCAATATTTGAAGCCAATATTGAAGATTAACTTGTTGGATTTGGAACCATTGGGGCTTATGACCCTCGCATTAGCGGCTGGTTTAGAATGACCATTTTACACTATAGAAACTATTCACCATTAGGTTCCATTGATCCAGGTTTTTACCACTACAGCGATGTCGGAGGCAGGCTTTGAACCAATGCTCCTACGATGTGTGTGTAGAAGCCTGCCGCCAGTAGCCATTAGGTCACTGGCGGGGACAGCTTGTTCGTCAATTTTTACATATCTAAACGTCTTATAGAAGTATCATTCTATGGCGACATCTATCGAAATGATCGAGAGATTATTTTTAAAGTAGCATTGGTTCAAAGCCGACATCGCTGGAGAGGTAAAAACCTGGATCAATGGAACCTAATGGTGAATAGTTTCAATGATCATTCTAAACCAGCCGCTAATGCGAGGGTCATAAGCCCCAATGGTTCCAAATCCAACAAGTTAATCTTCAATATTGGCTTCAAATATTGAAAAAAATTCCATGATAAATTATGCGCTGTAAAATTTTTTTATCTTTGGAAAATTTAAAAAAAGACTATCCACTTTCAAAAGATGTGCAAATTAAACCTACCACTATAAACTATACTTACTTGTAGCAAGCTTCACTGACACCTTCGGTTTCTCCACCAACTATCAATGTCATTGACGGCATACGAGAGTAATCTACTTTATAGTATGGCGCAATTGGAACATTGATCCCAGATACACTCTCTTTAATCTCTTCGTCACTGGATTCGAAATCATCCTCAGCTGGTATTTCTCCCATGTTATGTTTAATGAGAAGTTTTTCATTTGTGTTGTTATCAGCTACCAACACGGTGCTGTCATAACCAATCATCTCAGAAATATCTTCCCAATTTAGGTTGTTTTTCAAAGACATTCGAAAATGTGCTCCCCCACCACTGCGTAATACTTTGTTATCCCAGATATCAACACATCCTAGTGAAAAAAATATTGTTAAAAGTTAAATAACCATTTAAATAAATATACACACAGCAGACGTCGGTTCTTGTGATTACTCCTTAATAGCACCAGCCGCTTTATAGGGTCAACAGTGTATATAAAGAAGGTCAAGGGACAATATGCCCCTTGTGTCACCCTGACCAAATTAGATCCATTGTGACAACCTTCAATCGTTTCATGGAGCACTGTTTATTATTGTGCCTCGTCTCCAGAGGCCTCTTATTATGCCTCGTCTCCGATGTCTATGTTCCGATTCAAAATGAAGAATTTCATACAATTTCAGATAGATAGTACAAGTACATTTTTGTTAGAAACAGTATCAATTCTTCAAAAAATTGAGTCAAGGTCAGATTTGAACGGTGTCCAGCTGTTTTATGCATGGTAATAAAAAACTCGAACCCTGGAGCAGGCAAAAAGATAAAGACTGCCACTTTTAACATGCATCAATCTCTAATGTCATCAGCTTGTCGGTGCCAGTCTACCTGATGATGATGTTTCAAAAGCGTGAAACACTTGAGGCGATGTACCCTTCCCAAACAAATGCTTGAATGAAGTCACAGTTTTTCAAAAACTATCTACAAAAACTCTTTATGGTCAAACTGTTATTTTTATCTATGTTTGAAATGTGTATGTAGCTACATGCAAAAAAGCTGCCACTTATTACAATTGCCATTTAATATAATCAAACCACATGGGTAGGGACTTGAATTTATCGCGTTATTTTTATGAAAGTGGTGTTATTATTCCATAATAGGGTTTTTCGTTTTTATTTTTATGGTAAAATCAGTGTTATTTATCAAAAATTGAGCTTTTACAAATTTCGTCAGGTTCATTTTAAAAGATATGTAGGTGGGTATTAAAAAAACAAAAACTATTATATTGATAAGATTCTTGCGGATATTTTAAAATGACAAAAAATATTAGAACGATAATTTTTTTTTTAACAATTTTTTCACCATGCTAGGCAAATACGAGAATATATTTTTAGATTCTAAAATCCTATTGGTTGTAAAAAAAAAACATTAGAATTGCTTGTGTTTTTCTTTTTAATGTGTCCTATGACTCCTATGTTTAGATAACAGCGTAATGTAAGATGACAATAATTATCTTTCTGAATGGATATTAGCAGAAGACATCCATACTACTCTGATGCTAACATCTTCGGCAAATTATTTCCCCGGTAACTTCACAACATTCAATGCCTTGGCTAAGTCACCTTCAGCCGCATAAAATAGGTACCTAATTTAAATAGGTCCCTTTTTTAAACATTGATGCTATTAATTTTGTCATTTAGTGCAAATTCCATTATTTTTATTTCTTATTTCAATCATATTTTGCTAAAACGTGAAAATTCGTGTTATTCGCGAATAGCAAATTTTGCGAAAAAAGTAGGGTTTATCGCAAATGCAAAAAATTCCGGTCTCTACACATGGGACAAACATGATCACAATATCCGGCGCCTACTGCATTTTGGAAGTAAACAAATTTTTCAGTACCTTTAGTCAGAAGAAGGGAGTTACAACCAATACCAAGACAAGTTCGCATGATTGATCCCAGATTCCCAGGGTCACGTATATTATCACATATCACATTTATTGGATAAATCTCTTTGCGTCTTTCAACTGATTCTGTTGGTGTTTTGAAGATACCTGAACATAAAAATATAGTCTTGATTGCAAATCTAAAATAACTTGTACCAGATTTTTTACCCCACACTTTATAAAATATTTTATTCTATAAGAATAATATAATAATATTATTATATTATATTCAATAAGACAGTATAAGTACCTAATAGTCCTGGACATGTATCGAGGTAAGACCACATCTGCATTTCTTTGTAAGGCATTTTGTATATTTTTACTCCCTTTTTTGGCATAAATGGTCTCAAATGCTCCAAATCTTCTAATCTACTAAATATTAGGGTGTCTAACTGGCAGCCTGCCTGCAGTCCATCTCCTATAAGTCTCCATCCCTCAACAAAAAACTCTCCCATCTTACCACGATTTCTCCTGTCTCTCAATTTGATGATTCTATTCCTTTAAAAAGAGATGATGAATTAAAATAGCATATTGGATTGACAAGCTATATTGTGACAAGTGATACCCTATAGGACATTTTTTTTTTCTTATTTATATAAACGAAAAATTTCTTATTTTTTAACTTACCCTACTGTAGCATCTTTATATGGCAATTTTTCATAAATATAACCCTCATTTGAATCAAAAACATCGATTGATGCCAATAACTTATTGTTCAAATTAACATCATTTGATCGTCTTGATTTAAAAGATAATTCACTTTGATCCTTCTTTTTTATTTTTTTCAAATCCAATCCAACTGTTTCCGCATCTATTTGATCTAAATCAAAGCTGTCTCTATCTGAATATCTTTTGGCTGTTTCATTAGCAGCATGTTTCTGTTTTATTTTTGGGCTTTTTACAATAAATGGTTCATCTTGTTCTAAGGAAAGAGGCTCATTATCATAAGTATTATGTTTTTCATAATGTTCGGTAAGATCAATAACCTGTTCCTCTCCTATGCTGCTTTGTTTCGGAAGTATAACTTTTGATGGTCTCCTGGATGCCCAACGGCAGTAAAGCTGTTTAGAATTATGCGAAGTGAATAAGTCTTTTCTCCTTTGAGAAAGAAGAAAAGACCTGAATAAACAATTTACAACCCGATTAGTCATTATAACTTTACTAAGCTGCCTTTATTGCGGTAAAATGCGTACACATCCGACAAACGCTATCATAACCTAAAAAACGCAATTGAATATAAATAAAAAAACACAGATAATAATCATAATCACCAAGGTGTCAAAATTATGGAAAACACCAAAGTTATTTGTTGCGTCACTGCCAAGTGAGTTCGCGCACTAACACCGCGTTCACACGGAGACGTTTTGTCGGATCTGATTTTTATCGCACACGACATAATCGAATATTCCTTCGAATAGGTATCGGTTATTTGTTAAATCTTGAAACAGAATACGTGTGAACTCATACATATATAAATTATATTGTGAGTTAAACCGATTCGGCAAAAATCAGATCCGACATATCATTGTCTCCGTGTGAACTTACCTAAAATTAGTCTGAAAAAGTTGCTTGTCTATGTTTTGCCAATGTTTTGACATTCAGGTACATATGGGAAATTGATGATAATAGAATTGGTTTATCGCAATGTTATTTTATTATCACTTAATGTCGAATACCTATTTACTAGTTTGTGATGCGGAATTGTTTAATTAAATCTTAACTGATTATTCTAGTAAGATGCGCGTTATCGAGTACCAATTGTTATAATGTTTTTTGTTTCTCAAATGTTTTCTGCCAACTAAATAGTAGTCGATTCGAAGCAACACACTTCTGTAGTTCTTAAATAAACACTGTCAAGATGAAACATTTCAAGTTGAAGGTTCATACTAAAAATTTTAGTGGTAAGCTGACATTTGATACAATGATCTTTGATCGATTCGACAAATAATATAATGAGCATCCAATAGCACAACTAATATTTAATTTTGTGATATTTCATATAAATATTTGTATGAATACTGTATATTTTCTTATAGATCAAGATCTTATGATTAATCCGAAAGATTACCCAGGCCTTAAAGAGAGTGATATAGTGGAAATATATCATCCTGAAAATGATTTTGCCAGATTACTACTACAAGTTCCAATATTTAAAGAAGAATCCTACTCTAAACCCAGGGGTATGGTTTATTTTATTAAAAAAAAAAATAATAAAACAGATGCACATAAAAAGGTTTTCCATTATTGTTTATATTATGAAATCTTTTGAGTAAATTTAATTCATTTATCGTCACGCTGTCAAATTAAAGTCTGACATCCAGCACCGCCATCGACTCGAGAAATTCTGGGGACAGGCTGGTGGCACTTTCATTGGTACTGGGGTAAGCACGCACAGAGCATTCATGTGATACGTGATGCATGATCCATCTCAGGTGTTCACAGTCCCTGGGTTCTCTTATTCACCGCTTATGGAGCATGTCGCAACAGCAACCATGGCCCGTTCTAAGCCTTTTGAGTGTGGTCCACTGACTGCGAGGCAGGTGGAAATCACGCTTTTAAGGTGTAATGGGCGTGATGTGCTCAAGTGTATAATGGTTGCTCCATTAATCCTGGCAATCGTATCCCAGTATCTGTTACTGTCCTACCTGTTTCCAGGGGGCCTTATGGGATCGTAGTTGTATCGGAGCTGAATCCCTTACGTGTTCTATTATTTGGAGGTTGTTATTGCCGGCAGTTGTCAGCCATAATATCGTGTTAAAGTAATAGAAAACAATTGAAGACTAGTTTTGTTTTTTTTTATGTCATGAAAATGTATGTCTATCACCCTGGGCTGTAACTGTTGATACTAATAGCAAAAATGTAACTTTTAAATCTTCAGATACTATCAGTATTGAGCAAACCATTGCATCAAGTTTTCAACTACGAAATAGATCTGATGTCTATGTGAATATTGTAAATGCAAATGATGTTGCCTTGGATTCCTTGGAGTTAACATTTAAGGATCAATATATGGGCAGATCTGAAATGTGGAGGCTAAAAAACTATTTGGTAACTGATGATGTGTTTTGATGACTGATATTTCTAAAATTAAGCAGGTTTTTTTTAATTTGTTTATTTATTACAGACAAACACATGTGTGTATTTAAATAAAAAGATCGAGTTCTGTGGTGGTTCAATAAGATGTCAAGTCTATGAAATGTGGTCACAAGGAGATCGTGTTGCCTGTGGAGTAGTCACAGATGACACAAAAGTTGTCTTCAGATCGTCCACATCAATGGTGTACCTCTTCATACAGATGTCCTCAGAGATGTGGGACTTTGATATACACGGCGATCTTTACTTTGAAAAGGCAGTGAACGGATTTTTAGCAGACCTACTTACAAAGTGGAAAGTGAGTAAATCTTGCTTTATTACATACCATAATTCACAGTGTTTCTTTTATTTATTACAAGCTTTCCTGACAGTCGTTGTCCTATCTTAACTATGAATATTGAATTCGAAGTTGTGTTATGATAAATTATTAACTAAATTATTGACACATCGTAACTGAATGCAGCCTTCGAGCATATGATGGAGACCCAGAAGACTTTTTCACCTTCAATGACCCAGCGACCGAATATATTATAAGAAACCTTTTAAACATTTGACAAGCAAGCCTGTTGCTTGCGCTCATCCAAACATTTTTATTATTTTAGTAAATGACTATTATTTTGAATAACTTGTGATGATGTGATGTAATGTACTGTATACCATACGATAAATAAATAAATAATTAACTATTTCACCAATTAAATTCTGACCGATGCATCTGTTTTAAACAATGTTTACAGGGCACATTCTGAAATTCACAGATGTCAAACGCCAATAAAAATTAAAAAATAGAAAAGTGTCAGTATAGCCGGCGGAACTTATTGCCTGAGGCATTTTTTCCAGTCAACTGGTCCCGTCCAATCTGAGACAGGCCAACCCCGGGTAGAAATTTCAAGTGAAAAAACACTAAGAAAAACTCTGACCCGACCGGGAATCATACCCGGGACCTCGGATCTAACGTCCACGCTAGTACAACTAGGCTACCGAGGTCGGTAAAGCTTGTATTATCAAAAGCACTAAGAAGATTACCTACGCTAAGTTTTCTTATATTTTCTAATGTTCCATGTAATTTTCTTAATTTTTTCTTTCATAAAAACCTTCTCCTATCAATAGCAAACACAACAAAAAAAGAATTAGCAAAATTGGTTCAGCAATTCGCATGTGATACCATGATTAAATATAGAGATGATAGTAATAGTTTTAATTACACAAATTGAATCCCCAAGCACTGTTTACATGAGTTAGTCAGAAGCGCTAGAATTCCATTTAATTATTGTGCAGGAGTGCAGTTGTGTTTCTTAAAAATTCGAAATCAAATTATGATTGACATTTTAGAAACATGGGTGTAACCACGAGGTCACTATTGTTCTGTTTTCAAGAACATTTTACAATGCTAAAAGCTTGGAAGAATTTCCGCAACATATGAGAGAGTGCTTGCAAATGGATTATAGAGGAAGATTTTATGAAGACTTTTACAGGTATTTCAATATCTATTACACTTTAGAAATTATGCAATTTGGTGTTAACTCTTTTGCTCATAATCGAAAAATTTGATTTTCAGGGTTGCCGTACAAAACGAAAGGTACGAAGATTGGTCAAATGTTTTATTGCAGCTACGAAGGTTGTTTACGGATTATCAAAAAATTGTACTCCAATATCACGAGAGATCCAATATTGATATTCCGACTGCGACCAACTCAACAGCCGCTCAGGGAAATTTTTTGGAAGTTTTAAATATGAGTCTCAACGGTAGGTACCTTTTACAATTTTACTGTACGTACCTCAATTTATTTTCAAATTTTCTTTCTACTAATTTAAAAAAAAAATTTTTTTTAGTTTTTGAAAAACACTATTTGGATCGTAGTTTTGAACGTACGGGACAATTGAGTGTTGTCATAACTCCCGGGGTTGGAGTGTTCGAAGTAGACAGAGAGTTAACAAATGTCACGAAACAAAGAATAATAGACAACGGTGTAGGGAGTGACTTGGTTTGTGTTGGAGAACAACCTTTGCATGCAGTGCCCCTACTGAAATTCCACAACAAAGATTCCGCGCTCAGTCCAGTAGATGATTACTCCATGCCTCACTGGATTAATTTATCGTTTTATTCCACCAATAAGAAAGTAGCCTACTCCAATTTTATACCAAGAATCAAACTACCACCTAGAAGAAGCCAGGAACCATTGTATAAGGTAAAAAATCTTTCTTGAAATGTATAGTCACCTCTCTAGAATGATTTGTATAAGGTAGGAACCATTGTATAAGGTAAAAGATCTTTCTTGAAATGTATAGTCACCTCTCTAGAATGGTTTCAATCAAGTTATTACTAAAATAACAGTTATATGGAATATGCTCTGCTCAAGAACACATCAGTAAACTTTGATTTAAGTTTAACCTGTGTATTCTAAAGTTGACAATAAGCATTCTGATTTAACCTTTTTCTACAGAATACAAAATAGAAAAACTTTGGTTCATTTTATGTCACCAAAAACTCTCACACATAAAAATTAAAAACAAAAATAAATTAGACAAGCCAACCAAGAATGATTTTATTTTTTTTTCTCTTTTAAGGTTTGTGATGTAGAGACAAAGAGCAAACTAATTAAAGATGACGAATACATACACAACTCAGTGTTTGATTATGATTCGTACGATTCCCAAATATTTCAACTGCCACCCATGCACGGAACATGGTATGTGATGTGTGATCCATGGATTTCTTTATATTGTGTAGTAGGTATATATATACATAAGCGGTGATTAATCTGATAACATATCTGTGGTTGCAGTGTCCCTAGAATAAATAGAACTAAAAAGACTTCAGTAGCGGGACTAGAAGTTATTCAAAGAGAAAAGAGTCCACCCACCACCATTTTTAGAAAAAGAAAAATGTCTGATCCTGACATTCATCATGTGACCTCAGATATTTTGGCCATCAACAGTAATTATGATTTTTTTTATATTTCTCCTTTCAAAAAATGTTGGTATGCAATCTTCTTTTGTATACATTAATTGATACATACATCTGAGACTATTTGTTTCTTTGTAACTATTTTCTACAGTACTTTTAATGTAAGCACCTACATAAATATATTTTGATACAGCAATTATCCAATCCAAACTCCCTTAAGACCCCACTTAGGGGCATAGGGAGGCAACAAGAGCTCACAGCAATTATAATGTTTATTAAAATTGAATATTGAAAAAAAAAAATATAATACACACAATACACAATTTTATAAATATAGAAGGTAAAATGTGCTTGTGATTAATTCTGAAATATTACTTGTACTAGCTTTTTTTACTGGCACTAAAAATGATAATATTAAACTAAAAAAAAAAGTGTATTTAAGAACACTTCCAGAAGTTTTGCAAGGCTCTGCACAGTAAAATATCTGATGTAAATATAATATTTTCAGTGTAATTCTTCCACATACAAAAATACATAACTGAATTATTATTTAGATGTATCATAAACACACAGATAGAATGTGAATATGAATGAATCAATAAATTTCACCAAGAACGCATGTTACCTAATTTTTATCCGGAATGATGAAATAAATTTAATTATTTCAGACAAACCAAGAGGATCATGCGGAGGCGAAAGTGTTGGATCTGATTGCTTGATACCTGGATCACCATCATGCAATGACATTTCCAACTCAGATAACCCACTAATCAGAGCTGGAAAAGCTTTAATCAACCCATTTGACCCGTCTCATGTTACAGTTAAGCTTACAAGTAACAGAAGAAGGTGGACACACATCTTTCCCAAAGGTTTGTTGTAATCTACATCTATATAAATGAATCCCTATTTCCCTCGATCACGGCATCATGCGTGATCGAGGGAAATAGAGCAATAAAAAAGGAATTACCAATTCATATAAAAGAAAAAATCAAGAAATTTGGGCATAATATTACAAAATATAATAAAAACTTAACGACCATATTAATTTTTCTAATTTAACCCTCTTACATAGTACTTTTGACAATATAATCTTTTTTTTTTTTTGCAGTCTTTAAATTTGGTAGCTCTCTTGTTCTCAATAATTTCCAACTTTTTTCTCCATATTTCATTTATTATTAAATTTCTACTTGTTACATACATGAGATTTTTCGACATGTTTAACATGTTGAGAATTCTCATGATTAAGAGTTTCGGAGACTTAACATTACCACCTAATGGCAAACGTTGTTAACGTAAAGTGATCACACTAAGCCAGCCTTCGAAATAACAGTAGAAGACGGTCGTAAGCCCGTAGTGGTTTGTTCCATTTAAAAATCGAACATTAGTAATGGATTGTTAGAGTCATAAATTGTTATTTTTTCAATATAATCTTATTCAATACAACCTTCCCGAATCTTTCGAAAACGAGTGCAGTGCTAACCTTTTGGAGTTTGACATATCTGTCACTTGTTTGATAGTTAGCACGATTGACAGAATGCGCTGCAAATATCATTTCGTCGACAATATTTCAGGAACACGCAACTTTTTTTAAACTACGAATATACGTGTCCCTATGATAAAAATGAAACGCGTTTGGTGCTGCAAATACAAATAAATGTGTACCAAGTAAAAAATGAAGATAAATGTGAATCCAATAATGTATGTTAAAAATAGTATTATTCTTATTAAATAATTTTATTTGTAGGTCCAACTGGTGTATTGATTCAACAACATCATTACCAGGCTAGACCCGCTGGAGAGGATGGGACCTATGGTAGTGTGAATGGAGGGGAGGCATGCACGCCACCATCTGTTTCCAGTATCTTCCAGAGATCCGGGACTCCACCAATTCCGTCTCTTACACCAACGCCACCTCTGCACTCAACTCTCTCCTCTAACATGGGCGATGGTTATATTTTATTCATTAAACCCTAACGCATCAATATGTAGATAAAAGTTCTTGGTAGCCATCTATAAAATAAAGTGATGGAAAGAATCTGACGGCCGCATCAATTGAAAACTATCCAGTAGATGGATATCTAGAAGATAACAATGTTGCTATGCTGAAATCTTTTGATTTCTATGGAAATTTCTATGAATTCCATGGAAATATCTATGGATTTGCTTTTTCGTGCCATATTTGATGTCAGATGAAGTCTTGTTTTGACAATTAATGCGTATTGAACCAAATATTTAGGTTAGGTTCTAATGTTGTTTTTTGTTTTGCGTGTTATAATTTTGTAATATTATTTCTAAAACACGAAACTATTCAATAAAAGAAAGTTTGAGAATTTAACAACATTTCGATCACAATTTAGTTTTTTTATTCCAGATCGTTTGTTTGAAAACCGGCAAATTGGTATCTTTTGTCGATTGAAATCGAAGAAATATATGATTTGTTTGAAGCTTCAAAATGATAATTCATTATAATATGTATATTTTCTCGTTATTTTTAATGAAGATGTATATAATTATCATTATGGTTTATGGAAAAACAAGTCAAAAGTTCTAAACATTCACGGCGTTACGGGAGTTTATAAACGTCAGTGAATGCTATTTTGACAGCCATCTTAGAGATAAATCATTATCCAACAGAAGGTACCTCTTGTTAAAAATGGCGTCGGATATCCTAAACATAAGCGATATCTACACGTTGATGCTGCAAATGTCTCAAAGAAAGGCTTTTCTGTAAGATATATTTATCTATCCACTGATTGATGCGTTGGGCCTAAGAACTTTATAATATTTAATTTTTTTTTTAACATCTTAAGTTAAAGGATTTTCTTTTATACAGGAAGAAAACGGTCGACAATCATATCACCATTCATGGCTCCGCCAAATTTGCCAACACCCTTACCCACCAACAACAATCAAGTTCTCTTGTGGGGTGTGACTGGAGAACAAGAGTGGACACCTGCTCTGACCACAGGTAATCGCCATTTTGAGTAAGTACACCAATTCATTCAGTTGAGGATTTGGATTTCAAAAATTTAGCATTTTTTTTTAAATGAATCTAGGATCACCCAAAGTGAACAACAAAAAATACACTTTAGGCATCTTTCACAAATGAAAAACTTGGGTTGTGAAAGAGAAAAATGGGAATCTAACCTATGACCTTCAGAACGAAAATCGGCGACTGAACCACTAGCCTACCGACTACTTTCATAATTAAATTTCACTCTTTAACATGCTGAAATCAAATGGCCAATTTCAAGATATTTTATTTTATAATACTAACGGCTATCAATATTATACCGATTTTTATTTCTTTATTTTTCAATGTATCCACTCCGAACTTGCAACTGTCTTCTATTGATGGTTTGAAGACCGGCATAGTGTATTACTTTACGTTGATAACGCTAGCCATTTGGTGGTCAAAGCCCCTGAAAAATCCTATGTGCAACAGAATTTTACTTAAGACTTTCCTCATAACATTTATCAAATTACCAATTATAAAAATACTAATTTTTTCCATTGAATGATGCATGAAATCCTCTAACCTACTATGGTTTTGTCTATTTTTGAACGTGTCGAGTGGAATTTTAACGAAACAATATTATGTTAATTTTATCTGCAGTTAATTTTCGATTTAACGTAATACAAATTATGTTAATTTTCATGAATGACATTGGAGCTGTTGACATTAAACCTGGAACAATGTTCTTCCTTTAGTTCCTGTTGGGAGAGTTATCATAGGTTTGCAACATTAACAATATTTCATGTTTCTCACTTTTACCTCTATTAGATCACTACTGTTTTTGGTATGTAGTTAGTTCAATGATCTTATATTTCTATGGATTGCTAGCCTTGAGTACTAGGTGTTATCAGAAGGAACGCACCTACGACGAGCCAGTGTTCCTTTGTCATTTCACGTTTAGCAGTCCATAGACATTAGGTCAATGAGTTAGTTCGCTGTGTAATAATGAATTATTATTACTACAAAAGTTTCAAAGACATATCTTGTGCCATTAAAGTATGTTTTTCATTTTAAATTTATTTAAGCGTGTTTAGTAAAACAGAAGATATGGTGTAATATTAATAACAAATTAATAGATGCATGTGGATGTTAATTAAATTTTGTGGATTTGCCACATTATTAATATGTTTTGACTAAAATGCTTTTATGTTTACTTGCATGAAATATCAATTTAATTCAATGCTTATGTCTTAATATTTTTTTTTTTTTTTATAAAATGAATCTGTGCTCACTCAATGTGAACACAAATACACTCCTTGACTCTTTCACAGTAAGCTACTGAAAGCTTGTGTCGTGAAAGAGGAAGATGGTCGGCACCTGGGATCGAACCACGACGTCCGCAGTACGAAAGCCGGCGTTGTAACCGCTGGGCCACCAACCACTTCAAATATTAATTTGACTATGTTAAGCTGAGATGAGAATGCTTTGCTTATGCATGAGATAAGCGCTGTTCTTCCTCCCATTAAGGTCCTGAAGACAAGGAAAACTCTGTCAGGCTATGCTCTATTCTGTTCTAAGGGATTTGGACATGTTGTGAGGGAAAATCATTGCCACTGTCAGAGCTCTTGGTACCTCCCTATGCCCTTAATTGGCTTAACCAAGGGAGTATTGATTGATTGATGTTGTTACTCAATTTTTTTATCTAAGCAATAATAGTGCATGGTCATTTTTAAATTTTATTGTGTCAGAGGTTGTAGAAATTGGTATATATTTCTTTCATATTTTTTTATCCCTAGTTATATCAGATACACCTAATTCATGGAATATTTTATTTGTCTGACAGGTGTGGATTGGAAGTCGCTCACTATACCAGCTTGCCTACCCATCACAACTGATTACTTCCCGGACAAAAGATCCCTACAGAATGACTATGTGGTCTCCGACTACAATTTACTACCTGATGATGTGAATGCTGATTTTGCACAAAACAGAGCCATCTATAAAGATCCCCTGACAACTACAGAAGTCTTCAAAGAGTTAGTCTCTCAAAGATTAGCTCAGGTATTCATTTTATCTTTTAAACTCTCATAACCCTTTCATTCATTAGATCTGTATCGCTTATAGATTGTATGGTGTTTCGTTTTCAACTTTTAGGGGTTCCAATTGATAGTTGGTGTCAATAACACTGTTTCAACCCAACCAGAAGCAGTACCTCTGTCATCGGCTGTCGCTCCTGCTCAACCACGTACTCCGGCACCACACACCCATCTTCTATCTATTGGAAGAATCTTTCATAAGATTACCCTTGTAGGATCCACTATAACTGTCACCAGATACAGACCTAGGTAAGGGAAAATTCTACTTAACATAATAAGTGTAGTATGGTGTTTTGATTCTATTATGCGGCAATTCTAATAAACAGCGGTCATTATATAGAATATAGGTGTGTATGTTGTACCTGCTTATATTTCTCACAAACATACTCTCAGTCCCATTGTTGCAGATAGTTTTCGAAAATCAGTGACTTCACCTAAGCATTTTTCTATTAGAAGTGTACATCACCGGCAAGTGTCTCATGCCTTTGAAACATCCGGCAAATTTGCTCTTTCCAATCAGTGGTGTTAGTAATATCATTAGCTTGTCTGTGCAGTTTCGTTATTCGGTCTTTTATCCTCTTTGCCGGCTCTAAGATTTGAGTTTTTTATTACCATACAATAAAAACACGCAGTCATAGCTGAACACAGTTTAAGAGTTACCTTGACTTTTAGCTACAAAGAGCTAATGCGTAATTTGTTTATTGAGTAAAAAAAAATAAACCAAAACTTGCATGTGGATTTCGAACAACTTGATTGAAATTTTATGAAATGCTTTAGCTGAAATCGGGACTCAGACTTTTGATTTTATTAAGCGGCTGATTCTTTTAACCAATGATCACAATAACAGGCGCTTAAAATGTTGAGAGTATTTTGTGTTAAAGATGTTTGAATACTGCTTCCTTTTTTTTGGATTGACAACAATTTCCAAATTCCCTGTTGTATTTGCAGACATCCTTATCCGCCATTCAACATCCATTATCGATATCGCTTCCACGCTCCTCATCATGACACTTACGAAGTTTCTTGGGTTTCGTTTACGACAGAGAAGTTAGAAAATTACAACTGGAATTACATGGACCACTACATTTGTACGCGAGGAGATACGGACTTCCCACTTGTTGAGGTAAACACCATAATATGATACAAAAATATTTCACAGCACTCTAAACAAACCTCGTATTCTAACTTGATTCTCGTATCATAAAAAAAATCTGTTAAGTTCTATTTAACATTAGATTCATTCTTTTAAATTATTTTTATCAGGTCGCTTGCTGAGAACAATAGTGACCAAATTCCAAAAATATAGAAATAGACACTTTGGAATAGAACATTTGGAAATATTTTCCATTGTAAATAAAAAAAAATTATTTCTTTTTTGATATCTTCCTATCTTATACTTGGATACTTCTTCTTCATTTTAATTTAGGCCTTATGGGCTGTTATTCAAGTGGTGAGGTTGGCCTCTTGCAAGGTCGATTCCCATCCACCGTTTTGGCGGTCTGCCTGGGAAGCGTCTTCCATGAGGATGGCCGTACAATTCTAATTGAGGGAGTCTGGATGAGTCCATTCTCCTCACATGTACATACCAGGGCTGTCTTCTTCCTCTTCCCCATCTTAGGTACCTACATCCTCGACTTATTATTTCCATATTATTTCCATACCCTCGTGTTTCTGACTGATGGTCTTCCCGGCTTTTCCCGGTTTTCATTTCTGAAACTGTCAGTGCATTTTCACAATGGTGGACCTGGACTTGATCCCATACATCATGGGTCGGCAACCTTTTTTTGTAAAAGGGCCAAATATTTTTCATGAGGATCAGTGCGGGCCGCACTTGCAGTAGGTATACCTACAATATATATGTACAAATATTTTAGTTTTAAAAATAAAACGCTAAGTGTATATTTTAACGACATTTATTGTAGTTTTAAATGCATAGCACTATGGATATTAATTTTTTATAAGCAATTGTGTATAATATCGTCCGTCATGTGAGTTCAGAGCTGGGCGGTACTCGAGTACAAGTACTCGTAGATTGTACTCTGAGTACTTTTGGTGTACTCAGTACTCAGTCCACGAGTACATTTCTAAAACCTGTACTTGTACTTGTATTCGGTACGTTTTTGAGCCTAAAATGTAATCGAGTACTTTGAATGTACTCGAGTACTTTTGAATGTACTCGAGTACATTCAAAGTACTCGAGTACATCAAAGGTACTCGAGTACATTAAAAGTACTCGAGTACATTTCAAGTTCTCGAGTACATCTTTGGATTTATTGGAATACGTTAAACCTACTATGATAAGTAATTTGTATTTATATTGCAAATAGAGACTTGTTAGGTGTCGTGGTTATTGGTAGTGGTAAAGTGTGAATGTATGGTTGTCGTTTTTAATTCGAGAGTGTTGGTGACAAAATTGTTGTTTTTAAAACCCGTGTATTATGATTGAATTGGTTATTTCAAAAACTAAATAAGTCTTTGAAAAAAAGACGGAATCGTCATTTTATAGAGTATAGTCTGAAATCCTGCTCTGCTATTGCTCCTTTACGTAAAAACTGAAGTAGGTATATTATTTATATGAAAAAATGTGATTTATGATGGGCTCTAATCTGTTGAATAGAATAGTAAAAATATATATATAAAAAAAAATATAACAAAAAATTCAGAACTTCGATACTGCTAAATCCCATAATTTGTAGTATTTAGACACAACAAAAAGAAGACGTTGAGAATGAGATGTTCAAGCAACTTGTAGCAGACGGTCTTGCGGTAATTTTTCAGGCTTTTACAAGAACAGCACTTTAGATGTTTTAAATTTTTTCGGCAGGTGGCCCGCGGCAAGGATATTCGCAGTGTATTCTTATTATATTGTCTACTATTTTGTTTGCAACAAGGTTCGCTGAAATCTTTGCTGTGCGGTCCGGTGGTTTAATTTGCCACATTTTACGGAGTAGGGATCATGCCTTACGGATTAACTGTTGTAGAGATTCTTGCAGTGTTCCTTCCATCCGGGATGTATGTTTTACGATATCCTCATGGTATAGACTGTTTGGCGGCCTCTGAAACTGATGTTATAAATTTATGGTAGTTAGTAGGCAGTGGTACGAGAGACATGAATGTCTCATCGAAATGGGCGGCGAAGATTTATTTATTTATTTATTATTATTTGTGTGATAGGCGAGCAGCATAGCTGATGTGCCTATATCTCACTGGTTAGGTTGTTAGCCATGTGTCTGTCTAACTTATTTTTAAACATGTTAACACTGTCAGAACTGATAACGTCACCAGGTAAACCGTTCCACATATTTACAACTCGGTTCGAGAGAAAGTGTCTTCGGGGATTTGATGAGAAACTAGTCTGAGTCAATTTAAGCTGGTGTCCCCTCAGGTGTGTATTGGAACTCAATGTAAAAATGTTTTTAACAGCTTGACACTCGTAATGATTATTAAATATCTTGAAGGTTTCTATCAAATCCCCACGCTCTCGTCTCCTCCTCAATGTAGTCAATCCCAAGACCTGCAATCTCTCCTCGTACTCCAGTCTTCCTAGAGCATATGGTATTCTTGTGGCTCGTCTCTGCACTCTCTCCAACAAGTCGACATCCTTAACAAAGTATGGAGACCACACTTGAAAACCATACTCCAAGAGAGGACGGACATAGGACTTGTATATCTTGAGAAACATTGCAGGATCAACACATCGAAAAGCCTTCCTTATGAGATAGAGAATAGAGTTCGCCCTTTTTACAATCCTGACAATATGTTCCTCCCATTTAAGGTCGCAAGAGATGGTAACACCCAAATCCACCTGAGTTTTGACACTTTTAAGTTCCACATTATTGAAATAGTACGAGGTTCCAGGATTGTTCTGACCGATGTGTAATACTGTACACTTTTCAGGGTTAAGAGTAATAAGCCAGTTAGCACTCCATCCTCCTATGGCATCCAGGTCTCTTTGCAGTTGTGCACTACTCACCACAGGATCAGCAAAAAACTTTGTGTCATCAGCAAAAAATTCCGATTGAGACGAAATCACATTTTTGAGATCCACGATAAACAGAATAAAAAGTATGGGTCCCAACACAGAACCCTGCGGGACACCACTGGAAACCAAACGGTGGCCAGACAATGCACTTCCAACCCTGACTCTAAACGTTCTCTGTGTTAAAAAATCCTTGATCCACCCGAGCAGATTGCCACGCACTCCGAGGTGCTCAATTTTGGACAAAAGACGCTTTATAGGGACACGGTCGAACGCTTTCTCGTAGTCCAAGTAAATGACATCCACAGGAGTGTGTTGGTTCCATGATAGAGTCCACATATCAAGGCAGGATATAAGGTTGGACACAGTGGATCTGCCCGGGACAAACCCATGTTGTTGCTCTGGTATAATGCGCTGGTTGAGTAGGAAAGCTCTTAGTTCGTCGGCTATTATTCTCTCCATACATTTGCACACTATACTAGTTAGGCTAATTGGTCTATAATTGGACGCAGCTAACTTGTCCCCCTTTTTATAAATGGGAGTTATGATGGCCTCTTTCCAGATGCCAGGAAGCACACCACTTTCAAATGACCGTGTCATGATCACGCTCAACGGTTCCGCCAACACTTCAAAACATTCCTTTAATATCTTGGCAGGCAAATTGTCCGGTCCCATTGCTGTGTCCTCCTTCAAATACTTTAACACTTTTTTTACTTTTTGCACTGTGAAATCAATCGTGTTGATCTCCTCGTTAACTCTAAGTATATCCATCTGAGGGATTGTGTCATCTGGCTCAACAACATAAGTCTTTTCAAACTGTTCACTGAATATTTCTGCAACCAAGTCACAACGGTACTCTAAGTTCCCAGATTCGTCTCTTAGTGCTGGAGGAATACCCACTTTGCTTACAAGTTTTTTTCTAACATAGTTAAAGAATGGTTTACTACCACTGTCCACAATATTCCCCTCAAACCTTGCCCTCGCCCGTCTCGTAACTGTAACCAATCGATTATTTACGCTTCTAAACATCCGATATGCATTCTGAGTTTTGCATCTCTGATACTTCCTCCATAGAAGCCTTTTTTCAGCCACTAGTGAAAGGATGTCTTTATCGACCCATGGTTTATTCCTGTTTGCTTTGTTAACTTTTGTGAGAGGAACACAAGTTTCACAGACACGCTGAACAGCATCAGTCAACCCCCTCCACTGCTCTTCCACACTCTCCAGTGCAGAGAGTTGCAAATCAATGCTGGTCAATTCATTCCTCATGGCTTCATAATCAGCCTTATAGTAGTTACGTCTATATTCAGGTTCATGCCTCGAGGACGTTTCCTCCAATGTGACTTGCACGGTTGCCAGTAAAACAATATGATCACTCTTGCCAATATTTGGGAAATACTCAATATTAGTAATCAATTGCTCATCATTGGTTAAAATAAGATCCAATATGGATTCTTGGTTATTGCGATATCTAGTAGGTCTATCTATCAATTGGGACAGATTGCTGTGCAGATGTCCTATTTGTCATTTTGGAAGTTCCATCGCGAGACCTTCGAGGACAAGTACAAGTCCTGGGTGTAGCCGTTCCATCTAGCTGATAAAATGTGCCTCTGTCTTTGGCATCTAACGAGGTGAAGATTCTCAGTCTCCATATATTCCGTGAGGTCCTCACCATTATTGTCTGTGGTTCTAAATCCCCAGTTGGTGTGATTGCTCCCATTATTAAAGTCTCGCATTATGACAGATGGATGTAGGAGGGCTGAAGGAATGACTGTGGGTGGCCACTGGAATCTATCAGGCTTGTAAACGTTGACGACTTTTGTGTCCTATTTTGATGGTGACTGGTGACCAAGGACACATTAGGTACCTGATTTAAAACAATGTTATCCAAATCCAAATCAGGCCGTCACGTACGTTGGTGGCCACGCCGTGGACAGCGCCAGCTAGGTTGAAACCGGGAACCGTAGGTACCTCTGGTGGTGAGTTGGTTTAAGTTTGCTGTGTGGGTTTCTTATAGCAGTATAACATCAATACATAGCTCTTTTGTCAGTTTTGTCAGATATTCGGTCTTAGAACTACATACTTATTTCTTCTATCTTCTATTTTTTCCAAGGTCTCTTGTCTTATTGCCCAGAGGAGAGCTGTTTTTGCGATTTGTATCATTTACCATACCATGTTCTATTTTCTTGTTTTTAATTCAATCCTCTTTGGTTTATCTGCTTTCTCTCTTCCTTATTGATAGAATTTTGCCGTTATAACGTTGCCCGGGGGTACACCACGTGGAGGCGTTATTTTACCCATTTTTTTAATGTAATAATATTATAGTTATACACTTTTTTTTGTAAATTTTTTATTTCATGCAGTTTGTTGTAATGATCGATTCAATTGCTCGTGATTACATTATGTTTTGATACATGCGTAAAGTTGTTAGAGGTATATAAAAGATTTGCGTTTAATTAATCACTCATGTACTCGGTATTTTGTACTCGAGTACTTCGATCTGAGTACTTGTACTTGTACTCCGAGTATATTTGTGTGCAGTACTTGTACTCAGTACTCGAGTATTTTTTTCCTGTACTCGGAACAGCTCTGTGTGAGTTGCGGCGAGAATCTTGCGGGCCGCACCAAGATGTCTGGAGGGCCGCATGCGGCCCGCGGGCCGCAGGTTGCCGACCCATGCCATACATTATGTCTAGCACAAGTTTCATAAATCTTACCGTTTATTTGCTTATCGGGATTCTTAAGCATACAATTGGATACAATCGTGTAAAATATAGTCCATAAGCCCATTCAAATTTTTTTATGATTTAGGTTATTTTTCGTAGTTTGGTCAATATTGTTCTCAGCAGGCGAGTTTATTAATGCTCAGCGTTTTCAAAAGATTGTCATATCAATTATGTAGGGATTACTGATGCTTATCATTGACATGCTTACAGCCTTTAAAATATTGGAGATTTAGAACATTGATGCTTCCGTTAAACAATCCTGCCACCAAAAAAATTCTGGAGGGTGCTACACACTGTGACATCTACCTGGAGCCTACTCTACAGGATTTGGATGATCTGAATAACGGGTTTCTACGTATGACCGAGCTACACCTCAATAAGATCAAAAGACCTTCAACCAACAATAAACAAAGGGTATGAGAAATGCATTAGACCTACTTGCTTTATTCCCCTTACTCATTAAATTTTAGAAAAATACATTCAGTTTCAAAGAAAATCCTCAATTTTGATTAGTAATTTACGTTTAACCTTTGTTGTTGGATTTTAAATGTAAATAAATCCTTTAATGTATTCATTGTGAAATGTTTGTATAAGTACATAGACTTCTAGAAAAGTATAACTTACACAATTTTATTACTTTCCATTTTGATTCTCCTTTTGACTAGCTATCACACCTACAATGTTACAAAACACTTGTTGAAACCTGCATTGATATTGTAAGCATACTATATTGACGTAACCATATAATGATGTGTTTCAATCAAAACACAGTTACACTTTTACATAATTTTGTAGAATCTAAAGTTCATTTATTTCACTTACTTCCTTTGACTCTTCTCAACATCTAGGTGACACGAGATTCAACAATATTTTGTAAAAGTTCAGCTTCAGTTCACTACTTAAATTCACAAATCTTACAAAAATCATGTTACTTATCTTATTTTGAACATTTTAAAATGTTTTAACATTTATATTATCTGAGTGAATGGTTGAGAGAATGGGTTTTTCTAATGTCTAGGTGAGCAAACATCATAGTTGTTCTGTAAACAGGCATGAGATAATAAGATCTTGACGGTAATTTCTTTTAAATCAATTTCATTTTTTTAACATAGCAATACAATAACAATACAAAATGTTTGAAAATCAGATATGAACTTTATAGATTATATTCTATTCAACATTTGGCAAAAATGGAAACTGCAGAATGTTGCCATAATACCTTTTTACCTGAGATGAATTTGGCTTTACTGGTCAAGATCTAGAATCATTATTGTCTCTTGAGACCGCAGCATTAAGGACACAATACGTCGGTCAACTATATTTGTAACACATCTTTCTACAGAATTTGTGATCGAAAGCAGATTTGGTAAACTACACGTTATATTTTTTTAAGCATTAGGCTACAATTTCCTGTCGCAATCAGCCATAATAAAATCTGACAAACCTAATTGGTGATGATTACTCTTTTCTTTTTATGTGAGGCACCCTTGAGGTGAAGATATTTCACTAAACGGCGCCATAAAAGTTGTCCAAGTATTATTATTAAGACAAAAATAATTTATGCAAAATAACCATAGAATTATTATTTACAGTTCCAGGGAAATATAGAGATAGCCAGTACACTTCCACTTTTTCGTTTTATTACTAGAATATTGTTATAATATAATATAACAGTATATCTGCACTCATGCTATGTTCAATATTTTGATTTTACCCGACATTGTTTGGAGTACACAAGAGTTAAAATAAGACTAGTTCTCTATTATAACAGTGATGTATATTATGTTTGTATCTTGCATCTTATAGTAAACACTTGTGATAACCGCTTGTGCATGGATATTATAAACTTGAATGTGTAAATATCTGTCCTATAGTAGAAAACTTGCTTTACATTTTGTGTTCAGGCTTATAAATGAGAATGTCAATGAAGTAACAAAATAACTAATAATATGTTGACATTCTCATTTGGTAAGCTTACATTTTTTAATGATAACATCAAAAACCATATACAAATTGAATGAGTTATCATCATTTCAAATCACAATGAGTTTTTCTCTTTTGATTTATTTCATAAAAATTTAATACTGACTTCCAATAATGTTTATCGTAGTGTTGCATACAAATCGCAGAAATTTTAAAGAGAAATTCATTGTTGTTTGTTGTTAAGTATTTGAATGTAGGTATATTCACTAACAAAATTGTAACTCAGTGATCCCTCGTTTATTATGGTTAACCGAAACCCCAGATAAGTGAAATTCAAAAAGAGGAGATATAATTTCTTCCGAGCCTTGGCCTCTGCTATCTTTCGCCTTTTTCTACCTTCCATCTTCCAGTTGCCGCCTAGTAGTTGTGCTGCATCCCTCTTCACCTCGTCATCCCACCTGGAAGGATAAATTATTTATTTATAATTATGAAAATTAGATTCTGAGAGAAGTCAATAGCCTTCCACTTGGTGAGGCCACGCTGTCAGTACCACGCTGAAGCTCTCTGCTGGAGGCAATGATGATACATGTTGGGGGCTATTTCTTGTGGAAGACCATGGTGATGGATATTTGCTGTTGAAGTTGACGACTTCTTTTCATATGTGGAAGTACCTTTCATCAAAGATAACCAATCATGTATTTTGTCAGTGAAATTTCTCTCTTTGGGAGACCCTTACATTCTCACATTACGATGAATCATCACTTATTTCTGCAGTACTGCTGCCGATATTGTGAAATTTTTCCATCCTTTTTTCGATGACCTTGGTTTGAAAAAATCTACGCTGCACTAAAGTAGTGAGGGATCACTGTCAGTAATACTAGTTAAAAGCGCATTGTAGACAAGTTGAACATTTTATTTTAATCACAACACACAATCGCAATATAAAATAACATTCAGGAGTGCACTCTTAGATGACAACGATATGGAAATGTTGAACTTTAAAGCATTTGTTATAAAATGTGGGAGATCAGTGGTGTCCCAATGAACTACTTGAATGGAGTTTCTATCTTTTACTTGTATCAATAAGTTGTTGTCATCCCCCTTGGCATGCCACTGAACATAATGTTTGTTTTATTACTTTTAATTTTGAAACTTTGCAACTATATTATTTGTTGAATACGTTTTTGGGGTTGTTGTATATCAGACTGTAGGACAAATAGGCCAGCCTCCTATCAGTGTGACAGGCACAGTGCCTCTTCCCTCCCAGCTGACCCGAAGAAGACACTCTGCAAGTGTTGTGTCTCGCCAGAACAATCAGGTATCTAACAATAGCACTAATGACTTTGTTCATCGTATTCATCTGCTCGATTTTACATTCTAGTAGGATCACGAGAATAATTTGTCCACCTTTTGAATATCCTATAAAGACTATCGCCTGTATTCACCAAGAGAAACTGAGCGTACTATCAGCTCAAATTACGATCAACGTCAAAATTGGTATCCACCAAAATATTATACACTCCCTCAGCGTGATTTGATTCACTCAAGGTTCACCTTTCCATCAAATTTTGATCGGCTATAGAGCTGGCTTACGTTATGCTAAGCGTCCATCTGTCAAAATTATTCTATAGCGTCCGCCATACTTTTTGCCGCTTCCTTTCAATTTTTTGCGTTTTTTTTCGTAATTTATTCAATATTTGTAAGCAGGCATGTAATAATTTTATATGTAAATTAATCGGCTCGACAAATTGACACTTATCAATAACCGAAAAGTTCTGTTGCCTTTTTTTCTCCATGTTACAATGCTTATGTACATATAAGTATTTTAACAATATATAAATGTAAGAAAGTAGAATTTTATTTAGCTTTGGTCTATTATCGATAGATGCCATTGATCAAGACTGACAACTAATGGTGACTGAAAAGAACGCGTTTGGGTTTTGTTAATAAAAGTGATTGTTATTATTGAATTAAACTAAATAAGAAACATAATAATATTATATAATTTTTTTTAATAGATAAAAAAATATTCATATTTATTTAAATAATTAAAAATATACATTTTAGTTACTTTATTGACTGCTTCCGTAAATAAATGACAGTTTCTTTTCAAAACATTTGCGTTTTATCTATGGATACACACAATCAGTCTAGGCTCAGCTAAGTTTTGTAAGTTTTCGTTGGTGAATAGCTACAAGCGTTGAGGGAGACATTAGGCTTATCTTTCGCTTAGCTGATCTTACGCTTAGTTTTTCTTGGTGAATACAGGGGATAATGTTATGTCCATCAAAAATTCTCATGATTCTATATACTAAGTATTTTTTTTCCTTTCATTTATTAGAGACCCTTAACTATTTATTGTTTTTAGTGCTTTTAAAATCGATTCTATGACATTTTGAGTTCCTCAACACCGCTAAGTAAACAAACAAAAATTCCGAATGTTATTTTCAATAAAAAAAAAATATATATAATTTGGTAAGCGCTTAAAATTATTAAATTACACAATACTAGATTAATTAGGCTACTCTTTTAGAATCACTCTTTTCTCCACATTTTGTATAAAACTATTTGAATATGATATGAGGTTTTATAGTACCTTGCACAAAGATGTCAAGGGCTGTCCTAATATCTTTACTTCTAATAAAGCTTCTGGATTGAGCATGCTTTCTGTTTGCTTTGTAGGTATAGTACAATATTATATTGAAGTGTATACTTATTAATGTATTTATTATATCTAGCACCTTTGCATGCAAGAAAAATTTTCTTGTTTACTTCAAATATTTTTCGGTGGTTAACTGTAATAATTTTGTGGATAATGAATTCAAATTTTTTTCCTCTTCTCTTAAACCATTATGTTTTTTGATATTTTTTCAAATAAAATAAATATAGTAACCTTCTATTAGTAGCTGATAATATAAAAGGTCAGACAATTGAGACTTCTATGCTGGAATTCAGACATCAAGAACAGGGCCTACAGATTCTCTTTTAAAGATATTTCCATTTTTTCATAACTTAACATAAAAACTCATAATCTTCATTAGCCATTTAGACAGTGACAACTTAGAGTGATTATGTGCTAAAAAAACCGAGACAAACATATTTTATTTTTGTACTATCATGCATTGTTCAGCTTATAAATATTAAAGTATAAGAATTTCTGTATATGTAGTTTTGACACAATTCTATTGTAGATGTATTTTTAACCCATTATCGCTCATTGAAAGTGTACTGTGGGTGTGAGTTGGTTAAATTGAACAAAAAGAGGCTGAACTACATTGGTTCCCATCATATAAATAATACAATATATCTGTAGTCGATATTAAAAATTATCTACAGATCATCTTTTCAATATTGATTTCTGAATAAGTTTACTTGAACTTATAAATACATATCGTTATACAGTGAAAAATTTTATAACCTCTGTTTACCTTGCGGTTTCTATCAAAAAAATTACAAAATAATCTGAAGATGCATGTTTGTCATTTTTCCTTCTTACTGTCAGAATAAAATAAAATTATATGAGGGTATAGGTATTATTATGTTTTAATTTGTTTGCAAGAGTAGGACATGTAATTTTCTCATTTTTAGACAGAATCATTCATCTTGTCATCATTCATCACATATTTCACTAGCAATTTGTAATAATTTTTAATTAAGATGTGAAAATTCTCTAGGGCGGAGTAACCAATTCTCCTTTCCGAGAGCGAATAGGCAGCACCAGACTACCTGACAAACCCAGACTGCGCCTCGACACAGTGTCAGTACTTTGCTGTTCAATATTTGCACCCTTCTTTTCTTCTTACGCCAGCTTATACATTTTGCTTTTTTTCTTTCTTCATGGATGGCTGTTTGTGATTAACCCTTTTTTTCAGATTTTATAAGATACCTTGTTAGCCTGAATATAATGCAACTCCAAATATTTCATAAAGATATTTGAAATAAAATTCAATCAAATATGCCTTTATAATTTATGTAAAAACACAGGTTAAATTCATTTCAATATAAGCGTCTCGCCAAATGAAATAAAACAAACTCCGCAAGAGATGTCAAAAAGCAGAAACATGGGTAGGTAGGTACCTAGCCGCACCACAGTATCAACTGGCGCCTAATTCTGAATTTAATGCGAGTCAATTTTTTAACCCAAACTAAATGGTTGGAAAGTATTGCGTATTTTCGGGCTAATACCGTAATTAATTTATGGAATCATTTAACATCTCTCTGAAATATTTCTTATATAAATGAAATTGACAGATTAACAGAATTCCGCAAAAATATTAGTAAACAACCTATGTTTTCCATAGATTTCCATGGTAACACTACCAACTGCTACCAACTTTCAAATATTATTTGCCATTTCAAACTTTAGTAAGCGGGAATATTTTTATTATTTTTTTTTATAAAAATGAATCTGTGCTCACTCAAAGTGAACACAAATACACTCCTTGACTCTTTCACAGTAAGCTACCGAAAGCTTGTGTTGTGAAAGAGGAAGATTGTCGGCACCTGGGATCGAACCACGACGTCCGCAGTACGAAAGCCGGTGTTGTAACCGCTGGGTCACCAACCACTTCAAATTCATATTTTTTATGAAACTTGTCAACTTAAAGGAGACATTAAATTTTAAATGTTCATTTAGCTAAAGTGTTCTTTAGCTGCTTTTTTTGAAACTGGCTGTTAATGTCATTAATCTTTATATTTTCATTAAATGGCTCCTTAAAAAAAACCTTTTCAATTTTATCTATACAGAACTACAATTAATTTTTCTATTTATGTGTACTTTTTAGGCAAGTAGGTATATTGTCATAGGCATTATTTACGCTTTCGATGTGTATCGGTAATATTCTTTTAAATGGTTTAGTAGATAGACAGACACAAACTGAAAGAATTATTTTTGAGATAGTAGTCCCAGTTTTCAAAAAAAAGTTATTATGTATTAATTGTTGAATTTGTTAAAGTGAAAGATTCAAAGATGTCTTACGGCCGGTTTCAATAACCTATCTATCTCCTATCTATGGTTAAAAATCTATCTATCTTTACACTTTGGTGTTTCAATAAACAATGGATAGATAAAATTTCCATCTAAACTTTCTATCTATCTTTCATTATATTATGATTTGTATAGAAATCGGCGATAAAGCGTTTCAATAACCTATCTCTAGTAGCTTGTGACATTTGTGATTACTGTTTTTTCTATGGTTTTCCTAACCCCCGATTTCGGCGGTTTGTTTTTCCTATCCCCCGATTTCGACGGCAAGTGTTTGGTATAGCAACAAGTTTTTTTGAAAATAATGGCTTTTTCAAGTGACGAGAACGATTTGGAGTTATTTGAAGAACGACTTCGACTCTGACGAGGACGAAGAACCCCGGATGTTATATTCACGGATAAATTTCATGTCGATATTGTCGAACAAAGATTTTCTTGTCAGGTTTCGGTTAACCAAAATCTTCGTAAATGATTTATTTTTTATAAATTATTTTCTTATAAACAATATACGACGACGAGACGAGAAAAATAATGGAGGGCGAATGTTGACGTGGACGAAGTATTGACAAAAAATGGCCAAAACCATCCCCCTTGTGGATGATATGCCAAAAAGAAAAAAAAAGTATTGACAGTTTCTATGATCAAACGCGGATAATTTCCATGGTAACTGACATAAATACTATCTATCTGTTGTTTGTTTATTGAAACGCGGATAAGGATAGAATATTCACTGCGGACGGATAGCGTTTAACTGATTACTACGGATAGGTTATTGAGACCGGCCGTTAGGGAACTATAAATATTTTTCTAAATAGAAAATATCTGTAAATATCATATGATAGCGACAAGTTGAATATCTTAAAAACCGGATATGGCAAACAAGCATTTTGCAGACTATAGAAGTGCTAACTTTTGTCTCTGGAATCCCAAATTTTTCATTGCCCAAATTTAGCTTATCCGCAATGTATGCATGTATGTGAAATCTTAACCATTTATTCCCAACCTTATTTAAATGGCTTGGCTTTGTGTATTTGGATTTTGGTTCATTTTTTTTTCAATATTTAGTATGCTTACAAACAACCATTTTATGTTTTGTGAATGGTGTGAACATTTTCTTTGCGCCCCATCCCTTTCATGGAATGAAGTCATCTTGCTTATTAGGAAAATATTGATTTTGTAGTTCCAGCTAATTGCTCCAAACAAAAGTCCCACTAATGGTTCTTCCTCCAGCAAGTAAGTAGCTTAGTGTACTTCACACTGCATTTTTAATTGTTAGCTTTTGCTTAATTTTTATTTACTTAACCTTTAAGTATCAACAAATAATCTCATAGACACCTTGAGGGTTCGTGATTTCTAGATTTATATGTCAATTGAGACATAAATATCCCTTTGAGCGCCTCTGTACTCCTCGGAGAGTCACCTGGCAATTTTTGTAAAGAGTGGTTGATTTCGATCAGTTTTGAATTTATTATCTAGTGGTCTGACAGACCACTAGTGTCTGTACTTGTGTTGCTTTTTTTGGGGAAAACTTTAAGTATATCGTTTTTCTGTCAAGTTACAAAAATTGGTTTGTAGGTTAACCCTTCAGAAAAATACGTTAAGAGGACATATTTCTTAATATCTAAATTTTAATGACTGAATGTAAAAGCCAATTGTTTTCTCTAAAAAAATTGAAACTGTAATATTAGTGCTGAAAATAATTTATTATAGACAGAAACCTTTCTTTTTATAAAAAAAAAAAAACATAAGAAACATGCAAATTTTGTTTGAAGAGCCATGGTGTCTGGCAGACTGCACGTCCGTATGTGTGTCAAAAATAGTATGTCGGTACTTGAAGGTTAATATTAATATTGTGCAATACAAAAGGCTAATAATTTAATTTTCAACTGCTTTATTTTAATAATTTATAACATTTTCATACTAATTAATTTTCTATCAAACTTGCGCTATTTATCTTTGATTCCAAAATAAGTGGATCCTTGATATATATTTCAGGTCTTCCAGCAACAAGGAACGTAGTAGAATATTAGTAAGTGATTCGGAACATCAAGAGGAATCGTATGATGAAGGGTTAGTGTGTATGGAGTTTTTTTATGTTAGATCTTGGTCTTTTAACACCATCTAATTAATATTCACCGTTAGTAGTCGCCATAGTCAAAATGGTGGTATCTAAAGGCACATAAAACAATTAAAATCAATCAACTCTTCCTTTTTTTGGCCCCACTTACGGGCATAGGGAGGTAACAAGAGCTCTCCTACACCATATCCAAATTCCACAGCTCTGCGCCGAAGGAACGGAACACGGTATGAGAGGGTCTTTCTTGTCTTTGAGGACCTGATGGGAGGAAGAACAGCACACAACTCAGCCAACTTTGGCATCCATAACATATGTCCATCTCCTCTCCACAATGGTTGAAGTGATGGGAGTGCGCCATGGTATAGTGTCGTGGTACCACCTTATGTCCAATATTCTTCTAAGGCACTTTGTTTCAAAGACAGGGACTTTGGTCAAGCGCCAAGACTCACACCCATAAAAAAGGATGGACTACTAAAATTACAGCGATCTTTAATCCGGGTTGCTAATAGTGAGCCATAATCATTGTATAAGTTCATAATTTTGAGTTAAGAATTATGCCTTAACATGGAGCTCAACAGTAGCACAATGTTAGTTTAAAGCAATATAGCAGAATTTTTTCATAATGAGAAAAAGTTTAATCAAAATTAATATATTTTTAGAGTAACTTCTGAACCACGCTTAAAGAGCACCGCATCTCTTGGGGAAATATTAGAAGCAATGAAAAACTGCATAACGGGAGTTGGATTTATGGTGCAAACTGTCAGCTTACCGTCTAATGCGTTTGTGTCTATTGACGCAATTCAATGGCTTATGAATCATGTAGATGGGATCACGGATATTGAAAAGGCCAAAGAAAAAATGGAGGTAAGTTAACTAACATGGATGTTTTGCGACTTAAAGAGTTAGTAAAACTAATAATTTTGAGTAAGTAATAAATCTAAAAGTGCCATTTTCACTTCTCTCTAAAAAAAACTTTTATCTCTATCTAATAATATAAAAGAATGTCGGGTTAGTGCGAACACTTATAACTCGAGATCGGCTGTACAGATTCTTCCTATGTTTGATTTATTGGATTCTTCTCTGCTTCGGATAACAAAATAACTAATAAAAAGTTTAGAAAATGGATTAGAAATCATATAAAATATAATATTAAAGTTAGTATGGAACGGATTTCTTGCGATGCCAACGCCATCTATGAAAATTCCATAACAACAAAATTATTGTGTGCCTGATAACCATAGAGTTTCAAAACACTGGCACGCAAATTATTGATAGAATTTCTTTCAAGCTTTCAGAAAAAAAAATTAACATTATAACATAATATTTTAAATGTACGAGGGTGGTCCGATAAGTAGTTAGCCTGCAAAAGAAAAACGAAAATTTTGGAAAATTGGCGATTTATTTTTCAACATAGTCTCCTTTTAGCTCGATACTCTTGACCCAGCGATCCTCCAACTTCCTTAACCCGCCTGAAAAATGAGTTTTCTTGAGGTCTGCAAAGTATGCCTCCGTGGCGGCGATGACCTCCTCATTTGACTGAAATTTCTGCCCGGCGATAGACTTTTTCAAGTTTGGAAACAAAAAAAAGTCGCACAGGGCCAAATCTGGAGAATACGGTGGATGGGGCAGCAATTCGTAGCCCAATTTGACCAATTTAGCCGTGGCGACAACAGAAGTGTAAGCTGGTCCGTTGTCATGGTGGAAGAGCACTTTTTCTTCACCAAATGGGGCCGTTTATTCCGCAATTCGGCGTCGAATCGACCCAATAATTCAACATAGTACAGCCCTGTAACCGTTTTGCCCTTCTCCAGGTAGTCAATGTGGATCACACCTTGTGAATACCAGAAAACGGTGGACATCACTTTTCCGGCCGATAGGACAGTCTTCGCTTTTTTCTGAGCACGTTCTCCGGGTAAAGTCCACTGTTTCGACTGTTTTTGGGCTCTGGTGTGTACCAGTGGACCCATGTATCGCCGACGGTCACAAAACGGCGCAGAATCTCTTTGGGATTGCGCTTAAACAGCGTCAAACATTGCTCTGAAGCGATCTCACGGTTTCGCTTGTTGTCCGGAGTGAGCAAATGCGGCACCCATCGCGCCGACAGCTTTCTCATACCCAAAATTTCATGTAAGATATGACCCACGTGATCTTAGGAGATGCGTACTATCTCAGCTATCTCGTGCACCTTCAATTGGCAGTCTGCCAATACCAGATCATGGATTTTTGTCAAGTTTTCTTCCGTGGTAGCCATTTTCGGGGCACCTGGGCGTGACTCATCAAAAACTGACGTGCGACCACGTTGAAACTCGTTAATCAAATTTTTAACAGTCGCCATCGAAGGAGAAGACTCACTGTATGCAGCATCCAAGAGCTCTTTGATTTCACTGCGTGATTTCCCTTCCAAAAACAAGAACCGAATCACTGAACGATATTGTTATTTTTCCATTTTTCTAAAATCTACGGACTCACCGGCTTCCACAAGCGGTAAAAACAAAACTACGTGTCCAAATCGGCTGAAATTTTGACAGTAGTCGTCTACAAGAACGTACTATACGATAGGAAATTTTTGTTAAGATTGTGGTGATTTCAGGTGGTGAGGCTAACTACTTATCGGACCACCCTCGTATTCTTATATAAATACACATTTTTGAAATCAATATTCATAGTAAGGACTACAGGACAACATCTGTTGAGTCAGCTAGTTTTTAATACAACTTACAAATTTAAGATCCATTCTTGGTGGAATTATTTAAATTTCTTGAAATGTACCTAATTTTTTTAGATGATGTTGAAAGAGAATTATATTTGCCATGCTTCTGGAGATGGTTCCAAAGAGTTTATTGTGGGTTATTACATGTATTACATCATACCGCTAAAAAAGGAATTCGGTGAGCTCTGATTTTATATTTTTACAAATCATATTTTTAATTGAAATTTTCAACCGATAAATCACAAATTATCTTAATGTTTTTTGCACTTTTTTTGTTGTAACAGAGTCAGGGGAGTACGTGCCGCCGTTAGGAGATTTGCAAAGCTTTGAAAACGAGTGGATGGAAGTAGAAGTGCTCGGTGTGCGCTCGCCCAGATGTGATCCTAGTAATGATGACAGTCGTGGGGCGTTAAAAATTAGTGGAGCAAGGGAATCTCCGACTAGAGATGAATCTAATGTTCCAGCATTTTTATGTGACCACATAGACCCTAACTACATCAATCAAGATCTAGACTCAGATTGTGAGTGCTTATTAAATTTTACATAGTGTTCAAGACCAATCTTCTATATAATACAAACTGAGAAATTTATGTTCAATTTTAATCATCATTAACCCTTGCAGATTGTAATGTAATGATTCCCTGTTTGTTTATTTACGTATGTGGGATTCGTATGTTGTCAAACAATTCTTTTTTTTTATTTATGTATGTGGGATTCGTATGTTGCCAAACAATTCTTTTTTTTTTATTTATGTATGTGGGATTTGTATGTTGCCAAACAATTCTTTTTTTTTTATTTATGTATGTGGGATTCGTATGTTGCCAAACAATTCTTTTTTTTTATTTATGTATGTGGGATTCGTATGTTGCCAAACAATTCTTTTTTTTTTATTTATGTATGTGGGATTCGTATGTTGCCAAACAATTCTTTTTTTTTATTTATGTATGTGGGATTCGTATGTTGAAAAGCACTTTTAACACATTTATTAATCTGTCTTTACAACAAATTTACATTCAAACAATAACCCTCTGAATTGCGTCTGGGTCCCTCTGCAGAGCAGCATTGACTAATTTTATTGTTTTTATCTCCTTCCACATCCGCTTGCGGCACGGTGTTGCCACCCGCTACGCCCTCTATAATGAAATTTCAGCTTAAACGGATGTTCCTTCCCAATTAGCCCTTTATATACAGTTTTTACTTTATAGATGAAATTCTGATAAAATATATTTAATTAACAGGACTTGACTAGAGTTTACGACTATTGCATCAGAAATAAACTTGAGCTAAATTTGAAAAAGTGTAACTCAATTACGTTCACCAAGAACAAAAAAATCATCAAACATACATATGTAATAGATGGTTACGAATTGGCTCACCTGTCTCAAATTAGGGACCTGGGGGTGATATTTGACTGTAAATTACATTTTGACGTACATATAGAAGATTTATTAAAAAATTGTAACGCGACCTTAGGCTTTATCCTAAGAACGTCTTCCGACTTCAGAAATCACGAATCATTGTTGCAACTGTTTGTCACTCTAATACGATCAAGGCTGGAGTACTGCTCACCCATTTGGAACCCATTTTATGACAGATATATATCTATGATTGAAAAATTTCAGCGTAAGTTCGTTCGTATTGGCGAACGTAAATTTCGCGGCTTTGTATCGACAGGTTTGATGAGCCCCTATAAGAGACGTGAACTCATCGATACTTGTATGCTGCACAAGATTTGTACATCTGTTGTAGACGTGCCCACATTGTTGGCCGATGTCGGTCTGTGCGTGCCGTCACAAAGACGGTATTTTAGACCGTTCCAAATAAACCGACACTTATCTAATGCTGGTTGTAGGAATCCACTGCATAGAATGAAGCGCAACTACAATGATAAGTACTCTGACATTGACATATTTGCTGCTACACCACATAGTTTTAAGAATTCTGTTCTCAACGAATGATCTGTTTTACAATAATTTTAATATCAATAAATTGTCACCCTTTTCCCCTCTCCCATTCCTTTCCTCTATCCCTTCTTTGTGATTGATGCTTTGTTTATTTCTTTGATTTCCTTGTACTTTTTATTATTTTTTGACATTTTTTATAGGTTAAGTTATTATTATTTATATAGAGAAATTTTATTTGAGACGATTATTGTTATTTATATTGGGACATTTTATTATAGACTGTTATTATTGTTTATTTTGAGAGATTTTATTTTTGACTATTATTATTATTTAAATTGAGATTTTTTTTACTGTTATTATTGTTTCTCTTTTTTTTATTAATATTTGACTTTTGAAACATTCTTAGACCAATCATTGTTATTAATATGTGCACACATTTAAGTGGGGCATAACATTTATCTTTTCATTCATTTGTCTTTTATAGCCTAGATGTATATGTTTTGTCTGTTTGTTGTGCCATGAGGAAATAAATAAATAAAAACACATAGTCGACGGCCCAAACATTCGCTAGGTGCGGGGTCCGACTACTTGTCAATGGCTTATTCTTAGAAGTAATAATAAAAAAAATATGTCAGCACCTGCGGTTTGTATATAATAATGTCCTCAGTGGACAGGACAACTTCAGTATACATCTCTATCTCATATAGGTTGGTTGCTATAAGGAGTTTTGTACCTTAATACTGTGGTGGCAGGCTTACACTAATTCCGTATTGTATTTTTCCGCGTTTTACTCTGCGTTTTATTGTGCTCTGTAGTAAGGTTTTATTATTCCAACTTTCGTACCTAAAAGAAAAAGAAAACACTTTTCCCGTAACTTCCCTAGAAATTACAATTTGAAAATTTCGTCAGCACCGCTGGTGATCACCATATAAAAGCTTAGCAGTTAAAGTGTTAATTCAAGCATTATTCATGGGCCATAAAATACCTTCCTCATGTCATTGTGACAAATAGCCAAAAAATATTGGTGGAACCATTCTGATTAAATTTAAGTCATTGTGTCATCTTGACCTTTTGTGTTCTTAACCTTTTTGGAGGTACTGAACCCTGGAACTGGTGAGTGGTTCATATGCGAATACACTGAACCCTTTTTAATTTGAAGAGGGGTTCGGTGAATAGTTCTTAATATGAGTCAGTTGTGGGCCTTGAATCCGCTGAACCCAAGAGGCTGACTTACTGAACCCCTGGTGTTTTATCGAACCCAGGATAAGGACTGCTGCTTTAAATATTGCATCAAATCACAAAATTTGGTTATGAATTTTGGATCAAAATACTTGGCTGTTCTGAGAGAATTTCAGAGACAAACCCATGGTTCTTTTCATCCACAATTCTTTATACCGCAAGTTTCATAACTTTGGTATTTGCTATAACGGTGGCTATAATAAGTTGAATTTATTTGCCCCGTCATAGATTAATGATCTAAAAGGTTATATATATGTATGGTTGTTCCAGTTCCACTATATAAAAATACTCACTTGGACATAGATGTCAGTAACAAAAGTGACAGGATAGAGTGGGGACATGCTAGATACCAGGCGGTATGGAGACCTTATACAGCCTATGAAATGTGTATTCAGTGGGTCGTTGCTAGCGGAAATATTGTTGCTGATTTGGTATGTATATCCATTCTTCTAAACATAATATTATATTTTTGGTTGCTCTATACTACATGACTTTATATATTTTTTAGATGTATGGATGGATGCGCAAAGCTATGGCCTGTCGTTTGATCATGGTACCAATTCCTGCTGATCCCCTTGCTCTTCCATTTACTCTGAAATCAGATCCTCTGAGAGGTCCCATATATATACCACTCAACGTAGAACCATTGATAAAGGACAAAACAGCTTTATTTGAAGGTATGCAATATAATTATTATATTTGGTTTATCTCAGCATAAACTGGTAGTTACATTGGAATTTTTTAATTACTATTACTTATAATGTATATTATGGATTATATTTGTGACAAGAAAGCGGGAGCATTGTTGAACGTTTGCGCATTTGTTTTTTCTCTATTCTTTTTATTTTGAGTGCCTAAGTTTGATAAAAGCAGTGCATTTTATAGAGATTGAAGTGAAACATATTCGATATTGTTCGTAATAAACACACTGCCGAAAATCAGCATTAATTTGGATTTTAAAATTGACACTATCACGAAGTCTTCGACGCTATAAGATCCAATATCGCTTGGCAAGATTTGACGTCATTTAAATTCACCAATAGCTGTGCACCGACACTGTATCACGGACGATACCGCCGCAACGCGCCGTGTCACCGCTAGCGCCACCTTACAAGACAGCCGAGCAGGGGTGCCCCTACACCATGGACGCAATTAAAATTATCGAGTTGGAGTTGGCTCTTTCTTTGTCAGCAATTGTAAGTGAAAATGCTAATAAATTTACCAAGGACCAGATTTCCAAATTGATGCCTGCAACGATCGAATTTATGTCCGCCATGAACCTAGCCACAACCATATTATCTAGCCAGGAAAAGGAGATTGCTCTGCTGACGCAGAGACTCGATTCCGTAGAAAAATCACCTGTCAGCGACAACACCCTCCATGTTTGCGACACCTTGACAGAGATGGCTGAAAGAAACGAACGTGCTAAGAATATTATTATGTTTAATGTTCCTGAGTTGAGTGCTACTGGCTCTGCCTATATCTCAGGAGAACGGAAGCAGATTGAAGAAATCATATCCGGAACTGAAATACCTATTGCCCAAAGTATTGTAAGATTGCAGAGGCTCGGGCAACGACTAGAAAATAAAATAAGACCGATTAAAATTACATTTGAGAGTGGCGACGACGCTAAAAGCCTGATTTATGAAAAAAAGATGTTCCCACCGAATATAAAACTTAAACAAGATTACACCATTATGCAGCGTAACCATCTGAAGGAACTCTGGAGTGAGGTTGAGTCCAGAAAAGGCAACGGGGAAGACAACATTTCTATTAAGTTTTTCAACGGCATTCCAAGAATTGTAACAAACAGAAAAAACCATTAGCGAATTTTGATATCTCCTGCCAAAACGTTTGTGGGCTCATAACTAAATGAATGGACAACAATCGGAATACTCACCGGACACTATGGTGTCAATAGGATACTATTTAAAATGGGACTTGTGGAGGATCCCAAGTGCAGATTTTGTAGCGAAGATGAAGAGTCTATGGAACATCTACTATGTAACTGCGACGCTCTCGCTAATAAGAGACACAGGATGCTGGGCAGTGGATACCCAAGACCAGAAGACTATGCCTCAATCCCAAGGGGAAGCACAATAAGCTACCTGAAGTCCATCACGGATTAAGGAGGGGGAAGGTATAAAAGATCCCAAGGGTCGAGATGCCATAATAGCATATAGCTATAACCCCTATACAAGATAAAAAAAAAAAAAAATGAATGGACTATAACAGAACACACCGACTATCGAAAAAATTCTACCCCGATTTGGACAGCCCTGCACCGCCGAATGAAATAATTGCATTTAGGATTCCCGCACGCTGCACTATTATTTAAACAGCGATACCTTCCAAGGCAACAATAATCACTATAACGCAATGCAATCATTCGCAGACTGAATCACATGAGAAATGAGTATTTTACAAACTTGATTGTTGTTATATGTAATAACCCTTCTTCAATTTAAGTCTCGCCTTCGTATGTTATCCAAACTATACTAAGTAGATATTTGTGGATTTTAATATCACTTGAATATTATTTTATCTTTTACTTCTGTTATTATTGTTTTGTACCTGTTGACAGTTTGGTCTATGCCCATCCCTTGGTAGTTTATTCATTAATTTTAGTGGCACATAATATTACTTATATTGGTATCAAAAACGATCTCGTCTACGGCTATTTTTGTTTCTTTATTTTTATTGTATTGTAGGTACTACATATTATTATTTTTTATTCACTTTTCTTTCTCAACACTGTACCTATAGAGTTCATCTGGTGTTTTATGTTTTATTCCAACTAGGACAGTGCTTTTATATTCTTAATTGAGTTTATATATCATATTGTATTGTGTAGTTGGTAAAAATTAACAAACACGGGTGCCTACTGTATACATAGGTATTATTTTATTTTTGTATTATATTGGCACGATGTTTTTTTTTTCTTTTTTTTCTTGGTTTTTAGGTTTAAGATGAATTGGACTAGATGTGTGTATGTGTTTACATGAGGTTATATTCTCACATATTAATTCTAAGCTTCTATTCTTCTACATTCTGTTCTAAACTTATCATTATTATTGAGTTGAAAAAAATAAATTATCTACTATTATGTATCATATCTATGAATGCCATCTTGAAGTGGGATTACTGGACATAATATTATGTTTATGTTTAGTTTCCTCTACCATTTATCACTTTTAATGCATTCGCTATTATTTTAAAACATTTATTCACTTTATAGCATATACCTAAAGCATATGCATAATTGTATAAGGGAATAATTAAAAGGAAACAAAATTGAAATTAAAAACAATGCTATACACTTTTTATTATTAGGTGTCATTGATATGAATCAGACGCAGACTTTATGTATTTACTATGTATTGTATATTTTCTTGCTGAATATTTTTCTTAGTCTAATTGGACTTTGTTTATTGTTTTTAGTTTTTTTTTACCATGTCATCATCAGCATGTTATATAATTATTTCCGCTTTCTTATATTTCTTGTAATATATTTTATGTTGTTGTTAAAGGCACTTTGTGCCTATCTAAATAAATGTCTATAAAGTATATTATGCATAAAATAAATAGGTTATTTGAAGGTATGTAAAAATTTGACGTGATTGGTTTCCTAGCAGATCAGTCACCAACTTTCGTTTCGAAGGTCGTGGATTCGATACCTGATGTTATTTTCCATCATGGGCTGTAAAAATTTTGAAATAAATTTTAGAATTCGGAGAAAAATTCATAATCGACCAAATTCGCTTTGAGATTGACCGAAAGTTTCTTCTCTTCTCCTTGTTTCAGTAGAATACTCGTTAATCTTGTAAATTAGTGATAAACGTGAATTGAGGAGTCAAATTGGTTATCATCTTTCATCACCACCTGTAAAAATACTTTACTAGATGTCGAAATTCAGAGAAGCTTTCTGGATCGACCAAATTTGTTTTGGGATGGATCATTGAATATACCATTCCATTCAGTTTAATTTTCTGTTTGAATTGAATTCTGAAAAAAGTATCAGTCAACGAAATACAGCTTGAGCAGTCATAATATTGTAAATGTACGATTTTTTGCAGGTTTTCCTGAGGAGTCCTGGGCGGACAGACTCTTTTTGTTCCAGGAAGCCATAATAAGTCGCTTTGGTTTCATCAAGTGTACTGTGGAATCTTCCCACTCTGGAGGAGGTGTGGGCGAGCATCTCTATGTGCATGTCACAGGAAATATGTTTGTTCTGATTCCCACTGCACCAACTCCCCCTCGAGGGCCCAAAGTACGACCAAAGGCAAAATTCATCAATCCAACTAGGTATCAACTTTATTTATTCCTTTAGAAAGATTCAATTTAGGTATTACTGTTTATTTAGTCGTATCTATTTTATTTACTTACTAGCTGACCCGCCCGTCTAACTTCACCATAACCCAGAATAAAATAAATAATTTACTCCAGGTTTATGCAGTGTTTGTTACATTTTAACCTTTCTACTTGTAACTACCCTCCAAGGAGTGGTATTGAACTCATACTCCGCTTAAACCTTCGCGGACATTAGTAGAACAGATCACCACAGTTTCATTGAATTTCTCATTGTTCACTGGTCTTTGAATCTATCGAGTACACACTCACACAAACATTCAGTTTTATATATATTGATTCATTTTCACTCACCTAATTTAAAAAACAGTTTTTCTTTCAAAGAAGCGTCTCTGAATATCTTCTTTTATATTACTAGATTTCCGAATTCTGTTCCTGATTTCTAATCAGATCAATATTTTTTTTATGTTTTTCGCTTGGTGGTTCTACCAAGTATGTACTTAGATCCTAAACCAGTTCAGAAAAGACCATTTTACTGCGAGAGAATAAAGACAGCCACAATATAGGAAAAACGCTTAAAATATTTTCATTGTAAAACAAAGGTACAAAATGCAAATTTAAAATTTTCAAATTATCACAATTTTTCCTAAATAGCAAAAAAAAAATCATAATAGCTTGTAAAAAAAACAAAGTTCTTGAATGTTAGTAAATTATATACATCCAGCTGCTGGCATGGAGGTTAGTACCACTGCATATAAAATCTAGAGTTGTAGGTTCGAATCCTACTGAAAATTGTTAACATAAAGTGATCACACTAAACCAGCCTTTGAAGCAGCAGTATAAAACTGCCATAAGCCTGCAGTGATCTAAATTTTTTTTTTTTTTTTTTTTTTATTTTTAGCTCTGCACTCGTTTTCGAGTGATTCGGCGTGATCTAAATTTGGCATTAGCTAAATATTTGGTTGTTATTAGTGTAAGGTTTACATCAATAAAGTGGTAACTTGTCATTTTGTTATATACATACATACATTCTCCCTTTAAGGCCCCCCGCACTCCGGAGGCCAGCCCGGAGGAGACAAATACGCAGCAAACCCAACCCGCACGAAACCAACCCTCTAGTTCGATCGATATTTTGTTATACCATTTTATAAATTCATTTCTACAAAAATATTATTCTACAGAATTTGGAGTATGTTTCTGTTTTCTTTTCCATAGATATCCTGTCCATTCTGATGTTGCTCCAAGCCCACATGAAGCTTACATAACCAGACACGTCAGTGGCAAAAATAAAGATGATTACGACAACAGTAGGAGGGTAAGATCTTTATCCATTTTTATCTTACACTTAATATTTGTACAGAATATTTTGTTTATACTACACATGGTTATTCTTTCGCAGATGGGATTCTTGTGGTCGTGGAACCACATGGTTTCAAGGAAATGGAGGTCCAACACTCCTGCAACTGGTGATGAAATGTTCCAAATCAAATTCTTAAAAGATTTCAAGCATTTCTGTGCGAACCAAGAACAAAGACTTAGTAATTTTTGGGAAAATTGTTGGGAACTAAAGGAACATGCTGGCGAAGAAAAGGATTTGCCCTAAATTGCAAAGATATGCCAAAAAATAAACTATTTATTGATGTTCAGTAATACCGGGTATTAACAGATACAATATTTTTATGCTAACAGCAAAACCTGTTGGGCAACAGCCATAGAAAATAGTCTTGAATTGTCCTATAACCGAGTTATATTGTGCCTTAAAGGATCCCAATTTTACTTTATCATGTTGGCGATTGTGAAAATTTTTGACATTTATCCCCTAAGCAACAATTATATGTAGAAATTTCCGATCAAGGATCACACAGATACACCTTTGATGTGTACATAAAGTTTCGTGTATTTGGTCTATACAGGGTAATTGCAAATTTTTAATAATTTCTTCCCTCTGAAAATACTTATAAACTAGATAACTTATATGGCACCGTTTTGTAAAGAATTTTATGTCAATGGTGCCTCACATAGAAAAAGCCATTTTTATATCATAATTTCAAAAAGTCTTTACATACTATTCAAGATCAACTTTTTGTTTGTAAAATCAGATATGAGGTATTGCTGTGTATTCAATTTTCTCAAAGGCTGTGTCCTCTTAATATTTTGTTATCTTCCATTTAAAATTTTATGAATAAAATTATTTTAAAATAAATATTTTATATTCTTTTGATTGCCTGATTAATAACCTGTTACTAATTGCTGCCTTGATAACCTACATAAGTCCTTTATAAAAGTTTATTTTCTGCTTGAGAGATTAAAAGTCTTAGAGAAGCAATTAAAACTGATATCCAATCTGTAAGTACGCTACCTGTGTGGAGCAAGTCTTGTCAAGCATTCATATGCTGGTTGGCTAAAGGTGTGCATCAAATGTTTTTTTGCCACATACTCTTGTACAACCTGGTGATTAGAATAGGGATAACCAAGGCCTCAGGTGTACCACTCAACTTATCTTCAACTATTACTTCCGCCCCAAAGTATTAAACGTTAATCTTAGATATAACAATGATTAGCTGTGTATGTGTCTCATTAAAACACGAAAAGGGCTGGAAAGGATTAGATTATGGTGATGTGAAGTTTTCGGAGTTATCTAGTTAAAGAATATTTTTAAATTATTGAAAAATAAGAAAAAGGCCAACAGCATAATATGACCACTGTAGGTGTCCAGTTAGTGGAATTGATAATAAAGTTGTAGCCTCTTTTATAATCAGTTTGTTAGACAATGATATTTACAATATTACAACAATCTTTGTGGGGCGAGTGCCTAATCAAATCTAACAACAGAACACCCACCGCCCTGCATTCTTTTTAAAATGTTCCAAATATTTAAATCTTTATATAATTCAACAATAAGTAAATACCACAACCACCGTCATAAATTTCCATCTTTAGACCTAGTTGGGTGTTGGATTGCTGAAAAAGGATGTCCGCCGTCTTAACCAAACTTTTTCTTTTTAGAATTCTAATCATAACGCTGTATACCATGTCAAGCATAGGATAGTAGTGATAATATTATGTTAGTATTGTGATGTGACATTCCTATGAAGTGAGTCACTCGCCAACTAGTGCCTTTTTAGTTTATTGCCCATATACTGAAATGAATAATTATCAATATGGAAATTCTTACTACTGGTTTCTTGAAAAGTATAACTACTTCGTTTAGGTATAAATTAAATGCAAAAAAGAATAAAATATGGTCTTGATGGGACAGTTAAGAACACAATGCTAAATGATGTATCTATACGCTCTTTACAAACCAATTTAAAGGCATAAGGATGCAATAAATGTTAATGACATCCAACACCATGTCAAAATCCCTGAATTCTACCTCAAAAGAATGGTGCATTGTATGAAGGGGTCTGCCTCAAGGAACTGTTCATTTGTATGAATTTTATTTCATTCATGTCATTTATGATATTGATCTTTTGGAGAGAATACAAAGAAGTGCAACAATGTTCTGCAGTCCCACTGCACTGCGGAACATGGAGTACGAGGACAAGATGCTGGCACTGAGACTGACGAAAGAGGCGACCTTATAGAAACCTACAAGGTCTTGCATGGGATTACCACCCTCTCATATTCTCGCAAACCACGTGGTTGAGATGTGGAAAAGATTACCTGTTAACACTGAGTGTGAATGTTTTCAAGAATAGATTTGGACGAGTATTTGAAGAATAATTGATTGTGCAATCTAGATATGGGCACATCAGTAAGTTATAAGCTGCTCTCCTACTATCTTTAACAATAATGAAGTTTTTGAATAAAAAAGAGGAGATAGTTGGATATAATAAATGAAAGACAATTTTTATAATAAAAATGATATATTGGATAATATATACATTTAAAGTAGTAGGTACAAAATATAGTATAAATCGGTTTTATAGGCAGAACCCACAAGGCAGTCAATATTTTTTGAGCAAGTGCTCCACCCAATAACACCCACAGCATTTTGATCCATCCTTAAAACAGCCTATTCATTATCTTACTTAGAGATTAAAAATTGAGATTATACAAAAAAAATACTCTTTAAAATATCAAAAGTAAACAAAAGATTATCATAAAATATTTTGTTTATAGTAAAAGACTATATTTTTATGGCAAAATATAAAATTGTTCTAACTTTCCTTGACTAAAATATTTTTATATATCAAATTTGATGCAGTTTTCACTTACTCTATTTTTACAGTCTCTTATCAATAATTACATTAAAAAGAATCTCAAATAGCGTAAATACAGCATATTGAAAAAAAGCATTAGCACAAATTACATAACAATAATATGTAACTGAATCAACAGTATCATTCATTCAGCATTTTTTTTTTACATCTAAACTGAACCTTTGAATGTTCCCAAATGCAAGCTCACATTCGATCTTAATGTTTAAGTCATTATCTTAAGGGCGTAATGGTAACACAACATTCTAACTAATTGTCTTGGATGGTTTTGTCAATAAGCAACCGGTTTTGAACTCGGGTGCTATTCCACAGCAAGCTTTGCTTAACGTAGTTGATAAAGGATATATTCATGGTAAAAAGAAACATCTTTTACAGCACAATCTAAAATCACGTAAGTTTTAAATTTATGAACTACTCAAATTAAGTAAAACCGCATGAAAGAGTACTAAAAGAAAATTGAAATATCTAATTACAGGGTAAATTTTTATTCTAGTTAACCCTGACATCGAGCAGTGTGTAAAATTATACATCCCTTATTGTTTTTTGTAGGTTTATTAACCTTTGTCTGCTGTCATAGAAACTAAAAATACAAAACAAAGGTCATTGGTCTGCCGAGCAAACTTAATACATATAATCTAGACTGCAATGCAAAAACAAAAAGTAAAATCGGATTTAATCTTAAATTAGACTGTGACTTTAAGCTTTTTCCATAAAACTGTTAAAATTCATTTAAACACCTGTTATACTTATGACAATATAATTAACGTTGCAATTAAATCGATTTTAAGTTAACGAGATAATTGATTAATCAAGAATAATTTTTGGCTATAATTTAACAGTTTTTTGGAATGTAAGAAATACATTTCATGTTATAATTTCTAGTTAGCCTGTAATCATAGACAATTTGATTCATTTTTGAGTAATCACTCATCACAATACAGTCAAAAACGATGTCACTCTTCCTATATTAATTGTCACAAAATGTTCTCACTGATTCATACAATATACAATCCTACCTATGTATAATCTATATACATAATATTAATATGATATTCGGTGTATCATCAAGTATTAGATAATGTAAAGGAGACTAACGGTGGAAATATCAAAATCTAAAAATACTTTTAATAAACAGCAAAAGAATTAGAACATTCAAATGTATTTTTAATACCTATTTATTTTAGAGTAATGACTCTAGTAACTTCCATATCAATGCATTGTTTGTATTTCATTAGTTAGATTCAAAAACATTAGCAAGATTAAAAAAATACAATAGAGAGAATGCACAAAGGCAACAAGCATAAATTTCTATTACTTAATTACAATATGTAGTTTTTAGCATTCACAATTTGTACTTTACTACGAAACTGACTTCACATACTTGAGTTTCCATTCTAACTTAAGTTATTTTGATATTATATGGAGAATCAACTCACTTCAAAAATAAATCTATGGCATATCGAATTGTGTAAACTTATATAAAAAGCATTTCTAGTGAAATTTACCTTCAGGAGATATTACTTTATGATATTAAAAGTACAACAAAGTAAACCTAAAAGGGGTGAATGAAATTACTCTATTTCTTATCTCCAAACAAAATGAGTCTAGTTAACATGGATGTAACGCAAGGAATTTGTTTCTGTTGGTGCATAATGGGACTATCTGGAGTATTAGACTCGAAATCATATGCAACACGCTGGGAAACAAACGTCAGAAGTGTCAACAGGTCACGAGTTTTAGCATTCTCCCTCAACTCCTCCGCTAATGCTTGAACAAACCACGAGCCCCTTGTCGTATTACGCCATGAATAATATCCAGGGACAGTAGAATATGTTATTAAGAAATCTGCGTGTATGGGAATTCTGTATGTGGAGTTTCCAGGGCCATCAGTTTCAGTGCGATTGCTCATCAGCATTCCTCCGTCCAGTTGATCTCCTTGACAGGCCTGAATGAAAAACATTTTTGGTTTTCCCGCGAGTGATGGGCACTTATCTGCTGTGAAACTGTGCCACAACATTTCGGGTTTGTAGTATGTGTCTTTGGCATAAAGCATCCCCAACTCTCCATGGGTTAGAACACATATCATGATACAATCATTATCAGTGTGGTCGTACTTAGCAGCATCCATGATGTACTCGGCTACTTTCTTGGATGGCAAGTCGTGAAAAACCGATACATCGAATCCGAGCATGTTTAAAACATCTTTTAAGTTATTACAGTCTACATTGGTCCCAGAACGACTTTTAAGGCCATGAATATCGAAATGCTCATGATTGAATATCAAAGCCAAACCTCTCTTTTTGTGTTTCATATTGTAATAATGGGATCCGCGGGATGTAGGCATCCGAGCGATTATATTGGAAACATTTGGCACACTGGTCCCTCGTGCGTCTCCAACATCATCACCGTTGACTCTTTGTTCATTATGCGAGCTCACCCCGTTGGATTTTGCATCAACTTGCTCTTCAACACTATTCATCTTGATACTGTAATATTGTGCAATACGAAATTAATTCACTTAATGAAAAATTAACTTTTAAAATATTGCGGAACGACAAAAAACTCCCGAAATTTGTAACAAAACATAAAACCAGTCCAGTGCGAAACAAACGAAATGTTATTATTCTGCATAGACAATAAAAATAGATAACCACAACCAAAAGATATAAATTATAGAAAATCGTGTCATTATAGAAGGTGTTGACATGAGTCATATAATCTTACAAATGAAGATCGTTTCGTTTATAAAAATAATCGTTTTAATACCTCAATTTTGTTATTTATCATTTCATTCAAATAATATTACAAAATACGTACCAAATTAGGTATTTAATAAAAGCGCGACCATGACTATGATGAAACTATCAATCTATGGTTTTCTCTATTTACATAAAAATCTCATAGATTTTTATATTGAAAAATCTATGATTTATCCAAAGATAATATAAATATACTGTGATTTATCTACGAACCATAGAAAAAAGAAGTTGTTATAAATTAACAACAAAAACATATTGGGTGGAAATTATTTGTTCGATTTTTCAGTCGGCGTATTATTTTCTTCTACATTTTAAATAAGGTTAGTGAGTCCATTTGTATGATTTGAACGAATTTGAATGTTTTAGTACTTATTTAGTATTTATAATTATCTTTCCCTTACAATTTGTAGGTTGGGAAATGTAACATTGCTGACCACATTATTATATCATATTTTCAGTAATGAAGAAAGTGGTAAGGCAAAGTTGTGACTACATATTCTTTTTATGTATATAACATTTAAAACATCAAATTATATGTGGATTAAATGTTATGTAAAAATTTTATATCCTTTTTTTGGGAAAAATCTTTTTTGATAATTGATGCCTCCTTATTAAACCTTGGCGTTTGCATCCTGCCATGTTCCCGACTAATTTGCACATTTCATGCGAGTACATATGGTTTTCTATATTTTTATTTTCATATACAAAATGCAAAAGATGGGGATTTAGCCCCACCATAGCTCTCTGGCTCTATACAGCGGTAGTAAGACCCTCGATAACATATGCCTCTGTTGTTTGCTACAAAAAGAGCAAAGAATGGCCATGGAAAAGCTAGACTGCCTACAGAGGACTGCATGCATCCTGGCCACAGGCGCTGTGTCCACTACACCTGGAGCAGCACTCAATGCTATGTTGGGCCTTCTGCCGCTGCATGTGCGCATGCTGGCTGAATCGGCGATGTTAAGGCTAACAGCAACAGGTTCTAAATATGATATCTGATGTCAATCATGATAACCTGTCATGACTTCAAGATGTACTATCAGGTCGAACTACTAGAAAGAAGTGACTGGCTAGAGGATAAGATTGTCTTTGAGGGCCACTCGCTGATATGGTACACCGATGGATCCAAAAACAACCGCAGAGCAGGTAGTGGTATTTACGAAGAGAAGCCATGTTACCAGGCGGCAATAAGACTAGGTAGGCATCCTTCTGTCTTTAATGCTGATGTTTACGCTATACAAATATGCGCAATGATAAACCTTCAGAAAAACTATTCTGGACAAATGATCTACATCAACTCAGACAGTAAGGCCTCCCTATTGGCCTTGTCCTCGGCCTCAACCAACTCGAGGCTAGTGCTAAGCTGTAAAGATGTACTAAATACCTTAGGTAACAAAAATAAGGTAATCTTGCGTTGATTACGAAAAGGCTGATGAGCTAGCAAGGGCCGGTGCTGAAAGGAATTTCTGTAGACCTGAACCATTCTTTGGCATTCCTCACAGCACAAAACGCAAAACACTAGCCGACATATGCAATGAACGCTCACTTAAACTCTGGACTGAAACCCAGGGACAAAAACATTCCAAGGTGTTAAACAACGCCTACAATCAAAAATCTATAAGGAACTGGCTGAACAAGCGCATGTGCACAGCACATGTGCACAGGCTCCATTTCTTCCAGGAGGCTGGGTTGAGCAACTAACTCTAGATGCAGGGCCAGACACAAAAGTTCCATTATGGGACGCAGTGACAGCAACCTCCCCGGAGGCAGCAGGCCTAGTAAATAAATAAATAAAAAACTTGTTCAAAGAACGTAAAATTCAATCTGATAGGCCTTTATTTAGGTAATTTATAACTTTATTAGTACTAACACAAGATTGTGCAAGACGTTAATATTGTGCAAGACGTTAATATTCATTTCAATATTAACGTCTTGCACAATGAAACCAAACCATAATAATATTAATATATCTAATTCCATATAAATATTTCATTTTATGTTTATACAAAAAGTAAACACGTTTTAAAGAAAAAATAACAACTAATGACTCTAACAATTCATTACTAATGTTCGATTTTTAAATGGAACAAACCACTACGGGCTTACGACCGTCTTCTACTGTTATTTCGAAGGCTGGCTTAGTGTGATCACTTTACGTTAACAACGTTCGCCATTAGGTGGTAATGTTTGTCTCCGAAACTCTTAATCATGAGAATTCTCAACATGTTCAACATGTCGAAAATTCTCATGTATGCAACAAGTAGAAATTTAATAATAAAATGAAAAATAGAGATAAAAGTTGGAAATTGTTGAGAACAAGAGAGCAACCAAATTTAAAGACTGCGACTGCTGTCATGTATTTGGCGCCAGGATATGACTATATCCATTTTTGTTACTGTCTCATATTTATTGCCTATTGGCTTTGTTGGTGCACAACGTTCTAATTATGTTTAGATTCTTGTGACCTTTTCAGGACTAGATCTTAAAGAAAAAATAACAACTAATGACTCTAACAATTCATTACTAATGTTCGATTTTTAAATGGAACAAACCACTACGGGCTTACGACCGTCTTCTACTGTTATTTCGAAGGCTGGCTTAGTGTGATCACTTTACGTTAACAACGTTCGCCATTAGGTGGTAATGTTTGTCTCCGAAACTCTTAATCATGAGAATTCTCAACATGTTCAACATGTCGAAAATTCTCATGTATGCAACAAGTAGAAATTTAATAATAAAATGAAAAATAGAGATAAAAGTTGGAAATTGTTGAGAACAAGAGAGCAACCAAATTTAAAGACTGCGACTGCTGTCATGTATTTGGCGCCAGGATATGACTATATCCATTTTTGTTACTGTCTCATATTTATTGCCTATTGGCTTTGTTGGTGCACAACGTTCTAATTATGTTTAGATTCTTGTGACCTTTTCAGGACTAGATCTTAAAGAAAAAATAACAACTAATGACTCTAACAATTCATTACTAATGTTCGATTTTTAAATGGAACAAACCACTACGGGCTTACGACCGAAAACACGTTTTAGCTGTAAACTGAAAGTTGTATGCTTTCTCAGGCTATATTTTGCTAGGATGTCCACAAATTCCATATTATCTTTAATGGTGTCAAATACCCTATTGCATAAGAGATATTCACTCGCACAAATAATAATTTTTATAAGATTATATAATTAGAATTTTATATAAGTTTATAAAATTAATAAAAAATAAAACAAGTATTTAGCCATACTCCAGTGTTGACCCCACTAAACCTGGAATTTAGCAAAAGCCAGTGTTGCCACCTGTCCGGGATTTGCATTGTGTGTCCCGGTGTCCGGGCTAAACCTCTAAATGTCTTGGCTGTATCTGAATTTGTCAATGAAATCTGAGTCCAGGTCAAAATATTTCCAAACGTGGCAACACCGGCGTTAGCCGATTCTTCAATCAAAATTAAATGTTCGAAAATATCGAAGAGAGAATGGGCATGCTTTTATATCCAGACACACTTTGCCATTTCTCATTCAGCCCATTTCATTTAATTCTGATTAGCCATCCTTGAAGATGGAATCAATGTGTTTGATCCATGTCACACTCACATATTGTCATAGCTTTATTAACATCTGTTATATCTATTGTGTTTTTTTGTCAAGTTTAAGCCATCCAGATGAGATGATCATTTGTTTGACTAACATGACATGTTAACATGGTTTTCTCTAATAAAATTGTCATCTGTGAGTTGTCATTCTCATAAATATTTGTCAATTTTCATAATGTTTTATTTTCACAGCATTGCCACATATTTATTATGAATAGTTTGTAGTATTTATGTATCACATTTTTTGTCTTTTTAAGGGTGTAAAGTATGACATCATTTGACACAATCCTGATACAATTTTTAATACATTTGTATGGAATCCATATCACAATTTTTTTTATGTATGTTTATCACTGTAATGAAAACAACCAGGGAACCAAAACACATCTTAGAAACGTCGTTTGTGGTTAAAAAATAAGCCAAATTCAAACACTAGTAAATTAGTATGGATGTTGAATTATCGGATAGTTTCTGAACCATAGTCCTAGAGGTCTCAAAAAATTCCCTTATAGACATTCCCATATTTATGGTCATCTGGTAAAACAGTATAACTCGATAAAACCATGTTCTGAGATAATCGATGTTGAATATTAAAAAAATTCTCACGAATTGAATTGAATTTGTAAGGTCATCCTTAACTATTTTTCTGTCTTCAGTGATCCTTTCTTTATTTCGTAACGACAGTTGTAGTCCTTACTACTATGAATATTCATTTCAAATTTGTAATTTATACAAAGATATGTTTAAAATATTATGTTTGAATGTTAAATAGTTATTTCTGAAAGCTCAAAAAAATCCATCAAAAATCTGCATACCAATATTCTCAATGTCAATTGTTGTCAGGTTAACAATAATTTTGTTGTTATAGAAATTTTCATAGATTATGGCGTTGGCGTCGCCGGAAATCCATTCCATACTAACTTTAGTATTAAATTTTATATTATTTTAATATTTATTTTGTTATCCGGGGCGGAGAAGAATCCAAAAAATCAAACATCTGAAGAATCTGTTCAGCTGATCTCGAGTTATAAGTGTTCGCACTAACCCGACTTTCTTTTATATTATAAGACTCACAAAATTAGGTCTTAAAATGAGTTTTTTATCCATAAAATTTCAATAAAACTGAGGCCATGTCTAAACTTAATATACTCCTTTGCGCAAAATTTATTTCAACTTAAGTATACCTACACAAGTTTTTAGTATGTTAATTTATTATACAGTATTTTTTAAATAATATACTTAGATAGAATAACATTTTCTTTTTCTTCCCTTTTCGATGACTGTATAACTGAATATATACATTTTTACGCCAAATAAAAACATCACTGATATTAATTAACATGCCTTTTCACAAGTCCATACAGATACAAGTAATATCAGTCATTTTTCAAATCTTATTTTTTCTTTACATTTTAGTATAAGTAACTCAATTTACCCAAAATTACGAGTTATACTGTTTTACCATAGATAATAATATTGTCCAAGAAAGTCAAATGACCATGAAAAATATGTAATAATAGATAATCATAGACATTTATAAATCACTCAATTGTGAGGGGAATTGCAGAAAATATAAAAATAAATATTAACTGTTGCCAATGTAACATTGATGCATGCACCACCCACGCCCAGTTTGGATATTGCATTAACACATTTAGGGCTCTCATGATCTATAATTTGGTGCAATTATTTATGTACAATCATTTCATAGCTTGTTAAATCACACAGCTTTTAAAATGTCTCACATTTAGAATATTAAAGTACTGTTGTCATTTTGTTTTAAAATTGCAGTCGTGATGCCCGCAAAGCGTGAGATATTGGGCCTATACAAGCAGCTACTCCGTTACGGCCAACAGCTTCAGCTGACGGACAAGGCATATTTTCAAAAGAGAATCTCCAATGAATTTAAGAAAAATAAAGATTTGAATAATCAAGAAGAAATAACGTTTAACTTTGAGGTAAGTATAGCTGCTTCACTAACTCACCAAAACAATCTTTCCCTGAATATATTCCACTAACGGCAGGTTTTAATAGTAATCTGTAAATTGCGAACCGATAATTAACCTTGGCTACTATTCTACCACTACGCACATTCCAACAAACTAAGATTGCCTATATTGTAGCCCGCCCAGTTTTATATAAACTGTGTATTTGGTACAAACATAAGTCAGAGATTATGGTATATGGGTTAGGAAAACGTTGCGCACAATTTTGACATTATTTCGATCAGAAAATCATTTACAGCTATTTTTATTAGGCGAAACCTGTACACAGTAAATTAATTTTCTCTCCAGACCCTTGTCTTATCTTTGAAGATAGATAGGTTATGGAAACCAGCTGAAAGTGATAACAGATAAAAAATAAACCTTCTTTTGAAACTCCTCACAACCAGATGTTAATAATATAATATGCTTAGAATTATTGTCATTTTCCCATTACTCATTGGCGACATATCACACTATAATGCACTCCGCAAATATTGAAAGAAACTGTTATTTTCTATGTCATCATTTTTATTTCAGAAAGGGCGTCAGTTGTTACACAAAGGCTTAGTTTTATAAGTTCACTACTTCTATGATGTTGCTGTCCAAGTCTCTGGCACATAATTTACATCCATCAACTGCTTTGTCTTTGTGTGTACGACTGAAATACACATTGGATCATTCCTTGGTGCCCAAAATTTCTGAAAAGGATTTGGAAGAAAAGTTTGTTCGTGGTAGTGGTCCAGGAGGATCGGCTGTAAACAAGAATTCTAACTGTGTTGTCCTCACACACATCCCTTCAGGTAATTGTCTAAAATTCTACATCAATGACTAAGTTAGGGACCGTTCAAGTATTACGTAACACATTTTTTTAACATTATTCACCCCCCCCCCACCCCCCGAAATGCATCGTAACGCTCTTTGTTACCCCTCTTTCCATTCTCTAAACGTTTCCTAACGCACATAATACTAACCTCAAATCACAATTATTTCTGGAAAGTCACTAAATACCTTTGTTGCGGCGCCGGTAATACAATAGTAACGTTTTACAAGAATAAACCCCCCCCCCCATATTGCGTTACGTAATACTTGAACGCTCCCTAATATTAAAGAATCCTTATCGTCATAAAGGACTTGAGATCATCAAATCATCTACGTTGTAAGATATACAGTGATCCCTCATTTATCGCAGTAATGGAGACTGGAGCCCACTGCTATTAGGGGCGTCCATTAATCACGTGATGTTTTTTGCAACTTTTAGACCCCCTCCCCCCTTGTGATATTTGAGGATACCCCCCCCCTCTCCCCAAAAATCACGTGTACTTTTTAGTACAAAGAATTACGAAACATTTAATTTTTGTCAATTTTTTAAATTTCTGAAAATGTAACTGTTATTCTTCAAATTTATCAGAAAAATAAATGCACGTGATTTTCTCAGTAGACCCCTCCCTCCCCCTGCATGATCTTTCGTGATTTTTTTCAGACCCCCCCCCTCCCCTTTTTGGGCTCACGTGATTAATGGACGCCCCTTAGTTAAATTCTGCGAATCCTATCTACTATATATATTTTTTCTTTTATCTATTAAATTTTACCTAATTATTGGGAAAAATATAGACACTGTTTTTAAAGCACTTACAAACAGCTTGTGTGAAATGGGGATTATTGGCACTGGATTGTCAAAACTAGCTTCTGAGAGAGGTAAATAACTTTCCATTCCATTTGGTGAGGTGTCGGGATTGAGGTTTATGCAAAGGTATAAGAAGGTATTTGCCATCCATGTTTTCCGTTAGTTCCCAAATTCCCTATTACTTATAAAAACATTTCTCTGTCAATGGGATAGCTCGATGACTGCCGCATTTTCTTATTTTGTGACCGTATTTGATTCACTAAAATTACGAAGTAGCGAGGGATCACTCAAGAGAACATTAATTTTGTTACCACCTTATTCAGATATTCAGTTTAATTTTTCCAATCAAATAAATATTTTCACATAATAAAAATCTTAACATTGTTTGTTGTTTAATGTTATGAAGGTATTGTTGTGAAATGCCACCATACCAGAGATTTAAATGAAAATAGGAAGCTGGCTCGTAAACTGTTAATATCAAAACTGGATGTATCTGTCAATGGAGATAAAAGTATTGAAGCACAAAAAAAGGCAATAGATGAAAAAAGGTCATTAAATGCATTGAATAAGAGAGAGAAATTAAACAGTCTTAAAGAGGCTTGGAAAGCAAAGTTTATAAGTGATACATAATTAAGAATAATGAATGTGTTAATAATTATTTGTGATGTTGAAATTTTATACTAGTTATTTCTCGTAACTGCAAAACGGAACCAACTTAATGATTTTTTTGTATTGTTTAAGTTAAACATTTTAATTGATGATTCATTAGTTTCTTTTTACTTTTTTGTATTGTTACGTTAAACTTGTACTTAATAAACTTACTTTTATAATAAACTGTACAATGTCTTAGTAATGTGTTTTATTGAATAAGAATTCTGCATGCAGTGAGTGTTGACCTTTTGGGCAATTCATCCATTAGGATGTTTTGTGCCAAAAACACTATTAATTTGAGCATATTTTAAAGTATGACCGTTGATTAATTGTCTGTCTTCATTATTTAAAATATGATGGGCCAAGATCTATGTTTTTATCAACTCCATTTTTCCTTCTTTTTATTTTTATATCATCGTTTTAATTATTGTCCAATGTATAGAAATATACATGTTTAGGTATGCATATATATTTTTTATTTTAACTAAATGCCTACGCAGTGAAAGGTTTTTTTATGGGTTTTATTTAAATGTTCAGACATTGATTGTACCCACCTATGTTCAAAATACCTATGCGGGAGATACCTGTTATTGGAGCACTGGATATTTTATGTGTTTGTTTTATGTTTTTTTTTGTGTGTTGTTCAGTGTTCTGTTGGTGTCTCTATGAAATAAATAAATTCATAAATTCTCCTTATTTTAACACTAGTACAATTATTTCATAATGATAACTATGTTCGAAGTTGACAATACTCTTTTCCCACATGGTCTTGGAATCAGTGTTGCCACCTGTCGGGCTTTGCAACGGACAAAATCTAAAATGTCGGGATTTTTATCTTTATTCGATGACCTCTTAGTTTTAGGAAAATTATACTTTTATGGATACAAAATTGTCGAAATGCGTTTTTTTGCAAACTTTTCACCTTTCCTGTACCGAATTTTCAGAATGACCAGAATGATGATTCAGCGAAATTTCACCTTTCCGGATACCAAATTTTTTAGATGACCCATTTTTTTAATTTTTGTTCTCAAAAATTTTCCAAAGGTGGCAATACTGGTTGAATTATTTTCAAAAAAGAAAGACATTCAAAGAAACTATATATTGCTGCCTTCGCTTCATCTTAATCTGCAAAATTGAAAATGTTGAAGTTATAGGCCCAAAATTACAATACAGGCTTAAGGTCCACCTTTACGGTAAGGAGCACATTAAGCTTCGCTTAACAAAATTATGCAGATTACAATGTCTCCTTAGCACGAATTTGGGGTTTATCCTACTCGTTAAGTTAAGGGATACCCTGGGGTGTCCTCAACAGCGTAAAGCTCGCTTAACTCAGTTATTTTTTTTCTCTCTAGGAGGCGCACAAGTCACTATACGGCCAAACTGACATTTAAAATGTCATATAGCCGCGCAATAATTACGCTTTTTGAAGATGAAATGTCTAATTAATTATGATTCATTACGCTTATTTGTTCGCTGTTGCTTAGGTTGTTTCACTAGCGATTCTATTTGGATTTATTCGTGACCCTTTCTTTGATTATTTGACCACCACATTGACTTATATACACTGTTCGCTCTGTTTGATAATAATTACAAGATCGTTTTGCCTTAACCTAGTTGAATGTATGATATATGGTTATGTTTATTATTGAACACATCTTTCACTTTCCGTAGCTGTATCTTAATTAAGTTAAATAATCGAAGCAAGGGTCGTAACACATAAATACTAAGTCAGAATCCAAGAGCGAGCATCCATAAAACCAAAACAACAACACAAACAATGGCGCGCGTCCCGGTGAACATGACAGATGTGGAGCGTAATGCATAGATAAAACCACGATAAAAGACAAGTAGTACTACCAACTTAACCATATATACGGCTTAGCCAAGCCGCAGTCGAATTTTGATTGATATTCTCGTGTGATTGGTAAGCTCTACTTAACTTTTAAGCCTCCTCAATAAAGCTACAGGATAAGCTACAGATTGTAATTTCGGCCCTAAAGTATCTAAGAATGTAGACCTTGCGTTGTTTGGTAATCTCTCCCACATCCTTAAGTCTCCATCGTATAAAGATCTTATTATGAATCCGAGAGTCTAATTCTGAGGACTCCGGCTCTCGCTCAAACCTGCAGCCCGATTCACGGAAAAGTTTAAGTCTAAGTTTAGTTCGAAGTTCGAACGAAGTTCGATTCAAACTTTTGTGAATAGGGCTGCTGGTAATAATAATTATTGTAGGCGGCGACTATCTACAGTCTATGTACCTATTCACGGAGGGTTTGAATCGAACTTCGTTCGAACTAAACTTAGACTTAAACTTTTCCGTGAATCGGCCTGCAGGAAATAGACACGATGAAGAAGAAAAATAAAGGGCATCACTTTTCAATTTATTTTTTTTATTTATTTGAATATCATGCAACAATAATAATAATAATATGACTTTTCACAAGGGAATGTCTTTAAGAGTTAATATTGAGATATATTTTAAAACTTAATTATGAATTTCACTTATTGGGAAATAGTATTAGATTGAATCAACACAGGTACACAATAAACATCCAAGACAATAATTACAACTGAATTACTTTGGGTATAACAAGTGTTTTGAGAAATCAGAGTAAAATGGCACCAGTAAAGACATTCCAAATACTACCCATGATTTCCATAAATATTTATCGAATACAAAATGAACACAGATGCATAAATTTGGATCCAAAGTGTGGGTGAACACAGAGTCCACAAGCTTTGTACTGTGATACAGCAGTCCTTTGATAGTAATGTCTAGAGGTAACCTGCTTTATTTAGGCACAATCAATTTGTATGAGTCTCAAATGTGTGTTCTTACTTTGAAAATCAAAGTTGTAAAGAAATATTTATTTATTACTAATATCTCACATATATTGTTTAATTACACTGCATCCCAGAATAGTATTGGAGGGGTTGTTTCTACAGTTCGCTAATGGCGTCTTTTTTTCTAATTATTATCATTTTTTTATCAGATTTATGGCTAATTTAAGTAAAAAAAAAAAATGATTTTGATTGCATTATGGTGAAACTTATTTCCATATTTTTAAATCAACTTTCCAAAATTATTGACTGGGCTTTTTTTATCCTCTCCCTCAAATGCTTATAACATGACAAGAAATTACCAGTATTATGCTTAGACAAATTGCATTTGGCGATCGACTATAAGAGTAGGAAGAAAACTAAGACAGTTAATTTTTTTCGCACTATACATTGACGAAATCTTCGTTTGTAGTTGAACGCCAATTTGTCTAAACCGGCTGGTACTATTTAAATTTAGTCAGCTATTGTAGTACAGTGGAACCTCTCATAATGAGCAAAAAATAATGTGAAAATGTCACTCCCCTAACAAGTGAAATTTCGCATAACCAGTATGAAATTCGAGTTTCACTAAAAGGAAAGTCTCGTTTTTACATTTACTTGCGAGCGAGACTTCTGCACCAGTGCATTTAATTGTGTTTAGGACTCGTTCCGTTCACTTCTTTTTCCAAATTTTTATTCAGACATAAGGTACTCGCATTAATTTACGTGTAAAGTATACGTAATTATCCTTGAAAAAGTGTCCCCCAAGAAAAAAACCCACATGATGCTTAACGAAAAATCATTAAATAGCTTCACTTTAATAAGGTGGTGGCAAATTTATTACATGATAATATATTCTGTTGCAAATTTTGAAGAATCTGGGCTGCTTGAAACTTATTTGTTAAATTCAATTTATTTATCAAATTTAATTGTTAAAACAACAAATGGTGTTTTAAAAATTTATAAGTAATGTTTACCTTTAATATAGAATATACTATAGAAAATGGTATTTTTTCTGCATGGAACACATTATCGTATTTTATATTGATTTGTATTGGAAAAATTAGTTTACATAACGAGTAAGACTCTGGAACATTCTCATTATTAGAGGTTCCACCGTATTTATTAAAAAATAATCATTTTTGGCATATTATTTCAAATAAGAACACATTTGAGAAAGGCTTATTAATTTTTTTTAAACAGTATTATAAAAATGTGCGATGAACAATATTGGCCTTTTTGTTAATATAATATAACAGAACTTAGACATTTAATAACATTACATTACAAAAGGCATACCAAGAGTTACATAAAAATTTTCTTACAAAGTAAAAATAGACAAAGAAGTACCATTGAAAAATAATGCTTGAATCCCATCCGCAGACATTGTGGCGGAAGTAATATTTGCAGAGCTGTTACGTTATTTCAGTCTTCACCACTTGGAATACCTGTTTCTTTAGTTTTGTAAGACTAACTATTATTACATAATTAACAATTTTGTAACAAAAGTTTTTTTTTTTACTTTTAAGCAGATGGAAATAAAATTTCTTTATTGGCAAAATATATCATTGTTATCACAAAATGATTTTATTAAAATTAAGACATAAGTATAAACACTATGGTAACATTAACCATAATTGGGAACAAGGAGACACGCTGTGTATCTATCCCCGATGAAAACCAGTTACAAAATTAAATATGGAAAACAATCAGCTATGGAAGGTGTTTAAGTCGTCATTCTCTAATCTTGACACGCACAAAAATAAAGAGTGATTATTTTCAGACTTCAAAGGATGATAAAATTTCTTTTTTTTTTCTCACTTTCTACATGGAAACACTCCTATGAAAGAAACAAATTCTATTTTATAAAATGTGTATGAAGGAAATCCTAATGCGTACAAATCATTCTGCAGGCATTTTGGCATAATTGTTTATTTGTTCAAGTATATTCTGTTGCTTGGACAGATATTGAAGATTAGTTTTAATAATGACTTTATTAGCCAACTATAACACAGGAATCCATTATTATCATTAAAAATTGCATTATAAAACATACCTCAAATCTTGTTACTCTTCTCTCTTCAGTCCATTCCATAACCATGGATCGATTTTATCACTTATGTTAGTACAGATATTAAATCAAAGATAAATCTAAAATGCAGTTTTTTTAATAATCAAACAATATATACATAAATTTAGTCCAACATTTAAAAGAATGAGAAGTAATCTCTGGATATGCAAGCCAAATTACATTACCTATAATGAAATTCATGGGACCAAATAAAGCTAGAAAGACAGTGTTGTGCTGTGGCACACCAGAAGCAGTATCGGTTAGCGAAACATTATCATGGAGCGCTATGTTGTGGCTCTATATGAAACTGATATACTGGCCACAATAGTGTTTCTAGCTTTAATCATTTCGTTATACTGAACGTAAAAAGTGATACGAGAAAAAATAAATTCCAGATAAGTATAGAAGGAAAAAAAATTCCAGCAAAATTTCATGTCTTGTGATAAGCCATACGTCCAGAATTGTCCGGAAATAAAGATCTTTTTCTGGAATTTGGGAGAATCCTTATTCATCCAGAATTTCTACAGTCAAAAATCAAATAAACTCAATATTTTTCATTAAAGTTTCATTTCAGTTGGAATATTCTCTTAAAAGTCTGGGATATCTTTATACAAATATATGGAAAAATATTTTGTATCAACGGTTTTCGGAGTAAAATTGAAGGTTGTTTGTTGTCTATGGTGTGAATTTCTTTACTTGTGTATTTGTTATAATGAAATTTGACATGCATAATTAATTTCTAATGCTTTTGTAAGATACACAGAGTATGCAACAACAGGGTGCAAACATTTCTCTTTTGACTTAGCTATGAAAGTGATTCAACTTTTTATTATTTCTCTCGGTTAGGGTCAATTTTTTTTAATTTTTGAAACGTCATCTATTTCCCATCACTGGAAGTTTAGCACTCCATCTTCTGACAATGCCTTTTTATGCTTTAAACAAATTTCAAAAGCACTATTGACTTTTGTTTAGAAAAAGCATACCTAATGATAAAATTTTAACATGAAATATACAAAATATTTTTTTATTATACACGCTTTTCATCAGTATAATATGTACAGTCTGGCTAAAAAGAGTAGAAAATAATTGAGGGCGCTGCAATCGTTTGTATGGCAACATTTAATAAGTACTCTATCTACATTTATAAAGTAATAATAATAACACTTTTCTATACAAAGGTGTCAGTATAGCTGGCGGATCTTATTGAGGCAATTTTTTCCAGTCAATCGGTCCCGTCCAATCTGAGACAGGCCAACCCCGGGTAGAATTTCAAGTGAAAAAACACTTAGAAAAACTCCGACCCGGCCGGGAATCGAACCCGGGACCTCGGATCTGAAGTCCGCGCTAGTACAACTAGGCTACCGAGGTCGGTAAAGTATTGTAACCGCCAAAATATTAAAAAAAAAATACTATTCAATGTGGTATCATATGAAATGCTTTGTAGAGGTTATTTAAAAGAATTTAATAACGAACTATACCAGCCATGGCATTAAAAACAAGATGAAAAAAAACCTATGCAAAACGAGTCAAAAAACAAGAGATCATAAGATAATATAATGAGTGATGTAATCCACAAAATGTGCTGACAACTGCTTACTATTCTATGGCCAAATTTCAATCATATAAATGTCAAAATGTTTAAACATAACCTATAATTTATTTGTAAGTGAATATTATAGGAATATACAAAAAAAATATCCAAATTAGTAAAAGGTACTTAATAATTTTTAAAATGAATTGGATGTTGTATTTACCAGTTAGAATTGCTGTCCATCGTAAACATTTGTAATGTCAGCCAACAACCTATGTTCAGTGTTGCCAGAGTGACCACATTTTAGTTAATCAATAATTATTAATGTCTACTCTTTTTAGCCAGACTGTAACTTCATACAATATAGTTTTTTTTATCATTCATTTTGATAAATTATTGCACTTTAAAAACTGCATCAATCAAGCAATATTAGAATTGAAATTCAAGGATAAAAAACTGGGCAGGGAGCATCAAAAAGGTAACAACCTCTCCATTACAATATAGCAATAAGATAAAAACAAGAAATTTAGAGAATAAGTATAAAAACGATTTAATAAGTTGATTTAAAAATGACAGAGACTCCATAATAACATGCGCATTGCACTGGAATATTGACATTGGGTTTACACCATCCAATTGTTAAACACTTGCAAGAATATTAATAAACTTGTGCATTAATAGAAAAAATGTTTTGGTGACAAAATGAAAAATAAACATTCCACAACATCGAGAGGTTTTGTACTTACATCAAAAACTACTTTTGCATACACCCGGCTATACGCCCAACTTGAACTTATAACTGATGGTTACGCGTATAGCCGTCCGTACGAGATTATTTAAAGAGCCGTAACATTATTATAACAATTTACAACAAACCACCGCCCCAACTTTGACGGTAACGACACACACCAAAGATCATAAAAATCTTAAAACATTATTTGAAATGACAATGCTTAACATTATTACAGATGTGTACACATATAATAATACCAAGTTTACTTAAAAATTTTCATAAATACATGTTCATTTCTTAAAACAAAGAAAACTGAATCACAGCTTTTTTTAAATGTTTCTTATATTTTAAAATACATACCAATAGTAATTTATTATTATAATGCATAGTCTTCAACACAAAGAAATCACTACACAATAATATTTTATTTTTACTTCAGAGGAAACGTAAGTGTATATATATGTATATTATATAGATCACAAAACAATAAAATTGTAATTCACAACATTAAGTATCACTTGTGCTAGAATTGACAAGATACTTTTTTTCCTAAACTTGTCATTGAATCAATATGAATATTTGTATAATACTGTTCTAACTACGCACAAGAACAAAATATATTACGGTATGGGGGACAGTAAGGAACCTAGATATAATCTCTTCCACTTTCAATCTAACTGTCACTGAATTGTATTGTTTGTACTGTATTTTAAATTATGTTTTTTTTTTCAATTAAATACTAGCAATATGGTAAAAAGTAAAAACAAAATAATGCAAATAATATACCAGCAGCGGTATTCACGAAAATTTTTAGTCTGTAGTGTTTATGAGTGTCAGATTAAAAATGGCCGCCATTCCTTTGTCAACCTTTTGACAGCTCTGTGTATGAGTCTGCCCATATTTGTGTATATCTAGGTACCTTAGGGAACAGGGTGGCCTATTACTATTCTCTTCACTGGAGATCCGCAATGCATTTCACTCAATACTTACATTTCAATATTATAAAGGAGACAATGTTTCTTACAATACAGTAATGCCCACCTTCTATTACAAAAAGGGTTGGAATCAGCTGAAACAACTCAAATAGTTTTGTTTTAGTCAGCTTTTCTCACTTATTGAAACATCAATGAAAGTGGATGTACTAGTAAAACAGGCAGGCATTACTGCTAAATTTCAGTTGTACAAAAAAGTGCGTACATTAATATTAAAAAAATATGTGCATGTTCTTCAAACTTAGAGATAACATGGCGGTTTATCATTTTATTTTTTAACTAAATAAAAATAGTAAAACAAAGATTAGAAATGAAGACACGCTTATATATCAGTCATAAAATACAACGAGTTAAGAATAAGGGCTATGTATCACACTGGGATTTTTGAAAGATATTATTATGATAAACATTATACCTAGACAATACATTATGACTACGGGATATCTAAATCCTTACAGGATATATGTTTAAACTAAACAATATGTTAATACTTAAACAATCCCACTTGATTGACAATATGTATTAAAATATAATTCAACTTTGATATATTGATTGTAAAAATTCATTTGTTACTTTGATAAATTTTATGAAATAACTTAACGTTTGTCTCAACGAGATACAATCAATGGATTTTCACCACAACAATCAGATATTCAATGTGATGTAAGTTAGTAATTATAAATCATAGATAATTGAACTAGTTATCTATTAAAACTGATTGATGGTACGATAACTAAACTTAAAAAAAAAGCTTTAGCATATAGTATTGTTATCCATTTCATATTATCTTTACAATAGTTCTTCTCCCTGTAAAATTAGGATAGATGGCAATTAACAGCCATAGATAAATTGATTGTAAAGTTTTTGCTGATTTTCTTTTATTTTGGAACAATCAAAATTCATATTTCATAAATATATTTACATAAAGAGGCTACATTTCATAGTTTTTTTAAGATACTCTCAAAATATTCAAAGCTACTTCAAATCTTGTTTTTTAGTTTATTACCATTTTGTAATCAATTGTGATATTTAAGAGCCTCTTTTCTGATTGTTCCTATTACTCTTTATCTGTGCCGAAATTTAATTACATTTTTTGCACATGCTTAGCCATTTCTTTAATCACCACCAAATGTGAATCTTAGCGTTATTGATAGTAAACAGAAGGATATTTTTCTTTATCACCAAAGAAAGAGTATTCATATATCATAACAAACGCAATAGGTATAATTGTTGAACGTAAATAGCCCAACATGCAATAATAAATGCATAAATCTATTTGAGAAGTAGTTCAATTTAAATTATTTTGTGATTAAGTGGGAAATTATAAAGAACACTTTAAACTTTAAGTTTACACATACTTGGGTTTAGGATAGGTATAGATGATGGCAAAATTAAAATATGTTGAATAATACATATTATGTACATAAGAATAGAAAATGATGTACTAGTCAAAATACACAAGCAGACTTCTGCATATGTATAATACATAACACAAAATTACAAAATAATTAGTTAATCAAAATTTGCATGACATACACACACGCACACACATATACGCACCCTACATCATACCTACAATCCTTTGTCATTATCACATTTATGGCATTTTACATCATTATAACCAACAAATAATTTTTCGTATAACACAAAATGGGGGAGGATTATAGAAATGTTGCAATATCTTATGAAATGTTATGTTTCCGTTTATTCAATTCGTAACATTAGTGTCCTCCGTGCAGTTGTTGGAAAAGCAAAGTCTCTTCGAAAATATATTTCTTTAATGTTTCCTTGGGGAGATCGTCTAACTCCATGGCAAATCGGAATGGTTCTTCAGCAACGGGCTGGAATTAATCAAAGAATAACACTTTCAAGATATGTTTTTTGTTTCTCGATATTCTAACAATTTATTCAAACAAATATGTCACCTCATCATTGGGATCGTAGTACTGCTCCAAGTACGGATGAGCTAAAGCCTGCTCAACTGTTGCTCGGCGATGTGGGTTGAAGGTCAGCATCTTATCTAGAAGGTCCAAAGCACGAGGATCTGCAGACGGGAACAGTTTATTCCATGGAACACGTGGTTTGAAGGGCAAGGATTCCAGGTATCCACGAGCCTATGGGAAGATTACAATTATTATTAGAAAACCATTTGTATAGTGGAAATAAAATACGCACTAAACGCCAAAAATGAAAAAAACGAGTTGAGTATGAGGAAATTTTCTATAAACCATTGTCGATAGACTAAATATTGCAATAAGTCCATATCGATGATCTAAAGGCGTAAAAAAACAGATCCAAAACTCATTCTAGTACTATGTCTGTATGGGGGAAAAATCAGTTTTATTACATTATCTCAAAATAAAGTTTTTGGCGTTTAGTGCGTATTTTATTTCCACTATACATTTTATTATGACGAATTGGTTGGAAGAGATTCTTCGAGATAAGTCCGCCCTTCAAATCTTTTTTGATCATGCAATTATCCATAAGCAATAAAACTTAATTCATCTATTACTATACTCAGTAAACATCGTGTTACCTGCATCCTAAACTTATCTACTTCATTTCTAGTCACACACACAGCGGTTCTTTGTTGGGAAAAATCTGACAGATAGGAACACTTTGTACGAAAAACGTTAAATTGTTGATTTTTTTCTATTTTCCTTACAATTTTTCCAAATTATCTCACCATTAAAAATATCCTGAGCTTATAGGAATATTTTGAAATTAAAATTAGCCAAATTTGACCAACCATTATTGAGTTTAAGTGAGAAAAACACAAAGCCAATCACTTTAAGATTATTTTATGATCTGAGGAGATTTCGAAAATACTTTTCTCAGTATGAAGTGTCTACAAAACTAGAGATGATAATAAAATTGCTTTATTTAAATTTGTCATGGAATAATAAATGCCTATTTATTAACAGACAGTCAGCAGATCTTTAATTCCATTGTGTCTATCAGTGTCGGAAAATTGGTAAAAAAATTGCAACAGTATGTATACAAAACCTTTTCATTGATGATGCAATCCAAATCTTCTTGACTAGGTGATCCCAGCACGCCCAATATGTGGTTCAACTGATCCAAGTAATGCTTCCCAGGGAAAATGGGTCTGTTTGACAGCATCTCTGCTAAAATACACCCAACCGACCAAATGTCAATGGATTTAGTATAGCCCTGTAAACAAAAACAAATTTTCAAAAATCATATTCAGAAGGCAATAAAGCTGTTAGAACTTTGACAAAAATTACTTAGAATCTTACCTTAGAATTGAGCATAATCTCGGGTGCCCTATACCAGCGTGTGGCCACATATTCTGTCAAAAACCCAGTATGGTCGTGATCTGGATCAGCTACTCGGGCAAGACCGAAATCGCATATCTGAAAATTGACGGTCATTATGATGCAATCAATCAAAAAGCCACGTGAAAGCATTTCATAGAAAACTAGAGAAAAGAATCTTACTTTCAAATCACAAGTAGTATTCAGAAGCAAATTTGAAGGTTTCAAATCTCGATGTAACACATTTGCAGAATGGATGTATTTTAAGCCTCTGAGAATTTGATATAAGAAATAACAGATATGATCGTTACTCAGTTTCTGAAAATTAAAAAAAAAAATATTTGATTGCTGTCGACTGAATCATTATCAAATCAAGTCAATCACTAATAGCTAATATTAAATTTTGAATTGATGTCACTGATTTATTTTTACGTCTACTTCTTCATTTTATTTTTAAAAAAAAGTCTATGTTGTTTTTATCTAAATAAAACTTTTGCTGAATAATTGAATAATTATCATTAATTTGGTTATTGGTATTGTATACTTTTAGAGACAATTTGTGCCACAATTGAATAATATATAGAAGGAAAATGCTAGTTAATTTTGTTTTAGATAAACAATAAAAATATAATCACAAAGCCAAATGACATGAGTCATAGAAAAAAAAATACTTGGCATTAACTTTTTATTATGAATATACCATTCTTTTTACAGTGTGCTATTGGTTCAGACACTTATCTCCTTGAGTAAAAAACTGATGAATACCTGTGTCTTTAACAGTTTATACAGATCTGTTTCCATCAAACATTGCACAATGTAAACGTCTTTCATTTGATCAATAGTTGCTGCTCGCAATATATCTCGGATGTCTATAATCTGTAAACAAACAAAACTTTGATTCACGATTCAAATTCATAACATTGAAATAGCTGATGAAACTGATAAGAATAAATAAATAAGAATTTGAAAGCCTTTCAACTCAGTAGCCAAGTTGGCTATGGGGCCAGGCTCGTTATAAGAGGTCCAGGGTTTAATTCCTGTCCGAGGTTGACATCATGCCACAAGTTACACATGACTGACTGCCTAAGGCAATAATCACTTCTGACAGCTATACCACCTTTGTGGAGAAGTGTTTAAAAGAGAAAGTACCTAAGAGACTGCCCATGAGCCAGGCAAAAGGCAAAAATATAGGAAAATTACAATAAAAAGCCTTATGACCGATATTTTATCAAGACCCCGTGATAAAGTTTAAAAGCCATGACATCAAATTGAAGCACGAAAGAACATAACATAAATGTGGCGTACGTTTTCATGTTTAAACCTCGTCAATATCTTGATTTCCCTGAGAGTCCTTTGGCAGTAGGTTTGATGTTCAAATGGTGATATCTTTTTGATAGCGACTTTCGTTTTTTTCTCATTGTCAACTGCTGACCTGCAAACAAAACGAGCATCATGCAAATTTTATACATTAAAAGTTACAACAGTATTCTAAATAATTCTAGCAGGTGTGTACAATTTGATAATATTTTTTGATTTGTGGTTTTGTAGTGTATCTTAATACTTCAGAAAGAAATATATAAGTATAAACAAAGACAGGGAGTTGGGGACAACCAGGTGGATACGCTTGGAATTTTCTTGGCATGTCCGGTATTAATACCCTGGCGCTACAACTCTGATAAACCCTGTCATAGTCAACACACTCAATAGTGGGAGTTTATTCTGGATCTTGGGTCATAAATTTATAATAGTATAAATACTCATACATACATAGCCCAGAGAAGACCAATCCGCAGCAAACCAGACCCATACGAAACCGACCCCCCTAGCTCGATCGAAGCAATCAAACCGAAAAGCCGGCCCCACACAAATCAAGCCCGCCGCGGATCCCCCCAAACCAACCCACAATGCGGGGGCCCTAAGCCCCACTCAGGAGCATAGGGAGGCATCAAGAGCTCTCCATTGCGCTCGAAGGCGTCCAAGGCTCATTGTGCCTTTTCTAACTGGTTGAGCTTTAAGGTCGTGAGGTGGTCAAACTCACGGTCCCGATCAGATTTTTCGATTTCCTGCCTCTTACAGGATGCTCGAAAAAAACAGCAAAAAGAGCAGATGTGCTATTCTTAGCCGGCAACCCCACGGCATAAATACTCAAAACAACTTTTTTTTTTTTATTTTCAAATAGAATTTATCAAACTCTTGCATCTCACGAAAAAGGCCAAAAAATACATTTGCTTAAATATTTTTTTCTCTATTATTATTAAATTTACACTTGCACAATGCAGAGGATGATATTGCAAGGTTACAAGGGCCTTTTTAGATATGACAAGATTGTGCAGAATTATGAGTTGGAAATTGATACTTGGTATTCTATCGCCAAAATGAACTGGCCAAAGGGGTAATAAACTGTTCAGGATCGTTACAAAGAGGCACAATCGAGTGGTATTATTTACATCCATTGAAAAGGGTTCAAGATCCCTACAATTTTATGACCTCATTCGTCTGTTCATAGTTTAGCAGCAGTTCCTAAAGAGGCGCCCAGGGTAGCCATATGAAATTATTAGATTTTAAGAATTCTAGTTAGCAGCTGGAAAAATGTATGCTACTTTTTCAGATTCTATGTAACCTGTGCCTGCGAAACTAGTCAGGGTATTCAATAATTTGTGGAATAACAAATTAATCATTTCATTTAAATTGCTTTAATACTTTTTATTTGCCTAGCAGGCATCTTAATGATCTCTATTATTTCTATAATACATGGAAATTAATGTTTTAAAAAATATGCTTGTACAACTCAAAGGATTGTTATTTTAAGTTTATTGATTCTTATAGGTTGGCGAAATTCATAGCTTCATGAAAGCAAGAAACACAATCAGGTAAATCAATACTTTTGCTGCGCTTGGGCAAACAAAGAATTGATTTCACGGATGCTAATCTTAAACTATAAAAATTTTAATCAGTTTCAGTACAGTATGTTTTCACTTAATAACAAGTGGTTGGTGACCCAGCGGTTACAACGTCGGCTTTCGTACTGCGGACGTCGTGGTTCGATCCCAGGTGCCGACCATTTTCCTCTTTCACGACACAAGCTTTAAGTAGCTTACTGTGAAAGAGTCAAGGAGTGTATTTGTGTTCACCTTGAGTGAGCACAGATTCATTTTTTTTAAAAAAAAAAAAAAAACAAGGATAATAATATATGCACAAACTCAGTCATTTTATTACACATGCCACAGTGAATTTACTTGAGGTCATTCTAAGTGAGATTTGACTTTGTAAAGAAACTGGATTATGATTGTTTTATGATGTAATTACTTCAGTATTTACAAAAGTATACCTACAGATAAAAAAAGACATCCCGCTACTCCAGATATTGTGATTTAAATATTGAGGTAATTATTTACTTCGCGGGCTTCTTCGATTTTTCTCAATTTTTTATATAAAACACATATCAAATGCATATACAGATTGGTAAATAAGCATGTTATGGATTGATTTGATAACATGTGAATATTTTATCAACCAATTTTAAGTACAAATCAATTTTAAAAGTTGCCTATTTTTTCATACAAATTTTTTCATGGAGTGACATTTTATTTTTTGATTCTAAAATTGGTGTTTTTGTTTGAAAAATGAAGATATTGTTGGTCATTGTCGTTTAGTTAGTCAATTTGAATAGATTAGGGGATTTGATAACATCCTCGAATGATAAGTAGTCTACGATTTGAATAGGTTAGGTTAAGGTTGGAAAGTAATTTTTAAGGGAGGTTTGGGGGGTGGAACCCCCATACCTCTTTGGGCACCTCCCTTAATGATAACACTACACTCTGTTCGGTTGAAACATATTCATTTAGAAGGGTTTTGTCAAAAATATAAGAAGCCCGCGAAGAAAATAATTACCAATATTGAAAAGGGAAAATTTAATTGTTGGTATTACAATACATTATTACTTTCATTGAAACCATCACTCATAATATTTCTAAAATGGATCAAAAATTTAACATAGGGAAATTCAAGGCAAAACAAATTACTGATTTCACTTAATTTACAAGCGGCTTTATCCGCTTATCTTTAGAAAAATATACACTAGTCATTAAAATGTCCAATGTAAATAACAGTGAAGTACTTAGGTACACCTAGTATGTTACATACAAATGCAACATGTTGATAAGATAAGACAAAAGTTTAAGATGTATCAACTTATATTTAGCCACTCCATAAACATAATATGAAATGGAAAAAAAATCTGAGACAGCTAACACAACAACGCCCCGAATTTATCTTTAAAATCATAACTATAAATTGAAATAAAGAATTTGACGTTTAGTGTATACCGTCAAAAGCGAAGAACCAAGCCTATCAAAATGAATGACAAAGAAAACCAGGAGGTACATAAGACACTACTTTTTATAATTTGAACTACTCTTTGAGTCATTTATATTAATATTATAGGTGCAGTATTCATAAATTTGAAGTTATTCAATGATCGGCATATGGGGCGTTTACAAATGGTTGACAGAATCAACAAACAAAATTTTGTTAATAAAATAAAGTAAAAACTTACACGACCATTCCATATGCGCCTTCGCCAATATATTGCAAATTTGTATACCTCGGCCCAACCTCAAACAATTGTCCTCGAACTATCTCGGCATTAGCACCCGGACCCTTAGCACTCACCGCGTCCGCCATTTTAACAATATTTAGCACTAAAATTTTTGGACGACGTAAGGGACCATAGAAAAATGTTAACACTCTTTGCAGCTGACAATAAATATTTTTACAGCCAGGGACTATATCAATACATAAAAGCAAGAGCTGAGTTGACTAGACCTTAGTAGCAGAAGTATTTTTTCACCTGAGCTCTCTGATTGGACGGTACGGCGGAGCGTACCATCCAATGAAATAACAGGAAATTCAAATTCAAGCTGTCAAAATTAAATCTACGCCGACGCGTCCATCTTGGTCTATCACCTGCTACGCGTTACTTCTTTTTCTGGAGTTTACCAGTTTTTTCTCTTACTTTTTACTTTGCGACTTGTTTGTTACAATTTGGTGTTTATTAGTGAGAAATGACTCTGTATTTATTTTTTATGAGACAGGCGTTTACTTTTACTTAGTGACTTGTTTAGTTGTGAGAAAGGACTCAAAATTTCTTTTTGCGAGACAGGACTCTTTACCTGTAGTTTTACTTTGTGACATGTGTATCAGTGAGAAAAGACTCTATATTTCTTTTTTGTGAGACAGGACTCTTTTTTACCTTTATTCATCATTTAGTATTAGTGAGAAAGTGACTCTTTATTACGCATAGTGAATAACGTATTATTAAGTAAGACTTTATTATTTTGTTATAAAAATGGTTTCTCACATTTGTGACATATGTGAAAAGTCTTTTTCAAGACCATCACATGTGATCAGACACAAGTCCAATGTCCATAAAATCGAGTGCCCAACAAATTCAGGTGTAATTACAGTTAAAAATAAACATTTTCCTGAAGCTGACAATCAGCAAACTCAATTAGTAAAGCAAATTTTGCTTAGTGGTACAAGTAGTGCAAGTTCACAAAGCACTAACAACACAGTATCCAGATTAGAAACCTGCAATCTATGCAACAAAACATTGAAGAGTAAATGGCACGTTCGAAGACACAAAATACAGTTCCATAATCTTCATGTTTCTGAACAAGAAACTCTGGCCAAATCCAGCAAACAATTCCTTTGCAGCATGTGTCCAAAGTTGTTTAGTACTCAGAAAATTTGTAACAAGCATGAACAAATCAAACATCTCGGGGCAAAGAGAATAAAGAAAACCTTGCTGTGCTCAGAGTGCAATAATAGTTTCCCATCTATTAAAGGATTCAATGACCATTTTGTTTTGGAGCATGAAAACATTAAATTCAATATTGAAAGTCTGGAATTCCAAAATAGAGAAGATTTTTTCCAGTGGAAATTGAAAATTGAGAACCAAACTGGTGCATCTTTTGTACGCAGAAGCTGTTTCGTCTCTTTGAAAAAAAAAAAAACAACAAAAGAATACACTTGCCATCGAAACGGAAAATATATGAACATGAGTACAGGTAAAAGGCACATAAAGATTAAAGGTACAAATAAAATAAAATATTTTTGTCCTGCACTCATTCGCCATGTTTACCATGATGATGGCAGAATTTATGTCAAGTTTGTATCTACACACATTGGGCACAGATGTGATTATGGTAGACTAAGGCTTTCCCAGCCTGATAAAGCTGATATTGCCTCCCAATTGAGAATAGGTGTGCCAATGCAGAGTGTCATTTTGAAACTATCTGAAAATGTTGCAGAGTCTGGTAGACTAGCAGTAACAAATATGCAAGATTTGCGAAATGTTGCTGCTAGCTACAACATTAATTCTAATGAGCGCAGAAGCGCAAGTGATCTTCTGTCAGTTGACAGTTGGGTCAAAGAGATGAATGGTGGTGAGAACTCTCCAATTCTTGTATATAAGTTACCTGGGGAATTAAGCAAAGATTTCCCCGAACTATTAGAAGAAGACTTTGTGTTGGGATTTATGAACGAAGTCCAAAAAGAATTATTTCAAACATATGGAGAAGACATTGTGTCCATCGATTCTACACATGGAACAAATATGTATAATATACAATTAACAAGTATTATAGTTAAGGATAACAATTGGGAAGGATTCCCCGTGGCATTCTTATGGTCAAACAGGCAGACGGAATTAATATTTAAGTACTTTTTTTTGGGGATCAAAAATAAAATTGGGGCATTAAAAACTAGAACATTTATGTCTGATGACTACATAGCATTTTATAATGCCTGGGAGAAGGTGTTCGGGCCTTGCACTTATCATTTGCTCTGCAAGTGGCATGTGAAGCGTGCATGGAACAAAAATGTGTCCACAGGACCCCATATGGTCAAGAGTATGGACATGCGCAAGAAAATATTAAATTATTTAAATAGTTTAATTGATGAAGTCGACATCAATATTTTTCAAAATCTTTTAGATTTTAAATACAATTATTTAAATGAAGAAACCTCAAGCTTTTGGGAGTACTTTGAGAAAAATTATGAAACTAGGATCCCACTATGGGCAGCATGCCAACGTTTAGGGGCCCATATTAATACAAATATGGTTTCTGAACGTTGGCATAAAGATCTGAAATACAATTCAGATTTAAAGGGTAAATGTGGGGGGAGGCTAGATAAAGCTATTCACAGTTTAATGAAATCTTTAAAAGTAAAATTGATGAATCGTTTATCTTCTATCCAAAGGGGAAAATTAAGTAAAAAGATTATAATTTTAAGGAATTCACACAAGGTAGCAGTTGAAAAATTTAATGATTTATTGGTTGTTCAAGCTGAACATAAATTATGGTATGTTCCATCATTTACGAAACAAGAAGAGGTTTATGAAGTGAAGGAAATTGATATAGATATGGATCATTTGTGCAATATGAAATGTTTGGAATGCAATTTGTGCTTACATCAAATTAGCTGTGACTGTCCAGAGTTCGCTGTAAAATACAATTTTTGTAAACATGCTCACATTGTTGGTTTGAAATTAAAAAATGAACGAATTGATAATGAGACTGAACATCAATCAATAGAAAATATTCCAAATGAATTGAAAAGAGAGAAAATAATAATTGAAAATGAGCTTCAAGGGGTTCAATCTGCTACTTTAAAGAATGAAGCAGTCAGTGCTTTGCAATTTGCATTGCTTACAATAGAGAACTGTTCCTCAGACGACCAGTTTAAATTAGCCATATCTACAGCAAAGAGTCTGGTGAACAATTTAAAAGCTCTGGAAAATAGTAAGAATTATTTGGTTCCAATTGAACATAATGCTCCCAATAAAAATATAGAGCCGCAGAGAAATTTTCAGAAGGCAAAACGAAGAAAGTAGATTATAATGTTTAAATACAAAAAACATATGTTTTGCTTTCATATTATCAATGTTGTTACCATTTTAAAATTATTAATTTTTTGTTTAAGTATATACTTTGCTAGATTGTTATCAATTATTAATATTTATTTTAAAAACCATGTATTTGTTTTACTACAAATTAAATACAAACGATTCTAGTATTCCAATATCCTGGTCTTTTTATTTCCATCTATTTCTTACCGCCCTTTTCCTATTCCTACATATACATTTATCTATGTTCTTTATTGTGAAAAGATTGAGAACTCCGGCAGACAATAAGTGGAGTCATTTCCAACTCTAGACCCCCTCCGAATCTTCGTAAGATGTCTGTCATAGTGTCTTTCAATAATCTTATAAGCTCTGCTTATTTCTGATGAATAAAGCCTTATATTTGGATAATATTGGTTTTATTTGTTATGGAATCAACTATCATTTGAAATGGTTGGTAGAACAGTAGGCGACTTTTGTACGTACACAGCATATTGAAGGTTGTGGGTTCGAATCCCAGTGCTGACCATTTCCACTTTCACAACATAAACCTTTGCTTTATGTGAAAGATGTCATAACAACATGACAAAAGAACAATGAATAAAGATAGCCACTCCGCAATAGGTAATTATCATTTTTTTAACTACTGCTACAAAGTCTGAACTCATACTTTGAAAGTTTATCTATCATATTATTATGTAATGCAATTTACAAATAATATCAGTTACTACTATTATTATCCGATTCTTTTTCTGAGATAACTTGGGTTGTAAATAAATCATTTTCTATCTATATCACTTACGATCCTTATGGACAAGTGTAGTAATAATAATTATTTATTTAGAGAATATAATATGGCTGAAAGCCTTTTACATGTAAATTCAAAACTTTTATAATCACAATATTAAGGTGGATTTATACCAAACGAACAAAGACCCAGTGCTTGAAAATATACTATATTTTCCTAATCGTTGTTAATGGTTTATGGACCTTTACTTAATAACACATTATAATCAGCACAAGAACAATAATCAAAGTAGGTATATACTAATGATATTCAAAACAGATCACACATCAAGCTTTCCAAAACTTGACATGAAAATTAGAATTTGATGCAATATAAAAGCGAATCTGGACATGGTTTGGGAGGACGTCATTAACGTTGCGCAATGGAGAGCTCTTGTTGCCTCCCTATGCCTCTAAGTGGAATCTTAAGGGAGTTTGGATTGGATATTTACAGGTAGTAGCGGCTATCCGGATATGAAGAGGATGGCGCGTGACAGAGATGAGTGGAGAGAGGGAATCAAAATCCTTGGGACAGACCAATCTTTGGATTGAAACCCGAAAGAAGAAGTAATACACTAATACAGCGTTTCAAACAATGTAATCCTAAAACAAATATTATTCAACACAAATCGTGAGTTTTAGTGTTGATTTGTTATTTGTAAGTCTGTTTGATTTTAGTATGTAGTACTTTAATGTGGCGTCGAAAAAGCCTTGCTGTAATGCCTTTTCCTGTGTTTTACACTTCTGATGTTCGAAAAAAATAGATTGAGCCATTCCAAGTACATGTAATTAAAGACAACGCGGGTACATATTCGATTCAAAGTAAACAAAAATCAACCATTTCGTTTTGAGTTTTGACAGCTAGCTGTCAGTGGTGCAAGTCACGTGACAGCCGTTGGTACGATTTCATTGGATGGTACGCTCCGCCGTACCGTCCAATCAGAGAGCTCAGGTGAAAAAATACTTCTGCTACTAAGGTCTAGTGCTGAGTTGAGTATAATTATTTACACTTTATAATTTATGACATAATACAGCAACAGCCAACCTATTTATTTCCAGAGTTTTAATTTTCTCCTTCACCAGCTTAAGAGGCTTCGTGGAGCGCGGCGCTAGAGGTTTCTAAACATCGACTTTCATTTGGATGCGAATTTGTATGGGATTTGAAATGTCAGATAGCTTCGTGGAGCGCATCGCTAGAGGTCTCTAAATATCGACTATCGAATTGGTCCGTTTATTTCATAGATTGTTATAAAACTCCCGTTTATTTGGACCAGTTGTTCGCGAGCTCCTATTTCCAACAGGGGACATGCGTGCCGGAAACTGCCGAACCAACCCGAAGTCTAACGAAGACGACTGAATGATTGTGTGTTCAAATTTGATGATATTTGTATTACTTTAAAACAATTCGGGGAGGGATCTGGAAAGGCATGGGGGGCTCCGCCTCCCTAACCCCCCCCCCCATATTTGTAACCTAATCTAGCGTTTATTAGCAAGTAGAAAACTTGCCAATAAACGCTAACGTAAAATAAAATTGAAACCAAATGCAATCTTGGATGAATTTACAATACAATCATACAGCTGTCTTCGTTACACTTCGGATTGGTTCGGCAGTTTCCGGCATCCATGTCCTCTGTTGGAAATAGGAGTTCGTAGATTTTCAGGTTTTATGAAGTTTTTTCTCTGTGGATTTTATCGAGCTAGATAATTTAATTTCTGTGTATCAGTCACTGTCAGTGAAATGTCAGATGTGTTATGATAAGGATTGATGCCGATTTCTAATGCTCGATAGTAAATTTGCTGCGGCTTTAAAATTGTTTTGAATTAAAGTTGATTTTGATTGACTTCAAACGGCGGTATAACAATAATGAATGGGTTTCATACACGAACGTACATAAATATTAGAATTACATGGAAGATACCATTAGTAATACCAGTTATTGACTTATTGTCCTGTCTTAAATTCAAGTAAAACAATGAATTGTGGAAGAAATTTATACTCATTGTGTCGACTTTGTTTATCAGATGACATGGTGAATGGAAAATTATTGTTTTTAAGAGAAAAATCGGTCACATTAGCAGAAAAAATAGCATTAACCATCAATATAGATATAAAATTTGAAGACGATTTTCCAAATAAAATATGTGGGATCTGCTACGAATATTTGATATCAGTAGAGAACTTCACAAATAAATGTAAAAATTCTTATGTTTTATTACAAGAGCTAGTGTCAAAAATTAGGAAAGAAGAGTATGAATCCCAGTATAAAGCTGAAGATGGTAATTTGTCATCAGAATCTTCGCATCTCGAATCAAGTATTGATTTTTCTAGTAATCAAATTGATTCTCAAAATATTAACTCTGTTGTGTCGGATAATGATGACTCGCCATTTGATTGTAAAAATAAAAAAGAGTCCTATTTGACTGACATTAATAAAAATAATGGGGTAAGCAAAATTAAAGATATAAAAGAGGCAGAATTGTACATTTGTGATATTTGCCGAAAATCATTAAAACACAAAAAGTCTCTTGAAAATCACATAAAAAGAGTTCATGATGAGAAAAGAAAGATAGACATTGGTGTTATATCTGGCTATGGAACAGATCGCAGGTACCATTGTGTGGATTGCGATTATTCCACGAAATATAAAATCGATTTAACTATTCATAGAAGAAGACACACTGGTGAAAAGCCATATCAGTGTAAGACTTGCTTAAAATCATTTGCACAGCAATCAACTCTCAATAATCACATGAAAACACATAGTGACACTATGTACTTTACGTGCCCACATTGTGGTAAACAATTCAAGTATAAATACAAATATGAAAAACATAAAAATGCTCATACGCAAGAGGAACGTTACTTTTGTTCCATATGTAGTAGGGGTCTCAAATCACCCAAAATTTTAGAAGAACATATGAACCGACATTACAATATAAAAAATTACAACTGTGAAATGTGTGGATCTACATTTGTAACATTAAGCGAAATGTCCATACATTCTAGAATTCATGGGACTGAGAAGAGATTCAAATGTCATCTTTGTGAATACAAAACATTTGTAAAAGCTAGTCTGGAAAAGCATGTGAGGAGGCACACCGGGGAAAGGCCATTTATGTGTGAAGTTTGTAAATGGAAATGCTACACCAAAGGGGAACTAAAAGTTCACATGAGAACACACAGCAAAGAAAAAAACTATGCTTGCCCTGTGTGCACTACTTTATTCAAAACTAGTTCAGCCCTGAACAAACATGTTATTAGAACACATGGAATCAAATATAAATGGAGTGAAAATAAAGATAGAAGAGTTGTCAAATGAAAAAAAAACAAAGTTTTTTACTTCTTCGTGAGTCTTATTCCATCCACTGCTGAGCAATGGGCTTCACGGAGTATGTCCAATATTATTTCTGAATCAAACGCGACATATGAGAAGGCTAGTTGTCGTTTCTACTTGTCAAGCGCATTAGTAGAGGGTATTTTCCATATTAATCTTGGCTCCTATTTTACAAATATAGCTGTTTATAAAATCAAACTTAAAATTATTTGATTAAATTTTTTTAAACTTACATGACCCTTTATACAACTGTATAAAGATATAATACAAGTAAGTTTATATAGTAATATACAAAAAATTGATAATTTAGCCAGATTGAAAGACAGAAATTGCCAAGGCAATAATCCCACTATTCTGAAATCTGACAAACAAGCCATAAATCTTCAAAAGAATAGCAATAGGGAAACAATAGCAGTATTGGTATTGTCTTGCGGTGACACATGTTATTAAGCAATCACATACCGTGTAAATATCGAAGGGTTTTGCACAGGTACTTTCTTTTAATTCTTTGAGTTATCGGCAAAGTACAAAAACCAAGATGTTTATCACAAATTTTAATAAAATATTAATACTTTTCTCCCAATTTCTGGCTAGACCTAAATGAAATACAAGTACATAATATAGATTATTTGCTTACATCAGTTATTGTTAAAAAATAATATGAAATTTTTGTAGATTAATCTAAAAATATCTATTTGAAATACCCGAGGTTTATTTACCTAAGTTGATGTTACTTAACTTGTGGGGATTGCTTTTTATTCCACTAAAAAACAAGTAGGTTCACATTGTTAATCACTGAGCACGTTTGAACGTTAGCATCTCCGGTTAATTTTGTAAGATTTATATTAGCGAATAAAGACTCCATGATTCTTCAACGAAAGCTCACAAGAAACTAAACAGTAAAAATATAAATGCTTGTCATTACTTATGTTCAAATAATCTACAATAACAAAGGTCGATGACTCACACATGTTTCCTGACATCTTCTTTGAACTTTCAAAACACTATAGAAAACATAAAAATGTAATTGAATTCAACGGAATTTACAGTATTTAAAAATTCCATTATGAAAGGAAATAAGTTGCAATAACTGTTCCAGCTAAAAAATGAGCAAGAAATAATATCCTGTCAGTTATATTAATATTTATCTAGACTGGTTCACGTAATGAATTTCCAATTAATGCTTCGCCAATAACAATAACACAAGGGTGCATCGTCATAAAAATAATCCTACCCTTTTCTATTGTACTATAATTTGAATAGATTTGGCCAGTGCTCAGATTTCATCGAAAATACTATAGTGTGACTAGTGCATTCTTTATTTATCTTTTTGTTGTGAAATATGAATGAAGAGTTAGTATAAATTAATAAAAGTTGATTTTTTCTTTATTCATTTTATCAAAAGACTTCTAAGCAGAGCTGAAGGATTTGGAAATGGTGTGGGAGAAGGTCGTTGAAGCCGCAGAAGATTGAGTGCAGTGGAGGGCTCTTGTTGCCTCCCTATGCCCCTAAGTGGCGTCAAACAGAGAGTATTTATTGATTGATTGATCACAATACGAGAGAAAGGGAAAAAGGCTTGACATACAATTCAATACAATTTGGATATTTTTTGGTTTCAGATCTGCATTCAGTTTCTGGTTAGTTAATCTATTTATTACCTTTTCTAGTCATTTAAGATTTTATGAATTAAATAAACACAGTGACACTTTCAAAAAATTTATATTGAATCTAGAGCGCTTTCATCCAACTCATGCAGACATTGTCAAGAGACTAAAATAAAATAACAAAAATCAAAGAGAAGACAATAATGGTATAACAGTTGTGGGAGAGGATACCAAGGATACTAACATCTGACAAATATTATTATAGATATACATATTATTGTTGGGTGGGATCATTAGAGAGTAAAATAATTCATTGGAAATGTGTGACCGAAATCTTATGAATTTTGAAGTTAATTAGTTATAGGGTCAACATTAATTGATTAAACTGAACTATAGTTGAGTACTTACAACACGGAGCTCTATGATCTCTACCAGGATATTAGCATAGTCATGTTCATTAAGATTAACAGACTGCGCTGGCTGGGTCATTTGCACCGTATAGAGGATCTGGAGCTCCCAAAAAGGGTGTTGTTTAATAGCCCAATCGGTAGAAGAAGCATCGGAAAACCAAAACTAAGATGGCTGGATGGCTTTGTCGCAGACTGTCAGGCTCTGGGGCAGCATAACTGGAGGGTTGCAGCCAGTGACAGATCGGGATGGAGGCAGCTAAGACCCACCACGGTTGTAACGCTGAGATGATGATAGTTAAGTACTTAAATATAGTTAAGTTTTATGTTGTTCCAAATAGTATTAATAGAGAACAGTTTGCAGGAACATTTGTCATGAATATCCATTTTATGTAAATAAAAGAAATAATGTTATTAATTATTCTTTAATGACAAATTCTACATCCAAAACAAATTTCAATGTTCTGCATATAACAAAATTTATATAAAAAAGTATTAATAATAATATTGTATTTTCCTCAAAAAAAGATAATTTCAAACATTAGGTATAATATAAACCAATAATAATAAAAAATTATGAATATAATATAAACATAATAATAAAAAATGAAGATTCACTTCATAAAATATAAAGGTACACTCCCACGCCATGGCAATATCGCCATATATTTGTCAATTTTCTATGATCATCGCGTGTGACTAGGCTATGTTGCGCTGACAGTCAACCTTGGTACATTATAAATGTACTCTTGTCATATTACAATATCTATGTAGCATAGAAATATGGCGTTATCGCCATAGCGTGGGTGTCTACTTTAATACATGTAGTACATTCATGATGTAATTGATACATCAAGTCTAATAACTCAAAAGGGTTAACACTTAAAATAATATTAATTGTCACTTTTATCATTTCACAAAAGTATGGATTCAAATCTGAATAAAACATATAGGTATAATTGTGTAATTTTACTGTGTTACAAGTAAAATATTTCGAATTAATAATGTCTCACAAATTTTCATAAACTTGTAGAAAAAAAATTATTTGTTAAAGAATTCAGAGAATCTAAAATTCAATGATATAAGCGTTTATAAAAAAATAATGAAAGAAAACAATTACGCATGATGTTTACGCTGAATCATGCCTAGCTGTAGAACTTGAAGTTGTTGGTCAAGTCATTGTTTATAACATTCCATTACTCAGCAAGAGTCTATTTTTTTTTAAATTAAATGGTCGAATAATATCACGGGGTAATACGGTAATTATTTTGGGTAGAAAATTAAGATATCTACAAATCGTTGAAATTTAAAGCTTTGTTAGGGACAAACACCATGTTATTTCTTATTTGACCATCAACATTTTGCAAAGTGCTAGTCAGCTGCACTAGCTGTTTCCTCCCTGTAGACTTAGAAGCTGATTTTGTAACGCATTCTTCTTTATGTTTCTCAGTGAGCACTCCATTTGCTACAGGATTTGGTGTCTTCTCCACTTTTATAGATTCTGGTCTGTGTGAAAGTCTAGAGCTGCGTCTCACGGGCGTCGCCACATACTTGTTGATTAGATTACCTGAACATTGTTTGGATCTGAAATATAAATAAAACATTATTAGTTAGTAGCAAATACCCAGCATGTGCTACTATGATTTATATAACATGATCATCTGTCCTTGTTATGTATCAACTTCACACAAACGCAGTTAACCCTTAACCACCTGACGTCGGTCTCACAGACTCCGGTGATTTTATTTTTCAAATTATTCAGGCACTGTCCACTTGATGCAACTGTGCGTCTCAGTACTTTATCCTTACCCACTTCAGTGTGTGTAGTACCATTGGCAGCTCCAGACGTGTGGGCGTTGTAGAGTAAAAGGTAATTATATATTACGTGCGGTCTGTGAGACCGGTGGTAGGTGGTTACGTAATTATTTTGTGGACCAAATACCTGTTATATCGACTTTAATAGTTTCGAAAAGTTAGAAAAACGTAAAACATATTCATCCTGTGACCCAAAAAAAGAAACGTAAAACAGTTTACATGAGTTTCGTTTGCTAGAATCCAATTTGTATTGACTGTAGTAAAAAAAGGTGCTGTAATTGTCACTGGAAATTGTAAATGTTTAGTGTTTGCAATTTTGTTGTATTTGTTAGTTTACCATGCCAAAAATTGTTTTATATAATAGAGTATCTATCGAAATAATTATAAATAAAAAGGAATACTTGGTTTTAGAAAAAATTTATGTTCATATGAAGGATTTTCGATGTTCCTACTTTTTTACCTAAAATTTTAAGTATTTTTGTTAAATGCTTATTTTCAATATGAAATTTTATATTTTTATAAGATAAATCAACTGTTTTTTTGATAAAGATATTACGAAAATAAAGATGCGATTTTATTTTTTTGTAATGTGTAACATTTTAGTATTTAAAAATTGAAAATAAGCGAGCGGTCTCTGAGACCGACGTCAGGTGGTTGTGTTACTGAAATACACGTCAGGTGGCTAACGGTTAAAATAAAAGAAACGTGATGAACAAAATGGTTTGATTTTTATACAAGTAAAGCTACTTTTTAATGATTTCCGTAGATTGATACTTCGAACTATCGATCTCTGGAATTTACGTGAAATAATAATAATATTAATATTTAATTTATTTTTGTTACTACGCTGAAAAAAGAAATACATTTTCGCGATTTTTTTTATTTTCTCAGTTAACAATCCTTTTTAATGAAATCGGTATGAGGCACATCAGTTAGATGCTTTCAAAATTTATATCAGGTATAGAAAGAAACATTTTTTGTCTTTTATATACTTACACAGATAAATAAATAGTTTAGAATTGAAATTGATTTGGGAAGTGATGACAACTTGGGAACCATGCTCATTTACTGTTAGTTTTAGTCATTTCAATTTTAAAGTAGTTAGTTTGATTTTCTTGCAAAACTATATCCATTACTTACTCTGCAATATTTTTCTGTTGAATTGCAAATCTTATCAGCGTAGATTTGAAAACATTTTTGACATCTAAAAATTTGGGATCAGGCACTTGTGAGTTTTTACTTTCAGCTTCCAAATTCAGTTCCATAAATTTTTGCAATAAATTATCCAATGATTCTTCCACTTCGGCAGGCTGAAAAAAAATACAAGAACAAAACATATTATATCCAACTAATATTGATAAGCATGATCGAGGTCTACGGGAGGAATTAGCCACCGAAAGAGGGCCTTCCATGTCAAACGAACCTTCTTGCCAAAATTCAGGCAAAAAAAAACTCTGAAGGTCCGAGACTGGCCCAATTCGATGCGACCTCACGCCTCGAACAGGTACCAAAAAGGGGGCCGAAATTCGGCTATCAGATATAGTGTGTATAGACAAATGAAATAGGTTCCTGATGGTGTACAGACTACAGTGGCTGGAAGCTATCTTTTAACTATCTAACTCTTGACTCTAAATACCTAAACGTACTTCCAGCAGAGACTCAAAATAGGACAGGATTTTACTACGCGAAAAATATGCCACGGCACTAGCTACCGTCAAAACGATCCTGCCTATTAACAATATTAATGTCTACCTCGCGTGCATTTAATTATTATCGATCTCACTATCAAAATAACCGTTCAATCACTTTACCGGCGAACTAATTAACCTTCTTGTCGAATTACCGCGGGCTGATCATCAGACCGCAAGTTTTCCTCATTAGGTTTCCGAGTGGCTCACCATCTTGGGCTTGTGCACTGCTTTTTCGAAGGGAACTTCCTGAGCTGAGCTGAAGAGCGTCCAATTCAGTCAACCCATTCTCCCGGAGAGTCATGTGAGGTATATCTTCAGTCCACAGCGCTCCTAACATACCTACTATATATTATTATACGGGCTCCGTGATTTTAACTTTAATAAATTTACAACGGCGCGGGCCAAAATACATAATATTTCTTATGCGCGGGAATATCATATCGCGACCGGATATTCATAACAAAATTACTCTCTCGGGAAACAGACCAATGTACCTTTACAAATGAAAATTCTACACTAAGCTTACCAGAAGGTTCTAAATATGAAATTCCTAACCGGATTCAAAAATAAACATTAAAGATAGGTCACACCACTGGTATCGGAAAATGGGGTACCCGCGAATGACAGATAAAAATTCGCGACGTGTGTTTGACAGGTGACGTGTGAAAACAATACAGGTAGGTACAGGCTGCAGTTCAATAAATCCGTTGGCACACAGAGATCACAAATATTCATAAATATGCCGTTGCGCGTCGGCCATATATCTCTCATCTAAAACCACATCGATCAACCTGCTCACAAGCATGCTTGGCGGATCAACCAAGCAACAAACAAAATACTATGTCGAAACATAATATCTCTGTGCCCGATAATCGTCCTAGGTAGCTGCCAGCGACGGAACAAAATACACTCTAATAAAAATATGTCAACTCACCCGAAATTCCGCATACCTTCAAATATTTAGCACAATGCACAAAAAGAAAATAAACACGTCACATTCACACATATGAGGTACATGTCACATTCACACATATGAGGTATGGTGTATCACTTGTCCCTCTCCACCTCGAACCGCGCCACCCGCTCGGATCGGGAATCTTCAATTTATAATAAACCATAATTAAACGGAAGGTTTAATCAACAGACGCGAGACTCTAAACAAAACAACTCTAAATATGTGACACACCATAACTCAATCGTCAAACACTTCCCAATGACTACAGAAACTATAAAACGCGGCGAAAATTATAAATTGATTAACAAGGACACAAAATTGCGATAAACTATGGAAAGATGTTTTCTGAACGAGACCTGATATTGAACTGAAGTCCAAAAATCAAAGCATTCATCTCAAAACAGGAGAATTTGCCTTCTATACAATCGCTGTAAACAATAAAATTTTTAATGGTTTCCTGGACATACCTTCAGTGCGTAAAAATTCCAACCTTTCTAATCCGGCATAAACAAACAAGCAACTGATTTTCAAACTCTTTACCATCGCGTTCCCAAATTTTCAAATAATGACTTAACAATATTTTGAATAACACATCTGAATAAATCCCTCACATCAATTTGTGCTGATATCATTTTGTCTATACTTCTGATACACAAATATTTTTAAGAATATAGAATTTTTAAAGAGTATTTTTTCAACAATCATGTTAACCTAATAATTTTTTGTCACAGTAATTAAACGGGAATGAATCTTAGCAATCTAAGTCACTTGATAGATTGAAAATTACAGCAATGACCAATTTAACATCTGTTCAAGGTATGAAAGCATGGTAACTACTGGCTACCCAGACAACACGGTATCCCTGGGAAATACATGGGATATCCAGATGTCTGCCAATATACGGAAATATCCCTGCTACATCCCATGGATATCCCAATATCCCACGGACATCCTTGCAACCTTCTATGACATCGGGACATCCTTAGGTATAAGATAATAAGCAATATACAACATGGATGACAAAAATATATCAGGAAAATATATGCTTGTACAAACGTCAAACAACTACTGGTCAATATTTACTATTAAAAGCTCCAACATTGTAAGGTTATCTCAATATGTCGGTAACTTGTCATTTGTGTAGTGAAGATGCGTAACAAAGTAGAAGTAACAAATATTGGGAACTTGATCAGCAGGAGAAATACCTGTGCTCCTTGCAGTATTGCCTTATTATAGCACTCTATGGCTTTAGGGAAGTCTCCCCTCTTGTCCTCCAAAGCAGCCCGGCACTCCCAATATGCCGCAGTCTTCGTTATGTCATCACCACAATGTCTGGCTATGGCGTCCAACCATTCTGCACATCTCTGCCATGAATAACCCTAAAACATTTTTATATGCATACTTATATTATCTTTAAAGTAAAATTTCAGTAAAAGAGATAACTAGCTTTGAAAATAAATCATCTTTTGAAGATGCTAAGCAAGATGGGTATCAGCACTTTTAAATAGTTTAGTTTAGTAGTAAATTATTAAAATACCTCCATAATCAATTGATGCAAGTCCTCCAAGGCACCCAAACCTGTAGCATTATCATTTGAAGGATATTTTTCCTCAGCAGCTCCGACTGTGGGTACTTGATCACTAGAATCTACAACAGGACTGTCGACCAAAGTGTAGCTGGCTCTGCGCCATTCTGCAGCGTTGTCTTTAACAGTATCCGTTGTCAACTCTTCAAATGAGTCATCATTGTAAACTTCCTCGTTCTCCTTATTTTCTTCATCAACATACTGGTGTTTTGAATTGTTTCCATTGTGAATGCCAAAGCAGTGCAAATGCTGGTAGGAAGATAGAGACTTCCCTCTCCTATGCAGCCAGTCGTTTAGGCGACTTTTCAGTTCGCTTGGCTTAGGTGTGTTTAAAAACAACGTTGGTGTGTTACTTTTTCTCAATGGGGTCAGAAATTTCACAGATTTTTTCCTCTCAGACTCCACAGGCAGAGTGTACTGATTAACGGGGAAAACTTTAGATAACTCGTCATCTATTTCATTTCTTTTCATATTACCAACTGAAAAAGATCTTCGCATACATTTTTGAACTGCGTCAGAGCCCATGCGCTTAAAATGAATTGTGGACAATGACCTACGCATATGAGATTTCTCTTTGAAATCAGGCTTCTTTTCCACTGCAGATGATGTAATGTCATGGAGTGTTTTCCTCGAGTCCTTTTGGTTTTTAGCACTTTTGATGATGCCCTTTTTTTGCATTTGATTTTTAGGAATGTCTTTATGTTCTGGTTTGTTTATTAATCTCGATTTAACTAACGAAAATGTTGGAGGTTTCTTATAATCAACAGCGAAGACTGACTTATCCGTTAACTTTGAGAGCCGGTTATATGTGCTAGTGCTGTTGTTAAGAGCAGACATTTTTGTATTTGAAGAAACGGATGAAATTTTATTAAAGCTGATTTTAGGTCTTTTCATCTCTGTTGAAACGCTCGATGTTGTGGATTTCAAAGTTTGATTTCCCACATGCTTAGATATGTTGGACACGGTTTTATGATTTACACCAGAAACGGTATTATTGGGTTTATTATGGTTTAAAGTAGAAGTGGAATTTTTGGGTTTCTGATTTAAAGTTGAAATGGGATTGATGGGTTTATGATTCAAAGCGGATATGAAATTATTGGATTTATGACTCAAAAAAGAAACAGAATTATTAGGTTTGTGACTTAAAGGAGAAATGGTATTAATGGGTTTATGGCTTAAAGCAGACATAGATTTTTTAGGTTTGTGATTTACAGCCGAAATGGAATTAGTAGTGGCATTGGAGGTAGCAGACTTAGGAACAACGGATCTACGACAATCAACTTTGGTTTGAACATTAGAGTACTTGTTAGCTATGACTATTGGTGCTGTGTCAGATTTCAGATTTATTTTGGTCTTAGTTTGATTATTTAACTGAGTATTTGGTTTAGATGTCAATAACGGTTTTGAAAGACTGTTACTTGTAATACTTGTGTTGAATGATGGCTTTGATTTATCAGAATACTTTTCCATATTGATTTTTTTCAACTAAAAAATAAATTTCGAAATTGTAAACAACATGGTCAAGGATGTAAATATTTTGTAAATTGTTCAGGACCCTATTCTGTAGCAAGTGTAGGGTAGTCACTTGAAAAAAAGTGACTTATTAGGCGATACATTTTGTATGAAAATAGTCACTTTTTTCAAGTGACTACCCCACACTTGCTACAGAATAGGGGTACAGATTAGTAAGGCATTAGCAATCACTTGATGCTGACACTTAGAAAATACTCAATAGGCAAACAAAAGCTAATGGCAATCGGGTCTTATGTCCAAATGAAATGAGTAAAATTTGATACATCAGAGATTGGTGACTGTGGAAAAGCTTCTTTATTACTAAAGATACAAAGTTATGTGTTTTGTATGTTTACCCATTATTAAGTAGACAAAGCTTTTATTATTAAATTCACGTTTAATTACCATTTCAATCCGAGCAGTATGTTTGGCTATTCTTTCTTCCCTCAGTTTTTTAACTCTCAGTTGCATCTCTTCAAGCTTTTTCTGCTTTTCAAGCTGTTTGTCAAGAGACTCTTCCTTAGGAGTATTCGTATTGTTTAAATTCGCATCGTCACACATTGTTAACATTGTCGACTAAAATTTAAACCAACAGTAGATATAAATATTAATTACCTATTTACATTTGAAAATTTAAGAAACAAAGATTCAAAACTATCAGCGCAAACTTACTCAATCAGGATGTCTTACAAATAAGATTGAAGTAATCAACTAATGTGAAAAAAAAAATACCGGTAATAAGGTGTCGATGTAAACGGTCTTTTTAAAACCAAATCAATAACATTTAAATCGTTAATTAGTTCGAAGTTCAATAGTCAGTTAACACTTGTACACAGCAGTTTGAAAAAGCTTTGGTTCTTAAACATTAAACAATATTTCAAAATTTCAAATCTTTATTGCGATGTTTATTTTTTCTATGCATAAGTATAAGATATTTTTCGTAAAAGATTGTTGCCATGATATTTGTACTATATCGGCTACATCACAATAGGGTATTTGACACTATGAAAAATAAGATACAGATTGTGGTCATCCTGTTTGAAAATGGCCCAAGAAAGCTTATTTCTTTTATTTTACAACTTAAATAGGCTTATTTTTTATAAAAACACGTAATAAAAATCCAAATATTTCTATGGAACTAGTCACTGATGAAAACGCCTTGTGATTATTGTGGTCCCCGTGACGTCAAGGTGACGTCACCCCATGGTAAATGATAGTCATCAATCTCATACCAATACAGAAGTGTGACGTAAAATGCACCACGTGACCAGCGCCATTATACAAGACAGCGTTTTACGCGCGTTTTTGGATATTTAAACTTTAAACATGATTTTCATATAAAATATGGCATATCTTCTGAAAATATAAAGAGAATGTGCTTATAATGTATCGTAGAATAATTTAAAACGGTTTCTGGAAATTAGTCAAATACCCTATTCGAACAAAATAATATGTACAATAATAATAAATAATATCGTGTTTAATATTTTAAAGTGGAATTTATTTGTTGACTTCATTTCATAATGTCGCATTATTAAAAACTGCAGCCCGATTCACGGAAAAGTTTAAGTCTAAGTTTAGTTCGAAGTTCGAACGAAGTTCGATTCAAACCCTCCGTGAATAGGTACATAGACTGTAGATAGTCGCCGCCTACAATAATTATTATTACCAGCAGCCCTATTCACAAAAGTTTGAATCGAACTTCGTTCGAACTTCGAACTAAACTTAGACTTAAACTTTTCCGTGAATCGGGCTGCTGATTGAATTTCTATCTTGAAGCGTCTGTTGGTGCTTTGCGCCCCGGTATTACATTTATCATAGATAATTCATTGATAAGAATTATTTATCAGAGAATTTCTGAGCTTACGTAACAATTTGACTTTGACAGTGACGTTTCTATTTGACAGCGTTGGGCTTTGGTCGGCAGGTGATTGTGATATAACTGGGTTAGAATTTGAAGATTTAAATTGTATATTGGCAATAGCCTTAAATAACCAGGTATATTTGTTTGTTTTAGCCAAGATGGCTACACAAGCCAATACTGAAGATCTTATTGGAAAGAAGTTTGATAAATGCTGCACAGATGCCATTATAAAATTTGGTATGTTAAAAGTATCTATTTTTACAATGAATTTCTGTCATCGATCTGCTTTTTCAAACTGTTAAAATACAGTTTGTTTACTTATTAACAAGACATGCTAATTAACAAGATTCTGTGGGACTTAACTCCTGATATGTTCACTAAAAATGCGTTTAGTTTTTAATGATATTTTCAATGTATATCAATCTTTTCTGCTGATCTTAGTGTCAATTAATCCACTTTAATGTATTTTTCAAATTAATCATGATTACTAAAATTACCAAGTATGAACATTTTAACTAAATAATTATTTAATGTATCTGCCTGACGTATGTTGTTAGAATAAAATGAAATTTCATATCATTATTTTTTATTAATACAATCTTATGCTAAAAAAATAAAAACACAGGTAATTCTTAAGTGATTTTTGTCAACCTGCCTTTTATTGGCTTCATTAAAAATTCAGATTTTTTGCTCTATGCAGATGATCCCAAACTTTATAGATAGATTTCAAGTGAAAATGACGCAACGAAACTCCAGGAAGACATTGACGGAGTAACTGAATGATCAAGGGCCAATGAATTGTTCTTTAGTACACCGAAGTGTCACGTGATGACTTACTCAAGGATAAGAAATCCTTTATTTGCCGATTATAGGATGATGTGGCTCTTGCTAGAGTAGACGAGATTAGGAATTTTGTACAAGTCTGTATGACGTTCGGTTCACACATACAGCTAACAGTAGAAAGGGCATATAAGATGTTGGGATTTATACTTAGAAATTCGGTTCTATTTTTTTTATTGTTTTTATCTACACCTACTTAAGGTACTATTTTTGTATTGTATATTATGACATGTATCTAATCTTCTCTCCCACTGCTCACCGAAAAGGTCAAACACTGTAATGGTGAGCAGTGTTCATCTTTAAAATGAATAAATAAAATAAAAATATAATGACAGATGTCGTAGATTTCTTTCTCTCTATTCATATTTTCAAACTTTCCATGAAGAAGCTTTTCTCCTTCTTCGAGAAGGTCCGTCAGTCAATCAGCTCCGTTATAATATATGTTAAATGAATAATTATCAATATTCTTAATTTGCTAAATATGCTGTTTTTCTTTTTTCAAGGTGGCGGAGCAGCTCTAGGCATTGTATTTTCAGTTCTTTTCTTTAAAAGAAGAGCATGGCCAGTTATTATGGGTTCTGGCATAGGGCTAGGAGTAGCATACAATAGATGTGAATCTAGTATAAATGAAGTTTTCAAACCTCCCCTGCTTTCTGGTAAAGCTTCTAAGATTAGTGATCCAGTCACTGGTGAAATCCTGAAAGATAAATAAAACAAGGAAAAATCTAGTTAATTTATATACATTATTTAATTAAGAGAAACTGCTTTTAGAAGGCCATATTAGCCTTTTTGTAGATTGGTTTAATTTTTAATTTCATGTATTTGTATTGAAATGTACTTCCTAACTACAAAAATCACTATGTTTTTGTTAAAATAAAAGCTATACTATTTGTATTTTATGTTTATAAAACCATAATAATCCATTCCAAAGAGGTGAGATATATACCCACCCATCTCTATAATTGAACCATAACTTTCAGAATGAGTGGGTAATGAAATTAGTCAGAAAAAATATAAATTGTAGAATAAGATAAAAAAAATGGTATGTTGTTGAATAATGATGTCAGGGTGTGTTCCTTATGAAAAACATGCCTCTGCTGATCCATGAAAGGTGAGAGCATAATAATTATTGTTATTTGAAAGTTAAAGGTTTTGTTGAGTAACTATGTATGTCAGTTTTTTATTTAATTGAAAATGAATGGATTTCTATCAAGCAACAACTTCAAACCAAAACATTGTCATGAAAATAATACGTAAGATTAAAAAAATCAAATCTCCTTTTAAACCACTCTTAGGAGCATAGACTAAGCGATCTTGCGCAAGGTTTACGACCTCCTCTCACACCGAATCCAGATCTCTCAGGTCTGCCTCGAAGGAATGGAACACTGTGTGAGAGAGTCTTCTTCGACTTCGAGACTCTGATGGGAGGAAGAACAGCGTTCTCCTCAGCCGACTGTCATTCGGCATCTTTAACACATGTCCAACTCTTCTCCACAACGGTGGAAGTGATGGGTGAAAATAAAAATGTTTTTTTTTCATAATAGATTTATTAATAGGTAATTGCCAAAAAAAATAACATGAGATGTGATATTTTTATACAAAGTCATCCATCAAACAATCTTGGTCCTGATACTTTCCAATAATATGATATCAAACATGGGAAAATATACTGATGAATTGCATTCTAGCCATTGGGTCTGACAGAGTTTCAATTCTGGAAGGAATATCAAGTGAAAAAGCTGTCATTACACCTTGACTATCTAATTAAAATTTTGATAATCATGTTTTTTTTCTAGCGGGTGATGAATATGACTATAATTCTTATTTTAAAATAAATAACAATTCATACGCAAAGGTAAAATTACAAATAAATTATTCAATTTGACTAGAACAATAAAATAACAAACATCATTAAAAATTGCACAAACCCTGAGGTAATAAAAATGCATTACTCCTAATAATAAGCCCTAACATAATAGAAAATGGCTACTCAAAACCCAAAATCTGACACCTGACCAAAGACACACTTATTCAATGGATGATAAATTTCTAGATTTTAGAGGGTCCGAGCCAAAAACATACAAATTAAATATTGTTAATTCATTTAATGTTGTTTACTTTCTGATATTTCTTCACGATAAGAATATAAATATTTTTAGTTTAACAAAAGTTTAGAGTTCTAATATTTGCCAGTCACAAAAGTTCCATTATGGGACGCAGTGACGGCGGCCTCCATGGAGGGTGCAGGCTAGTATACAAATAAATAGAGTTCTAATACATAAAAGGAATTACAAAGGAATATTATTTAAATACAGTCTGGCTAAAAAGAGTAGAAATTAATTAGTGATGAACTAAAATGTTATCACTCTGGCAACACTGAGCATAGGTTGTTGTCTGACATTATAAATGTTTAGGAATGGGCAGCAATTCTAACTGGTAAATACAACATCCAATTCATTTTAAAAAAAATTAAGTACCTTTTACTAATTTGGTTATTTTTCCGACATATTTTTTTTGTATATTCCTATAATATTGGCTTACAAATAAATTATAGTTTATGTTTAAACATTTTGACATTTATATGATTGAAATTCGGCCATAGAATAGTAAGCACCATTTTGTGGATTACAGCACCCATTATTATTATCTCTTGTTTTTTGACTCGTTTTGCATAGATTTTTTTTCCATCTCGTTTTTAATGCCGTGGCTGGTAGGTACAGTTCGTTATTAAATTCTTTTAAATAACCTCTACAAAGCATTTCATATGATACCACATTGAATAGTATTAGTTTTTTAAATATTTTGGCGGTTACAATACTTTACTTTATAAATGTAGAGTACTTATTAAATGTTGCCATAAAAACGACTGCAGCGCCCTCAATTATTTTCTACTCTTTTTAGCCAGACTGTACAATAATTTATTTATTCTAGCTTAATTTTAACTTATAAGATTAAAACAATCAATGAATAATGACTTTATGATGTTGATCAGAGAGTTTAAATTACAAACTTAAATGAAACAATCAACCCCATGTTTTAATTTTACAAACAAAATATATACCTAAATTTAAATAACAAAATTAGGATTTTTAGGCAGTATCCATAGCACTTTACCAACTTTTTTTAAGACTCATATTACATAAGACAGGTATAAGAATACCTTCTGCCTGTTTTTGTGTGTAAGGGTAAAACCCACGCTGACCGGCGCAAAGAATGTTACTATGCATTTGAATGTGGATACCCACACAAAACGCAGGAACACGCTTTCTGGCATGCCCATTTAAATGCATTGAAACCATACACAACAATCTTTGAGCCGGTTGGTGCGGGTCGGAATCGGCTTTCTACGTGTTCTCACCCTAAGGCAGTTTTAACTTTTTTTTACCCCTAAATGGGTAGACAGAGAGAATCGACCTCCACTATTTTCTATCCAAACACACTTCTTTTGCTTCTACCACTAAGATTATGTTTCTCATACAATCTCTCCTAGTTTAGAATTGCTATATATATTTTAAATATTTAAAATCATCACAAAAAAAAGTTAATAAATAAATAACACTCCTATAAATAGTTATCAAAACAGTCAGCATAACTTAATAACAGTCAATTGATTCAAGATAACAGATATAAATAAAAATAATACATGAATGTTGTGTTCCATTGATTATGCAAGTGTAGTCGCAAGTAGTATGATTTGATGCAAAACCTTTTGGGAGACGTTTGATTGATCTAAATACAAGTAGGTATTTTTCTAACTAAGTATGCTACGGGTAAGAAAAGATTAAAATACATATCATAGTCTTATTAAACAAGATTAGTACCTAATCGTAGCCTAAATTAATTGATCAAAAAACTGATAGCAACATTCATTATTTTGTTTTATTTTTTTTTAATAAAGTAAAAAATTTGTTATATTTCTATGATGTCATTATTTTCATACAGGATATATAAGGTTTTCAATAAAAATGTAGAAATATTTTCTGTTTTACGATAAAACAGTTTTTTTTTCGTAATATTTTTAATGTTTAAGTGAGTCTAGGAATCGTGTGCCCCCTTATTATACTAAAAAGTTAAATCAGATTCCAAACGTTGATTCACTCCTAGTGGAGCAGTCTATTAATAATAAGGATAAATAAATATGGAATTATATTAACTAAGGAATTAAAAAGAGAAAAAAGCATGAGAAACCAATAAACACTTGGGCATTACTATTCATTATTAAAAACTATCACTAAATTAACTGTGAAATGAATTCAACGTACAGTACTACGGTTATGCATCTTGAATACTTTTGTGTGTCTAAACTGGATTCTAATTAATTTTCTCTTCTTTCCCACTATTGAAGATCATCATCACCTGGCAATCTTCTCCAAAACTTTTAGTTGTAGACAGTTTACTAGCCTCCTACAATTTGGCGCTATTTGCTCAAATCAGTTTATAACGTCATTGTTTTTTTTTACAACTTTCTTAAACTATCTAATTTGATTGTAATCGATAAACGTTTCGAGATGCAACTGTTTTTATAATTTTTTTTAATCCGCTTACCTCTGAAACTACATAATATCAGGTTTAAAAATTCTTTTAGTATTCGACATTGCAATTCTTGAGAACAACTTAAGGTTTTTCCTAAATTTTTTTTACCCATTACGCCGTGTCCCGTAAGGGGTAGGCAGAGAGAACGGACCTCCACTCTTTTCTATCCAAGCATACTTCTTCCGCCGACCTTTGCTTTTCCTAATAATTTATATCTAAAACTCAATTCATTTATCACTTGCTTGTGCTTGGTGCGTGTTTCATGCAGTAGAAAATCCGAACATGTCATCCGTAATTTATCATAGATTTAATTTTCAATTACAATGTACCTATTTGTGGCGGCAACATGTCAAATACCAGTGAGTAAATAATGAGAGTACGTTAACATGATAATATTTTGTATTTATTCACAATTCAAATTCTCAAGATGCATAAATTTTAGTACCTACTATAAACTCGTTATTAGAATAATTGGAACACTAACTAGGGATTTTAAGGCTTGTCTATATTATAAATATAATATATGAACTGAAAAGATAACACTATAATATACTATTTAAACCTTGGCTAATTTTCCTTTTGACTAATCTATGCATTTCATTTAAGATCACAAAACAACAACAACATAATCAATTGTGTGTCAATTGATATATAATACAAATAATTTTATACTTGGTATCCGCATGTTTCAATCTACAAAATATATAAAAGATAATAAATATTTAAATAAACATATAAATAATTTGAAGCTATCGTTTTGAAGCCATGGTGCACTTTTTATCATAAAAATATAAATAATTTGAAGCTATCTTTTTGAAGCCATGGTGCACTTTTTATCACAATATAATTTTGGGGTGCACCAAGAACAAGCATTAGAAAATAATGAAAAAGTATGAACCAATCTTCATTGAAAATTTATATGACTTATTTATATGAATAATATTTGAAAAGTTCTACGCGGTTTCCATTTCAGCCCATTCTCTTGTAAATAAAAAAATTTAAAACCATTTTGGGCGAAAACGTGCTAAATCGAGAGCATTATTATTTTTATGTGTTTTATTGTTTAAATTGAGATAAAATTTTGTGCAATCCAGATTAACCTAATTAATTAATTCAGAAAATTACTGGTGTAAATTGTTAAGAGCTATTGTTTTTTGGTTACGTCACACAGTCATTCCTGTAATAATTTCATTATCTTTCTTTCATCTCCCATTCTTTCTGAATTATTAAATTTATTAATCGAATAATATTTATAAGACATCCTATTTACATAAATTAAAGTTTTTTGAGGCACTATGATTTTTTTCAAAAGAACCCTATGACGTGTAATATAGGTCCACTTTTGCACTCATTTGATATCATTATACATAAATAAATTGTTACATTCCTTTAACGAGGATCCAACTAACAGTTTTAATAAAGGTGTAAGTTAGTACCCTTTCAAAGAAGTGAGGTAACGAATAGCTACAACATTTAATAGTGTAAAATATAAAAAAAGATAAGTGGTTATAAAGGCGAGTTCATATGAGAAGTTATTTGGTTGTGAAATCAGGCCAATAGTTGATGTAGTAACGGTGTGTGGTGCCTTCAAATAATCTATCTAACCAATTATCTAATCCATCTAACAAGGAGCCCTGTAGTATTGGGAGACTGGAAGTGCTCTCACTGTCCGAAGATTCCTCGGAACTGTGAAATCCCATAAATGCCCCGACTTCCGGATCGGCTTTTTCCTTATTCCCTAGGCGTCTGGTCATTCGTGCCATTCTCTGTGAAATATTTCAGAATATTAAATTACTTAACACTCCTATAAATAGGTGCCAGTACAGCCAGCAAACCTTATTGTTACAAAAACTCAACTGGTTCCATCCTATCTGACACAGGATGCCAACCTTGGGTGAAGATAACACAAAGAAAAGAGACCTGGGGCCTAAGTCAAGTGTAATAAAATGGCCACCAACCATGTCAGTCGGCCGGTGTTCCCATAGTAACAACATAAAATGCTGTTGTTACTATGCGAACACCGACCGACCGACACCGTTGGCAGCCATTTTATTACACTTGGCTTATGCCTCAGAACCAGATGCAAAAAAATAGCTGTCAGTGTGGTACTGCAGTTCAACATGATCAATATTCATCATCACCATGGAGATATCAACAAGATGTTGACGGCGGCAGCCATTTTTAGTTTTGACTAGATTGGGAATGAAAAAATTTGTTAATAAGAAATCTGGTGTCTTAGTCAAGCTGTTATAAAGAATTGAAGACTTTTTTAAATGAAATTATTGTCTTTCATACTGAGCAACGTTTGTATTGTGAAGGGGATAATTAAAGTATGCAGTATGAACATCCTGGACTGAATTACTAGGTTATAAACTATTTTAAAACACACATTTCCATAAAACCTTTACACTCAATCCCAGTTACCTTAATTCCTTTAGTACACTCCGGATGCTTCACATGGAACATACAGAAGTATTTGCGGTGACCATTCAACGCCAGAACTGTCCCCACACAATTGCGAGGGTTGATAACCAACTCTCTTGGTTCAGGCAAGGAAAGTTGTAAGATGTAACGGTACCAGCTCAAATGTCTGTCAACATCCAAGTGGGCAAACTGGAGGGTTTTATTCCTAGAAATTATCAACAACAATAATTATTGCAAGTAACAATGAAAATTCAATAAATTTTTCAATTCTAATTAAGTGATCACTTCACAGTGATACCACTCCAAAAAATGACTGTGAATGGGAAAACCAAATGGATGATGTGGAGTGATAGGGTGAGTCGGATATCCATCAGTTCAAAATTCAATTGTGTCAAGCCATTCGTCCATCACTCCAAATGGATCGTCGATGAGGAAACTTTAGTGGACATGGTGCAAGTTGTTACATCACTTGATTGTCAGTGTTATAAACTTGGTTCAATTTTGTCTCATTTTGCCATCATCCTTCCACCAAGATATATTTATTGCTGTTTTTAATGGGAAGTTTTCTGGAGAGCTTCCGACAATACACACTAGGTGGCAGAACTTCTAATCAGGTCTATTTTCAAATTCAGTGCTGCCAACGTAGAGATGTTTTTTTCAGTGATGCCAACGTTGGGAAGTTTGTTTTCCATTGCGTTGCTAAGAAGTTGTTGATTTTGTTGCGCATAAATTTGAGAATAAATCTCAGGGGTGCTGTTCTGTATTTTTTAATTTGTATTTAGGTAGGTATATAAAAAAAGATGAACAATTTTATTTGTAATAGTATGTAAAAAATGTACAATGATTACTCTAAACCTATTGTAAGTTATCATGTATAATAATATATAAGTTGTTTAATTTGAAATAAACTAGAATGATATTTTGGAGGTTAGATTGTGAGCGACCATAAGAAGAAGAAGAAGTAAATCGCCCCCGTTGGCAACACTGAATTTAACAACAGACCGGATTAGCAAGGGCGCCTCTAGCGGCACATAAAGGAAAAAAAACATCCCATTTAATAATAGCAAAATCATGTATCAACATAATAAAAAAAAACTCAACTTTCACATCTGTCAAAAATGGGTGGCACCCAATGGAGTGATCATGAATGGGTGGGTGGCTTAAGAGTGGGACTGGCTCTGACCTGAAGATTTTGCAAGTCACATGGCTAGTAAATTTTAGTCTAAATAAATGGATATGGCAGATTTGTTACAAAGTTAATATAATAATGTGAATTTAAGGTAAGTAGTTAACTTTCACAATCATATTGCTGATTGTATCACTATATTATTATCATATCAATAAATTAAAATGATAAGTCATACTTTCTGTAAGGCCATACTGTTTTGTGAAATATGGACAAAAGTTGAACACGGGATTGAGAATCTGCAAGTAAGACTATTGTACGGCATCCTGGTTTCAGCAATCTACAAAAAATAATTACATTTATAAATTACGCAGATTATAAACATTAGAATATAAAGTGTATTAAATAGTATGATTCATGAACAACGACAGTACAACCTGACCACATTTATTTAATACCAGTACAAAAGTGATACCATGACAAAAATGTTCAAATAGGTAGATACTAGTGAAAAGAATGGGAGGTTTTCTGGGGAGCTTCCGACAATACACACTAGGTGGCAGCGCTTCTAATCAGCAGCCCGATTCACGGAAAAGTTTAAGTCTAAGTTTAGTTCGAAGTTCGAACGAAGTTCGATTCAAACTTTTCCGTGAATAGGTACATAGACTGTAGATAGTCGCCGCCTACAATTATTATTACCAGCAGCCATATTCACGGAAAAGTTTGAATCGAACTTCGTTCGAACTTCGAACTAAACTTAGACTTAAACTTTTCCGTGAATCGGGCTGCAGGTCTATTGTCAAATTATGAATATTATGCTAATACATCTCCTCTCTTTTTTGTTTTCTCAATTAAACACTTTAACGTTTTAATTATTGATGATTGCAAAAGTGGCTTTTTCTAGGAGGTAAACCATAGTGTGTCCTTTTATACACACAAACAAAAGCACTAGGTATGTATTTGTCTTCAAGGGTGGATTTGCAGTAGTTTTTTGAGAATAAATCTCAGTTCTGTATCTTCTTGTTTTATTGTTTTCTGTTACAGTATTTTTTCAATTGTATTAAGTTAGGTATATAAAAAATAAAATAAGATAAAAAATTATTTTATTTGTAATAGTATGTAAAAAGAAATGTATAATGATTATTCTAAACATATGGTTGAGGTATGTTCGAGGTTATAAACGTTAATTTGACCAGTGTTGCCAACGCCATTTTTCAAACGCAAAGTAGCCCAACTGAAAATTTGGTATGCGGTCATTCCGAAAATTTTAGTATCCGAAGAGAGGTGGAAGTTCACTAAAAAAAGGTTATTTAGTATCCGAAAGATGAAAATTCACTAAAAGGGAAGTAACCCAAGTGGCTACCTGTCGCCTTTTACATTTTTCGTCGCATATTCTCGTTCCAAATAGCCCAAATGGCAGTAAATCGCCACCTTTGGCAACACTGTATTTGACAATAGACCGGATTAGCTAGGGCGCCTCTAGTGGCACAAAATGGAAAAAAAACATCCCATTAATAAAACAACACTCTTACAATATTTCTTCAGTAATTGTGTAATTGTTAGTAAATAAATAATGCGGGAAAGTGGGAATTAACATCAGTGGACAGCTAGCTTGTGAGGGGCATAAGATTTTTAACAGAGATACATTCTTAAAGTTAATATGGCAGTAGTAAGTCAGCTTTCAAAACATTAGTATAACACCTTATTGAATTTGTTATAAATTATTGTAAATCTTGACGTGTCCAAGTGCCTGCCCTAAGGCCTAAGGACGAAAATATACAAATACAAATACAAAATTGAACATAATTAGGATAATGTTTATATTTAACTGAATGTAGAACTGACCTGACTAAGCCGTTATATTTTTCAGCCCTGAGTTCGTGAATCTTGAGTTCTGACTGCTGAGTGAGTGCTGATGGTTTGCTAATATTGGGAGATCCGTTATTATTGTTCTGCGACGTCTCTGTGGACTTGACATTTCCATTAGATAACTTATCAGCTTTACGACGTTGTATTGATTCCTCTTCTAGTCGCCTAGTGGGACAAAAACATTGCAAGTTGTAAATATAATAGGAACTAACAATTTTTTAAATGTTTACATCATTATTGCCAAACTATGTTTGCATAAAGATGTCTTGACAAAGGCAAGTTTTCCAATTCTTCGGGGTCATAAGTCTTGAATAAAATCTGATCTGATGTAAAAAATAGAATGATTCAAGGGAGCCATAAACCAAAACAGATTGGAAACCTCTGGTCTACTCCATATTGTAATATGATGCAGTTTTAGTGGTTGATGTATTATAGGCAAAATATTGGCATATAACTTTTACATTAATAATTAAAGGATGGTCTAAGTGGGTCGGTCTAAAGGTACAAAAATATTTGTCATACACAAGATGGGCCATCAAGTATCCTGCTGCCAAAATGAGCAGTATTGTGGCAAATATTGAAAGCACAGGAAGCAGTGTTTCCTTCTGCATACAATCTGCGATATAGTCGATCATCATAGCCAATCCCTCCACAATGCGGCCCCAGAGCCCAGCCGTATGCTCATCCACAAGTTCCTAAAATCATTATTTTATTAAATACCTATATAAATAAGTATAATTTGTCTGTAGATATAATATGGAAAATCTCATACCTTTACAACGGTCTCATAGGATAAGAACTCAGAAGGCTTCAAAAGCCTCCGCAGGGTATCAGCTAGCTGCCTTTGTGTTCTATTAATACTAGACCCTTCACCTCCAATAGCTTTACTTCCCTCTTCTTTCCCAGGAACTCCTATATTTTGATCAGAAGGCCACTTATCGGCCAACCATTCATGTCTAATTTTCTGTTCATCACGCCTCCAAATTATCACTATACGCAGTTCAGCCCAATTGGGATCCTTTGATATTTTACCAGCTGAAAATATTAAAGATTACTTTTAGTATTAATTCCTGCTTAAAATTTAACAATTTCTATCAATTATTGAAGTAGACAACTTACCAGACGAAGCCAGTGCTTCTACAAATTGCATTTGGGCATCCATATACAAATAAGCAAATTTAATTCTATCTTTAGGAAGAGGTACTGTGGTTGCGTAAGATCGAAGACTTTCACGAGCGGCTGCATGCTCAGAACCTTGCCGAGTAACCAATACAGCACATAAATGTCTGCGACCACCTTGCCATTCCGCAGGACATACAGATTCAAGGAAACTCTTAAAAAAAACAATGAATTGAGTAAGACAAACATTTACTCGAACAAAATAGCATCGAACAGAAAATAAACTTTTCTTACTTGTGATGAAAGTCTCGGGAGTGTTAATAGTTGATTATCGGCAATGATTTGATGCAATGTGGAAGTTGGTATGTCTGACATGCTTATTGTAGCGGCAGGTCTCTGCCACTCCTCACGGAACAGCATAACTGTATCCAAACCATCCTGAATTGAATAACGTTTTTGGATTTTTTCTGTATTAGGTGAACTGACGTCAACAAACCTAAAGAAAGAAATGATACATCAATAAATTTTGCTGTGACACTACGTACTTGTTACAACCTTTATATACTGGCTTTCAGTTGGAAAACTCGTAAAGATTTGAGTCTTATTGAATTCGAGTAGGGATCAAAATTAAATGAGGAAACTAACCCAAAAGAAACACGGTCTCTAAAGAAGTAGCTAGCTAATAAATATCGAAGTCTTGTTAAAGGTTTGTCTTCAAATATAAGCCCACGAACTTTGTTATCCTCCCAACCATTGAGGAAATCGTCAACATTATCATCTGTGATGCTTCTTACCAGCTTGTACGGCATTTTACTTCTGATGAACTCTAAAAAACAAATAACATTTTAATGAGGTCGATTTTGTGACACTATAATTTAACCGAGAGATGCTGCACAATTGGAAGACTGCAGCGGAAGACAGAAGAGGTTGAAGGCAAAGTTTACTGGAGGTCAAGACTCCTTATGGGTTGTAGAGTCATCAGAAAGAAAAGAAGCTATAATTTTGAATTTAGCGGGTAATGCAAAGTCATTCATTTCGAACAAAATATAGCCCGAGCGATATAAGAAATTGATCAACGTGAATATAGCTGCAAGTGATTTCAACCAAATAATGTATTTCTTTCATATTTTATATTTTCTTTTTTACGTAGAGAGCATCTATCTGTCAAAGATTTAAACCATATTTTAATTACTGACCATCCATTATAATTTAACACTGAATTTAATTAAGTATATTTTTCATTAAGAATTTCAAATTATTTTTAAGTACAGAGTAAGGCAATATTATTTTAAAACTGTCACTACCATCTAAATTAACAAGTTTATAAGAAATATTAAAAAAAAAAAATTGTCTTTATATATCGTTTGTACTCGTATGTATTATCTGAAGTGTATCATTGGCTTTAAATAAATAAAAACAAAAGGTATTTTATAAGAAGTAAGCATATAAAAACAGTTCTTTTAAAAATGACTAAAAATTTGTTGATAATTAATGCTCTAGTAAAATGTCCACGAACAAACACAGAGTTTAACAACAGTGCTTTTGTCAAAATGACGAACGTATTTTTTGAAGTGAGTCTTCAATACTTCAGCTGAACTTGATGAAGGTTGTCAAAATACTCACCTACAACTTTTTGTACAGAAAGAGTTGTATCCTTGTATATATACACTTTACGATTGATTAGAGCAATAAGTCCTGGAAGCCCCGATAGACCAATCTGCCTTGTTAATAATGGTTCGTGTCCAGCGTGCACAGTGGCGAGGGTTACTCCTCGAGGCTGTAGAGTTTCCACCAGACGTCTCCACGCAGGAGCCATCCTCAAACACTCCATGCACCAGTCGGAGTAGAAAAGAACCAACACAACTTCTTTAGCACTTTTCTCCATGAGTTTATTTTCGAAATGCCTAAAAAATATTATTTATTTGAATTAAATATCCTCCAAGAGAATAGGAGCATAGATTCATAAGTATTTGAAACTTACTTGGTTGTGACAGACAGCTTGTAAAACAGTGTGTTATCATGCTCTTGATAATGGAACCTTCCACCAAAGAACTCTTCAAAAGGATCATTCCTGGAACAAACATAAAAATAAGTTGTAGAGAACCAAATCATTTGCCTGCCCCCTAAGGGACCGTTCAAGTATTACGTAACGCATTTTTTTAACATTATTGACCTCCCCCCCTTCGAGATGCATCGTAACGCTATTTGCTACCCATCTTCCCATTCTCTAAACGTTGCCTAACACACATATTACAACTATGTATGCCTCAAATCACAATTATTACTGGAAAGTCACTAAATACCTTTATTGCGGTGCCGGTAATACAATAGTAACGTTATCATTAAAATCTATAGCGATACATCAAAAACTAAATGATGTAATAAGAAATAAATTAATTGTTCTATGATTTCTAATCAAATTTGAATACTCATAATGGAATAGCGTCATTGGCTCCATCATTCTTTTTGTATATAATGCCATTATATCAAAAAAAAAAAAAAAAATCGAATCCCATTGAGGACCATTTCCACTTTCACAACACAAGCCTTAGTGTAAAATATGTCACTCTGAGTAATCCAGATTCATTTTTTTCATAAAATTAAAACAATGACATGAGTTTTGTTTTTAACCTGTTAACCGGGCAGAACGTATAAATATGTCATACGTAAAAAATATCAGGTACGGGTATGCCATATGAATACGTCCTTGAAAATAATGTTGCGCCCTGGAACGTGCGGGACTTATATTTTCGAACAACTATAGTAATACGTCATTCATACGGGTCTTGACATGAATTTAATACGTGGATGGAGTCAGTTTCATTTCGCTGTTGCGAGCGGTGGGTTGTGTTGTGTGACCAGTGACGGGTACGTACTTATACTTACTTACGTATTTTTTTTATTTGTTTATTTAAATACATTCAATGGCTATAAAAATATTTCCTATTATATATTATTTGTATGTTCAACCTTTTATTTAAAAAATATCTTTATTTCAGTGTCCATCAAAATGAATGAGAGCGAAATTTTGGCATAGCTGCGTTGGCAAGTCCAGTTGATGATGTAAATCCCCCCTTTTGACCACTAACGAATGCTGACAACGAAAATAAAATAAAAATGACGTAAGTATAATACAGTCGAGGGATTCCCCGTAAAAAATAAAAGATTTGCTAACTTGGGAGGGCGAAATAAAAATTACATACAATGCAGTCGAGGGACTCCCCGTAAGACTTAAACGAAAAAGGTTCCTTTTTTCGCAAAGCGAAAAATTCTTACGCTTAGGGTGAAAACACGTAGAAAGCCGATTCCGACCGGCGCAAAGAATGTTGTCGATGGTTTCAATGCATTTAAATGGGCATGCCGGAAAGCAGGTTTCTGCTTTTGCTGTACGTATCCCCATTCAACTGCATAGAAACATTCTTTGCGCCGGTCGGCGCGGGTCGGATTCGGCATTCTACGTGTTTCCACCAAAAGCTTTAACATCGGAGAACAAAATAAAAATGACGTACGGTACAATCGAGGGACTTCCCGTAAAACATTGTTGAAAAGGGTTCCTTTGCTAACTTCGGAGAAAAAAATGATGTACAGTACAATCGAGGGACTTCCCGTAAAACATAAACGAAAAGGGTGCCCAACTTCGGAGATAAAAAAAACAAAAATGACGTACAGTACAATCGAGGGATTCCCCGTAAAACATAAACGAAAAGGATTGCCCAACTTCGAAGATTTATTTCCCAATTTTTTTTATTTAAGAAAAAAAATACCGTTACGTAACGAGTTGTTCAAACCCCCCCCTCCCGCCCTCGTAACGCACAGTAACGTTTTGCAAGACCCCCCCTCCCCCCCAAATTGCGTTACGTAATACTTGAACGCCCCCTTAAGAGTGATTGCTCCATATATGTTTTTATTATCATTTCTTCTTCTTGTTTCTCTTTCATAGATCCTGGGGATCTGTTTATGCCGCTGCCTGTTCCTCCTGTGATGTCGACTGCCAGCTGTCTCTCTACCCAGCCTAAGAGTCTATGTCCTACAGAATTTCCTTGAAGGGGTGATACGTGAATGTCTGTTCTATTATCATTTAAGGCCCCCAAATCAATATTCTATTATTTCATTTCTAACCCTGTTAAAAAGGAAAGTCTAAACATTGCTCATAACATTATTGATTCTGGAGAATATATGAACACAGGCAGCGTAGATATTTTCCTTTTCAAGTTAAAAGAGAAAACAAGGAGAGAGAAAAATATTCAATACTGAGGTTGGTAGCCTGGCAGTTCAGTCGGCGACTTTCGTACTGGAGGTGGTGAGTACGATCCCAGGTGCCGACCATTTTCCTCTTTCACGACACAAGCTTTAAGTAGCTTACTTTGAAAGAATCAAAGAGTGTATTTGTATTCACTTTGAATGAGCTCAGATTCTTTTTATTACAAAAAAAAAGATATTTACCTGAATCTAGCATACTGACTATAGTCATGTCTTTGTTTATACATTGTGCTGTCCTCAGAAGTGATACCATGGAGGTCATAAGCTTTCCTTCTTTCAGTATCGGACAACAGTTCGTATGCTTGTTTGATTTCCACAAACTTTGTTTCGGCATTGGAATCCATGTTTTTGTCGGGATGCCTATAAATTATGTGCAATAAATTTTAATGGATCTTTTTTATGCAGGTCAAGTCCAGTAGTTATAATGAGATTCAAATAGTCTCTATGAATAAAATTAAATTTGAGATACATTTAGAATAAAAAAATATCGACAAGCAATTTGTAACAATAACCTAGATTTATTCAATATATTTTGTTGTTATATGAATAAGTATTTACCGAGCTAAATTGCAGATTTGTTAAGAAACAATAAATATTTTTTCAAGTCAAAATATGAGCCTATCTTTGGGTTTTTATTGTTTTTTTGATATGATATTCACACATGTCGTATACTATTTGAAAGAGGATATAAATTAGGAAAGTTTTTAAGAGATTTGAAGAACTCAATCTTTTTTCGTAGTATTATTAAAACTGACACAAAAATGAAGTTAACTTTTCCAATGAACGATTCTTTAAATCTTGAAGGACCGTAAATTTTTAATGAGCCACTTTCTGGAATATAAATTTATTTTTTCTGAATATGCATAGGTACATTTGAAATAAAAACAAAATTTTGTTGGATCTGATTAACTGGTAAATAAAAAAGTTATAGAGGCTAACAGGTAAAAATCATAAAAAAGGCTGCATGCTATATAAATTTAGAGTAGCTCCAATATGTTCTCCCCTAAATACCATACCAGTTTGTCATCTAACGTTCTACTAAGAACCCTGTATAAAAATGATTAGCTGTGCGTGCTATCTAAAACTTGAGAACTGCTGTAACGATTAAACCATTCAAACAGCTTATTTTCATAAAACAAACAACAACTATCTCATTTTGAACCCCACTCAGAAGCATAAGGCAAGGTGAAAACACAAAAAACGCTGATTCCGACTGGCGCAAAGAATGTTTCTATACATTTGAATGGGCATACGCACAGCAAAATCAGGAACCCACTTTCGGGCATGCCCATTCCAATGCATAGAAACCATTGACACATTCTTTGCGCAGATCTGCGCCAGTTGAAATCAGCGTTCTTTGTGTTCTCGCCCAGAGGTAATAACAGATCCAAAAATCATCGTAGTACTATGTCTATATGGGGGAAAAATCAGTTTTATTAGATTATTTCAAATTGAATTTTTTGGCGTTTAGTGCGTATTTTATTTCCACTATACAAATGACGAAAATTAAAATCAAGTTTCGTAATTCTTTGTACTAAAAAAGTACACGTGATTTTCGGGGGGAAGGGTATTCTGAAACATCACCAAATATCACCAGGGGGGGAAGGGGGGTCTCAAAAGTTGCAAAAAAACATCACGTGATTAATCGACGCCCCCTAAGCTCAGGGTATTTTTTAAATGGTGAGAAAATGTGGAAAAATTACGAAGAATATAGAAAAATAAAAAATCCCATAAAAAGCCTGTCAAATATTATAACGAAGAAATTTCATACTTATTCCGAGGTTCTTAAACACAAATGTTGCTACAGGAAGAAACGTCAAATTGTCCACAGTTCTCAACGTGGTAAGGTAAAATTGGGACGCTTTAAGGAACAATACAACTGACAATCAAACCCTTAATTAATGACCCTTTACTCTGCCCGTCGTCTGACAGATTTTGCTGCTAGTGTAATACAAATGATACTATCAGAAGGCATGTAGCAACTTTATATTATACTAAAATCTCTTGATAAAACGGTCGAACTATGTCTACAAAATATCAGAAGATGCATGATGAACCAGTATGCATAAATAGTAAAATTTAAAAATTCATAAGAAGAATTTAATGATGGGTCTTACCATTCTTTCGCTAACTGTTTATAAGCTTTTCTTATGTCTTGGAGAGTTGCTCGTCTATTAATACCCAATATCTTATAAGGATCATCTATATTTTGAAAAGAGCCCAGAGGAATGGAGCACAAAATAAAAATACAACAAAATATTACTTCCTTGACACTAGATCCTAATTTCATGATTAAAATTTAAGTAGTTAATTTCGAATCCTAGAGTTCCATTAAAATTAACGCCTGCAAAACAAAAAAAATCAAGATAATACTGTTAACATTTATTTATTGATATTAACGCGAATATCTAAAATCCAGGAATAAAAACAGGACCAAACCCGAATGTCTTAAAATAAATTGACGCATCGCGCGCAGGCGCATTATTTATTTTATATTTTACAACCACAGATCACTAAACTAATAATAATAATATCAATACAAAACAATGACATGTACAATGTAATGTTTTGTAATAATAATAATATGTCATATTACTCATTTATTATTATTACAAAACATTATTTTTTCAATGCAGATATTTCTCTCACTAAGGTCTATTTTCGCAATAATGAAAAACCTACGTCCTGGGAAAACTGTGTGTAATATAAAAAGCAGCGGTACAACCATAAAATTTCACAATCTGCCGACGATGATAAATTTTCATAATGTTGAAAAATAAAAATATTATTCCCACGCAGGATTCGAACATGAGCGTAACGATTTCGCATAGTGAAATTGGTATAAATCAACCTCAATCTACCGGCAAGTCATCCATACCTTCTAAATATCTACTTATACCCAGACGGCACGGGATACCAAGATATCCGCCAATATCCCGGGATATTCGGGACATCCCAATGTCATAATAATTGAAATATTGTATGATATTGTTGATGAAACTATGCGCATCTAGAGATGAAACGGATATTCGGCAACTATCCGGTATCCGGCTGCTTAAATGCTATCCGGCCGGATACCGGATAGTTAAAAAAGCTTATGTTTGGATAATTAATTGATTCATATAGTATGAATCACTCAAGAAATACACCTTGCAATCACAAGAAAAAATATACATCTTAGAAGATTGATTAGCAAACATAATGCAATAAGAGTAAATTATGGAGAATGAATAGGTACTTATTTCTTTATATAGAGGTAGTAAGCGGCTTCGATTGTCTCCGTAAATAAGGAAAGTTTAATAAAAATATGTTTCTTCATATATCATCCTGCTGGAAGATGCAGATAGATTCCGCGATTTTTGGAACAATAACGTTCCGGCAACGGAGTCAATCCATGGGAGGTTTTCTGGGGAGCTTCCGACAAGACACACTATGTGGCAGCGCTTTGGCTTCTAATCAGGTCTATTGTCAAATTATGACAGCTGTCAAACATACCATCTAGCATTGACTGATGAATATTATGCTAATATATCTCCTCTCTTTTTTGTTTTCTCAATTTAACGTTTTAATTATTGATAATTGCAAAAGTGGCTTTTTATAGGAGGTAAACCATAGTGTGTCCTTTTACACTACACACAAACAAAAGCACTAGGTATGTATTTGTCTTCAAGGGTAGATTTGTAGTACTGTTCTTTGAGAATAAGTCTCAGTGGTGCTGTATCTTATTGTTTTATTGTTTTCTGTATTTTTTCATTTGTATTTAGGTCAATGAGCCTCGGACGCCTTCAAGCGCAATGGAGAGCTCTTGATGCCTCCCTATGCCCCCGAGTGGGGCTTAGGCCCCCGCATTGCTGGTTGGTTTGGGGGTAGTTCGCGGTGGGCTTGATTTGTCCGGGGCCGGCTTTCTGGTTTGATTGCTTCGATCAAGCTAGGAGGTCGGTTTCGTGCGGGTCGGGTTTGCTGCGGATTGGTCTCCACCGGGCTGGCTTGCGGTGTGCGAGGTGCATTAAAGGGAGAATGTATTTATGTATGTATTTAGGTAGGTATATAAAAAATAAAATAAGATAAATAATTATTTTATTTGTAATAGTATGTAAAAAGAAATGTCCAATGATTATTCTAAACATATGGTTGAGGTTATAAACGTAAATTTGACCAGTGTTGCCAACGCCGTTTTTCAAACGCAAAGTAGCCCAACTGAAAATTTGGTATGCGGTCATTCCGAAAATTTTAGTATCCGAAGAGAGGCGGGAGTTCACTTAAAAAGGTCATTTAGTATCCGAAAGGTGAACATTCGCTAAAAGGGAAGTAACCCAAGTGGCTACCTGTCGCCTTTTAGATTTTTTCGTCGCATATTCTCGTTCCAAATAGCCCAAATGGCAGAAAATCGCTCCCTTTGGCAACACTGAATTTGACAATAGACCGGATTAGCTAGGGCGCCTCTAGTGGCACAAAAAAACATCCCATTGGTTATATATTATGCCGCCTACGTAAGCGTAATTCATGCACTGCACGGCATATGCATAGGTACTAAATACTTCATTAGCATTCAGCGAATTTTATACAATTTGAAAAAAAAAACACATGTATTTTAAGGGGAGCGCTGTTCTTCATCCCACCAGGGTCCATGTTCCGATCCTTCGAAGCAGAGCTGAGGAATCTGGACATGGTGTGTGAGGAGGTCATAAACATTGCCCAAAATCGAGCGCAATGGAGAGGTCTTGTTGCCTCCCTATGCTCCTAAGTCGAGCGTAAAGGGAGTTTGGTTTGAATTGGATATAAAGGGAGCCGTAAACCTAAACAGATTGGGAACGTCTGCACTAATGCTATTTTGGCTACGACCTTGATTCTGAGGGTAAATGTTAAAAACACTCTAATCATAGGAAAAAAATATTATCACACCACCCTTACTATAATGCGGTTGATGGTTTTTTCTACAATGAACCGAATGATCCTATATGGACACACCAACCAATCATAAACATACGCCGGATATCCGGCGGCCGGTTATCCGTTATCCGGCTGCTTAGTTGGCAGAATATCCGGCATCCGGTATCCGCCAAAAATGCTATCCGTTTCATCTCTAGGCCGCATACCCACCCATTAAATCAAACATTTTATCAGGATAAAGTGAACAATAGCAGAGTGGCCTGTTTTCCTGGTAAAATATTGACGTAGTACAGTACTGTACATGTGTACTTTACTACGTACGTACAAATTCAGGATACATTAACTTGTAGTCTCTTTATGCATGATTTGTGTGCCTATAAGCTTATGAAACTTGATTGTGACCCTCTGGCGATAGAAAAATCTTAGCTATTTCAATTGAGTGTATAATATATTGATCTATGAACTTGTGTTTTTTGTTATTACTATTTGCAATTACAAATACATATATAATGTAATAACAGGCTATTCTTAAAATAACATTCCCTGATGTTTTTACAATCATTAATAATAAAACAATAAATTAAGCACCCAGTCATTGTGAAAAAAAGAATGTGTCGTTTGAATAAAAATCGTAGTTATGTCCTTCTAATAGTAATAGTTTCATTTCATCTTAAAAAAGTTTATCTCGCCTCATATTGAAGTATTTTTTCAACATCCCCATCGAACAATTACTATAGTAGGTAAGAGTTTCTTTTTTAAATTACCGGTTTTAGTAAATAATCGTTATAGGTATCAAGTTTGTGAAGAAAACAGTATGTGTGGGGGCTGGCAAAGGGTTAATTGCAAAAAAAAACTCGTTCATCGTTTAATGCTCTTTGATCGTTTATCTATGATTACGTTGTGTCTTGTGTCAATATTGTCAGGATAATACACAGAATTCTATACAATAACTTAAATATATATAAAAATCTATGGGATAATACTACTTAAAATTGATTGTCATATTACTTCACTGTTGCTTTGATATTTGGATAGTATTTTTAAAATTATAACACAATGTCGTAATAATAATAATATGACAGTACATTAATTATCTACATACCATTATTATTTTTTGTTATACCTACATACCAAGGAAAACCTGACGTGTGTCATACTGACTGCCGCCTGATTGTGAACTACTGGGAGCTGGTTTGGGTTCAGTGGTACGGTGGTATTTGTGGCGATAGCTGATAGTGATAAAAGAAGCAACTGTGTCGTGAGTAGAGAATTTTTCACCAGACGTCGTGGTTTATCAACTAAATATAGGTTAGTCCATTAACAAGGTTAAATAAATTTTATTCCTTAAGTATATAAAAACTCACATAAACATTATTTCTGACAATCACTTGACCTAGAGCATAATACAAGGCTTAAAGAAAAAAATAACATAGGTACATTCTAATAACTTACTTTGATTATTAAGTAGATTAAGATTTAAGTAGATTATTATTAGTTAATAAAGTGATTTATATTTCTTTTCTTATGTCATATAAAATGATCATTTGATGTTAATGAATTAATTCCTTAAAATTATTTCATAATCATAGTTTAGGAAAACTTTTTAATTTTCCAAGTAAAAAAAAAATTGTAAAATTATACAGCAGATTAATTACTATAAATAAGAAAAAAAAACTAAATGGGAAACTTAAAATGTAAGAATTGTGTTTTTTTGTGATAATGAAATGTGAATTGAGGAAAACTTGTATACTTTTGGGATTCTGGAATGGGCATGTTAATTAGATATATTTTTATGTAATAGCTATTTAATGTTTGTCGGAATCTAAATGGAAGCTGTTTCCCAGCTGGAGTCACTTCTTCGTGTCACAGCTCATTATCAGAGCTAACCTCTCACAGCAGGCTTGTCCCTAAATAAACACCTGGATCTGATCAGATGTGCGATCTTCTTCATTGTCAACCTTATTTTCCAAGGCTTGGTGATTGCTTGAATGTGGTATATGCGAGAGATGAGTTGAAGCGTGGCTTCCACGGGAGACCAATGTCAAAGAGGTGTGGATGTATATTTTCATTGTTATTAACACATAATTTTTTGCCAGTTGCGTAATAAAGTAGGAATAATTTTAGCAAATCGAGTATTTTTATAAAACTTAATATTTTTTTGTTAAAAAAACTGAACTTAGTAAGCAAACAGTATCAAGCATCAAACGGAGAAATGAAACAAGAACTGCATCCATTTGACAAAATTGTATGTTAGGTATTTTTCTTGTTGCATATTAGTTTTGTTGTTTTCTATCCATTCAATCAGAAATATTTCATCAGTGACAGGTAGGTAGCTAGTGTACCACGGCCAGTACATAATACGCATTACTACCCCCTCTGACTCCGGCATTCCAATTTCCCCCACCAATATGACAGTATTTTAAAAATCACTATCACTTTGAGATTTAGCGTTTCCTGTCTAAAATGTGTTTAAAATATTCAATTTGAACACCTGTTTTGGAGTAAAGAACAGATCTTTTAAAACCCATGAAATGCTATATTTTCCCATTTTTCTTCATAAAGTCATATAAACCTGATGGTGAAAAGATGCAGCTAAACTTATTACATATGCATTATGTATTTAATGTTCAAATTATCCCATTGCGTCACACTGTCTCAATTTATTTCAATGCTAGTGATGGGTATACTATGTATAACACATTATCCATTTATGTTCTGTGATAAACAATTGGCTTAACAACATTCATAACCTGTATATTAATCTTCATATAGGTACATAGTAGGTATACCGTACAGATTTGTCGTCAACTTTTGAACCCCAGACATTGAGCACAGATTTATTTTGTATAAAACGTCTGTGACCTCAAGCACGCTGTACAAATGTCTCCAACAGATGCAAAAAGCTACCAACTATTTTTCTCAATCAATGATGTTTAGCAACACAATGATTTTTATGAAAATGATTCATTTTATGTTGACTAGTATTATTTTATTCAGTGTTGATAATAAAACGGTTTTATAGGTTTTTTGTACTAAATATTATGATAATGGATATCATGCAGAACAAAAAGTATCTACACTAGAAAAGTTAGGCCATTCTCCCACGAGGATACTCACGGGCTACGCGACTGAGACGCAATCCGTTGGTCGTCGACGCGTATGCTACTCTATCAAGCTAGGTTCCGCACACGACGCTACCCAAACTATGACTACATTCATAATTTATTTGTTGTAACTCTTGAGAATACACGCTCGTTCATAAAATGTCCAGTGATTTTAGCGATGAAGATAATGTTCTTCTCTTAATTTATAAAAGGAATAATCGAAAAAAAAAAGTACATTTTGGGTGCACCCATACATAACTACATGAGAATGATGATAATAAGTTTCTTCATTTTTATTGAATGTCAAAAGAGTCTTTTTCTAATTTGATGCAGTTATTAGCTACACATGTTCATAAAAAAATACAACAATGAGAGAGCGCGTGTGCGAGTTGAGTTTCTTTCCTATCTCAGCCCACGCCTTATCTCGTACGTATATTCCTTACATAATCCGGCAGTCCATAATTATATAAACATGGATAATTTTCAACCTCCTGAACAAATTTAATGTTTTCCGCTTGATCTGACGCCATTTTATTACGATTAAAGTAGCGTCGCAGTCGCGTTGCAGTCTCTTGCGACCAGCATCGCATGCAACTGGTATCAAACGCGTCGTAGACGCGTTTTGTCGTGTGCGAAACCGATCAAATATGTATGCAAGCGACTAACGAGCGACGCGTATTATACGCGTAGGATACTCAAGTCGCTTGTGAGTATCCTCGTGGGAGAATGGCCTTAGTGTCAAGGTTGAAATAATCATTTGCTTACTGAAAAAATCTTTTCATCCGTGCAAAAGTTTGTCAAATCTGTGCCAAAATATAATCCTTGTCAATCCTGCCACTTTTACAATAAATTTAGAGCAAGTACCTATACTGATTTAGATGGTAGATGGGTTCTCCACATCTTTTATTACCTTTTGAGTGGTAGTTGATGTCCTTGGCGGTTTTTTGTGACAGGTCATCCATTCAGGTCATCTAATTAAGTTAGAAATAATTGCAGCGATGAATTATTCAATTATTTTAGCTAGACATAAAACTCATGCTCAGTATTATTAGCTTCCCGATAAATAGATCTCCAAACATGAATTTTTGGAGCTAGCATATTTGGAGCTACAATATCAGGCAGACTTAAAAAAATTACAACTCTGGGCTCAATCTTTCTAACCAAGGCAATAGTAATATTGACAACTAATATGCCACTCACCAATAGATATTCGCTGACATCATCAATTTTATCAATTCGAAGGAAAGAAATTTTCAGCTGTAAATAAAATATGACACATTATAATTCATATTGCCGATGTAAGCTTTTTTGCGTTGTTTTTTTTTTTTTAAATCAAACCGCATACTCAATATTATGTTGCTAAGTAAGTATTTACCTTGTAGGTACATGTTTTGTGATCATTAAATGACTGTTCTACTTTTTATTTCCCCATTTTATTGCGCTATAGAATATTTTCTCAAATAAAAAAGGTGTATTATATTTATTTATTGGTAATAATTTTTGCAACATTTACCTAATGTGGCTGATAATCTTTTTCAGAAAATGGAGTTCATTGCCAAATCACTGGAGGGGTATAAAGACACCGTAGGAACAACTGCTATGATTGTTACAATCGCGCAGTTTTTTTCTCCAGCTTTCCTGTGCAATGACATTTGTAAACAAAGAAACACTAGGGGCATACCCATCATGCCCTTTCTTGGTGGTATTGTAATGTAACTATCGCATTGATAATTTTAATAATGAATAAGATATACATTTTATTAAAAATTTTCAGTTTCATAAACTGGAAGTATCTCAGCATAGATAAAGATGCTGATTTGAATCCTGCTGTGGTTGATTTTACAACATATTGCATAGATGCATTTCAAAATACATGACCGCAGTCTTCTTTTTCTTCAATGGCGCTACAGCCCGAATCAAGCCTTGGCCTCCTGACTTTCTTTTCACATCCACAGCTCCCTTTCCTCAGCCGCCCCTCTTCAATTATCCACCTGCAAGAGTTGCGCTGTGTCTCTCTTCAAGTCGTCCTCCCACCTCAGTCTCGGTCTGGCCACCCTTCTTCACCCCCCTGGATGTCCTATCAAGATTCTTTTTGGAACCCGCGAGTCTGGCATTCTTTGCACATGTCCAGCCCATCTCAATCTAAGTTTTATATGCGTTCAGATGTTAGGAGCCTGAAATATAGTGTGCAATTCGTCATTGCGTCGGATGCGCCAAACTTCTCCGTCTTTCAAGGGTCCACAAATCCATCTGAGCACCTTCCTTTCAAACATGTCCAACATTTCAGCTGTCCTTACTGTCATTGTCAGTGTCTCACATCCATCATGACAGCAGTCGCAGTCTTTAACATTGGTTGCTCTACTTGTTCTCAAAAATTTCCAACAGTTCGCTCTATATCTCAATAATTTTTTTTATAAAAGTGTATTTGTGTTGAACACAAATACACTTTTTGACATCTTTCACAAAGGCTTATGTCATGAAAGGGGAAATGGTCAGCACCACTGGGATTCAAACCCACAACCTTCAATACGCTGTACATACGAAAGCCGCCGATCGATACTGAACTACCAACCACCTCAAAATTAAATATCTACTTGTTGTATACATGGGACTTTTTGACATTTTAAACATGTTGAGAATTCCCATGATTAGGAGTTTCGGAGATCTAAACATTGTCACCTATGGCGAACATTGTTAACGTAAAGTGATCACACTAAGCCAGCCTTCGAAATAACAGTAAAAGATGGTCGTAGCCCCGTAGTGGTTTGTTCTATTTAAAAATCATTAGCTATATATTCGTCATATTGAAGATACTCATGATAGATTGGGATTATAAAATTTTGGTAATAAAATGATCACTATTAGCCAGCCATTAAAGTTTTTGCTAACTATTAAAAATTTCAAATAAATAGAGTAATCTTAACATGAAATAGTTAGCAGTGTATAATGTGTAAATATCTAATTATGTTTCCAGAGGTGTGCTTAATTTACAATACGGTCTTCTGCTCAGAGATGATGCCATGATCAAAGTTAGTTTTGCTGGTGTTTTCCTGAACATATTGTATTTGATGTGTTATTACATTTACACCGAAGAAAAGGGAAAGACTTGGCTACAAATTGGAGGCGGAGGAGCTTTTACAGCGGCTATCATTTCATACATCATTGCTCAAGCTCCGGATGTCGCAGAGAACAAACTAGGAATAATAGTTACAGTCCTCATGTTGACTCTTATTGCATCTCCACTGGCTGAATTGGTAACCAATCTATTACTTCTTCTGATTTAGTTTTTTTGTTTTTTTTTTTTTAATTTTATTCTTATTTGTCTATGGATTTCTATTTTGCAGCCTAAAATTATCAAAACTCAAAGCACGGAAGGAATGCCCTTCCCGATTATTTTCTCTGGTACAGTTGTAACATTCTTGTGGTTACTGTATGGAATTATATTGAGAAATGAATTTATTGTGGTAAGTTTATCATTATTTATTTAAAATATTTATTCATATATTATATACAATATTTACATATAAATCCTACATCATTGTATAAAAAAATAATAAAAACAAAATTAGATACAATACTATAAACTATTTATCAAATATCGGTCTTGTCTCTCATGATGCAATGTTATCATGAGAGACCTTAGACCTACAGAGAAAGGAACCTTCTGAACATCCTACATGGGGACAACAGAACTGCCTTTTGTATGGCATATCTGAGAGCTCTACAGATGCTCATTTTCCCTAGATTGTATTTAAGAGAATTGGGAATAACTCCATTTGTAGATATCGCTATAGGTATTATGTGGGTTGTTGGTGTATGCTAAATATCTTTGATCTCATTGAGCAAGAACAAGATATTTTATTATCTTGTCCTGCCCAGCTTTTCTCAAATTTATATTATTGATAACTAAGATAGGTTTATAATTATTAATTTTTAATAAACACGGTCACACTTTTACAATACTTATTTCAGTTTGAGGGTTGTCTTCAATTTCTCGCAGATTTTATTAAGAGAGACTCTGATAATTTAACCCTCTTTTATATTTTTTCAGTTTCAAAATGTAATCGGCTTTGGACTGAGTGCTGTTCAACTTGTTTTAATGGCGATCTATCCATCCAAGCCTGCTAAGCAAGACAAGAAGAAAAAGTCCAAGAAGGCAGACTAATTTTTTTTAAAAAGATACCTAATGTTAAGGGAATACAAGCAGGGATATTCAGCATTTTCTTATTTTTCGCCTAGTAAAATAAATATTTATTTTTTAAAAATAAAAAAAAAATGTCCCAGAGACTTAAAAATATACTTTCAACATTTTTCACAGAAAGAAATACTTGCGTTGTGAATGTGTAAATGGTCGACTCCGGGATTCCGACTATACTACTACTTACCACTCTATGCTACCACTTCACTTCACTTTATTGGTCATAGTGAAAATCTTATATTTGGAGTAAAAAAACCTTATATGCCAATCTAACATCTTATAATATACCTACGTACACATTATTTGTTAAGTTATTACTCAAAAATATTTCCATTTTGAATATCTTAGTCTATTCAATTTATACTTAAGGATAAAAAAATTGCCAAGCAAACACAGACTTTTGAAAAAAAAATCTAGTATAAAGTATAATTATTATTGTTAAAAAATGGCTGAGTACATTTTGAGTGTATACTCATTTTATAGTAAATAATATGTTATTTTCGCTGATGGAAATGTGTGGAATCAAAGTTTGATATATATTTTTTTCTCAAATTAGATTTATTAAGATCAATCAAACTTATGATGCACAAGGAAAAAATTGACTACATTTATTTTATTTATCTTATGGTCACAATATAGTACATCACAACAAAAAGATATTCAGCACAAGTATGTGTGTACGCTTCTGTAATTTCGGAAATCTTTCGCTTTGTTGTTGTGACGTACGCCAGGAGATAGTTGACATCAGTTATTATTGACTACATTGAAATAGTTAAACTAATCATACTCATCATCATCATCCTCGTCGTTCCCTCACTGCTGAGGATCGTGACCATCACCACTCCCCACCATCCCAACCAGCTAATCATACTATGAGTATGTTAAATATTAAATTTGATAGATAACTTATTAGATATGAAATTAAATAGAAAAAAATGGAAAGACATTATGTAGAGATATGGGTTTTGATTTTTATAAATTCCACTAGGGATTGTCTTCCTTCCTGATTGTGCTGGATTGGTTGAATGTAAGAGATTGCTTCAGGAATGGACTATTTTTTAATTTATATTTCTTATTGCTGTGATGAATTATTGCGTGCAAAATAGAACATATTTTATTTACGATTATTTAATGTGTAAGTTGGGAAACATATTTAAAAAAAATCAACAAAGTTGTTGTTAATTTGTATATTATTGAATATTAAATTATTTAATAGTTATATTGCCTTGACCAAGCCTTTAAAAAAATATTGTTTGCCAATTTGTAGAGACTTTGCTTCATCAATAAGTCGTTTGAAATGGATCAGGGGCGTAATAAAATGGCCCCAACCATGTCCATAGTAATAATATACAAATCACAGCTTTTTACGCTGTTACTATGGGAACACTGACTGAACGACACCGTTGGCGGCCATTTTATAACACTTGTCTTTGGTCCCAGTTAATACAAAAAGTAAGAAAAGAAAGTAAAAATTGGTATGAAGTAAATTGTATACAGTCATGATGTTTGTCTTTATTGAATAATGACAACAAAACACAAAACATCGAAAGATTATTTTTCATGATCACAAATCACAATGTTTTTATTTTACCATATTATACATTTTTTAGCGCAATGGACAGCTCTTGGTGCCTCCCTATGCCCCTAAGTGGGGTTTAGGCCTCCTGCATTGCGGGTTGGTTTGGGGGGGGGATCTGCGGCGGGCTTGATTTGGGTGGGATCGCCTTTTTGGTTTGATTGCTTCGATCGAACTAGAGGGCTGGTTTTGTGCGGGTTGGGTTTGCTGCGGATTTGTCTCCTCCGGGCTGGCTTGCGGTGTTCTGGGGGCCTTAAAGGGAGAATGTATGTATGTATACATTTTTAGTGGTAGAATTTCTTTGTTGTAAAACAGTACACTTTAGACTTGGCTAATAAATAATGTGGATAGAGTTTAATAATGTAGATTCAGTTTAATAATGGTTGATGATAAGTGATTTTTTTTGAAAATTAAAGATGTTTATGTTTCTATGACTTGATATTTAACTCCATTAGATCCAAATTTTGAGTTAGCAGATTATTATTGTAAGCGGAAGATATTTTAAAATAGGTCAAAACAAAATCAGGGGGCGTTCAAGTATTACGTAACGCAATTTGGGGGGGAGGGGGGGTCTTGCAAAACGTTACTGTGCGTTACGAGGGCGGGAGGGGGGGTTTGAATAACTCGTTACGTAACGGTATTTTTTTTCTTAAATAAAAAAAATTGGGAAATAAATCTTCCAAGTTGGGCAAACCTTTTCGTTTATGTTTTACGGGGAATCCCTCGATTGTACTGTACGTCATTTTTGTTTTTTTTATCTCCGAAGTTGGGCACCCTTTTCGACAATGTTTTACGGGAAGTCCCTCGATTGTACCGTACGTCATTTTTTATTTTGTTCTCCGATGTTAAAGCTTTTGGTGGAAACACGTAGAATGCCGAATCCGACCCGCGCCGACCGGCGCAAAGAATGTTTCTATGCAGTTGAATGGGGATATACGCACAGCAAAAGCAGAAACCTGCTTTCCGGCATGCCTATTTAAATGTGTTGAAACCATAGACAACATTCTTTGCGCCGGTCGGAATCGGCTTTCTACGTGTTTTCACCCTAAGCGTAAGAATTTATCGCTCTGCGAAAAAAGGAACCTTTTTCGTTTAAGTCTTACGGGGAGTCCCTGGACTGCATTGTATGTAATTTTTATTTCGCCCTCCCAAGTTAGCAAATCTTTTATTTTTTACGGGGAATCCCTCGACTGTATTATACTTACGTCATTTTTATTTTATTTTCGTTGTCAGCATTCGTTAGTGGTCAAAAGGGGGGATTTACATCATCAACTGGACTTGCCAACGCAGCTATGCCAAAATTTGGAAAACAGCAAAAGAAAAAATAAAGATAAATTTATGGAACATATAAATAGTATTTTTTTTTCTCCGAAGTTAGCAAAGGAACCCTTTGAAACCCTTTTATTTTTTTAAGAGAGTTCAGTAAAAAAATAGTCTCTTGGGTGTTACGTAACATTTAGGGGGGGGAGGGGGGGGGGTACAGAAAAACGTTACGGCGCGTTACATGGGGGGGAGGGGGGGTCAAAAATCTTCAAAAATTGCGTTACGTAATACTTGAACGCCCCCTCAATTAGCCTAATGGAATTCCATAAAAAAAATTTAGTTCATTCCAAGTTAACATATTATTACCTATTCTCATTTTGTTAAATTTATGAATGTTTAAATGAAATTAAATTATGTTAATATTTTTTAATATAAATATGTATAAGGTTAATACTAATACAATAATTATTTTTGTATAATGTTTCATCAACTGTTCAATATTTTTATATGAGGATATTTTATATTTTATGAAGCCATGTAGGTAAACCACGATTTTCAGATTAAAGTCAATCTTATATAAATATTCATTATGTTGTATGCATTACTCTGCTTAATTAGGAAAAAAATTTTGAGAAAATATTTCCTAGGAATGAATTGCCTAAAGTAGTAATTGGCTGTCAATGTGGCCGAATTTCACTTATTTATTCCAAAAGTGATGTTATTAATAGAAATCTTATAATTTAGATAGAAAATTTATTAATGCAAGGTGTGATTTGAATAGCAGCTGTTCATTAATTGTCTAGAAATATTTTAATATTCCAGTAAGCAATAGTTTTAATGTAAGTGAAATGATAATAAAATAAGTGCCTTATTAACGAAAATAAATTGTTTATAAGATGTTTATTGCGTTTTTCTTTTACACCATTGTATGCATTCTATTTTTTGATACCAACCACGTCATTATTTGAATAGATTGCTTTTATAGATAATTTTTATGGTGTATTTTTTCAATATTTGAAGATTTTTGGTGGATTTGGAAACCATCAAGACTTATGACGCTCATTAATGGCTGGTTAAGAGTGATCTGGGAGGTATTATCCGATTGTGGAGACAAGGGAATGTGTTGTATGTATAAAGATATTAGAGATGTGCAAATACCTATTTCCATGTCAACGAGAGAAAAAGATAATATGTATTAAAGGATGCTTGGTAAGTCAGCAAAAAGCGCAGAATAATGTTCTTATTACATTTTCTAATCTTTTTTTAATTTAATAAAGCTTTTATGAAAATAGGTGACGTATTAGTTCCTGTGAATCGATTTTCAAAAATGTGAGTTTAGTAAAACCTTCTTGTAGTAATGACATCAGCCAATATAATTTAAATTATAAAAAAACCGAGACAATAGACCATTAACGGCCACGTGGATTTTGACATTAGCCTGGAGGGATAAACATAAACAAAAAGTTTAAGAGTTGGTATGAGTGTGTTTATTGGGTCACGGATAGAGCGAATCTACAGATGTTACGAGTCAATTAGAGTATACGATAAATAAATAAAAATGACAAAATTTGAGAAAAAAGCAATGATATATATATATACTATTTACCATATTTACTTTTTATTTTGGCTAACATTTCACAAAATATCATTGCTTAACATAATAAGAAACCAAAAAATTCACATAAATTTTAATTATGATAGATAGCTTATTAATAAGTTAATGAATTCTATGCCACAGCAACGTTGCTTTTACAAAACTATCCTAAGTAAATAACTAGTAGATATGGAACAGTTAGACACAAAAATCAATTTTCAGATGACAAAAAATATGGGTTTGATAAATAAAATTATAAAAAACAATTATTATGACCGAGAAGAATCATTGATAATATTATACTTGGATAAAATATTTTAATGTGTAGGTACTTAATTATAAGATATTAATAATTAATACGAACAATACAAAATTTCTGTATTTTACAAGAAAAATAATATATAATAGTGTTTTATTCCTGGAAAGTATCACAAAACGCATAGAGTATAATAATACTACTTAAAAAAAATAATACAAAACTGTCTAAAGTGACCAAAACAACCGATCACTATTGATTCGGGCAGTTAGGGTCGCTATGCAAAATAATTTGTTACCCATCACTATAGTTTATGGATGTGTGGTGTGTGCAGGGCCGTCGCGTGGGTGGGGCGACCGAGGCGGTCGCCTTGGGCGCCGCGGTACGAGGGGCGCCGCCGTGGGTAAATCAAATTCTATTTTGTTTGTTGTACAGTTCAGGGATTCACATGCCAACTCATAGCTGAGAAAAGCCAAAGGAATGGAATATTTGCAATAAAAAAATTTAATCCATTTTTAGATTTAAATCTTAAAAAAAAAACTTTCATTGCAACAGAGCGAGCAATAGAAAATTTTGACTAAGAGACGTCGCTAATCCAGGGAACGAGCGAGTTCATAGCGGAGAAAAGCCATACGAATGCAATATTTTCAATAAAAAGTTTAATAAACACCCATATGCTAAATCATCGCGGAGAAAAGCCATACGAATGCCATTAATTATCTTCTTCTTCTGCTTTGAAACGCGGCAATCCACTCTCGGGAGTTATTAATATTGAAAAGGACAAAATTTTCATGTTTTTCCGTCTATATTGCAGTAATATATTATCTTGTTTATTATGTTTTATTTCTATACCTACATATATTATTTCTTCTTTTTTATGAATTATGAAAGTGACATACTGTGTTTTCAATTTCTGTGTTTGTGACATTTATAATCTGCTCAAGCCTCTTTTTCATCTTGGTCTGTTGAACAACGGGAAGCTAGACTGGAATCTGTTCAAATAGCTACTGATCAAGCCTGACTATCCGAAACAACGACGAAAATGAAGACGGGTATCAGCTAGTATAAAATATGTAGTTTATGGGGGAAGGGGGGGGGGGGGGCGCAGATTAAAGCCTCGCCTTGGGCGCCTAAAAACCACGCGACGGCCCTGGGTGTGTGTGTGTCGCCATGGCAGCCGTTGTCCCTCCAGCCAATGTCAGATGACGTCATCCTTTAATGGTCTATAAAATGGCTTGAATTGAGCATGAAGTAATAATATAATTTTTATACCTAAAATCGTTATACAGATCTTTTTTTAGCTACGTATGTCAGGTAATTTGATGTGTGGCAACATTTGGTTTGTTCTGTCAAAATCAGATTGTCTTTTATCTATGGTTGTAATTCACGTGTTGGTTTTCAACGCCACATTTATTTAGTTGCTGTCATTTTTTGGTTATATTAGAATCTGCAGTTATAAAAGTTTATTATAAATATGGTGGCCAAAAGGAAGAAGAAGGTTAGTAAAATATTAAAGAGTTCTTGCCATTATTCTACGTTGATCACGTTGTCATATTTTGAAAATTAAAAATGAGGGAGTTTGTAAAATATGAAATTTCAGTATACTTTCTTTAGTTCTGTTGACAGTATATTTCTCATGATTAACAAGAATTTGCTTGGGATTAGTTACCGGCTAAGATGTTTATTATAAATGGCCAGAGTTAGGTTAAGAAATTGAGATGTAAACATTCTAATATCGAAAAAATATACTCAAACCATTGAAATGAAAAGCATCACATCAAAACAATGTATTGTCAACTATGTTTACGTATTAGAAGTAAAGAATAGAACTATATAATTAATTCTTAGCCCACCTTAGCGGAAACATATGTTTTTTAAATATAAAATTGAAGGATTCTTATGATACTAAATTCATTCCAGTACTCTTCTGGAGAAGGAGCACAATTCATGACAAGAAAGGCTGCTCTAAAAAAGCTTCAACTTTCCATCAAAGATTTTCGCCGCCTATGTATAATCAAAGGAATTTATCCCAGAGAACCCAGGAATCGCAAAAGAGCTCAAAAGGGTCAAGGTGGCATTAAAACATTATATCACACCAAGGATATCCAGTTTTTAATGCATGAACCTATAATATGGAAACTTCGTGAAATTAAGGTAAGTTTTTCAAAATGTTTTTATGTACCTATGTGATACAAACTTCTTCTGTAATGATGTTATTTTTTTAAGTTCGTATTTTCACAAATGTAGGTGTAGATATACCTATAACATATTTATGGTAACCATAAATTGCTGTCATTCAGTTGCGTTTCCCTTGTGAAGCAACGGCAGCTTTCTATTGCGCTCCATCTTTTGCAATGTCAATGACTTCCTCCCACACCATGTCTAAATCCCTTAGTTCGAAGAAACGGTGAAACATGGAACTCTTTTCAGTCAGATTTGTCTACTCATTTCTCTAAAATCTTTGTCAAGTTTCCAATATCAAGATCTTAAATTGTTGTACAGTGGAGACGAAATGGTTGAATTTTTCTTATAAGATATATTGAATTTTTTTCAATTAAAAATGTTTTTTTTTTAAGGTTTATTACAGAAAAATACAACGAGCTGAAGGAATGAAAGATAAACATGCCATCAAACGTTACATGAATAACTTTCCGGAAGTACAATTGGACCACATAGTAAAAGAGAGATATCCCACCTTCATAGACGCTCTAAGAGATTTGGATGATTGCTTAACTCTGTGTTTCTTGTTCAGCACTTTCCCTTCCATTAAACACGTCCCAAGAGACAGATCAATATTGTGCCGAAGGCTCACTGTAGAGTTTATGCACGCTGTGATTGCCGCCAAGGCTTTGAGAAAAGTATTTGTTTCAATAAAAGGTTATTACTATCAAGCTGAAATAAAGGGTCAGACTGTCACTTGGATTGTTCCACATCATTTTGGATTCCAGGTAGATAAAATTCTTTTATTTTTTGATAAGTCATTTATCATCACATCTATTTATTGTACATTTTTTCTTCTGATTGTTTTCAGCCACACACAAAAGATGAAGTTGATTTTAAATTGATGGCCACATTCGTCGAGTTTTATACTGTGATGTTGGGATTTGTCAACTTCAGGTTGTTCCATTCCCTAAACTTACACTACCCTCCTAATCTATCTGCAATTGAAAGTGATGGAGAAAAGAGTTTAGTTGATGAAGAAGCGTACGTTTCTGAGAGAGTAGCTGCTATGAATGTTCCCTTGATGTCAATGGGTAACACTATTGAAGAAGAACTTACGTTGGATTCCTTCCCCAATGAAGAAGATCCTTCCAAGTTGGAGGAAGCTAAGAAGGAGTTTGAATCTGTACATAGACTAAAGACCATTTTCAAGGGATTGAAGTTTTTCATAAATAGAGAAGTACCTAGAGAACCTTTAGTTTTTGTAATCAGGTGTTTTGGTGGTGAAGTATCATGGGATAAATTATCATTTGTCGGTGCGGCATACGGTGAAAGTGATGAATCTATCACTCATCACATAGTCGACAGACCAAGCATGGATAAACAATATATTTCAAGGTATTATATTCAACCGCAATGGGTGTTTGATTGTGTCAATACAAGACAACTCCTACCAGTGAGCAAATATCTCATGGGAGCTGTCTTACCACCACACTTGTCACCATTTATTGACAAAACTAAAGACCAAGTGTACATTCCTCCTGAAGCGAGGGCTCTCAATGAAGGAGAAATCTTGGAAGAAAGTGAGTAGTTGCAATTATAATCATTCTGAAATTTTAATTATTAATCGATATAAATGTAAACTAAATGATTGTACCTTGTTACAGATAAAAAGAGCGATAGTTCTGAAGATGAAATAGAAGAGGCGAGTGATGAAAATGAAGACACGCCTAATACCAGTCGTGCAGACGGTGAAATTGAATCTTTGGAGAAAGCCTATAATGACGAAGTTAAAGATGATTCAGATTCTCTAACAGAATCAGAAGATGACAGAGATATTAAAAAATCAAGGAAAGAAAAGGTATGTATGAGAAATTCTAATATATTATTATGTAGGAACTTACTTATTTTAGAAATCTAGTATCAGTGTATAGTTTAGTTTTTGGGTAGTCATATTTAGAATGTTTGAAAGAAAAATGCATATCGTCGCCAATATTGCAGGAACATGTAAGTTGATTTTTTTTGTAAAACTATTTTTTCGCTATCAATCAAATGCCGAACACATTTATTTATATTTCCAACACCAAATGAATTTTTATTCTAGGAACATGTATTTGTATTGGCTGTAATGTTTTGGGTTGCCTGGAAGAAAGTCCGCATTTGCCTCTGTTGAGTGGTTGTATCAGAAATGTATTTTTAGTTTATTGCAATAAAGCTTTATTTATTCTAGGAACATGTATTTGTATTGGCTGTAATATTTTGGGTTGCCTGGAAGAAAGTCCGCATTTGCCTCTGTTGAGTGGTTGTATCAGAAATGTATTTTTAGTTTATTGCAATAAAGCTTTATTTATTCTAGGAACATGTATTTGTATTGGCTGTAATATTTTGGGTTGCCTGGAAGAAAGTACGCATTTGCCTCTGTTGAGTGGTTGTATCAGAAATGTATTTTTAGTTTATTGCAATAAAGCTTTATTTATTCTAGGAACATGTATTTGTATTGGCTGTAATATTTTGGGTTGCCTGGAAGAAAGTACGCATTTGCCTCTGTTGAGTGGTTGTATCAGAAATGTATTTTTAGTTTATTGCAATAAAGCTTTATTTATTCTAGGAACGTGTATTTGTATTGGCTGTAATATTTTGAGTTGCCTGGAAGAAAGTCCGCATTTGCCTCTGTTGAGTGGTTGTATCAGAAATGTATTTTTAGTTTATTGCAATAAAGCTTTATTTATTTACTAGCTTATACCCGTCTTGCTTTACGTTTTTGATTCCGATTGTCAGGCTTGATCGGTAGGTAATTAGAAAGGTTCTAGTCTAGCTTCCCATTGCTTTGTAGACCTCTATAACTGACATAAGCACAGAAAAAGAAGAATGACACTTTTAATGTTTATTACAATTTTGTATGAAGATCCTAAAAAATAGGGTTTTTTAAATAGCTCTAAATATATCTATTAAAGTCAATGCAGCAAATTGTTTTAAAGAACCTTCTCCGGCATTTTGCACGGCTCTGTGCAGATTCATATCTGACGTAGCATTTGTATTTTGAGCGTGATGCTATGACATACGGTAAAAAGCAAAAAACATTTCTTAATTATTATGTAGATAGAGAAGGAGGGGCTAATGCGAGTTTTATTTAATTTCCCAATTTACCACGCAACTTTCTTAATTTTTTCTTTCATAAGAACCTTCTACTGATAAAAGCCAACACGACAAAAAAAGAATTAGTGAAATCGGTTCAGCCGTTTAGGCGTGATGCGATGACATACGGTAAAAAGCAACTAAAAAAAAATTTCTGAATTATTATGTAGATTTACCACGCAACTTTCTTAATTTTTTCTTTCATAAGAACCTTCTACTGATAAAAGCCAACACGACAAAAAAAGAATTAGTGAAATCGGTTCAGCCGTTTAGGCGTGATGCTCGGACATACCGTAAAGTAACGACAAAAGGCAAATAAAAAAACATTTCTAAAATATTATGTAGATAAAATGCAATTTACGATGTAAAACTTAATTAATTTTAGCTAATAAGCTATTGAATTATGTTAAGTTATCGTTGATTCGGGTGAAGGATGACGTTCGATGGGACATAAGCTTGAAATCAAAACATTTCCTCTTTAATTGCTTTACTTTTAAAAAAATTCAATAGATGGCGGTGTAGTAGGAAGTACATAACATGTGATGTATGTTTGCGTATTGTATAGATATGTCGAAAGAATTGACCCATTTAAACCAATTTTTCAGAATTATTATGTTAAGATTATAATTTATGTTTATTGGTAGTTTATCATTAAAAGAGAATTGAAAAAAAATCAAGTCGAGTGTTCCTGTAATATTGGCAATGAATATTATGTTACATTAAATTTTTTCTTTTGCATCTAACCTAACCAAATGACCGACAGTTATTCTGCATAGCCCCACCATAAACCCCTATATTGTTTTTTGCATAATAATATGTATAAGCAATCCTAAATAACTAAGTAGGTATATAGTATATACAATAATTTGAAAAATGACTTACCTTGCAGAAAAAGGGCATGGCAGTTAAACCTGGAGATTTACCCCAAGAAATACCATTTGAAAAACAAAAGCAAGACAAACAAGATTATCAATTGAGAGAGAAGATGATTAAAAAGAAACACAAGAGATTGTACAAAAGTATGATGGAAGGGAAGAAGAAAAGATTGAGAGAAATATGGTTATTGAGAAAGAAGAGGAGGCTACATGATGAGAAAGAAAAGGAGACTAAGAAAAGTTTGAAGACAAAAAAAGTTTAATTATTTTATGAATTACCTATTTTAAAAATAATAAATATTAAAATTTACCTCGCTTTTTATTCTACTTTACAAACGCTTTAGTTTAAAATTCTTAACTTCAAAAACAACATTGTTTATATCCTTTCGGATTAAAGATGGATTTTCCTAAAGGTAATCATTAAATAGTTTGTTTGGCAATACACTGGAAAACTACAATTGCCAATTTTTAATATAAAAACTAACAACATGATTTGAATTTTGAATCCAGACACCACAGCTAGAACATTAAGTTACCACACATTGCCCTGAAACACAAGTTTCATAGAACACTAACTTATGTGGTGACGTTTTTCTCTATGCCTGTTCCTAAGTTGGAGTATATGGGATTTCTCACCAGATGAAATTAAACTTCACAATTCTCACCGCCTTAAACCAGTCGAGATCAATGTTGCAGTTATCTGGCTCTAGGTCTTCACAATTTTGTGTTACGTGTCTGTTCTCAGAGAATAGGTCTAAGATGAAACAGCTGTATGGAATGGAGAGAGATCTTGAGCTCTAAGATAATCATCAGCTTCAGGGTGACAATGAGAAAACTTCTAGAGAAGGCCAGGACCCCACATGGGGTTGTTACAAACTAAAATATAGTGTTAGGGTGCAAAGAATGTTTCTAGGCATTTGAATGGGCATACGCACACTAAATGCAGGAGCCTGCTTTCCGGCATGCCCATTCAAATGCATTGAAACCATAGACACAATCTTTGCGCCGATCGGACTCAAGTGTTCTTTGTGTTTTCATCCTTTGTCACCAAACTAGTGTTTGATATATTATGTAACTTGAACAGACCACAGTGGAATAATTAAATTATAGTCAATAAATTATACAGAAGTCTCATTACTCGTACCATCCGAATATGTAACAACTAATGACTAACAATTCATTACTGATGTTCGATTTTTAAATGAAACAATCCACTACGGGCTTACGACCGTCTTCTACTGTTATTTCGAAGACTGGCTTAGTGGTATTAGTATCATGTTTTTATGGCAGGAAAGTCTTAAAAATAGGTGATGGAATGAACCTAAGGTAATTTTTTTGTAAAAAAAAACATCCTTTAGATTTGTTGTTTTATTTATTATGTAATAAAACATTGATTTTTCATGCAAAAATTATATAAATAATATTCTCTAATATGTAATTAAGGACAACTTAACTACATTTTTACAAATGATTCATCGATGTGATGTATTTTGAAAGAAATTTTATACTACATTTATTTACAATATTACATCAATAGACCATATTTGATTCCATGTTACAAAAGAATTTCTTTCAAAATTAATTTCATGATAGGGTAGTATATCTTTGGTTACAAATAAAATTTTGATAAAAAAAAAAGAAATTGGCCACAAAAAAGGAAAAGAAAGTTGCCGAAAATTCATAGAAATAATTGTCAGTTGTTTGGTTTTGTAACCATAAAATTTGAAAAAAAAAGAATATAAATTTAGGAAAAAGAAGAAATGTCAATAACAACAAAATGAATTGTTTAGAATAAATGTTAATCGGAATCACTTCCTCCTTCATCTTCACTGTCTTCAAGTTCGGGCATAGGGAATCTTAATATAGCAGCTACACCAGTTAACTGATCTAATTCTGAAAGTAAATTTTATAATATTAACATTTTTTTATTTAATATTTGTGAAGAGACTAATAACTACTAATCTGACAAAAGCACTCAATTTACTAAACTAAAAGAAATAAAACAGTACAGTAAGCATGAATAAAAGCAAATTAGACAATCATATTATTCGCATCATTTTTCGATCTCGATGGCGTAACAATTTGTGGTAGGGGTTGCATAGGAATAACGAGTTCATCTTTATCACTGCTTTCTTTATCTTTGTCTGACTCAAAATTACTAAACATACAATAGTCCGATTCACTATCAATCACTAATATCATCATATTCGCTATCACTGCCAGAGTCATCATACCTGGGTCTTTTTGATGGTTGATCAATGGCTTATAATATAATGGTATACCTAGACAATAAAAAAAATATTATAGGTAAAAATAAGCAATGTTTTACTAAAAAAAATAATATCACAGAAATTCCTAAAAAATACGACCAAAAAAATATTTTCACGATAAAATGTTTGCAAAAATATGTTGGTAAAAATAATGAATTGAAATTCAAGTTGAACCCCAGGAAGAATTTCCTGAGCAACAGAATTGTGAATGATTGGAATGGACTGCCACAGTGTCTGGTCATTGCCAATAGCGTTAATGGCTTCAAGAATGGACTTGACAGAGTGTGGTGTAATTGATGGAGACTGGGTGCATCAGCTTCAGCTGCCTGCCCAGAAATGCTAATAATAATAATAAATATATATTTTATTGGTAAAAATAAAATAATAGAGCTGACCATAAGACACGTATAATACACGAACCTACGACGTGTAAATACTCAGCAATGTACCAAGGCCGCACAAAAGTACCAGAGTCTAAGTCGATACTGAATGTTGTATCGTGTGCCGCATTGTTTTTAGTATATTTCATACCACGCTATAGTTTTAGGAGTCTTGGAACGTTCCATTTGAGGTGACGCTGATCTAGGTCAACAGCACTCTATGAAATGCTACTATGATGTGGGTTCGCGTCATTAGCACAGAAATTGTTAATATAAACCAATTCCATAAAAACTGTAACATAACTGTAATACCTAACATAACCATAATGTAACACAAAATAGATAGATGTAAAAAGTTTTGCCGTTACTGTTATAGAGCGGTGATTACCAAAGAGTCAGCTGTGACTTGGATCATAAATTTAGAAAAAATCTGATTTACTAGGGAGGCGTAAGTCAAAAAAGATTGGGAGTCTCTGGTTAGAGTCACATTTAATAATTAAAATGAGTACTTACGTTCACCTGAAATGTGCATACTGGAGAATATTTTGACCTCTCCCCCAGATTCCCTTACGCTATCTACAATAGCTACATACTCCTTCCTTTTATTTACATCTTGACATCTACAACACACGTACATTAAGAGAGTTAAATAAAACCATTAAAAAATGAAAGAATTCAAGAAACCCATATCATAGGGGTAATTACCTAAATAATTTATCAGAAATAAGCAGAGTTTCAACAGCTTGTGCTTCCGTGGCCCTTTCAATATGTTTCTTTCCATAGAATGCTTTGGATGGTTCACACTGCAGTGTTGTGTAAAAACTCTCTAGAATTCGAACTTCACCAGCTGCCTTGGTATCTGACACTCTCGCTAAGACGGCAGGATCCTGAAGGACCTCTAAAAATAACAAAACAGCATCTGTGATTATTCATCCATTTCTATTCGAAATTATTTATCTCTGTTAGGCTTGCTTCCTCCTGTTGTAACTAGCTTTACATTTAGAGCTCATCACTAAGTCTAGCCTCCTGAAAGAGTTGGAGAATTTTAATGGCGTTCAGCACTTTAATTCCTCTGGGCGAATTAAAAATTTGCTGAGATTTTTGTGTCTAAGCAGTCGCAAATGAGGTCCATGAGTGTCTCAAGAGACTCTACTCACGTATTGCACATTTCCGTATCCAGTATCGCAATGTAGCACATGTGCTCATTCAGCCTGCATTGCCCCTTTAGGGATGATGATGCAGAAGTTTACTCTGTAGAGGGAGAGTAGATTATTTAGAGATTTCTGATTGCAGGCATTAACAAAATCATTTATTTTCTTCCCTTTAGTGTTTTTGATTGAAATTTCTGTATCTATATGGTACTATACTACCTTAAATGAAGAGTAGAGAAACTGTATGGCAAACATTAAAATTAGTATTCCAAAAATTTATGGAGAATTTTTTATTAGATTCAACATATTTCCACCAACCTTTCAGTGAATGCTTGAAGCCAGATGCGGAGTGTATTAACATGAATTTCCCTTTGTTTTCTATAAGTAGTTTATTGTCAGTCTTAACGGCTTGTTGGAACATGTATTCGAAAAACTGATCCTTGACAAATCCAGGAGAAGCAATAAGGACACACTTCACAACACTAAAGTTAATATGTCTCAATATTGCTTGCATGACAGATTCATAAAAACGATTTAAACCCTAGAAATGAAAAAATTATTGAACTGTAGATTTTGCACAATGACTTCTACATACAGTCGAATTTCGATTATCTGGACAATTTAGGTATGAGTGTTCTGGATAATATTAAATTTGTATACCTAATCAAAAAAAAATTGACAAAAAAAACATTTCTCTAGATTTTTTAATATTTTTTTTGGATTTTAGGTATTAAGATTATTTATTATTAAGATTCTACAGTATATCTTATACAGCATTGGGGGCGTCAATTAATCACGAAACATCACTAGGTGGGGGGGGGGTCTAGATTGAATATTATGTAGGCCACACACGCTCCGGTATACCTGCACAGGTCGCCTGCGCAGGCGGCCTGTTCAGGTGTACCGGAGCGTGTGTGGGGGTAGACCTGTGCAGTTTTTTAGACCTGCGCAGGCGACCGGAGAAGAATCGAAAATCAATTCTTTCACAGGTTCACCGGAGCGTGTGTGGCGGCACTCCGGTCGCCTGCGCAGGTCTTTCAGTAGTTTTCCAGCGTTTGCATGGAGTGGTTGTGCATTCCTTAATTGCATAATATGGCTCAGTCGAGAGTAGAACTAGAGGAGTTTTTTTATAATTATTATTTTTTAAATAATAATATTTTTATATTTAGTATATAGCATTGTATTTAATTCTTTTTTTTTATTATAGTTATACAATGATGTATACTTCATAATATATAATACATTATTATTTAATAAATAAATATTTTAAATAATAATAGGTAAATAACACTCTTCTATACATCCAATCCAAACTCCCTTAACGCCCTACTTAGGGACATATGGAGGCAACAAGAGCTCTCCATTGCGCTCGATCTTGTTTATGACCTCCTCCCACACCATGTCCAGATTCCTCAGCTCTGCTTCGAAGAAGCGGAACACAGTATGAGAGGTTCTTCCTCTTCTTCGGGACCCTGATGGCAGGAAGAACAGCGCTCTCCTCGGCCAACTGTCATTCGGCATCCTTAATATATGTTCCAGCCAAGTCCATCTCTTCCACATAATGGTAAAAGTGACCGACGTATAGCGTCGTTCGTGATGCGGTGGTATCATATTAAACCCAAAATTCTCCGGAGGAATGTTGGTTCTTCTATACATAGGTGTCAGTATAGCCGGCGGAACTCAATGCTTGAAGCATTCTCTACCAGTCAACCGGTCCCGTACAATCTGAGACAGGATTCCAACCCCGAGTAGAAATTTCAAGTGAAAAAAACACATTGAAAATTTCTAACCCGGGACCTCTTGATCTGAAGTTGGAGCCTTTGCCACTAGGCTACCGAGTTTTGAATTTTATTTAAATATTTAGATTTATTTATTTATTTTATACTTTATGCATATTAAAAATAGTGTACAAAAAATAGTGTATAGACAAGTGGCAATGGCGGGATTATAGCCGTAGCAATCTCTAACATCCAACCACAATTTTTTTTCACATTTATAAAAGAAAATAAAAAATAAAAAAATTTCAAGTAAAAAAACAGAAAAATTCTGTCCCGACCGGGATTCGAACCCGGGACCTCGTGATCTGAAGTCCACGCCTATAACCACTACGGTACCGTACCGAGGTCGATCAAAAATATAGTCAGTAATCAAAAAAATTAATATCTTTCTAAGTAACTGCGCAGGCCGCCTGCACAGGTATACCGGAGCGTGTGTGGCGGCACTCCGGTCGCCTGCGCAGGTCTACCTTACGGTAGACCGGAGCGTGTGTGGGCGTTGTGAGGTATACCTGCGCAGGCCGCCTGCACAGGTATACCGGAGCGTGTGTGGCAGGCATTACATGTACTTTTTTCATACATCACTATTGACAATTTGGAATCTCTGCTATGAAACATTTTATATCTTTTCTCCATTATTTGTAACAGTGATGACCCAATCTATTGAAAGATTAGTTTATTGCACCAAATATTTGCTTAAAGTCAAGACAATTTTACAAAATGTAATTGATCTCCCACCAGGAGAGGGTACAAACAAAATCAATGATCAGAAGTTTTGAGATAAAAAATATTGGAATTTAATAAGATCTCATTTTCTCATAAAGGAGACAAGACTGATAATAATGCATCTTCAACTGTTATAAAAACTTGTCTGTTGAATACTGTCACTGTAAATTTTAAATTTATTTTGCATAGAACATTCCCCAACCAGAGCACTAATTGAGCTTGATTCTACCCAATGTTAACAGCCTCATCCCAATCACACTCATTTCCCTCAACTCTACTTCAAATTCATGAAACAAATATCAGAAGATCAGCTTCATATCAAGAACCATAAACAATGTCTACCAACCTTTTCATGTTGTTGAACATTTCCTTTCCGCTTCCTTGGTATACTGACATCTATTTTAGATCTCACAAGAGTCATGGATGCTGTAATAAGGCACACATGGGCCAAGCCTTCCTGCATTACAACTGCAGCCAAATCAGCATTTTGCGTAACATCACAAGCCATATCAACTCTCTCTATAGCTATTGAATCCCATAATGATTTCCTTAGAGTAAACTTTCTATTTAGTTCCAGATCCAAAGTGTGATAAGCTCCAAGCTATAAGTAATTCAACCCCAAATAAATAAATATGTATATTTAGATTTGATTGATTTTTTTTTAAATGGCAACGATAGCTTCATTTAACAATTTTTTTTTATAGTTGAGAATTTGACAAATCTGAACATAGAAACAAATCATTTCAAACTGGTTGATAGCCTAGCGGTTCAATCGCTGACATTCGTATGAAAGATGTCAACAGTGTATTTGTTTTCATTTTGAGTCATCCCAGAATCATTTTAATAAAAAAAGTCTTAAAAACGAAAAGAATGCCACATAGTATTCAAACGGATCCACAACACAGCATTAGTAGAATCTCTCAGTAAGTATATGTTTCCCTTACAAATTTTAATTCATTTAAGCTTAAATCTCAAACAAAAAAAGTATAGTTTATTGTGTGAGAAATGATAGTTGATTTTAATATTACTGCAAGCCTATTCTAAACATGTCAAATGTTAATAGCAGAACTAACCTTAACATATTGATTTTCTTGAATATTTCTCCCCTTCAACCTAAGAACACATGCTTGTGTATCAAAATCAATATTCTCCACACTGATAGTTAATATTGTCCTCACTCTTGTACTTGTAGATGAACCTGTGGCTGATTCGTTTTGAACTTTTCTGATCGTTGAGCTTGTAACGACATCTCCTTCAGAAATCAAGTTGTATGCATGCCACATGTCCTCTGGTTCCTCAGGAATTAGAGCTATACTCCTGTTTTACACAACAATTAACAACATAGTAACAATATTACATATGATTTTAATTCATTGTATTTTATTTTATGTTGAAAACGTTATAATTTGAGTGGAACCTACGGAATAAAAAATAACAATTACTTACCCCGTTCCGTCCTTATCCAAATTTTTATGTACGAGCTTCATTTTAGTTGTAATCTATTGAACATACACCAGAGTCATCTTTTGAGGTAAAAATATTTAAAGCCTAGCATATTGATTCCTGCGACGCAAGACTAACTGGAACCACACCGTTTACGTGCCTCCTTTTACTGAAATATGACATATTATTATCATATGCATTGACAACACGAAATCATAGAAACTTTTTTCTGAATATTATCTATGGAATAAAAAATATTCGTAAATATATAATTTTATTTTTCAACAATAATTTGAATAAAATATTACAAATTTGTTTTTAAAATACTAAGCATTTTTTACCACATTAAATCGTTTTATGTATTCAATGTAATGAAGTTAATTATTTATTGGGAAGATCATCGGGAAATGCATTTATGGTGAGCTGGCAGCACAAGCCATTCTGAATGTCAGTTTATTGCAGGTACGTACTGATCGCACGTAACTGATTTTGCCATATTTGGTATATTTTTCGGTTTAAACGTGGATTGTGTTTACATGTCAGTTATTTTCACATTAAATAACAACTTTGAAATACTCGTAATGTTAGTTGTGTTTGGAACATTTTGGATTTCTTGTGATGGATAGTGTATTAAATTATTGTGACGTGTGATACAGTTAATTGACAATGAAATTGTTTTTATTCCGTTACACTGAATTAATGAATGTTTCAAATTCTTATGTATATACATGCTAGTTTTTTAGTGGTCAGTAATAATTCTTAAAAAATAGTTTTGTTTAACAACAGAGTCATCATTTTAATGAATTTACAAAGTAGGTAAGTAATATTTTCCCAAACTGAAAAATATATCTACTTGATTTCGTTACTTCAGATTTTTGTACACAACACAATGCAATTTTATAAACATCTCTTAGAAAAAAACATAGGTGTACGAATTAAACTCTGAAAAAGTAATCGAAGTTTTAGGTCAACGTCTATTGATCTTCATGAAAAAATAGCTCCGCAGGAATTACTGTTAATATCAAATGTTGACATTTTCATTCCATACAAAAGAAAACACTGAGTAGAAAAGGGTAACCCTCCCTTCTATCCGGGCCCAATCCTCTTTTTATGAAATGTCAAAAATAATACGTCAATGTCAAGTAGTTCTGAGTAGTTCATTAAAAATTCCCGCGTTTTCGTTGATTGTTCTAAAATCAAGATTATGACAATTTTGACGCGAAGGTAGGTAGTGTGGCTAAAATCACACGATTTCGGGCCACATTGAATATTTAAAAAAAATGAGACAGGTAGTGATTAAAATGATAAAAAAAACTTGGCTAATTATTGTGAAATATGCTGTGCTGAGCACTAGAAAAGAGGGTGATGCTTAGAATTATAATATCTGTTTTAGATGGAGACATTTGAAGAACACATGCAATGAGCAGTTATAAAGGTGCATTTATGTATACCAAACGAACAAAGACCCAGAGCTTGAAAATAGAGTATAATTATGTTCCTAATGGTTGCTACTGGACACCATGGAAACAATAACTTATTAGTAGGCGATGACAGTTCTTTCTGGTTATTTCTTTGGTGACCATATCAACGATTAGGAAAATATACTCTATTTTCAAACATCCGCTTGGCGATTCATAATATCGAATTCTATTCGGCAAATAATATTGTAAGCTCAATATTATGTAGGCAAGTCAACAAGACAGCCACATTTTTTTTCTATCTGTTACGGAGATGAATATCATCTTTCTATGCCCCGACTCGTTTACGTCGCAGAGAGTCGATCCTAATAATATGAATGTCGAAGATGTTTCAAAGAAAAATACGCAATGCAGATATCCAATCCAGTAAACTGAGTAAACTCTGTTTGCTTCAAACTGTGTCCCTAGGGAAAGTGCGTGTATGTCAGAACCGGCAGAAATAATTTTTGAGTAGACGATTACCTAGTTTCTTTAATTTATAGAGGAAATATTTGCTATAAAATATCTATACCGGGACTGATTACGTTACTTAACACGCCACCATCTACAAGTAACGTTACCTTCGCGATTGTATGGTTGTGAAACGCACGATATGACCTCGCATCCCGCATCGCAGTTTGACCCTTGCACTTTTTGTTGTTTTCGAGAGAGAATTAGCATCAGAGACCGACTATACAGTATTTAGCTTACCTACTCCGCCATTGATCTGAAATTTTCCAGAAATAAACGTTTTTCTCCGGAATTCCGGGAGGAATTCTCAGCCGTTCGGGTGTTTCAAAATGAAGACAGAAGAACTAATAAACAGTCAAATAAACTCAGAATTTTTATTATGAAATAAAAGTCCAGGACTTTTTCCCGAGTTTAGTTTTACAAAATTAAAAATTTATGGTGTCCTGTCCATGTTTTACCTTGAGGTTGTCCTAATTGGGTTTATCTTGGCTCATCTATAGCTAGAAATGAAAGCTGTGAATAGAGATAAAAATTTCGTCATTGGTCAAGGATGGGTTTGCAAATTTTGGCACGTTTTAAAAGACAGGATACACAAAAGTTGGTTTGTCCGTGCCATGATTTTTCCAGTTATGAGTGGAGTATAATCATGGACAAAATAGTCACTGAGAGACGCAAGATAAATGCATACGAGGAATACCGAGGATGCGTGCCCTGAATTTCGTGGAAGACTAGGTGAACCAATATATTATTTAAGATTAAAAAAAAAACAACGATCTCATTTCTTTGGACGTATGTATTGCTGAGCGTGACCAGCATTGCTTCGAGTACTTTGAAAATCTCTGACTATTTTCATTAAAATTGATATTGGATTCGAAAGATGGGAAGAATCATGCACTGTCGCCGCCTCTTAAAGATATTGTAATATGGAACCATGCACAAACGTGCAATATACTATAATAAAATGTCTTGTTTTACTGCATGTATAAAGTGAAGAAGTACTATGTAAAAGAATAGGAACACTACCCGAAAACAGGTTATCTGTGTAGTTCGCCTTGACCCATATATCAGAACATCAGCTGTTAGAAGTAGTTCTCAAAATAGGAAGGTACGTAAACACGAAGCTATATCTGGACAGTGGACACGATTCCAGCGTGATCCGTCAAATATGCATAGTGCACAATATGCACTCTATCTCCTCCACATCCGTCTTATTTCGTTATGTCAGCGGAATGTGCTCCCGAGAGTATGTATCTGCGTAGTACCCTGTACCCATCATAGCCACAATGTTATTGGCCTGCGTCCAGTTGGAATGGTCGGGATCTTGCTCTTACAAAAATACATTATTGTCAAATCATCACACAATATGTAATCGAGTGTTGTCCGCGTTTAATTTCGCCGTGTTTTTATTTCCTAAAAAGAAATGACATTGTCTCCTTTGTGCGCTCATAAGAAAGATTACTTAGATACGTCCGTTTAGTGCCGAAAGCGAACTACACGCTCTCTTTTTTAAACGCTTCAATTGCTCTTCTTGTTTCAGATAGCGGCCTCTTCTCGAATCATGGCGTGGGCACATCTGCTATCTATTAACGCGTGATTCTTGCACATTTTTCTCTGTGCTGATCATCAATTAGTTGAGTACCGCGCGCTCAACTCTTTAAACTAAGAGTTCTTCAAAGTGTTTGTAAGTGTCTGTGTTTTTGTGTGTGTGTTTTCGAAGTGATCCAACACAATCAGATGGCATCGTAACTTCAGTAGAAGACTATAGTGTAGTTCACAAGGAAAGTGCCTTGCTCGTTTGACATGGATCTGATTTGTTCATAGAAGTGAAAATGAGTGAAAATTTACCGGAGCAACCCTCAGCAGTAGAGGCCAGTACCCCGGAGAATCCGCCGGTAAACGATGCCTCGTTATTACCGCCCCCTGCACCCGTGGGGCCACCTAGGCCTTCGGGACTTCGACCACCCTCGAAAATCGGACGACCTTGTGCTGGAGGGACACCCAAACCAGCCATTCCACCTTCACCGAAAGTCAGTAAGTGCCTGTTTTCATTTATTTACAGTTCAAACGTTTCACATTTACGATTTTCGTTCGCCAATTTGTCGGTTTTATGAACGTTCGTTTAACCTTTATATATAAACGTTATTTATTTACCCCCTTACATGGCATTTCAAAGACAATTTCGTACCAAAAAGAGTAAGTATATACCTATTATATTTTTGTGTCTAATGGTTTTGAAAGCACACGTATATAACTGTGTAGCACTTGTACAGAGCATGCCTCACTGTTTTATTCTCGGCTGTTAATATTGACTGTATAATGTTATCTCTCCGAAGTAATCAAACATAGGAATTGTTTAAATATCTGTGTAAATACCTTCTGTGTGCAGAATCCACCAGAGCGTCATATCTTGTGAATGGCTTGTCTATCAACACAAAAGAGTGTTTACTCTGTACATAATTACATGTGTTGCTTCAGTTTATATTGCTTTATCTCGATATGAATTGATGGCTGGAATTAATATTTCATATTAACATAGGTAAGAATATACTTAGCCACTTTTAAGGTAAAGCTCATGTGACAAAATTGTATCAGGGAGAAAATGAGGCTTTTCCAGTCGTAGACCATGAATAGATGAAACATAACAAATAACAATATATTGTATACCTACCTCAATTTCAGTAAAAAAAAATGCACACAATGAGTTTTACCTTTGAAGTGACGATATAATAATACTGTAGAGGTATTAAGACAATTTTTTGGCTGAAAATGACAAATGTGTTGATATTTCGATAGACGTACCTACCAACATGAAAAATGGAAAAAAAACTCTGTTTCCATTGCCTAATCTTGGTCAAAATGTATTTTTCTTGCAGTTGATTAAGTCAGTTGTAATAAAAGATTCCGTCATCTAAGTATGTAACATAACATGCGGCGAAAATATAAAGGCTGTTAAATTATCGGTTCATTTTTTTCTAAAGCTACTCAATCTATTAAGATTTTCTACTCATCGTTATTATCTATAAAACTTGTGGCGAAAATATACAAGGCTGTCAAAAGTATCTTTTCATTTTTTTCCTTTCTTTTGGAAAATTTGGAAAAAATGTCCAAGAAACCTACTACTCATTTCTATAGGAGAATTCATATACCAAATATCAAGTTCCTACCATGTCTAGTTTCCGAGATATTCGTATACATTTAAAAACATTCAACCCTATTTTTCACCCCCTTAGGAATGGAATTTCCAAAAATCCTTTCTTAGTGGAAGGTTTTGTATTAAAACCTACCTGATTTCCAAACTTCACTTCTCTACAATTAGCCGTTTGGGCTGTGCCGGCTGTGGGTTGATGAGTGAGTACTGAGTATGTCAGTCAGTCAGGCACTTTACTTTATTATTATAGATAGATAATATAGTACTATTTTCGGAACGTATAAAAATAGTACAGTAATAGGCAATGGTAATTGATAAAAATCTGTGCCTTAAGGCGTTTCTATATACACGGGGGTCAACAATAAGTTTGTAGCCCTTCTTTGGTTCTATAATGTCAGTATTGATTGTAAGCTATACATTCAATAAGAATGAGGCTTCTCAGCACGTGTCTGCATCGACGTACCTAAAAACACGTTTTAAAATAACTTAACCTAGAGTTTCGACTATTTTACACGGTCTATTAATTCATTCTCGATGCAAACAATACTAAAACCTAATTCATAAACGTCGATGCAACACGAACAAACAATCTGTTGAACAAAAACAACTTTCAGACATTCTGGAAGAAGATCTGGAACATGGCGAAAAGGAGAAGAATAAAATGATGATTGAGATAATTTTTTTAAAGAACGGGTGAATGATAATCCATTAAACAACAGAGCACGATACAACACCGATAAAATGGAGAAGCAGTTGGCTTTTAGTACCTACGTTAGGAGCCGAGAACCAATAAGAAAGAAGCAATAATTATACCCATGCAATACCCTCACGCCTGTCCCGTAAGGGGTAGAAAAAGAGAACGGACCTCCACTCTTTTCTATCCATGCATAATTCTATCGCTTCTTGTACCGACATAACATTTCTCATACACCTTCTCCTATTTCTCTTACTACTGACCTGGCCTTTCTTGAGAACGGAATCGATGTGTTCGATCCACGTCATTCTCGGACGGCCACGCTTTTTTACATACCTTTCCTTTCAGCCTTATAAATTCACTTTGTCATTTTGTTTGCATTAATTCTTTCCACATGCCCAAATAATCTCAACTTATTGACTTTCATCTTTGTCACAACACTAACTTCCATACCACATTCTTTCCTAATATTCTCATTCCTTTCCATAACCCACAGAGTCTTTCCACATATTCTTCGTAGAACTCTCATCTCTACTGCATTTATACTGCATTCTTATTTTTTCGTCCATGTCCACGTTTCACATCCACACATCATTGACGGACTCCTTCACAGAAGTACTAAATAAATGGCTTTTGACATTAAACTCAAATTTTTAGCTATCTTTTATAATAATGAAAAAAAAGATAAGGTAGGTACAGCGCACGAGTTCTCTTTACAGATGGGTCTGATTTTGAGTATCAACCGATGCGGATTTGATCACAATCCGATGCATTGTAATTAGTTTATAGGTACTGAGATCTCCAATTTATTATTGATGGTATAAAAAAGTAATTCATTTAATCTTGAACTAAGCTCGATTAACGATGTTTTCAATGCGACAGACAGGTATATACCGGTGAGCTCTTATCAATTAGACTTTTAATTACTACATTGATAACCCAGTGATGCCCTGCTATTTATTTTAACGAACAATGATTTTGAACCCCCCCCCCCCCCGTCTCCAAATGATCCATACTTGAGTTTCATAAAAATATAAACTAGATTAAGGATGACAAAATAATTATATAAACAAATTAATTGATCTGCCATTTTTTTTTAAATCCACTAAGGTAGGTATTGTTAGCAGCAAATAGTTGATTGTAGTATTAGTTAAGCTACGGCTACACTATGGCCCATGCTGGTCCAAGATGGCCAAATAGTGGCTCTGGCCAAGCATTGGCAAGTAGCAACATTTGGCAAATATACTTGTACACCTGGCTATACTATTGGCCCAACTCTGACAGCTGGCACGAGACTAGACTGCTACACAGTGTTTCTATCACCGATTTATTGATTAATTCTTGCTTTTATTCATCATTTTACATTCTAATCTCCAATTATTCACTGTATACTCCTATCTGAGTGGGGAATTTCAAGAGAGTTTATCTCCCTGGGCAAAAAGGATATTTTAATATAATTTCCAATTCACAAATATACCTACACAATAAAAACATTCATAATTTTATTAAACCTAACCTTCAATTTTTATTGATGTTTATTGTTTTGCAATAGGTATATATTTACCTAGCTCTTACAGGTTGATTTGGACTATAACATAAATGAAAATAAAAGATATTGATAAAAAAACAAAATTATCATGGGTACATTACATACTCGAGTGGTTTAAAGAAAGCATCAACCACCGTCTTTGCCGTTTGCGTTTTTCATTATTTTTAATAACAGAAAAGCAGATGCCGCATGTATCACTGTATAGGATGCTGCAATTAATGCCATAATATGATATTATCATTGCCAACTTCCATTATTTTATCAGGATTATAAAAAAAATGTACAAAATACTATGAAAATAACAACATGGAAGACATGACAGCTGTCAACATTGTTCCAATATTGGTGAATACCTGCAAACTAGATCGACAAGTAAACAAGTAACGGCCAATGTCAAATATTTGGCGATGTTGGCCATTGGTCAAGCGGCCACACTATTTGCCCATGATGGGCCAGAACCTCTTATTTGGCCAGCATGGCCCATAGTCTAGCCGTGGCTTTAAGCAAGTGAGATATGCCCGAGATCGATTTTTTGCGTATCTAAAAGGGTTTTTCAATAGGAATGTCCGTACTTTGACAGCTGTTAACAGGGGCCATTTAAAAAATAAAAAATAAATATGTGCATATTTTATCAAAAAGGTATCACGTTCGATCAACATTCGCTTATGTTACGGTCACCTAGAGCCATACGCTCACTACTGGATGAATGAGTGTAAAGACCCAATATTTTCATAGGTAAGGTGGTTCGTAATGACAATCCTCTCCAGGTTTCATGGAATGGAGTTGCGAGTTTTTTAAATAATATTTCGGATAAAAAGTGTGCCGGGCCGCACAGAAAAACTTGGCGGGCAGCGGGTTGAGTATCGATGGTCTATATAGGTCTTATAGGTCCTAGGAGTCTTCTTAGCTAAACATGAGGTAAACACAGGAAATTTTCTTATCTTTATAGAATATCATTTTTATTATGTCGCAATTGTACACCTATAATTAAGTTGTCTTAGGAAAATTTTGTGAAACATTTTTATTTTGACTCTCCTAATACAAGCGGGAATAGCTGAATGGAGTTAATAAAGAGATTATTTATTTACCAAAAGAATATAGTTCCATGCTATTTTGTTAGAAACGTTTAAAAGATATAGGCATAATATTTACCAAATAAATTATAAATAAAAATAACATTGCAGTAGGTATTACTGTAACTTTTTATTTCGAAATATATTTTCGGCCGACTATAAGCGGGCATCTTCAGCGGAGAGTTTTTTTTGAACAATAGTTAAAAAGTTTAAAGAATTATCTAACAACTAATGACTCCAAAAATTCATTACTGATGTTCGATTTTTGAATGGAACAAACCACCACGGGCTTACGACCGTCTACTACTGTTGTTTCGAAGGCTGGCATAGTGTGATCACTTTACGTTAACAAAGTTCGCCATTAGGTGGTAATGTTTGAGTCTCCGAAACTCCTAATCATGAGAATTCTCGACATGTTCAACATGTCGAAAAATCTCATGTATGCAACAAATAGATATAATAATTAATGAAATATAGAGATAAAAGTTGGAAATTATTGAGAACAAGAGAGCAACCAAATTTAAAGACTGCGACTGCTGTCATGTATTTGGCGCCAGGATATGACTATATCCATTTTTGTTAATGTCTCATATTTATTGCCTATTGGCTCTGTTGTTTTAAAAAAAAATCATAATAATATTTCGAAGTGGTTGGTAGACTATCGGTTATGACGCCGGCTTTCACACTGTTTAGTGCGGAGGTCGTGGGTTCGTTCCCAGGTGCCGACCATCTTCCTCTTTCATGCACGACACAAGCTTTGTAGCTTACTGTGAAAGAGTCAATGAGTGTAGGTATTTGTGTTCACTTTGTGTGAACACAAATTCATTTATTAAAAAAAAGTATTACAAAGTTACAAATAATGTTTAAAGAAGCATAGTACTTGATCTCCATTGTAAAGTTCTTGTGCAATAATATTCGCATTTTAAGTATAGCGCCACTTTATGCCCTCTAAATCACAGCATTCCCATTAGTTGCGGTTGTATGTACCTACATAATAATATTATAATCTTATGAAAATTTACTTCTCGCTGCACTCTCATTTCTAAACAGTAACAAAGCACAAACAAAACAAAGTACATATTATATTATGTGGAATCTTCAGTGCTCCAAAAACAAGCATCTTTCCATAGTTATAACGCAGAATTACGTCAGTATAATCATCGTCGTTAGCATAAAACAAACATGGCCAACATTCAATTTTTTTTTATAAATATATACGTAGGTATTTAGAAAGACATGATTAACTTAGATATACCTACGTAGCTTTTTGATGGACACGCTAACTCATCATAGCTCACACATAATGTTTATATGTACTCGTAATAGAAGGCATATCCCTGTCAAGGTACTTTTTGTCTTTTAGCGTGCCCTGGGTTCCTTGTCGTCATACTTTACTAGAGAACGGTGTCACTGTAAAAATTGTGCTTGACAGTCACGCTCTGCTATGCTGTGATTGTTTGCTAGGGTGACACGTCACACAATTATCGCAGCTGACATACTGGGATATATCGTCCCAGACTGGACATGATAACATTGACGGTTTAGTTTAGATTGTCACGTAGAAGATAATGAAAATAAGTATGTCATATTTTCAGTACTGACAATATGACTTACAACCTTTATCTTCTTTTTGGCGCCTCATTTGATTCTTCATTGCTTTATTTCTATTACATCGGACGCCGTCTTCCACGTCATTTCTTGTCCCGTAACCTTTTCCTATTATAGTTGTCCGTAACTTGTAGGTATTTCGATGAAACACTCTAAACTCACGCGAAATATTTTTCATACTTATATTATTCGTCTGCTAGAAATATTATATCGACGAAATATCTGGTACATGATCAGGGGTTAACAACTGTTGCTATATAGGGGTAAAGATTTCAAATTATCGGCAGTCGCTAACGTGGTACAGTGCAATAGAGACTCTGTGGCAATATAACAGATTTTTTTACCATCTGCCTTTTTCATGACACAAGCTTTAAGTAGCTTACTGTGAAAGAGTCAGAGAGTGTATTTGTGTTCACTTTGAGCGAGCAAACATTCAATTTAAAAAAAAATGTATTAGAAATTTTGAAGCTGATATTACATATTGACACTCTGTATGACGAATACAAGAGACGCGGTGTTAGTGAGATTAATATCTTGTAATTAGCGATCGTTTTGTAACGTTTGATCTAATCCGATATAAACGAGCATCCGTCCAGCTATTACTATTATTAAGCTCGTCATACTAACGGATTCACTCAGGCGTCAGTGGGTTCCGCCACATCTCGATTTCCCGTAAGTGTATGCGACACGAAGAATAGGTATGGCAGAAATGGTCTATTTTTTATTTATTCAATTAAACTTGCAATATTACTCATACTTAGTATATTATGGAATATTTACTCATAGTACCTATAGGGAATATACATGTCTTGTGAACGGATTTAAAAAAAATAGATTTCTCTGAAATTAATTTTCTCGGCGTTTTCGAGGGAATAGATTCTAAAAAAAATTTTTTTTTTAATTTTCGCGTACCCGTACCCGTACGCCAAAAATGTGTGCGCACTGCGATTTGATTGAAATTTGGTAGAACGGTTAGCCCCTCGATGTAGATGAGTCAGTAAAATGTTGAGATCAGTACCTTCAGGGGAACCCTCTTAAAGTAGGTATCCAAAGAAAATTTCACTTGTTCTAGAAAAAGGGCTAAAAAAATTCATAAAATTTGGTATACGGGTTGGTCTTATGCTCCTAAACAACCACGTAAAATTTGAGGTCCGTAACTTCAGTGGGTCCCCCTTAAAGTACCGATTAATATTGAATATGTAGTTCTAAAGCAGATAATAAAAAGCTCCAATAGTCGATATCATTTTAAAGTTTCTATAATAATTCCAAGGATAAATTCATTTTAATCGTAAAATTATGAATTTTTATGCAAATATATGTTTTACACGAAAAGACTGTTATAATATACTATGAGTTCTGGGCTACCCTAGGTTAGCAGCTTTTTTTACTTAACGATTGAATTAAAATTAAATAAAAATAAATAAAATCCTAATCTGAATTTCTGTAGCATTCACGATATCGTAGAAAAAAGACAACACTTTATTCTAAATAAATCTATAATATTATGAAAAACAATACTAGCTGACCCGTCGAACTTCGTCTCTCCTCAGAATCAATATTAATGTACCTACCTATGTATTTTTCCTCATCACGCTGTTTCCCTTAAAGGGTAGGCAGAGAGAACGGACCTCCACTCTTTTTTATCCAATCACATACTTCTTCCACCGACATTACATTTTTCATACAACCTGTCCATTTCTTTGCTTTTGCTGACCTGGCCTTCCTTGATGACAGAATTGATACGTTCCACCCAAATCATTCTAGGTTGACCAGTTCTTTTTACAGTTAAATTTAATTTCATTATTCATGGAGAAAACATTAAATAATGAATTTTACACATGATATCATACTATTGTCAATGGTTGTCTCTAATTTTATGAATGCTTAAATCAAAAATTAAAATTACAATACAGTTCCAAGAAGTTTAAAATCTACAATTATTGTACTTCATGAGCCATATGTCATAATATAAAATATCTTTGTATTTTTGATAATGACTGGACTTTAGTAAAAATAAAGATTCATACACCTACTGGTAGTTGTGTAAGAAAAGAAACCCTTCAATTAGTTTCAACAAGTAGATATGGTTTAATATCAAAAGAAACTGAATCTTTAATGTTCAATTATAAGTAGGTAAGTACACGATCACTCCATCCATCCAAATGTAGGTCTCTTCAAAATATTTCCATGGGTGGGAAAAACCAAATGGATGATGTGGTGTCACAGGATGAGTTGGATATCCAATCGCGACAAGCCATTTGTCATTCTTTCCAATTGGTCGTCAATGGGTAAACTCGAGCGGAAGTGGTCCAACTTCTTCTCATTTTGTCAATGATTGGAAAATACAGTTTCACTTTTCCAAACGAATTAAAACCACTTGATTGCATCCATTTGGAGTGATCGTGAATGGGGCTAATTTTTTGGTTATCCAAACGGATTACAAGCCGTTGGATCGCACCAATTTGGAGTAACCGTGAATGGCCGGCTCAAGAAAAATGTGTACCGAGGTGTTCAATATTAATAATTAAAAAGTAGAATTCGCCGCTCTCATGGCGCCGGCGCTTCTTTTTACTTATGCATTGACCACTTTATCTTATCCTAACGCACCTAAGTATGTGTACATTGTACAAACACAATTGCTATTTCGTCGATATTTTGGGATTATTCGAGGCTCATTCATCAAATCAAATCAAATCTCCCTTTGAACTCCACTTAGGAGCATAGGGAGGCAAAAAGAGCTCTCCATTGCGCTCGATCTTGCGCAATGCTTATGACCTCCCACACCAAGTCCATTTCCCTCAGCTCTGCCTCGAAGAAACGGAACACGGTATGAGAGGGTCTTCCACGTCTTCGAGACCCTGATGGGAGGAAAAACAGCGCATGTTTCTTACATGTTTTAAATTAATATTCATAATAATTTATCAACATTAAAATGTCAATTCATTTGAGGTATGCATACAGATTTATATCGACACAAAAGTCTTCCACTAACACATCCATGGTAGGTTTAGATTCTAGTTCTATCTTTAGGACATTTATCCATGCGTGCATGCACTACTTAGATATATAGATGAAGTCTTAACTCAACTTCAGTTATCTTTATTAAGAGTATGTTTGAGTATCGTTTATAAACAGGGTTGTGATGTTTCTATTTATTACTAAAAAAGTATGTTCCTATAAGAAATATATTAAAAGTAATTAAAATGAAACAATTAATTTGTTCTTTCACAAATAATTTAATACCCTGACTAGTTTCGTAAGCACAGGTCCTGCATGGTCACTGGTGACAAAGAAACGACAGCGTGCCTTCGGAACTAGTCGAAGTACCTATATTAAATAATTTGTAGAATAATAAATTAACTGTTTCATTTAAATTACTTTATTTAAATATACCTATATTCCACCAAGAATGCACGTTCAATTCGTTAATTTTATTAATTAAAAATATTCAATATGATTTAATATTTTTCTAACAAAAGTGAATATAAATACCTAATTTAGTTTCATAATATTGAGTATTTAGACTTATATTCTTTCCTGCATCATTTTGCTTGTTTTAATACGGACTTCCTGTGCCATAAATTTATTTCCCTCGGCTACGAAGAATGAAAAAATGTATGTAAGAGCTGCATATCACTGGTGGATACTGGATATACATAAATTTACAAAACAACAAAAAACATAGGAAATTCTCAATATGGGCCAGGGGTTGAAATTTGAATACCATGATAGCATGATAGTTCTGCTTTTCTTTGTCACTTGACATAGCAGCCGTTTTCTGCCCGTGACAGAGAAGTCTTCATACGAACGTCAACGTCGGGGAAACTTGACATGACCCCACAAAAAGAAGAATTTAGCAACGTTAATAAATTCCTACAAAATGCTGCACTATAATATTGCATCATTACCCTCGATGTATCAAATTTCAAAGAAGGAATTTTGTATATTATTTTCCTGAATTTCAACACACCTTGTATGTGATAACCGAAAATGGTCCTATAGGTAGATGACACTTTATTGGCAGACCCATCATAATAATATATTATGTCGCTGGTACGTAATATCTAGTCTCTAAGGTTTCCGAAGTAGATAGTAACATTACTTCGAATAATATTTCAATTTGTGGATGTCTCATTATTAGCATCCAATATTTTGTCATATGGCCATGATTTTTTTCTTTCGAACTTTTTCGTTAGATAAAAGAAGGTGTCATACATTGATATCTTATCTTGAGCCGCGATGATTTGAGTACCAATCCTTCACAATATATACCGGCGATAAGTCAAGTTGAATTAGCTTAATTTTATATACAAACAAAAATATTATCGTGTACATAGGTGACAAGTGCAAATATTTTCGCCGGTTTTACTTCTTAATGTTATCACTGTGTCGTGATAATGATGTTCGCCTGAAGTACGATAGTGCGTCACCTACAACACTACAACATAATACGACCGCTGGATAGCAGTACGACTCGCACTACAGTCTCAGTTGAGTTTCGACCATCGTGGGGTTTCTTGTCTTCCAGTGATTGCTCTGACCTATTAGCCTTTTCATAAATTTATATTATATTTACATAAAACTTTTATAAATATAGGTAATTTTTGCCGTTGAAATATTTAATCTTCAAATCTCAGAAAAAAATAAATAGATAAAAATGCCGGCCGCAGCCGTTTCAGCGAATCCGTCATCGCCTACAGGTAATTTGAAATTATTCGTATTATTATTTATTTTTCATTTGTTTTGTTTTTTTGTTTGTGCTTCGGTTGGTTCAGGATTTTGGAATGTTTTCATACAATTGCATTAGCTGTTGTTTGTCTATCTCAAAATAATCTTAATAATAAAACGGGTAATTAATCATTATCAAATATTAGAATCTTTGACTTATTTTTGAGTAGACTCGTTTTTCATTTCTAATATTAGGTATTTTTGAGTAGTTATAGATACATACATGTTTTGCTACCTGGATATTTTTGTGCTTACTTAAGTCTTAAAATTTTCATTTTATAGCTTTTGTAAATTAAACTGAATAATTATTGTAAATGCACAACTGATCTTTTCAGAAATAGACTTGAGAAAGTAGAGTAATTTTTTTTATACAAGAAGTGTTTTTTGTTTCGAACTTCTAGAATTATTTTCTACGCAGTTTAATTATGACGTCCGTGTACACATTATTTCCATAGTATTATTACGATCCTTAATATAATTTTGATTCACAACAACCAATATATTGTCATGATCCTCCCACACGCGTTTTTTTCTTGATAGCAATTTTGGTATTGACCATCTTAGAGGGATGGCTTCTACGTCTACGACATCAATTTATTCTCAATAGCTGGTTTTGGTTCTGCCCATATTCTCTTAGTTTCTTCATATCACTCGTTTCTTTTATCTACCCGAGATTACTGGTCGCCAGAAATCTGATTAAGGGATCCATGGCTCCATACATACATAGCCTATTTTTTCCATGAAACTTCCACTCAGTCGGTATTGAAAGGTGTTTTTTTTGTGAAAGAGGAAGTGGTCGAGTCTGGTTTCGAACCTTTAGTTCGTCATGACGAGTGCTGGCAACTTAACTGCTAGGCTACCAACCATTTCACGATCCTAATTAAAATCCAAATAAATTCGATCGCTAATAACTTATTTGACTATGGGACATCACTAGCATAGTGAAAACCAATTTTTCAAATAAATAATGATTCCGGGTTTCATTCTCGTGTTAGCTGAGGTAGTGTTTTTTCAATTGAAATTTCTATTCAGATTTTGCGCTTTTGTTCCTAATTGAACCCTACTGGTTTGCTAGAAGAAATTTCTTCATAATTTTCGTAGTGTTTTTACTGCTATGCAAAATAAGTAGGTACATATGTATTTATTGATATAATTAATTCATCTGTACATTTATGTGTCAGCATAGCCGGCTGAACTTAATGATTGAAGCATTCTCTACCAGTCAACCAGTTCAGTCCATCGACCGGGAATCGAACCCGGGACCTCGTGATCTGAGGTCCACGCCTATACTACTAGGCAACCGAGATCGGCTAATGTTTGTGTTCTTGTTATAATAATTTTTTAAATGAATCTGGGCTCACCCAAAGTGAATACAAATACTCTTTCGACATCTTTATATCGAGTAATATTTTTTTGTCATCGCTATATTCCGTAATTACGATAAGAAACCATTTGCTTACAAACAGTTTTTAGTAAACACAAGCCTATGAATATAAATTATCTGTGAGGGATGCTTTTTAGTTTGTTTTGTTGGAATAGTTGGCGGTGTCGTTCCCCTCGGTACCAGTGCACAGCTCCACTAGGGCCGACTGAGAGGTGTTATGTAATGTATACCCTCGTGTTGGACCGAACCAAGTGGAAGTTTGAAGGGTTTCCGATGCCTTGGTAATGACATTACACGTGCTAGGCCACCTTCAACGTTTCGCACACATCGGAGAAATCAATAACAAACTTTGCACAATGTTCAGCTAATTACACACTTAGGTTTTTTGGTCATCGACCTATTCGACAATAGTGTTTTAAAGTGTCTTTACAAAACAGCTATTGTTTAACTTGTCTCGTTATTTATAAAACAGATGAATAAAATAAACTGATAACGTTCATTATGATTCTGGATGCATAGGTATACACCTGTAGAGAATTCAAGTACAAACAAATTTAAAACGCAACCTCAAATCGGACACGGGATCTCTTTTAATATATTATGAAATCTAGCGTCACAACCACTCATCTACTGGTGCGGGTTAACCATATGAAGAAGTTTTTTTTTATCAATTTATGAAGTGGTTGGAAGACTAGTAGTTACGACACCGGCTTTCGTACTGTTTCGTTCGGAGGTCGTGGGTTCGATCCCAAGTGCCGACCATCTTCCTCTTTCACGACACAAGCTTTAATTAGCTTACTGTGAAAGGGTCAAAGAGTGCATTTGTGTTCACTTTGAGTGAGCATGCACAGATTAATTTAAAAAAATTAAAGCTAATCTCAAATTGTAATGGTTTAAAATGAGGTAGGTACTACAAATAATGTATCATCGCCTTCTGCTGCAATGGTTTGTTCTGTGTGTAGGGCGCACTTTACGTTTATAACGTTTGTAATTTATTTATTTTATGTCTCACGCCTACATGAATGAGATAGGTATACTATTTAACCTTTTTGACTCGCAAACTTCTCGTCTATTTTCTATTCGTGTAAATGTGTCATTTTCTTGGTCGACTCGAGGCGTCTCATCATTGTGTAGCTGGGACGTGACTTTTCGTGCGACTTTCTTGCGAGCAGAGAGCTTGACCGAGTCACTCACACCAACGACAACGTGCTCAAACACCATCTTAGCCCATGACTATAGACTTACAATATTATATTATGTGATTCTATAAGTTCTTCTGTTTCGCGTGTTCTGTCAAGTAATTATTGATAGCGGTAATCACACTGGCATAGGATTTGCCGCCCTGAATCCCCATAAGGTCCCTAACACGCTCATCATATTCATAAGGTACATTTTCATATTGTTCACTTAACTCGTAGCCAAAAAATAAATACGAATTTCAAGGGCTTTTATGCAATTAACATTTGCCAAACCAGTCACATTTTAACATTTAAATTTTGAACCGTATTTTTTGGGCTTTTATTCAGGAATTCTCTCAACTTTATTACCAACAAAATTACTTGCTTTTCGTTTTATCGTATTTGAAGCGTCGCTATATACCGCTATTTGTTAAGGGAATTTCAATGTATTTTTGCGCAACTTTGTAAGAAGTTCATAACCAACGTTTAAGATCGAATGCTGTATCACTATACAAGTTTCATTAGATGCATTGAAATATGCTATCATCTAATTGGATGTCAAAATAGTTCTGTAATACCTACTGCTAATTCTATCAGAATTCATCCATCAGACATTTATCTTCTACCAGGCCTACAGTAGCCTTTCTTTTACCCATGAGAATCTGTTTGAGAATTTCGTAATTAATGTTTTTATAAAAAATGTGATGAGAAATAAAGTGTAGAATATAGTAGTGAATTTAAAATAACTGATTTTTAATGTAACATTATCAATTAAATTTATATTTAGCAACGCCTAACATCATGTTTTGCCACAACAAAATAATAATAATAATAATATGTCAATATTATCATCTTTTGGATATGTCGCGAACGCGTCATACTACAGGATTAAAACTGTATACACACAGTATAGATCGACTTAAAAGACGACACCAAATTTAATTTAATAATAATAATATTGAATACCTATTTCTGTTCAATTTTTTTGTGAATAAATTAATTTGCGTTTATACAACTTGTTATTTCAATATTTATTTAACAAACACCTGTTGGTGAGACAATAATAAAGATGTGTGTAGGTATTCGCTAAATTCGGCTGTTTTGTCAATTCACACATACATTTTAGGCTTTTGGGTTTCTTCCTTCAATTTCAACGCAGTCCCGTTCTAAATATCTTCTATTGCTGAATTTTTTACTCAGAAAAAAAGAATTAAAATTTTCAAGCGTTAAAACTGATTTTAATTGGTTTTTATCGAATACCCCTGCACATTTTCTGAGATTACAGTGCATAATTAATTTTTATTCACCTATTTTATGCTGTACCAAAAGTTCGTTACCGCTCCACCCTGAAAATTAATATAAAGGCAATTACTTCTTTTACGTATTGTTGTGCTATTTTTATTTTTCGAAATCTAAAAACTTACTGAAATAAAGTTCAAAATTCCGAGAAGCGTTCGGGATCGACCATCGGTTTCCCATCTTAGCTGTTGTGTTTCAGGCGCTATTGAGAAGGAAAGTCGATGGAAATTATTTCTTAGAAAAGGATGATTATTATTTGATCACTTATTTTGTCTATATTCCCTGTTTGAAATAAGCAATTCTTCACCAATTTTTATTATATAGTGAAACTGTCTTGTGTTGAATGCAGATTCGAGAAATCTTAACATATTTAACCGTCTTACTTATAAAAAAATCGTTAATCGTAAGATTACGTATAACTCACCGATCAGTTTTTACATGAATTATAAAAAAAAAAATTAACCCGCGTTTGTTATGTATGAAAATGACATTTCATGCAAAATTTTGTAAACAAACAAAATAGTAGCCGGGCAACGCGAGTGCTTAAAACCAAGATGCGCTGTGTCAGATTTGAACGATTTCGAGTTGATACAGAATAGGTACCTTATTTTCAAAATATTTATTTTATATCAAAATATAGTTAAGTCCTTATCAAATCATACGAAACATTTATGTTTCAGCCAAAATGAAGTAATTCATGTTTGATCACTTCAATTTTAATCTCGATGACAGCTTGATCGTAATATTTTCTATCGTTGAGCTATTTTTTCCACTGATCGTAGATTTTAAATATAGCACTGATCTTAAACATGATTCCAATGCTGTTTAACTCAAAATTTATGTCTCCTACAACGGCGGCAATATTTTTAAAAGGCGATTAGGTGTGCCTTCCTAAATTATATTCTTTTATTATGTTCATAAATGCTCGTTAATATGATTACGTAGTATTAGTTCCAAACGAGGTGATTTAATTTTTTGCCAAACGTTAAATCTTGATGTCCGTAATTAGGAAAAGATCGCATCAATCTGTAGCCCGCACGTGAATCCATTGATGGTAATTATTTTAGTAGCGTGAGGCTCGTTCAGGTGCCGGAAATAATGTTGTCCATCTTGATATTCTTGATGTTTACTTCTAATAAAGTATAACAACTATCGCTATGTCAAAGGCTGCGATTAGTGGTTTTCTTTACATACAATGTGAATTTCCTTCGCAAAAATCGAATCGCCAAATCGTTTTAATTTACTAATAAAAAATCGGCTACGTGTACTCAAACCAAGAATATCGATAAATACGGTATTTTAACTAGTTTTTAACGACAATATTCCTAAAAATAGTGTTAAAAGTGTTGCTTTTTCTACGGTATTTAACGAAAATATTCCTAAAAATAGAGTTACAAGTGTTGCTTTTTCTACGGTTTTTTTTACTAGTTTTTAACGAATATATTCCTATTTGGGAATTTTTAGCATTTACAATATCGTAGAAATAAAGACAACACTTTATCCTAAAAAAAACTATAATATGAAAAAACAATACTAGCTGACCCGTCGAACTTCGTCTCCCCTCAGAATCAATATGTATTTTTCCTCATCACGCTGAGGGTAGAGAGAGAGAACGGGCCCCCAATCACACTTCTTCCGACATTACATTTTTGATACAACTTCTCTAATTTCTTTGCTTTTGCCGACCTGGCCTTCCTCGATGACAGAATCGATAGGTACGTTCAACCCAAATTTTTCTAGGTCGATTAGTTCTTTTTACAGTAAAATAATTTCATTATTTGTGGACAAAACATTGAATACTGAATTTTACACATGATATCATACTATTTTGAAAGGATGTCTCTAACTTTACGAACAATTAAATAAAAAATTGAAATAACAATACCTAAATTTCCTAGACTATCAAATTGATAATCTCATACATTCTTGTATCACCCTTATCACAACTATTTTTTTTTTATTTAAATCCATTGACGAAGAGTTCGTTGGCGACGAATTTGCACAGAAAAAAATATTATATTGTGTTATGCATGTTAGCGAAATTTACAATTAATTATTAATGCCCCGTATGTAGCCTCTAGGGAGAATGTATGTATTTTTTTTGTACCCATCACGCCGTGTCCCGTAAGGGGTAGGCAGAGAGAAATGTATGTATGTAGTGGTTTAAATTAAGATCTTGTTCTTTTTAAGTTAAATCTGCGCAAAGAGTGACGTCGAAATCCCACCTGAATAATAATATATCATCTTTTGAGTTGCCTATGAATTTGAAATAAACAACCTAATAATTCAATATTCCCACCGAGTTTTGCAACATTAATTGTTAAATAAAATAAACTTGTTAACTTATTTTTTCAATTACGATTACAAATGTTTTTAAACAATAGTATACAAATTATATACTATTGTTTAAAAACTCTGTAATTTCGTATGTCACTAATTCTAAATGAATACTTGCATTGTGTTGTAACGATAATAAATTTATTAAATTATAAGTTCACACTGCAAAATAGGGGCCGTGCCTCGTTTAATTCAATGAACGTTTTGCAATGCAAATGTCAATTATTATAAGCGATGAGAATTGGTATCCATTCGAAATCACGACTTCAAAATATCGCTATATAGTGCCTTCAACGAGGTATTTTCGCGCTGATAATTTATTTACATTTTTCTGCGAAAAAAATGAATGTGTGATTATATAGTAGGTAATTATACAATTAAGTTAACCCATTTCTCCCCAAGACATGACCTTCAACAGGGTCAAGCTTGTATGAAGGCTTTTTCAGAAAAGGGTAAGGTGACACTCCCCAATTGACTGTCCTTATCGCAGGATTAATAATAATTCATTCTAATTTGTAATCATTTTTTTATAATAATAATAATCATCTCTGTCAGTTTTACTGTATTGCATACTTTTGCATCGGCATTACATTACTGAATTTACTTATTTTTAGAGTAAAATTTATTAAAACCATGGTTTTAACGCGTGTGCGTTTTTTATAGTCAATCGAGATATTATTATTTTTTTGTCATACCTAGATGTATAAATATTCATCAAATAAGGTTTATTGTCCTTTGTTATCTATATTCCTTTATAGGCACAGGCTCTCAGGAGATTTGTTACATACTAATTTTAATATCATATTTTATATTATTTCTTATGAATTTTTTTTCTATTTAATAGTTATTCTGTTATCCGGAGCGGAGAAGAATCCAATAAATGAAACATCGGTACTATCTGTTCAGTCGATCTCGAGTTATAAGTGTTTGCACTAATCCGACTTTCTTTTATATTATAGATTAAATCATTAATTAAAATAACAATACACACCATAAGCAAATATATCTATATCAAACAATATTTTCGCTTAAAAATGTTGACCTAACTCTACGAAGTAATTTTTTTTTCAAATATCCGATTCGATAACATGTTAGTTTTGAGGAAAAAGGGTTAAAGAAGACGTGAGTTGGTGAGATAGCGTATGCTGAGAGTGAGGTATGACCAAATTAAGGAAGATCTTGGTCATACGGATGCCATTACAGAATACTTTAAATCTTCCTTTATTGGAGTAAGTACGAGTATAAAATATTCCTTTCAACGTTCGGTCGTTTTTGTGATTTATTACAACAAAATGAGTATCGGGCAGGCATACATTGTTACAAGGCAACCTTTATCTTTACCAATCATTACTTACCTATTATCCTCCGACTATTGTTTAATAAAGCGAGCAATTTTATCTTTTTGTATGATTTGGGTTAAACAATCAGTCTTTTGTCAGTAATAATAATTACTCAATATATAAAAAACGCAGTTATCGGCTTAGATTTAAAGGAAAATCTGTTTTATTATCTATAAGATTAATAATTATAATTCGTTTATGGCCTCTGTTGTTGGGATTGTTTACATTTGTAATCTGAAGGGCGCGCCATTTAGTTGTACAGATTGTTAAAAGAAGTCAGCTCAAACGACTCTCCCAGCATAAAGCATAGGTAACGAATTTTCATGTTCTGTTCAAAACTTTCTCTTTTGTTCTAACGGTCGCATTCTATTCACACTCTATGAACTAGGTTCCGAATCATAGGTCATTTTTACACACCTGCGGTTTTATTCGGTTATTGTTTGGTCCCTACCGACAAACGCAACTGTCAGAAATAGGAGTGAGTGGTTCGACATTTGGTGATCCGATTTCCGGGTGGCATTCATGTGTGCATACCCGCGGTCATCACGACCACGTGTGGTTAATACAAAATACGTGTAAATGAGTGAAATCCGTGGATCCATTGCCAGACAGCTTGTACCGTGTCACACTGTTGACATTGTCACACGGCGAATACGTAATGACTAGGTACTCCTGACATCATCTCTGTTTTCAAGTTATTTATTTACGACCGACGTTTTTTATGTTTTTGTTTCAATCTGGCATTGTGTTGTTGTATTTCAAAGAAACATTATAAAGTACTATTTTATATTCGCAATATTACGAAGCAAATTTCAATGGTTGGTTTTTAAACAGCGTTTGGTCACGCGCTCTGGGTGCGCAAAGTAAAAAATAACTATCGTCGTTTTAGGTTATTTATTTGTATTCCTTGAAAGATTTATGGATATACGCTCTCAGCAGATTTGTGCCGATTCAGGTCTCTACGATCATCAGGCATAATAATATGCGCCTCGGTCATAAACTCATAAGCGGTTCTAAACAGCCAGCGCCTCGAGTATTTTCATAGCTACCCTGTATTCGGGAGAAAGGTTTTTCTAGCCTTTTTAGTTATAAAATCTCTATTTTTTTAGAATATAGGTTATTATTATACAGGAAAATTAAGATAAATTACCTATCTTTTTTTTTTTTTTTTTTTTTATTTATTTATTAAAAATGAAAATTAAAATTACAAAATATAATATAAATATAATAACATAATATTAAAATTTTTAACAACAATTCTCTCTCATAAAGCATAAAGCTTGTGTTGAGAGAGTGTTTTGACTAACCTGATTTTGTATGTCACATTATTGAGCTTATAAAAACTTTGATACTTACATACAATACACATTCATACATACATCTCCGCGGCATCCATACTTCAAACAGTCATGTCTTATTATTGAGCTTATAAAAACTTTAACACTTACATACATATTCATACATACATACCTCCACATTTATACATATTATTATATCAACTATGTATGTTTTTTATAAGCTATATTGAAACTAATCAAGAATTTAAAAACCTACTAAGCTAGCCATCATAAAACATTAGAAGACTATCTGAAGATTGTAGTAAAAAATAACCATTTTAATCGAACGTAGTAATAACGCAATGTTTGGATCAAGTATTTACTTTTACGAATATTTAGATACTTACCTATCTATTTGTAAATTTTGAAATCGATTACATTCGATATTTGAATACTTTTATATTTTGTTTTTATCTTAGTTATTGTCCTTAGCCTCAGGCTCGTGACTGATGTCAATTTTGACGTTACGTTTGTCTCTGCACAGTTTGTTCTGGGAAAATATCATGAATTATTGAGAAGGCTTTTTGTTATTGTTGTTTTGGATTTTAAGGTAGGTACACGAAATCTTATCTATGTGTTTTAAAGTCACAATTACGTGACGCAAAGCAACGAGTTTTAAGTAAAATAATACACATAACGGTACCGAGGCTCACCACGACTCGATTAGAAATCACACAGGCGTAACGCCCAGTCTCTATCATCGGACAAACATCGTCGTATCAATTTTCGTTTTTCTGTCGTCGTTTTTAATGATTCTAGCTACGATTTACAACACAATGTAAAAAGAAGAATGCGATGTTGAGATCTGCGACAAGTTCTTTTGTTGTTCATTATATTTGCATGTAATGTGAAACTATGGTCGCGCTTAATGATCAAATCACTAGAGCATTCATAAATATGCAAGCAAAAAAAATTGGTAGTATAGAATTTCTTGAATTGTCTATCATCGTCGTATATCCTGCATAAATAAATACGCTCTAGGAAACTGACAAGCCAAGTCTTCCCTTTTTTACGAAATCCTTTTTGGGTTGTGCGTACTATGCAATCCGGCTATCTATATACCAAAAGCATATTTTATACCGATTTGAGGGGTTAAATAAAACTTTGCAGTATTACGATATTTTTTTTTTTATCCGAAATATATTTTCGGCCGACTATGCGACCATCTTCAGCGGAGAGTTTATTTATTTATTTATTTATATTATATTTATAATATAAGTTTATAATAACGTTTATAATAACTCTCCGCTGAAGATGGTCGCATAGTCGGCCGAAAATATATTTCGGATAAAAAAAAAATATCGTAATACTGCAAAGTTTTATTTAACCCCTCAAATCGGTATAATGGCTAAGTATAACAAAGTTTCAAGTAACGTTTTTGACATATTTTATACGTTTTGCTCTGTAATCGCATGTCATATTGTGCTGTTGACCCAGAACAGGACCCCCATTCTGTAGCAAGTGTAGGGTAGTCACATGAAAAAAGTGACTATTAGGCGAGAATAGGGGTACAGACTTCAACTATGTTTCTTAATATTTATAGTAATATTGCGTACATTCATTTTTCTTTAGGTACAGATTTGTTATCTGTTTTGTTTGGTTAGTGTTTCGTGATGTTTCCCACAACGCAGGTCGCAGACTCATAGAAATCTAAATAAAAATCTTTCTGCGGAACCTACCCAACCCACATATCAGTGTACGCACTTCATAATATTTATGTTTCGCAAATTTACTATTATCGCTTTTTAGATAATAAAATAATTGTTGGCATCGTTCATCTTATATTCAGCGTGACGATGGCTTGCTAACTCGCAATAATATATTGTCAATCAAAACCATTACGATGTAGCGCCATAGACAATCGACCAACTAAGGGGGCGTTCAAGTATTACGTAACGCAATTTGGGGGGGAGGGGGGGTCTTGCAAAACGTTACTGTGCGTTACGAGGGCGGGAGGGGGGGTTCGAACAACTCGTTACGTAACGGTATTTTTTTTTCTTAAATAAAAAAAATTGGGAAATAAATCTTCCAAGTTGGGCAATCCTTTTCGTTTATGTTTTACGGGGAATCCCTCAATTGTACTGTACGTCATTTTTGTTTTTTTTCTCCGAAGTTGGGCACCCTTTTCGTTTATGTTTTACGGGAAGTCCCTCGATTGTACTGTACATCATTTTTTTTCTCCGAAGTTAGCAAAGGAACCCTTTTCGACAATGTTTTACGGGAAGTCCCTCGATTGTACCGTACGTCATTTTTATTTTGTTCTCCGATGTTAAAGCTTTTGGTGGAAACACGTAGAATGCCGAATCCGACCCGCGCCGACCGGCGCAAAGAATGTTTCTATGCAGTTGAATGGGGATACGCACAGCAAAAGCAGAAACCTGCTTTCCGGCATGCCCATTTAAATGCATTGAAACCATATACAACATTCTTTGCGCCGGTCGGAATCGGCTTTCTACGTGTTTTCACCCTAAGCGTAAGAATTTTTCGCTCTGCGAAAAAGGAACCTTTTTCGTTTAAGTCTTACGGGGAGTCCCTCGACTGCATTGTATGTAAAGTTAGCAAATCTTTTATTTTTTACGGGGAATCCCTCGACTGTATTATACTTACGTCATTTTTATTTTATTTTCGTTGTCAGCATTTGGAAAACAGCAAAAGAAAAAATAAAGATAAATTTATGGAACATATAAATAGTATTTTTTTTTCTCCGAAGTTAGCAAAGGAACCCTTTTATTTTTTTACAAGAGTTCAGTAAAAAAATAGTCTCTTGGGTGTTACGTAACATTTAGGGGGGGGGAGGGGGGGGTACAGAAAAACGTTACGGCGCGTTACATGGGGGGGAGGGGGGGTCAAAAATCTTCAAAAATTGCGTTACGTAATACTTGAACGCCCCCTAATCCAAAACGATAAATAATTCATGTATTCACCCGTATCATAAATCTACGCTTGGTACCCGTTTTATTAGAACGACAATACGATACGGTGCCTTCCATATGTGGACTGAGAAATACGAAACTGTAATATTTTACTCTCGACGATTATTGTCACTCAGTTCCATCTAAAAGTTGACAAGCTGTCAGATACGTGAACACAGCCTTCATTAACTGATTTCATATTTCAAAATACTGCGCTCCAGGCTGTTGTAACAGGGACGGCATGTTGGTTTCATTTTTCTACTTACCTACTTAATTAAATCCTAACGTTGAACTCTTTGGCTCTTCGCAGTTCAACACGCGTTTTACAATAATACGCTTGCATGCGATGGGCTTTTCCGTTGAACGTAAATTTTTTTTATATCCAGGAGCCTCCAGCAACTATAAATGGCCCTCGATCTATGATGTGAATAACTAAACTACAGAAAACGTAATTGGCTTTGTCTGTGGGTGGCGGTGACAACATATTCTATTCCGCGGACTCAGCGCAAGGGCTCGCTGTCCTATAGCAAACACTTAACAGATGTTGAATTAATAGAAAAACTTGATTTCATTAATATATCTTTGTACGAAACAAGGCGGACCGATATTTACGACTGTTTTGTTACTAATTGAATTTTCTTTTTTCTACAAATTTATAGCCCACGGTCGCTTGATACGGCGATGCATATTTCCCTTAAGACTGGCTGATTGCAGCAGCTACATTTACACATTATTTCGTTTTCCTATGTTGTGTACCCTTCTAGTGATATCTAAATTAAAATAAACCATAATACGTTGTATGAGTATGATCCATATTTAGTTTGCCCACAATGTGGTTTTTTTATGAGTGGACGTTCTAGATTGTTATTTTATACGGAATAACAATCTTCAAATCAGTCAGCTTAAACTATTTCAAACGTTTCACTAGACTAATACAACGCTTGCTGTAATTATTAAAGTAAACGATGAGTCAATCAAAATCTAATCCATATCGTCATTAGATTTTTCCTTCATTGTATTCCGCGTATTATAGACATATTTGGCGGATAATAATTATGATAGACTAACACACGCGAAGAATGTGTTGAGCACACAGCTGGAATTCGCATAATTATGTGGTTTCTCATTCGTAATACGACAGAAATATTTGCTTGACAAATCAAGACTAAATAAAACTAATTGAATCATTTTCAAATATGGAGTATGAACAAAATTCAATAGAAA